>JANHMN010000011.1:13445417-13514615 GCA_030674055.1 Rhabdomys pumilio
TAGATAGATAGATAGATAGATAGATAGATAGATAGATAGATAGATAGATAGATAGATAGATGGATAGATAGATTCTGTAGAGTTCTCTTTACTTCACATTTGAGATTAGTGCTGTTCTGAGTCTTTATCAGAAAGGTATCTTAAAGCTGTATAGTAGTTAGTGTAGGCACTCATAACTGACCAACATGCCAAGAACAAGTGATTCTGAATTGTTCTGTCCTGAATGAGACAGCTATATTATCCCCTTCAAGTGAAGAAAAGTTATGTTCGATAAAATGATAAAATAATAAGATAATAAAATTATTGTTTTATAATAAAATAGAGTATAAACTATGGAAAGCCAGAGTATGGAAGATGTGCAGACCAAAAACTCATTATAAGTGAATGTGTGAAAGTGTCAAAATAAATGTTAGTGTTTAAAGAAAAACTTTTGGGAAACAATGAATTGCTTCAAAGTCAGTGCATCTTGAAAAGAGGGAAATGAGAGAGGGGTTAGAGATCACTGTGTGTCTTAGTATCACGCTGGAATTAGTGGCTCTTTGAACCTAGAGATGGTTGATGGTTCAGTGCTTAAGAACACTTGCTGCACTTCGAGAGGACTTGACGACAGTTTCCAGCATCCATGTTGGGCAGCTCAGAGCCATCTGCAAACCCAGCTCTTAGAGATCTCATGTGCTTTTCTGGCTGATGCTGAAACCTGCACTTAAGTGACCTAAGTTCAGTCACGTGCACAGGTATAGATAAAAATAAATCCACTTTAAAACCAAGAAATTATTTAACTTATAAAATGTAAGCTAAATGGCCAAAGAAAGGTTTAAGTGATTGAAGGCACTTGCTGCTGTTCCAGAGGACTGGAGTTCAGGCCCTAGAGCACACACATCAGGCAGCTCAAAACGCCTGTAACTCCGTTTCTGTGAGATCCGATGGCCTCTTCTGACTTCCTTGGGCACCAGGCATGTAAATAGTACACATGTATACAAAGTGGTAAATTATACACACACATAAAGTAAAACACATTGTTTAAAAAAATTTAAGCTCAAAGCAGTGACTAGATCACAAGCAAGCAGAGATGGTTTTGACTGAATCTGATGTAGATAAGAAAGGCTGGGGGAAGCATCCAGCAGGAGTGACGGCAAAGCTGAAGCAGAAGGGAGAGTAACAGATTAACAGAGTGAAGGACTTGAGAGGCCAAGGCTCACAGAACAGCCCATCTTTGTGAAATATGAGAGACACAATCTCCTTAGAAAGAAGATCAGAGAAGTCAAAGGGCATCTTACCATGTAGCATCCTTACTCTAAAGCTACCAAGACACCGGCATGCAAAGGATGGGACACCCAACACCAGGGAGGACTCAGGCTGTGCCAGGGCAGCCTTGTCATGAGGCCCAGACTTATCTACACCATTCTTCAAGTTTTGAGCTAGACATATATATACAAATTTTAATTTCTTATACAATTCGCTCATATAAAATAAATATGTGAGTCGGACAGTGGTGGTGAATGCCTTTGATCCCTGCACTCAGGAGGCAGAGACAGGTGGATCTCTGTGAGTCCAAGTCCAGCCTTGTTTGCAGAGCAAGTTACAGAGCACTTCAAACTATACAAAGAAACCCTGTCTTGAAAAAACATACATACATACATACATACATACATACATACATACATACATACATAAATATGAACATGCTCAATTCATTCTTTCATCTACCTGACTTCTATTATAAATCTAGATGTAAATTGAAAGTGTTTACTGTTCAAAGTAATAACTGGAAGAAATTATTTTGAGCAAGCCAATCAAGAGCTAACTGACTACATGAGAAGCCCTTGGATTTTTATTTAGTAATTACATTCATATCTATTAATCTTCAGTCTTAATCAGACTGGAGGAATCTTCAATAGACAGGCAGAAGAGAGATCGGCAAATCTATGCATCACTAAAATGATTTCAGAAAGGTTCTCTACTTTAACAAAATGTCTTAGGATGTAAAAATGAACATTGAAGATGTCATTATTTGAAATGCTAATTTTAAATTTTCTGCTTTTAACAACCCACTTGAGTTCTTTAAAAAGCCATTTACTGAGAAAGAAAACCTTGCACACTCCTTGAAGTAAATGTTTATGGATTATGCATGTGAATTATGCTAGCTGCATATCCATTTATACCTGAATGCAAAGCAAATGTGAACAATCTTATGAACATGGCAGGATTCCCATAAACCCCAGAAACCATATTAGCCAAGCAGCAAGAACACAGTAAATAGGCTTCCTAACAGGACAGCTAGTCTCAAGGAAGGTCAGAGTGACCTTGTCAATTGCTAAGTCTGTAAACAGCTAATTACTGAATTCACAAAGCAAAGGGACTCCAGGATCTGCCTGAGTCAGAAATGTATTAGCACAAAGGAAAGAAAATGTGTTCCTTTCCCACATGGTCATTCCCTGCACTCTCCGTTCCCGAAGCTATCAACATCTTAAGTGACAGCCAGAGAAAAAGGATCGCCCCTGCTAAATACCTCCTAGTGGCATTTTTCAGATCTAATTACAGAGCCTGGTGTCTCATCAATACTAAATACGATGGGGATTCCTGCCAGACAGAAATTACTAAGGACCATTTTAATTAATGTGTGTGACTCTAACAGGGATTAACTGCATGCATCGCTCAGAACCCTGCATTGAGAATAGTGAGAACACTGAGAAGGTCACACATCCAAATCCCAGGATAGTGTTGTGTATCAGAAAGAGGTGCATTCTTTCTTGACAGAGGCTTCCCTCTTTGTCTCCTAACTCTGTAGAAATAGAGGGATAAGCATCTCGAAAGAGATCCTCAGTGAGGCCCACCTATGGGACGGATGACACTAACCACACACATGCACTAGTGTGTTTAGTTTCAATGGCTAAAAGCCAAAAGCAACAAAGAAATCCAGAAAGTAATTAGATACAAAAGATACGTAACACAATAAGAAGCAAAGATGGGGAGATGAGAGATGTGGCTTGGTCAATAGAGTGTTTGCCTAGTGTGCATGAAGCCCTGGATTTGATTCCCAGTTCTTCATCAACCAGGTGTGATGATACACATGGGAATTAGAGAGAGTGGGATGGGGAATTCTGGGCTGATGTCGGCTACATAGTGACAAGAGGACAACCTGAGAGACACAAGATCTGAATGAAATGAAAAGAAAGAAAAGAAGGAGAGAGAGGGGCAGGAGAGGGGAAGGATGGGAGCAAAACAAAGGAAGAATTTGTTATCAGTGTAACTTTGGTTTTTTTTTTCAAAACCTATATTTAACGAAGGTTGTTAAATATTTTAACCTCCCATGTAGCTCGTCACTCACCAGAGGTAGTAGAAAAGAAAGGATATGGGGGAAGTAGAACTGTTTAGAAAGGTCCTTTGGAGCAACTCCCATCTGTGTTGTTTGAAAATCAATGGTTCAGTTCACAGGTGAGCAGTGGCAGCTTGATCCACTTGCAAACACTTCATGGATTCACAAGCAGTCCAGTTAGGTAGAGTCCTGATAGCTGATAGCACACATGAATCAGCAGCAGTGGCAAGACTCAGCAGAGACAGCCAAGCCTAAGGCTTGAGTCAGCAGGAGGGACCAGGAGGAATACCAGAAGTTCTTGGCTGTGCCTCTTTCAGGGAACTCAAAATCAGTGAAGACGAGAGCAACAGGCATGGCACAGCTAGCTCTATAAGCAGCCTAGCTCAGCCTCCAGCATGGTCCATTGAGTCTCTTTTATGCCCTCCAAACATCATGTGTCCTCTACAGTTCTTGCCTCAGCACGTGTCTGTCTCAGCTCACATCACTCTGCCAATGAGCCCGAGTCTCAGGAAGCAGCAAAAAACTGCAGCACATCACCAGAAGATTTTGGTGTCTTTCTTTCTCTCTATAGAGTCCCAACAAATGCAGCTCAACTATGCAATGTAATGCAGAACAATACATGGGTGTTCTTAGCAAAGAATCCTTTATCACAGATCTTTTCATGTGCTTGCTTTTGCAGAGCGTCTTCTCTCCTGGGTCTGCTTCAGCTAAACATTGCTTCACTAATTTGCCTTAATCTTACATCTGTGTCCACTTCAGGTAAATGTTCCTTCATGTGTTTGCCCAGAAAAACACCATCTAACCAACTTTCCAAAGTTCCACTTCACATCAGAGTGGATATTTTTTTAGAATTAAAATAACCTTAAAAGCAATTGATTGATACATTTAACGTACTAACAGGGGAAAACAAAGCCTAGCAAAACACTGTTCTACACTAAATAAAATTATTTTGTAAGATTGATAGCAAAATGAGTTTTTTAGAGAAGCAAAAACTGGAATATACTCCTGGTAGATACAATTGGTGGTATGAAAAAGAATTTTAAAAAGGATAATTCATATGGATCTACAGAGGAACAATAATTGAAAATAAAATAAATAAAGATAATACTAAATTTTACCTTTTATTTTTCAAAATTACTTTGAGGTAATCACTAAAAGCAAACACTATAGCGGTCTGTTTTGTGTCTATAATCTGTGCAAAAGTAAAAGGCAAAACAAACTCTACAAGAAATGTGAATTACAGTGAGACAATCAATGACAAAGTGTGAAAAAAAAAAAACAGAAGACTGTTTTAAGACAGGTCTGGAATTAGCCATATATTGTCACCCTTAAAACACCCACTACAAAATGTTACTAAAAATTATAGATAATAAAAATGGGGCAGATAAAATAGAATTATGGTACAGTCAACTTCTTCAAGAGAAGGCACAGAAAAAGAAGAGGTAAGTGAAGACACATACAATAGAAATAAAATACCTAATGCAAGTCCAACATCATTCAATTAAATTGGTAATCCCATCAAACACGTATCTTGTCAACACGCCAGTTAAAAGATGTGGGTGACTGACCAGACATTCTGGTAAATAGTTTAATCAGAGCATAAGAGGTTTCAATAGGAGGATCATTCCTTCAAAGGCAGCTGTTGCTACCGAGGCGAAGTCTGTCTCAAAATTAACAGACAGCAAATATGTATTAGTTGGTGAATAAAATGAAAAGGTAACATCAAACGTTTTTATATTTACATGCCATCTTGTATTGTATCTATTTTATTTTATTTATATTCCAGTCATTGTTCCTCTTCTCGATTCCCCCTTCCACAGTTCCTTATCCCATTCCTCCTCCCTCCTTGCCTCCAAAAGGGTGCACCTTTCACCAGGCCTCTACCTTTCCTGGGACCTCAAGTCTCTCTCATATGAACCTCATCTTCTCTCACTAAAGCCTGACCAGGCAGACCTCTGCTATATTTGTGCATTACCATCAGACTGACCTTTGTATACTAGCGGTTGATGGCTCAGTCTTTTGGAGCTTCCTGGGGTCTGAGTAAGTTGAGGCTAGTGGTCATTCTATGGGGTCACTCCCCTTCAGCAACTCCAATCCTTCCCCTAATTCAACCATAGTAGTCCCCCAACTTCAGTTCAATGGTTGGGTGTAAGTATCTGCTTCTGTCTTAGTCAACTGCTAGTAAAGTCTCTCAGAGGAGAGCCGTCCTCTCAGGCTACCATCTGTAAGCACATCATAGCATCAGTAATAGTGTCAGGCCTTGGTACCCTCCTATAAGATGGATCCCAAGTTGGGCCTGTCATCACGTACTATATTGAATAGATAGGCAGATAATTTTGCATGCAAATATTTATTTTATTTCTATCTGTTTTTACTCAGTGTATTTGGATTTTCAAAACATGTAATGTATTTATGTTGAAAATGTGTGCTTTGTTATGTGTGCATGCTGTGCATACCCAGAGGCCAGAGGAGGAGGACTGTCCTACTCTATCTCTCTCCAACATTGTCTCTAGAAACTGGATCTCTTATTAAGACCAGAGCTCACCAGTTTATTTAGACCACTTGGTCACTAATTCTACTTATCCTCCAGAGTTTTTCCCTCTCAGTACCAGGGTTACAAGTGAGGGTGTGTGTGTGTGTGTATGTGTGTGTGTATGTGTGTGTGTGTGTGTGTGTGTGTGTGTGTGTGTGTGTGTGTGTGTGTGTGTGTGTGTGTGTGTGTGTGTGTGTGTGTGTGTGTGTGTGTGTGTGTGTGTGTGTGTGTGTGTGTGTGTGTCTGTCCATGTCTGGTTTTTAACATGGGTTCTGCAGATCTAAATTTAAGTCTTCATGCTGTGCAGCAAATGCTTTCTACCCACTGAGCTTTCTACCCAGCCCCTATTTAGTTTAGTTTTGTTTTTTGCTTTGTTTTTAAAAACTTTGATTTGGATGCATACACATATAGCATTATGTCTTCTTAGAGAATGAACCTTATACAGGCAAACCTATTGGACTCTGATAATAATAGTCTTTGTTCTGAAATCACTAATTTGTTTCCATGAATTAATATTACCTAACCTACTACTTTAAATCTTTCTATATCTTCATGATAAAGTTTGAATACTATAAAGCTTGATGTGAGATCTGTGGTCAGATACCCACCCTCACCTATAGCCTGTATGCCTCCCAGGAGGTCTGCAGTAATCAACCACACAGGTGAGAATCTCACCCAAATACCCACACCAGCCGGGACAACCACAGGGCCCAAATAAGGGACTCACCTACCTCACACCTACCCCAAAACTGCACACATTTTTCAGCCCACTTTTTAGCCAGGCCAGATTGTTGGCCAGATGCCATCCACAGGCTACAGCTTACTTGTTTCCTATGAGGTCTGCAGAAACCAATGATACAGAGCCCAGCTGACACAAGGCCTACCCACCTTGTCAAGCTCCACCTTCCTCTGATCTGCTTCTGCACCCCCATAGTTTGTTTGCCTCCCAGGAGGCCTAGAGTAACTAGGGACACAACCTACCTGCCTCCCAGGAGATCCTCAGTAACCAGGAACACAGGAGGCCTGCTCTAACCAGAGACACAAAAGACCCACCCTATCCAGAGACAGCAGTCTGGGAGGCCAGCTCTAGTCAGAGACACCCAGGCCAGTTAACACCAGAGATAACCAGATGGCCAGAGGCAAGTGCAAGATCATAAGGGACAAAACTCATTACAGTCTAGCACCACAAGAACCCAGTTCTGCCACCACAGCAAGCCCTGGATACCCCAACACACCTGAAAAGCAAGATAATGACTTAAAATTATCTCATGAATATGATAGAGGCCTTTGAGTAGGATATAAAGAACTCCCTTAAAGAAATACCAGAAACCACAGGTAAACAGGCAGAAGCCCTTAAAGAGAAAACAAATAAATCCCTTAATGAAATACAGGAAAATACAATCCAGCAGGTGAAGGATTTGAACAAAATGGTCCAAGAACTAAAAACAGAAATAGAAACAATCAAGAAAACACAAAGTAAGGCAACGTTGGAGATGGACAACTTAGGAAAGAGATCAGGAGCTACATATGTAAGCATCACTAACAGAACACAAGAGATAGAAGAGAGAATCTAAGGCATAGAAGTTACTGAAAAGGTCAGCTCAGACACACAGGGGAAAAATATGACACCTCAAGTCTTTCATGACTTAGGCCTCTCCAACACTGTAGATGTCTCCATAGAAAGAAGAAAGATGGCTTGAATTTAAATACATATATATATAAATACACATAAATATATAATGCATGTAAATTTATATATAACACATATAAATATACATAATACATATAAATTACCTTACATATAAATAAATTCTGTATGTTTATATACATATATTATAAATACTATATATATGTATACACACATATATATGCATATATATATATGCTAGAAAAATGTGTCTCAGTAGTTCACAAGACTTGCTGATCTTTCATAGTATACAAATTCAGTTTTCAGAACCCATGTAGAGCAGCTGACAACCTATATAATACTAGCTCCAGATGATCCATGGCTCTCTTCTAGTCTCCAGGGGCATCTGAGCACATGTACACACACACACATACACACACACACACACACACAGAGAGAGAGAGAGAGAGAGAGAGAGACACACACAGGGAGAGAGAAAGAGACTCACAAATAAACAAATAAATAAAAATTGAAAAGAAAAATAACCTTTAAAGCAGAAAACCTTACTACATAAACTAACCCCAGATGTGCAAGTTCCAGTCCAGAAATAAAACAGCATGGATAAAAGAACAGAGCAGATCTTCTCTCCAAACCACTCAGTACATAGGAACAACTGATAAGAAAGAACTTCCAGACAAAGAGTATGAAAAAATAATCACAATTGTGTTCAAACAACTAAAAGGAGACATGAATACACCCCAAGACAACAAAAACAATGAGATGAATGGAATAAGAAAGCCAGGGAGGTAAAATTCAACAAAGAGACAGGATTGTGGAAGAAAACTCAAAATGAAATTACTTTCAAAATGAAAAACTAAGTAAGCCAAATGAATACCTCAGAGAAATAGCAAACCAAGAGAATGGAGCACTTGGGACACAAAACATGGGGCTTGAAGGCAAGGTAGAAAAACTGTATAAAAAAATTTAAAAAGAAAAATATTTTAACATAAAATTTTTCTTTTGTATCTACTATATGGTATTTACATTAAGAGTGAATATCAGTATTTTTCTGTATTCCCAGAACAGTTTTTAAGGCCAGTAAAAGAAAAAAATAATATCATTCTGAAACTCCTTTCAAAGAATAATGGTAAATATGGCAAAGAATTTCAAATAAACTATGTTATTGTAAGTAACAAATACCACTAATCAGTCAATAAAATCAATATAAAAATATTGGTCAACTTGGATAAAAGACTGAACCACAGAACAAAGAGTGAACATGAGCTGGATCTAGGCCCCCAGCACACATAGAGCAGATGTGCAGCTTGGTCTTCATGAGGGTCCCCCAACAACTAGAGTGGGGATTGTCCCTAAAGCTGTTGTCTGCCTGTGGATCCTGTTGACCTAACTGGGTCAGCTTGTCTGGCCTATTCCTGTAGTGAGTTGATGTGCTCGGATGGGTGGGGTGATACACAGGGTGTCTCCCTTCTTTGATAAAAAGGGGAGGAGGAATAGGGGAAGGTTCTGTGAAGAGATAAAAATATAATTATTTTAAAAATGGTGAAAAGCAAATGTAATAATAACAGTTATAAGTAATTGTGTATAGGTATTTGTTTCTTTATGTATCCTTTGAAAAGTATTTAAATTGCTAATTTTTTATGACAAGAAAGGAACATAAAAGCCATAAAGTAAAAAATTATTTCTAAGTGACCCATATTTACTGAATTTTAAGTTTTGTACAGAAATGTTTGCTTCCCTGGCTGTTTGTGTGTTTATTTGTTTTCCCTAAAAAGGTGAGGTATACTGCCACATAGTATATGGACATTTGATTGCAACAAAAAAATTTAATCCTAGCCTGTTTATTTAAGTGTATCAGTAATAATGATTTTATCTCTCTCTCTCTCTCTCTCTCTCTCTCTCTCTCTCTCTCTCTCTTTCTCTCCTTCTCTCTCGATGTTTTCTCTTTGAATTACTCACATCTTATTTGGACTATATAAGATTGTGAAAAATGCCCACTCAAAATTCACACCTCACTTTTTTTCTACTTCTAGCAATTGTGCTTTTGCCCTGAATTCAGTCCTTGAAACATCTTCATTTAAATTGCCTGTCACTTGGAAACTGCAGAGTGAGAGTTACAGCAATAAATGTTCAGGACGAGGCCTTGGCTCTTGGATTGATTCACTCACTGAAGGACCTCACATTTAGTAACAGAGAAGAATAAGTTATAAACACATAAAATAAGTCCAGATTCTTTCTCTCCTCCTTGCCACATGACACACTGTTATAACCTACACTGTTTAGGCTGGTCAAGGTTGCTCTGTAAGCATGTCTGACTTTAAAAAAATACATTAGCAATTTCACAGAAACAACTTTGGATAATATTGCAGATACCTAGTTTCTCTGATTCTCCTAACTCGAACTCTTTGTCAGTATCATAGGCAATTTGCAATAAAATATACATCAGCCATTACCTCATACGAAGAACATTTTACCAGTCTTCACTACTCCCTTGGCTTCTACAGCTGTCTGAGTTCATGATACATTATTTCATTTACAGAAGTCAGTATTTCTTGCTGAGAAAAATGTCCTATGATCTCACACAGTTCGACAGGTGATGGTGGGAGAAAGAAGAGATGGAAGCTAGTGATTAACATGCTGGTGATGATCTCAATGAGAGGGATGAGAAAAGAGCTAACTAAATTGGAGGGCTAAGATGTGCTAAGGAATTGTGCTAAATAATTACATATTTATACCACTTTTTTATGAAGACATTAATCACAGATATTATTTGTCTACTTTATAGAGAATTCAGGAAGACTAAGGGGATAGACAGCCAGTCCTGTTAAAGCTGATGGAAAGATAGCCATTCCTGATCTCTACTTTATCATCCATTGTCTTGTCACTGATGTGGGGGATCTGATCTTGCTGTCCATGCTGGGGCACGTGGGCCTGTAACAGAAATTAGGAGGTTGTTATATTGAAGTTGTTTCATTTCCTTATATGCTCTTCTATTTTGTAAAGATTAGCACACTTCAACTTAAGCATGTATTGATAGGTACTTGTATTTACAGGCTTTTAAAGCTAGAAGGAACTTAAATATCATCTGTTTACTCATTTCCCAACTTTATATTTTCCCTTGCTTAATGTTGCATCCCTAGCTGCCCCATGTTGGGCGCCAAAAACGTTGAGAACTGCTCTGCCCAATGGGGCCAAAATGTCACAGACAGCGCTATCAGTATTGGAACCTGCCCTGCCAAAATCCTTGGGAGCTAAACTGTTAGAGCTCACACTGCCCCAAGCTGCTCCAGTCTGCGGGTCGGGGTTCAGCAAGAGAGAGAGCGAAGACAGACTCGAGGAATGAAGACCAGACAGAGTGTGATTCAACCCCATTTATTCTTCAGTCTCTCTTCCTAGTCCAAGTCCCAAGTCTTGAGTTCCTAGTCCCTAGCTCCTAGTTTCTAGTGCCTCCAAGTTCCAAGTTAGCTCTTCCAAGTGCCTAATTCCTACTACTTTCTTCTGTTTGCCACTCACCTTTTATATGTCTCACTTCTAAGCCACACCTTTTTGTCACTCCCGTAAATCACGCCCTTAGGTATTATCTCTAAATCACAACTTTAAGTCATGCCCTTAAGTCACACATCTTTAAGTCTCACATACCCAAGGGAAAATCCTGGGTATCTAAAACAAGATGTTATCAGAGTGTGCTCAGCTGTTGTAGGCTGTCGTAATCAAGTCTCTTGTCAGGGTATATGGCTCAAGATGGCTGCATGGATGATAGCTGCCTTCTGTCAGCTCCCCACAGCTTAGTGTTAAGGCCTAGGTAATATGTTAAAGTCTATGTAACTGCTACTTGCCTAGCCTGCCACTCTGTGCTGTTATTAATGTTATAAGGAAACTTTCTTATATGCTATTATAGTAGGATATAAAGACATATTCTCTGCTTTGTTGTCCTTAGAATCCAATCACAACAGAAGTCAGTAAGAATTGATTTGTATAATTAGCCACAATAAGCTCAGACCTGACCCAACCACCCAGCAGCACTTCCTGCACCTGTATATGAGCTTTTATGGTATTTGCCTTTATAAGCTGTCCCTGGAATGGACCACAAAGTAAGAAAGACAACAGCACTTATTTAGAGGAAGACTTCCATTTTGAGTAGGGATTAAATAAAAGTTTAACTTCCCAAGACTTCCCTTGGAATTGATATCCTACTTGGCAGAAACTAACAGACATCTGCCTACATTTGCCTCCTCAGTACTAGGTTTAAAAGCTTGAAATATGCCTAATGTTTATATCCATATATTTTTGATGCTTTCAACCTTACACAGAGAAACTTCTTTTGCAAATGGGTATAAACCCAGATGTACATCTGTGGGTAGGACAACTATGTCAGCTCCTCCCATGCTCAGAAACATCAAGGAGTGGGAAGGAGCATATAAGAGGAAGAAGATGGTAAGTATTCACTAGGAAATGCTATCCTCTGGACAGTGCATGGCTGTTTTCCACATGAATTCACAGCAGCTATGGTTATATCCATAAGATCTGCTCAAAATCATGCCAGTTAAATGTTGCAGCATGGAGTTGGGTTGTAGCTCCAAAGTCCTACTCCAAACTGAGAAACTATTGGCAGTTGATAACTGCTATGGGAAGGAGAATCACTTCTCTTTAGGATTGTAATTATTGATATGGGTAGAGGAATTTTAATCTAATAACATGGCTGCCCTGTCAATGATCTATGATGATCCAAAGATATGATCCAACCTCAATTCAGACATGCCCTAGATTAAAGTATGATCAAGATGGAATACAGACAAGCCTTCTGTACATGCCTATAATCCTTAACAATGAAGGGCTGTTTTGTAGAAGGAATCAGACATTTTGAAAGTCTAATTTAGGGGCAGACAAAGTGATGAAGAAAAATAATTGACAGAATAAGTCATAGATATATCTAACTCAAACCTGAGAACAGGAGAAGTATAAAGGTTACTTAGAAGCAAAGCAGAGAGAGGGAGAGTGAGGGGGAGAGGGAGGGAGAGAGGGAGAGGGAGAGGGAGAGGGAGGTGATGGTGTGGTGTGTGATGCATGTAGCAGTTTTACCAGGAGGGACAGTTTTACAGAGACAAGTTACAGAGAAAACAAGCTAGATGCTAGTAAAGATAGAACTAGCCAGAGAATGAGAAGGAACCAAAAAATTAGAACATATTGCAAAAGTATATTCTAATGCTAAAAGATTAGAAGTATTGCCAAAATAAGTATTCTAGGCAGAGCAATTCAATCAAAAGTCAAATGAAGCCAGACTGAATCAGTCAGTTTGAAAGTTTAGATAGCACAGAGGCTAGAAGCATCCAGGCCTTGGTCTAGGGATAGTTAGATAAGGATAGTTAGATAAGGATAAGCTCTGGGCTCAGCCAGCTTGTGCAAATACACAGTTTGGGTATAGCTTTCATCTCCTCTCTTTATCCGAGGAAATAAAAGTGACATTTACAGATAAGTTTCCTCATAACCCTGTGGGTGGTCCTAAGCCCTTACCATACAAGCAACACTAATTAAATTCAATGGGCTAAAAATAAACAAATAAATAAGCAAACAAGTAAACAAATATAAAAGAAGAATATGAATTTGGAAGGAAGTTGTGCTCAAAAGTGCTGGGGCAATTTAAGTAGGATATAAAGGTAGATATTATCAAGATGCATTGTATAAATTTATAGAGTTTTCTAAGGACTTTATACCAGGGCTCCTGTAGCTTTGGTAGTGTGGTATCTGAAAACACTGTCACTCATGTCTTCAAAAGTCATTTCTGTCAATCAGGGTAGACCTTCAGAGTCATGAGGTAGAGGTAAGTGAGATAAAGGATAGAAAAATTTTCTGCTCATCATCCCTTTTTTTTTCTGGAGAGGGAAATTAAAGTTCAAGCTCATGTAGAAAATGAATGATTATAGATAAAATGTTCAGACTCAGGCTAAAGTGACACATGACACTGTAGGCTTAGATTTTTCAAAACCTACCTTAATTACATTTCTTTGATGATTCACCATCCCTTCTAGCCCACCTACCAGAGGTAGAGGAAAAGAAAGGATAATAGGAAACAGGGATTGTAGAGCTGGTTAGAAGTAGTTCTTTGGAGAGACCCCAATCTTTGTTGTCAGAATATCAATAGTCCAGTCCAAAACGAAACACAAATCAACAGATAGAGGTGGCTCAATCCAGAAAAAAAAATTATGAGGCTCTGGCAAAATGACACTAGTTCACTGAAGAGACAAGAGGCAGTTGGAATATCAGAAAATGATCTATAGTGAGTGACTCTCCTTGAAATCATGACAAGCAAAGATGAACAATGTGGAGCAAGGAGAACCAATACAAGAATGCCCTCAGGGAAGACTATCAAATCAGTGCAAGGCAAACCAATGCAAGAGCCTTGTCACTCTGTCTGTGGGGTTATATTTATATTCTTTCTAAACATCATGCATTCTCTCATGTATCTGCTTCAGTGAAACATCCTTTCACGTGTCTGTTTCAATAAAACACCCTCTCACCTGTGTCTGCTTCATTAAGACATCACATGACATAACTGAATCTCAAAACAAAACAAGAACAAGAACAACCAACAACCAACAACCAAGAACCACCACCACCAACAACAACAAAAACTCAGAAATTTCCACTTCATGTCACCAGTACCAAAGACAGACGAAACAGAGGATACTTTTGCCTCCTCTATTCTGGGCAGAAAACTTTGTACCAGGTTATTTGTCAATCATAAAAGAGCCCAGATTTGAATTCTCTCTTTTACTTCCCATCTCTGTCTTTGTGTTGTATGTGTCTGATTCTGTGCCTGTTTGAACACTGTTTTGTGATCCTGTGTTTGTACTCATAACCTATCTGTGTGCGCATGTGCGCGTGCGCGCGCGCGCGTGTGTGTGTGTGTGTGTGTGTGTGTGTGTGTGTGTGTGTGTGTGTACGCGTGGGCGCGCATGTGCTCGCACTCGCAAAAGGTATTGCTCTCTCTTTTATTGATCAGCACAGACAGCATCACATAGGGAACAGAATGAGTGTCAGTCTACAGAACTCTTTAATAGAGTTTTACAAGAGATCAGTTCACCAACTCTAACTGACCTAGTATCCCAAACATCATTGTTTATCAAGCAATGTCAATATGTTATTCCCTATATTTATGGGAATATTAATTTTATGTGGCTGCTTTAGTCATTTTTCTATTTCCAGCCAATGATTATCATAACACACATATACATGCATTATCTGGGTCAGGGACTTGGAAAAATACATAACATGATGACAGCTATGCGTTAGTATAGTTTGTGAAATCTGAAAATCCAAGGCAAGTAAGGCTGGTTATTAGTGTTCTCTTAAAGGCAGATTAAACAAGTCAACTGAATACACAGGATGGCAATCTTATGTCTTAAGTGAACTCAAGTTATATTATTAAGTCTGCCTGTGCGTCTAGCCAAATTTGAAGTCTCTTAGATTGTAAGAGATAGGTTCTTAATACGGCATAGTGACAGGAAGGGTCAAAGAGAGGCACTTTCAACAGCCAGATTGCAGAATGCAGTTTGCATTGCTGTGTCAGTCTGTGATCTGCCATGTGTGACTAACGAGTGTTCCTGAACCCATCTCTGAATGTTATTATTTCTTTTTCAGCATACATGTTTCATGATTCTATTGCCAAAAGCCAATAATAAAATAAAGCCCTAGAAGTTCTGTCATGCCACGTCATACACTCAGAGGGCCAACAATCTGGGCCACTTTGAAAACTGTTTTGATTTCAGAAGGAAACCTGTCCTGGCCAATTTTTCCCTTCTGCTCTGAATGAGTGCTGGGTCTTTTAAGCCAGCCCTTGGATGAGTCCAGTTGCAGCCTGGATCTTTGCAGGGGAGAGGTGTCTGTCAACAATCAATCCTCTTGGCTCTGCTCCAGACAACAAGGCCTCTTCATCACCCCCACTACTTCCTGGCAGCTGAAACAGGAGGCTGGAAGCCAGTGGCAAATTGTGAAGTCTGGCTGTTTTGGTGTGTCACTAATGACAGCCCCCGCTGAATCATGACTCTATAACTGTGCCTTTCCTTCAAAGGGATTCAAGTGAGAGAAAAGGAAAGGCCATTCTGACCTCTAGCCTACCTTCCCCCTATAAAGTGTTCCTATAGACAGGTCTCCTGTAGGCCCCTGGAAGGAAGCCAACTGTCAGGGTAAGGAAAATAATGGTGCTGCCTCAGGAAAGTCAGAAATGGAGAGAAAAAACAACAGTTGCTTGCTAAGTTACAATAATGACATAAAAACATTATGCATGCTACCTGGAGGTCTTAAGCTGAAGGAAGACCTCGCTGAGACTGACTGCTCAGCACTGCTGGGCCACTCACTCTGATTTCAGCTTCTGATCAGAAGTTGTTGAGCGAAGAATCTCTTTCTTCTAGCTCCTCTTCCAGCTGTGGCATCTTCCAGAACCCACACGAACACATACACCGGAGTCCACAGGGATGTGGGAGCAAATGCATGCAGTTCTGAGGTAGTTCTGACAAAGAACCTGAAACTCCCCATGCTGAGAAACAGGGAAGGCACTACCTTCCTGAATACCCACTAAGAGATGGTGGAAATGGGGACACAGAAGGAGTCGGAGGAGAGGGTACTCTGCAGTCCGACTTGACACTTTCTCTCCACCTGTCTTTGCTGCTGTTTATTCTATATTCTTAATTCTTGCTTTTTTTTGTTCCAAGGATATTTCCCAATTCTGCCTCTTCCCTTTGTTCCCCCTCCTTTTGTATTTCTTTTCCCCCTTATATTAACCCAAATAATATATTCCCTTTCCTCCATCCCTCATTTCTGCTCCAGGGTCTGCACTATGGGCTTTTCTTTCTTCTTTTGTTCTCCCTTAGACTCCATTTGAATGATTTCCCCCAGGCTTACAAGTATTCTTTGTAGCTAGGATTTTGCTTTTGTCTCTAAAGTGAACGCTCACAAACACCAGGTAGATGGAGAAACACGAAGCACATCAGCGATTGTTCCACAACAGTAAAAGACTAGGCTGCTGTTAATGAAAGCTTCAGCTCTGGCAGGGCTGCTGGTAGTATTACCACTGCATTTCCAATCTTTTCTGATAAGCATGCCCGGCAGGAAGATAAAAGAAATCAAAGGCTGGTTTTCAGCCTTGTAGTTTTGAAGTCCGCTAGTGCAGTTGCTGGAAGCTGCCATTTTCTCTCCCTTCTGGATGAAAAAGCCTGGGCCTCAAAATCAAATGTTTCCTCATTATTCCCTCAGGCTCCCTTGTCAGACTTTCTAAGGACTAAAACACACCAAGCGTCACACTCTAAAACAAAAACGTTTTAAACATAGCCGATCAATGAACATTTTACCTGGAGAACAAATGCGCTGTTGTAATTTGAACGACTAAGGTAACCAGTGCATGATTTCATTTTCTGTTTTAAGTGTGCTCCCTTCTTGGGGGCGATTGAATGAAAATATTCCTCCCCCCCCCCATAGGCTTATATATCTGAACGCAGAGTATCCAGTTGGTGCAGCTGTTTGGAAAGTAATGGGTGGGGGCAGTCGCTGTCACTGGAGCTTGTCTTTGGAGTTTCAAAAGCCATGCCATTTCAGATTATCTCTCCATCTCTCTCTGTCTCATACTTGCAGATAGAGATGTAAGTTCTCAGCTCCAGCTCCATGCTCGCCTGCTGCCACACTGCTCACAGTGATGAACACGAACTCTAACCCTCGGCCACCATGAGCCCAAATTAAACTTTTTCTTTTATGAGTTGCCTTGATGATGATATCACAACAATAGGAAGGTTAACTAAGACACCTCTCAAGAATTGTGGACCTGATATCAGCTTTTTGTCATTGGAACTGCCATATAGAACTGCGAAAAATCTAACCAAAGATGAAAAAGAGGTTGAGTCACAGTTTAAATAGCATCACAGGCAAGTTTTTCTTTAAAAAGCTGCCCTTGATAATTTTCAGTCTATGCATCTTCATTTCTACCCACGAATGGGCACCAATAGCAATCACAAAGTAGTATGGATTTTCTCTATATATCAATTAACAGACACATTTTAAAGTGTATCATTCTTTTAACTGCCACTTCATCAAGAAAGCCATTTCATACCTCAGAAAAAATGACCACCTGAATAATTCATAACTCCTGTGTTCTATAGATTATGAAATACATAGCATAAGTATTGCTACATTACTTATTTGATAGTAGATAGAATACGGATTCTAGGAACAGGTAAATGCAACCACTTAAAGTTGAAACAAATGCTCAGGAGATACAGTAAGTCACTCATGGAAATCATCTTTTGGTAAGGAATATGTGAAAAATGATGTTTCCAGGGAAATACAAGGCTAATAAACAGCTTAGTGAGTAAAAGATCAGAAAGTAAGCAACCTTCTTCATCTTTTCTTCTTACTCAACAAAACTTTCTTTATTCTAATTGCTCTGGGACCATCAAATGTATTAAACAGGCATTTTCTTTAGAATGTTAATATCTTTTAAGTATTAATCTTTTAAAGCCATAATTTACTAATTAATAGATTTTAAACCAGTGGTTTTCAACCTTCCTAATGTTGTGATCCTTTAATACAGTTCCTTGTGTTGTGGTCACTCCAACCATAGTGTTGTTTTGTGGTTACTTCATTGCTGTAATTTTGACACTGTTAATAATGTAAATATCTGATATGTAGGTTATCTTACATGTGACCCCTGTGAAAGGGTCATTCAACCCCACAAAGACATCCCGACCCTCAGATTGAGAACCACTGTTTTAAATTAATAGATGCAGATAGAAATAGGGAATTTTTTGGAGAGTCTAGGAGATAATAGTTGAATTAAGCATGCAGAGTTTTTAAATAAAAGGATTAGAGTAAAATGATGCATGTGCCATTAAAGAATATGGAGAAGAGGAGAGAGACTTCTGAAATAATTCTAAATTACATTCTTAGAATGACATTTTACAAGAGTTGATAAGCTTGACTCTAATGACTCTATTGTGGTTTCAGACTTGCAGAGAGAGTATTGGAGTCCTTGTGCCACAATCACAGCACACCTTGTGGTTAACAGCTTCATTTAGCATGCATCTTCCTCTCTGGATTGTTCAGAAGGAAGTTTCTATGTCAGGATGCATGGAACATCTGGGAATTTTGGTTTCATATCATAAGGGCAGACTTTCTACATAAATTAAAATTGTTCATGGAATATTTATCTGTTCTGTCCATTTTATTTCTCTTTATTCAGCTAATGATTTAGATGAACTCATAGATTTTAACTTTATATTTTGATATACTTTAGATTACAAACTAGCAGTGCTTTGTTTTATGAATAAACTTTTCCAGCATAGGCCACAGGAAATGGTCTCAGTTGGCACCAGCACCCTTTTGGCTTCACTTTATGACAGATGTTTTGGTTTGTGATGCTACCGAATTGTTGTCAGATTTACCTCTGCTAGTGTAGGTCACTTTTCTTAAGATCCGTATGGCTACAAATGACTTCCATGAACTTTGAGGAGTCATAGCTAAGACAAACCTCTATAAGTGTAATTTTAATACATTAACATTATTACTTTACTTAATACATATTTTCTATTTTCATATAAAATTTAAGTTCATTTAAAAACAGGTGTTTTGCCAGCAGAAGAAGTTTCTCACTCTGCTGTTCATTTCTTCAATTTCTGTCTGGCATTTTGGAATCCTCAAAAGAGAGTTGACCATTTAATCACTAATATCATATTTGCATACCAGAAGAAAAAATAGTGGCAAAATAGTAAAGGATCAGATAACCCTGTTGAGTGAGTTTTACCTTTTTTTGTTTGCAAAGTTTTGTGTGTGTGTGTGTGTGTGTGTGTGTGTGTGTGTGTGTGTGTGTGGTGGGTTTTGTTGTTTGTTTTTTGGAGGGTGGTGGTTAGGGCTTTTGTTTTGTGTTTGTTGTTTTTTAAATAGCATATTACTATGCAGACTGATCTAGCCTACAACACACTAGGTAGCACAGGTTGGCACTGATTTTAGAATGATCCTCCTGTATTTCTGTCCCAAGATCTGGCGTTACAGCCATCGACCTCTATGTAGAACTGGACTTAGTGTTAAAGTATGTGTCCACAACCATCATTTACTGTAAGTCTGTAAGTCCCGTCTCTGAATGCTTTTTGCCACTTGCCTCAATATTTAATGTTTTAGAAAGAGACCCAGAAACATATTAGTGGACACATTGCGTTTGGTGTCCTTCACAAGGAAGATTGACATTCATGGCTTCTACATCTATGTGAGGCTTCTCAGGTACAAGAAAATCTTGTGTTTCTGAGGCAGTAATCACAGGCCCTGAATGCGTCTGAGGTAGGTCCTCTGCACATACCTTATGATTGTGTAACTTGGTGTTCTTGTGGGGCCCCTAGCAGTCAGAGTGAAGGATATTTCTGGCTCTTTTGCCTGTCCTTTGGGACTACTACTGAAACTTCTCATCCAGCCTTGATATGAGGGTTTCTGCCTAGTCTTACTGTAATTTGGTATGCAACATTTTGTTAATATTCCTGAGAGGCCTGCTCCATTTTGAAAGGAAATAGAGGAGGTGTGAATCTAGAAGAGGGACATACGGACTGTGAGGAATGGAGGTAGGGGAAACTGCAATGGGATGTAAATTATGTGAAGAATAAAAATTAAAGTTAAAAATAAATAAAATGCTAAAAAAGTAATGAGTGGAAAATATGTAAAGCATCCAGAAAAAGAAGCCTCAAATACAGATGAAAAAAATAAGCATTATTTCATACTTCTCATTGAAAATAGTATAGTGACTTAAGACACTATTACTGTCACCCAGTGTTTCTTCCTGGGATATTGTCAGCCAACATGCTGCTAGGCAAAATGCAGAGGCTTTAGGCTGCATTTCTCTCTCACAGCTGGGGAGCTAGGCTACCAACACACTGCTCAGTGAAGGCAAATGCAATCCAATATAGGGATCCCAGCCTGTGTTTCTTCAGTTAAGAAACAGTGGGAGCAAGAACGAGGCTGTGGTTCTCAAATTCCTGTGTACCAAAACACCACTGGGGATTCTAAGGAGTTGGAAACGGGGATCTGCAAGCCCATGATCAGCCAGGGACGGGGTGGAATCCAGCTTGGCTTCAAGTGAGTACCAAATGTACTGAGGGTCTCTGTGTAACAAAGGCCTCCCTACCCCAGGTGGTCCTCCATGAAGTAGACAGTCCTTGTGAAAGACCCCCAAGAGGGGAGACCCTCACTCAAGTCTTGGGATATCACAGCCACCCAAAAACTCACAAAACACCGATCTTGATGCAAACAGCAAGAGGCTATATTTCAGGATCAGCCAGCTGAGGTAGAGACTCATAACCCGTGCAGGGGTAGAGGAGTTCGATCCTGAACCCAGGGAAAGAAGAGTATTTAAAGGAAAAAAAAAACCACAAACTAGGGGGTGAGGGGGAATACCAGTGGAAAGTACCAGCCCATCATTTAGTCATGTGGGGAACACCCTGTACATGTTTTTCCTCAGGAATTTAATCTTGCTCAACTATCCACTTTGTGGTTAGCCAGGTTCCTGAAACCTAGAGCTTGTGAACCAGATAACCTGCATTCTTGGTTCTGCCTTTTTGTGGTCAGCTAAGTTCCTGGAACATAGATAGCCTAGCTTCACTTAATCTGCTAGGGGTCTTAGCCTCCATTCTATCTGCTAGGGGTCTCAAAAAGTTTCTATTTCTTTCAAACACACTTCCAAAGTTGCCCTCTGACTTCTACATACATCCTGTGGCACACAGTTGCCCACATACACATACATTCACATACATAATAAAGTGAAACTGCAAAAGGAACAAATCTATACAACTCTAGATTCACATTTAATTCTTACACTTGCTTATACAAACATTTTTTTTTCCATAATGAAAGAGGATCCATTCATCTTACTTGAGGTGAACTAGAGATTAAATATCTTTTGCAAAAAGGGATGCCCAGGAAGGGAAACTGATTGGCTAAACACTCGGCCTATCTAGATACCTCATTAGTATGGAGAACTCTAGGTTTTGATGCTTCATACCAGTTGTCATGGTCTTCTTAGTGGAGTGCCATGGTCATGTGCTCCAGGACAGGAACTTGGTCAGGAGCTGGATTGAAATCCTGCAGTTCTCAGTTATAAGATTTATCAGGGTTCTGAACTTGCTACAACCTTATTAGTTCTTTTATCTGGTGTCACAGTCCACTGCCCTCTGTACTACGATGGGCACCATAGTACCATGCTTTTAAATTTGTGGGGGGGGGGGGATCTGTCCACTTGGAAGTCTCTAAAAGCCAAAATATCTTTCAAAAGTGAAGTAAATACATTTTTAGACCAACAGACTGAGATAATATATTACCTACAATCCTATGTTAGAAAAAATATTAAAGAACATTATCAAAGAAAAAATAATAACACATGCAAATTTTTTCTATGCAGTTAATAAAGAATAAAAACAAATTATACTGACTAATTTTATGTCAACTCAGCTCAAGTTAGAGTGAGATGAATGAAGGGACCCTCAATCAAGAAAATACCTTCATATGATCAGGCTGCAAGCAAGCCTATACAGTGTTCTCTTAATTAGTGATTGATGCAGAAGAGCACAGGCCATGGTGGGTGGAGCCACCTAAGGCCTGCTGGTTCTGAGTTCAATGAAAAAGCATGCTGAGTAAGACTTGAAGAAAAAGCCAGTAAGCAGCACCCCTCCATTGCCTCTGCATCAGCTCTTGACTTGAGCTCCTGCCCTCAGTGCTTTTGATGCTGAACTGTTCGATGGAACTGTGAGGGAAAGAAGCCCTTCCTTTCCAAGATGGAACTGTGAAGGAAAGAAGCCCCTTCCTTTCCAAGTTATTTTGGTCACGATGTCTTATCACAGCCATAGTAATCCTACATAAAACACAAATGGCATGCAGGGGTAAATATAAAAGACAGGGTTTTTTGTTTAAATTTTCCTAAGGTAGTGATAACCATACTCACAGTAAATTACATAAAATCCTAATCAGTAACTGAAAATCGTTGAGATGGATAAAAGTGAAAGATACAACTTGGTGCTTTCTTTGAAATATTTCAATTACAAATGTGTAGAAAATTAAAAGCAATCAAATGTATAAATAAAGCTTTCAAATGCTAATGAGATGGAAATAAGAGTCATTTTAGTAATGACAGTCAGCATAGACATCAGAATAGGAAATGATTAAACAGTCCATTTGAGGGACTGGAGATATGGCTGAACTTAGAAGATCATGTGCTGCTCTTATAGAGGACCTGACTTCAGGTTTCTATACCCACTACTGCCTGTACCTCCAAGCCTAGGAGGTCTGATGCCCTTTTCTGACCTCTGCAGGTCACATGCACTCACAAATCTATATGCTCAGATAAATGTACTTGTATCTGCATAATTAAAAATAAAAAAATAAACATTTTTTAAGTCCATGTGGTAGTTGAAATGAATTGTCCCCAATAAGTCTTTGTCATTTGAATACTTGGTCCCTATGTGGTGTCTATTTGGGGAGAAATGGGAGGAGTGACCTTGCTGGAGGAATTAGCACACTAGGGGCCACTTCCAGGTTTCAAAAGGCTCATTCTGTTTCAGCTTAACTGCTCTCCAAGCCTCCAGTTTTTTATTTGAGACTGTAGCCTGTACAAGTTCCTCTAACCTCTTTTTTTTTTTTTTAAATACTTAGTGTTTTCTCTTTGGGAAATTTACAATTGTAAATTCTCCCTCTGCTTCTTTGATATGTAAATCATCTCCCACCCTTTTGCTTTAGAAGTGTAATTAACGAGAAAGATGGCTCCCTGGGCAAAATCAGAGTCCCAGTTCAATAAGCAATCAGCACAGAGAAGGCTTAAATCACATTGACCAACCCTTTCAACAATACCATCAATTTGTTTCTTTAAAAAACAATTAAACGATACCCATTTATAGGGTGTGTATGTTCATGTGTGTCCTAACACCCATGTAAAGGCCAGAGGACACCTGGCAGGAGTCAATTCTCTACTTCTGTCACATTGGTCTTGGAGACTGAATTAGGTTGTCAGGCTTCCTAGCAAAGTACCATTATCTGCTGAACACCTCGAGCTGGCCTAATACTCATTCTTAAGATTGCATGTGGAGAATAATGTAGGTAGTCTCATGCTACAGAAACTGATGGGATCCTTGAGCCCAGGATATTAAAACTAATAAGCCTGGGTAACATAGAAACATCTTGCCTCAGCTATTCAGATGATCCTATGATTTTTGTCCC
This sequence comes from Rhabdomys pumilio, assembly GCA_030674055.1. Lineage (NCBI taxonomy): Eukaryota > Metazoa > Chordata > Mammalia > Rodentia > Muridae > Rhabdomys > Rhabdomys pumilio. The sequence continues at coordinate 13,469,139 of JANHMN010000011.1, forward strand.
TGAGTTCCTTTACATATTGTAGGACTTTCAAGTCTTTTCAGGTTTAAATTTAAGATTAAAAGAATTCCACTGTCCAGGGACACATCCCAGGAGGGGCACATTCCTTAGTCAGAGGAAACTTGCTGGATTAACATTTAGAAGAGGAAGGGAGAGGCTGATTAACATTCCTCAGACCACAAGGAAGAGAAGGTACCTGTGGGTGGGGAAGGCCCAGAGCACAGAGACACATTCCAAGATGGGAGGTGGTCAGGAAGAAAGTAATGTTTGAATCTGAGTCATCTATAGACTGGACCGGAAAAGGTCAGCTGTTGGGGTCCTTTGTGGTTGCCCTTGTATACTCTGTATGAGAACTGCTCCCAGTTTTTGTTCGTGCTCTCTTGCCAGTTTGTGAGAGGGTCCTGGTGCACCAGAATTATTAAACCTCATGTGTTGTTACAGCGAATCCTCTGTCCATGTGTGATTCTGGGGGAATGTGTCCCCTGGTTTGGATCTTAGAATCCAACATTTCAACAATATTACACTTATTGATTTGTATGCATTGAATTATCCTTGCATTTATAAAAGAAGCCAATTTAATTATGGTGGATGCTCTTTTTAACGGACTCTTGAATTCAGTTACCACATTTTGAGAATTTGTTGTATGTATGTTCATTAAAATTTTCTTTTTAGTTGTTTTGTGTCTTCTTCTGGTTTAGGTTGAAGAATAAAAAAAATCATAAAAATTATTTTCTAATATATATATATATATATATATATATATATATATATATATACATTTTTTTCTGTAGATTTTTCTTTAAAGGGTATGGAAAATTTTCTCTGAAACAAGACGAGAGTGTGAACCAGCCAGTTTCAGGAACCTGCTAACCACAAAGAATACAAGCCATCTAGGTGGAACCAGGGAGCTGATGACCACAATGATAAGACAGGTCTGTGGTCGGGGTTACCAAGAAATCCTTAACTAGAAAATGACAGGGCAGGACCAGGACCACATTCTTGAGAAGAATAAAAGTACAGAGTGTTTGCCACATGACTCTGACTCACATAGGTTGGGTTTCTCTGGGACTTTCCACTATTCTTGTGTTATGTTCCCTTAGCAACCCTCTTGCCCCTTCCTCACCCCCCCCCCCCCCAGTTTGTGGTTTTCCCCTTTAAAAGCTTTTCTCAGACTGGCTGATTTTGTCAATTCAGCGCCTGCATGAGCAAACGAATTGACCGTCAGCTGGCTGACTCTCCCGAATAAAGTCTCTGCTGTTTGCATCCAGATTCGGTGTTTTGTGAGTTTCTGGGTGGCCGTGACATCCCGAGACTTGAGTGAGGGTCTCCCCTCAGTGGGGTCTTCAAGGTAATAGGGTAATGCTGGCTTTGTAATTTTGAGTGTGGTATCAATGCTTCTTATTCTGTTTTACAAAATAATTTGAGAAGCATTGGGGCTTGTTTGTTTGTTTGTTTTACGTCTGAGAGAATTCTGTTATGAATCCATCTAACCTGGACTTTTTAATTTGGAAGTTTGTGGGGTTTTTATTGTTTTGTCTTTTGTTTTTTTCCATTATTATTACTCTGAAATAGGCTGACACCATACAAGGTTTCAAATTGGCAGTTCAAAAGACTAGGCCTAAATTTCTGTTTCCAAAGACTAGCAAGTTCAACGTCCAGGCAAGTCCAGGCAAGTCAGTTATTAAAACATCCTCAGGCCTCAAGCAGCTAGTCAGAAACTGCTCTACCATCAGAAACTGCCCTAACACTTAGCCTTAGGAAAGGGCAATGCATCAGCAACAGTTTCAGTATTTCCCAAGTAACAGTTTAGAGTGCCCCACAGCCCAACAATGGTTCTGGAATGCCCCTAGAGATAGAGCACATAAAGAAACACATTAAGAAAAAGATCACATACTCCTCCCTGGAATTCCCCTAATGTGTTTTAAATCAGGCCTGCAAGCTCACTCAGGTGCCTTCATCTTGGTAGATTGTAGACTCCAGAATGCTAGACTTCTGCATAATAAAACCCTCTTTGCTTTTGTATGCTATTTGAGTCTGGGGTATCACTCTTTGATGAATCCTGGACCCTTACAATTTCATTTCTTTTAACAGATATTTAATTACTTATCTTGATTAGATTTTGGTAGGTCATATGCATCTAGAAATTCATCCATTTCCAATTTAGTAGGATGCGTGTCCTAGTGGTTCCTGGAATTTCATCAGTGTAATAAATACATCATCAGAGGGGGACAAAAGAATGGATTCATTCAATTTCAAAATGGTAAGAGCAGATTTTATTGACCCAAGATGATGCCGCCACCAATCCCTTCAGCATGGTGTCAGGGGTATAGGAGAGTTCAAAGTGTAGCAACAGCTATGACTTTTGTATTTCTGATTAGACATGGGAAAGCCCAAGGCCTTACCAGATCCAGAAACTCCTTTTCAGGATAAACTACTCTTTGAAACTGGAGGTAGGAGATAAGCCAGGTTGCCATTGTTTACAACTTCCATCTGTGGGGTGCAAGTGTAAGGAATATCAAATATGTGAGCCTTTTTCTACCAAATACTAGACAATGTGTGTTTAGAAGAAGAATTTGTTTGGAAACCCTGCTTGCCCTCACACTATTGAGAAAACTCAGTCTGTTCTCCTTTCCCTCAACCCCACCTGCTGGGAGAAAACTTCTGACTGACATCCCTTGCATTCACATTTCAGGCAAGCCACTCAAGAGTGCCAGATTTTCAGAGTTTCAGCTTTTAACCGTATATGGGCATAATCCTAGTTCCTAGCTGACACATCATCATCACCTAAGGTTTTGAAAATCCCCTTGCCTTAGCCTGGACACCTGACTTCCCTGGCCCTGTTCTTTGGGACCAGTGAACCCTCCTAGGCTCAGGGCTGTTGTCCTGAACTCTATCTTTGGAAAAGAAAGTTACCAATTAAGTTATCTAATATGCAAAATAAAACTTGCTTTTATTTGACCATAATTTGAAGTTGGTGGTCTTTTTTCCTTGTGTCTGTGGGATTAACATCTGCTTCATTTCCCATTCATTGATTCTTTTCAGAATAGCCAATCACACAATACTGTGAGATTTAATTCAGCCAATGAGGGAAAGACACAGTTACAACCTTCATTATAATAAAACTGAAGTGTACTTCCTTTCTCTGTGTGCTCAGGCTTCAGACCACACCCTCTTGACGAATGTAAAGTCTGCCTTATCTGCCTCAGTTGCTTCAGGTGGAGTGGTAGTCTCTTTCATTTTTACTGAGTTTATTTCTAACCTGAGTTAAATCCTTTGCTTGTTGGTTTTTGCAACCTCTGGTCTCTAGAGAGTATGGTGGCAATTAGGTGAATTTTGGAGTATCACCGGCTACAAGTTTATTGAAGTCTTGAGCCTGTTTTATGGCCCTAGTTTTGGAGTGGTGAGCTTCCCTCTCATTGATATCTATAGTAAACGTTAATACGTGTTTGGTGTTTGATGAGTTTGAAAATCATCAGCTCAAAATTTGAAATTTTTGTGTCTCCAAACAATTAGCAGAGGCACATGGACTATAACAAGAAGACACATAATTTATTAAGGGAGAAACAAATATACTTGAGAATGCACTATATCTGGATCTTGAATGCTCCTTCTCTAAAAGAGATATATTTGGGGCCCCTGTGTCCTAGTATGGGCCATTTATCTATCATGTATTTTTTCCTACATATGCTCTGTTTTTTTACCTGTACCCAATAGTGTGGACAGATTCCATTCTTTGCTTGTCCCTGATTTGTTTTGATAATCTTGATGCCTCTGAACTTTATTCCTCCATCCAATTCTTTCATCTATAATCTCTGTCTTCATGTCTAATTGTATTATTATTTTGTTTTTCCCTTTCTTTCTGCTGGCTGTTAACAAATTGTCAACCCCCACTTAAAAATAAACAAGAAAGAAAAAAGAAAAAAAAGAGCCATACACTTTATTACAGATGTTTTAACCTAAGAAGAAATAATACTTCACCTACATTTTTATTTAAAATATTAGATTTAAATTATTAAATATAAAATATAAAATATTAAATTTATTTATTTAGAATAATAGTGTATATTCCTTCATTATGTGAATGAAAATTTCTTAAAAGAAGCTGTGTCTGGTGGTCAACACAGAAACAATGACCTGAAAAAAATTTCTGTGTCTAGAGAGCCTGATAACTGATTGGAATTGTAGTACTCTGGAAAGACTGGAGTTTTATAGTTCAGAAACTGCTCACTTCATCTCAGGCTATGCTTTCTGGAACAGCCATTTCTTGCCCTACTGATACCTGAACTAATAATTCAGGAAAGTAAATAAATAAAAGCCTCTTAGAGGCTATTAACTGAGAACTACCATCTTGTGAAAATATATTTTTTTAAAGTTTTAGAATCTATTGACTTAGTAGAACACTAGCTTCTGCCAATCCCAGAGATAAGAATGTTATCAAATGGCATCTTGGGCCTAAGAAATACTTTCCTCCATCTCACTGTACCTACCTCTCTGGTGTACCCATTAATGTGTTTTAAACTTGCCTTGATTTATGACTTTGTTCTATAAAACTATAAAATCCCTATAAAATTGCTTCTGCATCAGAACATGGAAATTTGAGCAAACTAAATTTGTGTTCCCAGACCACAGTCATTCAAAATGGGTGCACAATAAACTACCTCTTATTCCCTTTAAGATGAGAGTTGTGGGTATTTCACATATTGTATAATAATGTTTCAATTATTTGAACAATAAGGTTTAAAAGATGAATTTGCTTCATTCTTTTTTTTTTCTTGATGAAACTTCAAAGTAGAATTTGTTAAAACATGCTTTTCGTGGACTTTGTAAATTTGGAAATAGTTGATTCTGAGCTGCTGAGCATGGTCAGTCTTTTCCTTGTTTTCTGTGTCCCACCTGACTCGTAGTAACTATAACATCATCTGTCACTTGAATAGAGAACTAAGAGACAGACACCAAGAAAAGAAAAATGTAGGCTTTGTGATCATCATCTGTAATTAAAAAGAGTGTGTCATATCTCTTCCTTCTTGCTTTGATGCTGGGTTTTTATATGCCGGAATATTGGAAAGATAAAACCCAAATCTTCCTTTTATTAATTTGAATAGAATCCTGCAGAGAAAAGTAGTCAAAATGGACTATTTGGGAAAAATGCAAAGGCATGCAACTAATTAGATGCATAAAAACACTAAACTGCCTTCAGGCATATTCCAAGAATTAAATCTTCACTCTAATAAAGTATTCTCATTATTTGAATATAACTGCAAGTACAACTAAGCTGTATGGCATTTTTTTTATGATTTTGGATTTACTTTGTGTATACATTGTCCATTACAATTTTCTATGAGATTCCTAAAGTCATAAGATTGATATAATATGAGCAAATATGTGTCACTTTCATTTCCTCAAATGAAGTGATAAAATGAGAGCCATACCCAAGTTGTGCCAATACACAGACTGAGCTGAACCCAGAGCATTGCCATCTTTGTTCTAACTATCTCTAAGCCTAGGCCTGGAGGCTTCTAGCTTCCAAACAATCTAATATTCTGAAAACTCAAACCTTGAAGGCTTCACCTTCCAGCCTCCTTCTCCTAACTTAGTACTAGAATGTTTCAGCCTCCAAGAATTATTGCTGAATAATCTCACACTTTCTATCTCTCTCTGAACTTTCTCTGACTATTTCAACTCAGCTGTTCTGTTTCAAATTCCTCTCCAACCTGACTCAAATTGGCTTCTCTCTGTTTCTGACTGGATTGCTCTGCTTGGAAAAAAAAGTCTCTGAACTCCATGATCTCAACTGAACTCAAATGAAGTCAATTGAACTCTACTGCATTGCCTGAACATAACTAAACTGCCCTCATTGAACTGCCCTCCCTCCTAACTTACTCTGTGCTGCTATCAAGTAGCCTCTTTTTCTCATAAGAGTTGGCCATATCTTATCTCTGACTTATTCTGTCAAATCTTTCTGTTAGGATCTATGTAAAATATTAAGGTCTATGTAAAATGTTAAGGTAACTGTTACCTGGATATCCTCTCATTATAAGGAAACTTTCTCATATGTTTCTGCTGTTACTAGGAAACTTTCTAATGCCAAGATTGATTACATATTGTTATGTTCTATGACTTTTGAAACTAGTCACAAAAGAAGTCAGTAAAACTGTCTTGTATAGTTACCCACAATAATCTTGGACCTGAATCAACTACCCAACAGCACTTTCTGCACCTGTGTATAAGCTTATATAGTATTTGCCTTTATAAGCTTCCCCTAGGATGGACCCCAACATAAGAGAGACACCTGCACAAATATAAGAAGCTATTTGGAATAAGTCTTCCATTTTGAGTAGTAGTCTAGTTAAGTTTAAGCTCCCAAGACCTCCCTGGGAACTGGCATTCTATTTTGTAGAAAGAGACACGTATGTGTGTAACTAACATCCTGGTTGGCAAGTTAAAAGATGAACATTAGACAAGTCTCATCCTGGTAGAAAAATAACATGAACAGTAGACAAGGCAAGTTCCCTGACACAATTGAATACCCCAACCAATGGGAGTAGAATAAATGTATAACAGACATGTTCCTAAGGAAATCCCCTATCCTTAAATCATAATTGGTGAAATAACTTGGCATAGATATTTTGGGATTTTCTGCTTAAAAAGCCTGTAGGATCTTAACTCAGAGTCATGATTCAGTTCCCAAATCTGGCCCTGGTCAGCCAGTCCTAGGGCATATGCTCAATGAACTATCCCTGTCTGACTGAAATTGGTGTCCCTGTGGTTTGGGGGGGGTGATTCCTGGACCCCAACATTTTCTTTTATTCATTACTTTGTCTGTTCTTCGATTATAACTTACTTTCAAACATGGATGCTTTCTTCTATAAACTGACTTTACCTTTGTTGTTTGGGAATAAAGGTATGTACTAAGGGTGTGTGGTGTGTTTTTATATTAGCTATATCACACAGACCCAGGTCTTTGGATGTGATCTCCCTTGCCAGAGCAGCTATGTTGCTGGGCAAAAATTTCTTTACACAGAATCAGTTTCAAGAAACATTTTTATACAAAAAGAATATTTTCACCATATCTATGAATACTTATTATATACAGCTATAACTGGTTATTCCAGTTATTGTAAGCATTGTTTTGAAAATCAAAAAAGAAGATCAAGACAAATAAATTACGTTTTATTTATTTTAACATTACTTGGAACATTGCAGCACAGGGTTTTTTTAGAAATCTGAGGAAGGTCAGGTGATTTAGCAGAAACACTAACAATTCTAACAAATAAGAGTAAAAAAATATGACTATTCTTATTTGTCTCTATTTTCCCAAATAGCATACCAAGGAGCATCACATAAAGCCAATACACACTAAGTGTTGACAGTGTTAGACTTTTAAAGACTTAGAAATCTTTTATCTGATTATGAGTTGTTGAAATGTTGAGTATTAGCAGGTTATAAACTAAAAGTCCATTTAATCCTCATTAAAAATTGATTGCTCACTTTACTGAATACAGCCGTGTACCTACAGCAAAAACCGTTTCTTCTATGTGCTGAAATCCTCACAGTAGCAGGATTTCTGTGATGGGTCAAATGTTTACTTGCTGATCTATGTACCAGATTTTATCTGGGAAGATCTGTGAGGCTCTGGCCCTAGCCAGAGCAGCCAAAGAGTTGTGCTCTCCAAAGGAGACAAGGAGTTGGATTGAGGTGAGCTGCTGGGTCTCTTTAGCACCAGTTGCTGGTATAGTTTGTTGACACAGCAGGGCAGGATGCTATGCTATGCCCATTGGGCTTGAGACAGTGAGGGGGGCAGCACTGGGGGCCAAGGTCAGCCTTGAGCAGGAAGTGATCTCCATAGGCATGAACAGCTTCCAGCTGCAAAATTTTCAGGAGAGGAATCTCTTCCCCAAAGTGTTACAGCTCTATGTGACAGATGATCTCAGATGGTCTTTGATGAAATAACTCTTATGTGCTTTATTCTTTATGGACAGGGTCATATACATTTTGGGATGGTTTGGGGTGTAAAAGCAGACGCTTTTTATTGGCTTGGTCTGAGATGTTAGGAATATCTCATCTGCATGTGGAAAGGCTTTGGGACTGATTGTCATAGTCCTCTTTGTGGGTTGTTGTGGTCATGTGTTCTAGGACAGAAACCTGATTAGGAGTAGATGAAACACCTACCAACTTCAAGTATAAGGGCATCAGGATTTCTGAATCCACTCATTGTTTCCAAGTTTTCTATCTGATGACATGGTCCACCGCCCTGCATTTAGTAGACATAGATGTCCACCTACAGTCATTACATCAGTATGTGATTCTATACTTCGGCATCTCAAATGAGCAAAGCTGAAACCCTAAATAGCATTGCCAAGTTAAGACAACAAAAAAGCGGATTATAAAATCCTCTCAGTCATTCTTCCTAATTGAGGGTGGTGCCTCTGCTGCTCATGTTTAGCAAGGACTACTCACTCAACGTTTTAAAGTTTTCAGAACCATAGAAATGTCAGGTATATTTCTAATGCAAAGATTTCTGGAAGCTCAGGAAAATACAAAGACTCCTGTAAAATAAAAAGAAATTAATTTCTTCAGCACTATACAATATGTATATAGAACTAGATGAGAGAAAGCCAGATCATTCATTATTCACAAGACCTTTAGGCAAATCTCATTTTTTCTGACACTTATCAAAAGAAAACCAAATGGCCCTCAAGTCAGCCAGGGATTCCATAAGAACCATCATCGATGGGCCAGTCAGCATTTTTTTTTCTATTTAGGATCTTAGAGCACAAAAACTGTTTCAAAGAAAAGAAGCAAATGGAAAAGAAACTCCTATCTGAGTTAAGAGAGTTGAAGGAGAATGAAATAACTTTATAAGTTTGTATTTATAATTTTCTCTTTATGAGATGTTAAGATGAAAAAAAAAAGTACAGGTGAATGTACCCATGTTTTGATTAGGAAACAAACTGATGAGTGCTGGTGTCATCTATTCTTACCTTATGTGAGGCTCTGCTTTGAAGATCAATTGGAGATGTCTCAGCTTATGATGGGTATCAGAGATGACACCTCCAAGTACAGCAGTTTTCCTAACAGCCTTTTTTTAAATGCTGGGACAATTTATTTTTCACAAACTGCCACATCCCACATGTCAAGAAAATGTAAGATTAATTTCAAGGCATGAAAATGGGAAAATTAAAGAAAAAGGTATGTGAGGCCATAAAAGGGGTCTTAGGTTTTGGTAGAAGCACTGACTGGAAGTAGTCTGGAGACCTTGTAAGGGACAAGTATCTATTCCACCATGCTCTCAGAATCTAGGCTCCTAACACATGGAGTGGAACTCCATTAACCTTCACTGTTCAGTCACATAGGACATTGTAGTCCCTCCCAGAGAGGTTTGTGTCACCCTACACAGGTAGAGGGTGTGACTATAGGCTTCAGCCTCAAGAGATTTCCATATTAATGAGTTACCTAAAGGCCAGAGGGCATAGCTAATTTAGTGGCCCTCCTTTCCCTCTCCCTCTTTATTTAAGTCAGGTCCCCCTGGCTTAAGTGGGGAGGGTGTGCATCTAGACCATCTACCATTTGCCATGTCAATAAAGATCTTGAAACCCCAGACTTTCTCGTGTTACTGGGGCCTGCCATCGTGCTGCCTTTGTGGAGGACTTCTCTGCATTCCATCCACAGGAGGCATTGTTCAAGCATACCCAGTAGAACAAGTGAGCACAAGAACATTATTAAGCATCAGCAACCCAGGGTACTTGTCATCATTAGAACCTAGTTCTCCCACACAAGAAAGTGTTGAATTCCCCATAGTATTAGGAAAGCAAGATTCAGATTTAAAATCACTTCTAATGATGATGATAGAGGACTTTAAGAAGGACATAAATAACACTCTCAAAGAATTTGAGGAGAACACAGGTAGACAGGTAGAAGCCCTTAAAGTGGAAACACAAAAATTCCTTAAAGAATTACAAGAGAACACAACCAAACAGGTGAAGGAATTGAACAAAACCATTCAGGACATAAAAATTGAAGTAGAAATAATAAAGAAATCACAAAGGGAGACTACCCTGGAGATAGAAAACCTAAGAAAGAAATCAGGAGTCACAGACACAAGCAACACCAACAGAATACAAGAGATAGAAGAGAGAATCTCAGGTGCAGAAAATACCATAGAAAATATTGACACAACTGTCAAAGAAAATGCAAAATGCAAAAAGTTCTTGACACAAAATATCCAGGAAATCCAGGACACAATGAGGAGACCAAACTTAAGAATAATAGGTATAGATGAGAGTGAAGATTCCCAACTTAAAGGGCCAATAAATATCTTCAACAAAATTATAGAAGAAAACTTCCCTAATCTAAAGAACGAGATGCCCATAAACATACAAGATGCCTATAGAATGCCAAATAGACTAGACCAGAAAAGAAGTACCTCCCATCACATAATAATCAAAACACCAAGTACACAAAACAAAGAAAGTATATTAAATGCAGTAAGAGAAAAAGGCCAAGTAATATATAAAGGCAGACCTATCAGAATTATACCAGACTTCTCACCAGATACTATAAAAACTAGAAGATGCTGGAAAGATGTCATACAGACCCTAAGAGAACACAAATGCCAGCCCAGGCTACTATACCCAGCAAAACTCTCAATTACTGTAGATGGAGAAACCAAGATATTCCACAACAAAACCAAATTTACACAATATCTTTGCACAAACCCAGTATTACAAAGGACAATAGCAGGAAAGCTTCAATACAAGGAGGGAAATTATACCCTAGAAAGAGCAGAAAAGTAATCCTCTTCCAACAAATCCAAAAGAAGATAGTCACACAAAGATAATTTCACCTCTAATAACAAAAATAGCAAGAAGCAATAATCACTGTTTCTTAACACCTCTTAACATCAATGGACTCAATCCCCTAATTAAAACACATAGGCTAATGGACTGGATACATAAACAGGGCCCAACATTTTGCTGCATACAGGAAACCCGCCTCAGTGACAAAGACAGACGCTATCTTAGAGTAAAAGGCTGGAAAACAATTTTTCAAGCAAATGGCCCTAAGAAATAAGTTGGAGTAGCCATTCTAAAATCTCCAGCTCAAGAACACAAATGGAGGGACTCATGGCTCCAACTGTATAGGTAGTTGAGGTGGCCTAGCCAGGCATCAGTGGTAGTGGACAGCCTTGGTACCTGAAAGTTTGGATTCCCTAGTGTTGGGGAATTTCAAGAGCAGGGAGGTGGGAATGAGAGGATGGTGGGAGAACACCCTCATAGTATTTGGATGAGGGGGGGGTGGGATAAGAGGTTAGCCATCAGTTGAAGTAGAGGGCCTTGATGCTTAAAAGTTTGGATTCCCTAGTGTTGGAGAATTTGAGAGCAGGAAGGTGAAAATGGGAGGATGGTGGGAGTACACCCTCATAGAAACTCCTAGAATTATATGGATTAGACATGACAGAGGTAGGCAGCCAGAAGACTAGATTCCAGAATTCAAACAAAAAATTATCTTGTTACTAAAATTTGTTTTGAGAATTGTATATTGCAGAATACACAGCCTTGGTGTATCTACTTGTCAAGTGAGCTGAGCAGACCTGCTCGAACCTCTGATGTCCTGGAATTGCACCTGGATGCAGTGAAGACACAGACGTCAGAGACTTACCAATTTACTCTTCTCCCTGCCCCTCTTCTAATATCTCAATACCCATAATCAGCTTGAAAAAGTTAATGAAGAGTTGACACCCCTATTCCCTGGGCTTGGGGACTGAGGTGGTTAATATTTGGCTGTCTTTCTAGAGAAAAGTAATGGTTTTGTTGGAACAGGGAGAGTTAGCTAGGATTTATTGCATAGCCATAACCTATTGGTAAAAATATGTATAATTGTTATTAAGATGAAGTTATAATTTATTAAATTATAACTTACAAAACTTACTTTGATTTCAAATTTAAGGTTTTCATCGGTATGAGCTTCTTATTGATATAAAAGTGAGATTAATATTGTTACTCTCATAGGCATTGTGCCTATATAACACATTTAGGAATACAAGGCTTAGACCCAGTCCTTCTTTAACTTTTTAAACTGATTTGAGATGATTAGCCTGTGAGTTAAGGGCCTATGCAAATTGATGGTTCTGAGTTTATTATTAGGGTGTTTTCTATGTTTTATTTAGCTGAGAGGAGTTAACAAACAATAGTCGAGATTGCCTTACATGGATAGTTGGTTTTCAAAACGTCAGAAGTCCACAGAATTGATGTTACAAACATTTGTCTGTTAATGTCCATTTTGATTAGAGACATGTCTGCTCCTGACAGCTTCCTATCTTGGATTCTAAGAAGAAATTGAGCATGTTTACAGTTACTCCAGTTATAGTGAGACAGCCACTAGGCAAGAATTGCCTCTTTTCATCTACAGACAAATCACTGTCCAGAAAAGGACACACTTGCGGAATAGTCAACTGATTATATCTGCCAATACAGAGTAATCAGCCCTTAATAATTCTGCATCACTCAGTCTGTCAGATGATCCTGGACCAGAAGGCTGAAGATCAAATGTTCCAACGTTTTGTAGTATAGGAACTGTGCTCAGCGGTCTCTATAATTGGGCTAAGTTTTAGAAACTATGCTTTGTGAAAAGTTTGAGAGGATGGTTTTCACCTGACATTCATTCTAAAGCCAAGAAGAAAAAAAAAGCCAGGTTCAGAATTAAGTCTTTTAGTTAGGAGGGATGACAGAGGTTTTGTTTAGTCAACAAAATGATGGACTGTGTATTAGGTCTATCTTGTATCTTACTGACACAAATCGGTATAGTTTTGCTGTAATTGCACTCCAAGAGAAAAGTTTTATTTTAACAGAAAGGGTGATATGTAAGAGGAGCTAAGGTGGGAGGAGTAAGGAGAGGAAGATAAGGAGTAAGGAGAGGAAGATAAGGAGTAAGGAGAGGAAGAGCTAAGTGACAAGGTGGGGGGACATGGAGGTGGATGTTTGCGTGTCCCCGCCAGTCAAAGATAGTTGATATATCTAGGTTGGGTATTGGCTTACACGTCTGATTGATATTGAGCATTTCCAAACTTATAAAGCCTTTGATTAACATTTAAAAAATATTATAAAAGCAAAAAGAAGAAGTGAGTGGGATAGGGGTTTTCTAGGGAGGGGAAATGGGGAAATGTAAATAAAATATCCAATAAAGATTTTCACATAAAAAAAAAAAAGAAAAGATAGTGGTAGAATAAAATAGTGGTAACAGTATCACATGACTGTTCATATGTTAGATTTTCAGGTACACAAACAACTTTCATTAGATATTTTCAAGCCAGGGAAAGCAAGTCTGCTCTTACCAAGAATAAAATTTTGGCATTAAGATATTGTTTCTCATTCAGAAGTAGTCTGTACTATTTTCTGACTAACCTTCAGCAAAAATGGCTGATTTTATATTTTTCTTTTTAGTTTACAAAATGTAACTTAAAAGAATATACATGAAAAACAAATCAGAAAACAAATAGACAATAATAGTAACAACGACCACCACAACAACAATAACAACAAACGCCCTCAAGAACATTTATAGTGAACTTGACCCTGTTTTTGTAGATATGAGTTTATTCCACAGTGAAAGATGAGATCATGTCAAGGTGGTCAAAGCGATCCATCTGAATTCTTTATGACCTACTACAGAGCAAGTCTTGAGCAGAGAAGAGTGGCCTGCAGTATATGGAGAGGAGGAATGACAAGAGGAAATGGAACAGAAATAACTGTGCCTCTTAAAACAGATTATATTGTACATGTGTGAAAATTAGTATTTGCCTATAAAAATAAGATAAGGAGTAATATAGATGTAATATAGATGCATTGGACTGAATCTTTGGTACATACAGTCACTCCTAAAGCATATGAGTCTGGACAAGTTTTCATGTTAAACCTGCTTATCTTTCACAAAAACCTTGGAGAACAGTTTGTTAGAATTTAATTTACAAGCAGCACAGGTAAAATACATATGGATAGCACAGAATATGTAAGTTCTAATTATCCTAAAAAATATTAACATGATAACATTATAAACCAGGAAGCAATCCCATGAGTGAAATCTTCTCATTGAAAGTTGGTAATATTCAATCCTCTGGATTTATCCTGATTCAGGCACATTCTTCTTAGTAAGCCCCACAATTATTCTCCAATTAACTTCAACCAAAGGTACCAAGAAGAAAGAACATGTTGTAAGCATTCAATACACAGACTTTGTGACTTATATTTTGAACTATCAGCATTTATAAATCATCTTCATAAATCCAAAGATTCCTATGCCATTAATAATGTAACATACTTAGTCTGCTTATTAAGGTTCCTCTGTCTTTCATCTGTTCTTTAGAGTTCTTAGATTCTAATGAGATATGAACAATGAGACTTTCCTGCTGTAAGTAACTTGAAGCATGTGTTATCATCTTATGTAAAGACACAAACACAGCTTATTTCACTGTTTTATATATATTACACAACTTCATAATATTGCATGCCCTATATCGCAGGGCTATGGAGGTGAATGAGATAACTTCAACAATGAAGATCATTTGTGTGCTGCTCAGTTGTTCACAGAAAGCACCATATGTCCCTCTCATTGTCTCTGATCACTTTCTACAATTTTCATCATGAATGGTCAATTCTGTCAGACTCCATACTACCTCCATATGGGTTGCCTCCAACACTGCCTCTGAAATGTCCTTTGTTATAGTGATTAGACATCTAAGATCATTGTTGGGTTGTCCCTGAATAATTTAAAGTTTGGAAATTATGTAAAAAGTATTGGTTTCATGTAACTGCCATAGCCAAGTAATATATACTGTGTGGCTTAAGACTATGGGATTTTATTTGCTCATAGTTTGGGTTGGTGGATGTCTGGGGGCTAAAGTTGTCAGAGCTATTCTTTTGTTTGTTTGTTTGTTTGTTTGTTTTTGTTTTTGCTTTTTCTTTTTCAAGACAGGGTTTCTCTCTGTAGCCCTGGCTGTCCTGGAAGTCACTATGTAGAACAGGCTGGCCTCAAACTCAGAAATCTGCCTGCCTCTGCCTCCCAAGTGCTGGGATTAAAGATGTGCCCCAACACTGCCTGGAGTCAGAGCTATTCTTTGCACTGAGATTCTAGGTATAGTCTTCCTTGCCTCTTCCTGGCTGTTGACAATGCTGTGATTTTTGGCATTCCTCAGGAACAGTGGCATCTATCCAGTCAATGCCAGATGTCATTCTGTCATTCAGTGTTCTCTTAGTGTGTCTGCTATACCAAGACCATTTTTAGTCTTATAGGGACTCATTATATCACACTGAGTACACCCTAGTGACCTGATCTTAACTTCATTGTATGAATAAAGAATTTATTTTCAAATAAGACCACAGGGACTAGAAGATGGGATTCCCACAAGTTTTCTCTTGAAATAGAAATCAGCTCACAACTCTAAATTTTCATAAAATATAACAGCATAGGTTTAGGATAATAGTTTTTGTATTTATATAATAAGAGATACCCAGAATAATGGTTTCAATATAGGAAGATATTTGATGTGTATTGATTTGGATTTAATTGACTTTTGTTCCATGTTGACATAAGCTACCTTATGTTTACTTAATAACAGTATAGAATAAACTTCTATGTATTAGTTACTTTCCTGTTGCTGTGATAAAATACATTGAGAAAGGCAACTTATGGGACATGAGTTTATTTAGGCTTACAGTTCCAGGGGACTAGAGTACACATGGCATCAGGCAGCAAGCACTGCAGCTGGAGTAGCAAGCTGAGAACTCACACCTTGAGCCAAAAGTTCAAAGCAAAATAACAAAGTGGAAATAGCTCGAGTCAAAAGACCACCTCTAATGACCCATTTTGTCCAAATGTTGCCATGTCTCATAAACATATCTAAGAGGCATCTGTAGTCAGAGTGTTCAAATAGAAGCATCTAGGGGACAGGATAAGGTAGTATTTACATTCAAACTACCATTCTAAGATTAAACAACAGCAACAACAAGAGAACAGAAGCTAAAAAGCAAAACTGGAATTAGTGAGGACTTCAATTGTTTTAGTGCAGTAAGAAACATTTCTCCTACACCTGGATCTTGGTTTATTTCCTATTAAATTATGTGTAAACTGGGTGTGGAAAGGGACACGTGTGTAGAGTCTTGCACACATGCTCATGTACACACATACAGAGGTCAGAGGACAAGTTGCTGGAGTCCCTTTTGCCCTTCCACCATGTACATTCTAGGTCATTAGTCTTGAAAACAGATGCCATTATCTCCTGAGACATTTCTCCAGCCCAAGAATATGTATTTCACCAATAGATACATGTTCAAAAATCCTTACATTGTACAAACACAGGTATATGGTAAGGAACTCTGAGTATGACATTTACTTATTGTTTGACATAAATGTTACCATAAGTGTTTAATTCAGTTGTATACTTGATTCACAGATGGTGGCATGACATTAGGATATTCTGGGACCTTTAAGAAGTAGGGTCGAGTTGCAAAAAATAAGTTGTTGGAGAACAGGCCTTATTAATTATATAGAGAATTGTCCTGGTTATTCCCTGAGATCTCTGCTTCCTGCTACAGCAAGATGTGGGCTCACTCTGTCACAATCTTCCACCATCTTAGATGATGCCATCTTATACCATACCTTACCCACTATGGTGCACTGTAACCCCTGGACCATGAGCCAAAATAAATCTCTTCTTTGTTAAGCTGCTTTTGGCCACATAGTTGACCACAATATTAACAAGAAAGTAAGAAATAAACTGATTAATAGGTCCAAACAGAAAGTATTTATATTTTCATGAAGGTGAAATGATAGCAGTAATTTTGATCAAAACTGTGCTCAACAATTTAAGAAGTTTAATTTGATTTTAATGTTCAAGATGAAATTTTGAATTTCCGATTCTTGGACAGAGATTTCTCAACAATGTGGCTGTGTAGCTAGGTTTGTTTGTTTGTTTGTTTGTTTTTGTTTTGTTTTAAGTTGACATAGGCTAATCTTATCTAAGAGCTAACCCCAATTAAGCAATTATTTCCATCATAATAGTCTGTAGACACATCTGTGGGGCATTTTTAAAATTAATGATTGATATAGAAGGTACTCATTGTGGGTGATGCCACCACTGGGCAAGTGGTCCTGGATTGTATAAAAAAGCAGGCTGAGCAACCATGAGAGAAAGTTAATGAGCAGAATTTCTCAATGGTCCCTTCATTGGTTCCAGCTTCTGGGTCCCTACCTTGAGTTCCTGTCCCAACTTTCCATCATGATGGACTGTGATTGGAAAATATATACCAAGTAAATCCTTTCCTCTCCAGGGTTGCTTTTGGTCTTCATATTTTAACACAGTGCTAGAAAACAAAGTAGAACAGTGCCAGATTGAGCCTCAATGCTAACAGTGTGAAGTCCATTCTTATTGCATCTCAGATGGTTTTTGAGCACACGTGTATTGACAAAAGCTACTTATCAATCTGCCTAAAAGGTCATCTAACATATAGAACCACTGGCCAACTCTCTTCTGACAACAGGCATCATCTTCATCACATGCTGAACCCATAGGTCACTGATTGCCTACAAGTTCTTCAAAGGAAAGTTCCTGACTTTGGTAAATTTTACTCAATAAACCAATTAAGTTGTATCAGTTATAATCCCTACGGGTTATCTGAAACACAGTGCTCATGCAATGAAGCCGTCTACTTGAAGTGTGTTCAATCTGCCTAAAATTACCACTGAACTGTTTTCCTGCTCTGGGCCAGCAGAACTCAGGGAGATTTGGATTCATCTTGCAACTTGAGAGACAGATGGTGGTAAAAAGATACTGATGTAGCAGCTTCTATTGATTCTTAATATGCCCCTCTTTCTGTTGTCCTAAGCATTTTCTTCAGTCACTGAAGTACTTGTTTTGCCAGAGCCAGTTATTTGCATAATAACTTGGGAGAAAAAAATGAGGCAATAATGGAAAACTTTGGCTATCACTGCTGTTAACAGAAGATGTTCTGAAAAAGAACTACTTAATTTTAAGGAACCATGAACCTCTCATTACTCATTCATTCATACGTTTACTTATCCAGTGAATAATTTTGAGCACAAACTGCTGTAGACCCTAGGTAAACCCCTTGAGAATAGGAGTAAGCATAATTTAATTATGATCTCTACTCTTAAAAAAGATTCTCAAGGAAATAAATAACGAATAAGAAAACTCTAAGTAAGTAAAACGGTAAGATGTGCCATGAAAGATAAATTTATGTCAAGTTGAAACGTGGGAAGGTAGACTGAGCAGATTATTTCTGGCTTAATACCATTTAAGTTGGAGTTTGAGTACTGGGGTGTCTTCAATAAATGAAAATAAAAAGACAGGCAAACATATGTGCACTGGAAAAAATCAGTGGAAAAAAATGAGAGTGGTCTCGAGGAAACTGGAAGAAAAATATTCTTTAGAGGGGTCAAAGGTAAAATGGGAAAGACTCAGAATAATAAGCAGCAATCAGCATCATTTGAGCAGAAGCAGGTTATGCCTAATAAGAATTATTTGGTTATTTTTTTTTATAGAAAAGTTTAAAAAGAAGAGACTAAAGCTAAGCTATTTGGTTCCCGAATTTTCTAGGACAGACAGAATTGAAGACAAAGGTACGGTTGATAAAAATTTCAAAGGGATTAAAAAATATATAAGGTTTGAAGGTTGATTAAAGACAAGTTTAGGGTGATAGTGAAGAGCTCTTGAGAGACAGTGTCTGAGAGGAACCCAAAAGGAGACAGGGGAATTACTAAAATGAAAATTCAGATAAAAGCATAGGCTTTGGAGAGATCGTTGAAAATACATGGGGTTCTTTGAAAAAAAAATTATAGTCCAGTCAAAATATGCTGCAAGCTGATATCAGCTTTAAGGTTTTCCAAACCACAACTATATAAAAAGGTTTCAGATGGAGGCTCTGGATACGGTTCAGTGGGGAAAGAGCTTGCTGTGTTGACATGGGGCTTTCATTTCAGATCCCCAATACCCACATAAAAAGGAAGGTTCAGCACCAGGCTTAGCATGGAAGTCACTTAGCAGTCCTATGTATTTCCTCATGTGTTCTCAAATGTAGATTCCGACTTGGATCCATGTTTGTGATGTGGCACCCTCTCCTTCCATGTTATTAGACCATGTTTTCCTGTTGTGGCTTTTCCATCTTCTTCCACACTCTCCCATACATGTACTCATTGATTTTTAGAAAGTTTTTTTGTACTTCCTCTCTAGAAGATAGATTTCTAAAAAAAAAAAAAAATGAATCTATTTCTCACATACTTAGAAATATGAATGCACATAATAAATTTTCTATACACATTTATCCAATAAATTGATAACATATTCTCAGCTGAACACAATTTATTAAATTGGAGCACAATGCCAGGCTTCTGAAGATCCACTGTGGGTACAAAATTGTGCATTTTCTGTCTTTGAGCACTTCCAAGGTCTTAGAATCTTGCTCATTCAGAGATGATTTTGTTGAGGGGATAAAGTTAAGATCTTATTTTAAAGAGCAGCAAAGCTTTCTATATACAAACTACCATTATGACCTATGTTCTGTACAGAATTTATGTGTATACAATACTGGGCTAAAAATTAGATCAGAATGTTCACACTGGCAAATTCTTCATTCAATAAGCTGCTCCCTGGAGCCAGAAGCCAGGTTTGCAAATATGAGGGTAAAGTAAACAACAAATTGCCTATAACCTTAAAGGAACTCATATTCTCAAAGATACTGGAGGAGATGGTCCAATGGAAATTGCTACAGGAAGACATTAAGCCAAAAGAGAAAAATCAATAAACATAGCAAATTTGAAAATTACATATCCAAGCTAAGTGTCTTAGAAAATTCCTGCACTGATTGGAAGTACATTAGTTTATTATACATTGAAAAAAAGTGAAGAGTAGGCAAGAAAAGGTCAATCATCCTGTAAATTAGATTTTTGGGTTGAGCGCTGCTGAGAAGCCCGGAATGGGTGCAATTATTAATCCTGCAGCCATTACAATGTGTACCTATGGACAGGCCCTCTCCCTTTCTGCCTTTATATCCACACAGAAAATATTCTGTAGGCACAATACTGCAAATTGCTATCAAAATAGCTGCTCATAAAATACCCATAGCAATAGTAACAGCAACAATAATATGCAACTTACCAACATGATTTTTTTAGCCGGAAGGACAATATGTTCTATTTCTGAATCTGTACTTCCTGTCCTCCGTCCTTCACCATAGTGCTCTATCCCCACCCTGACTTGATTCAGAGCTTTTGTCTTCCATTGTCCAAGTGAACATCCTGTTTCCAGTAACACTCACTAAAATTCATACACAAATATATAAAGTGTACTTATATACCTTTTTAAACAGCAACTGTTTTCTCTGATTAAACCCACTCAATTGCCGCTATCTCTTTACTGATATAAATATTGCCAATCAATAGCATAAATATTTAATCTATATCTCTTTATTTACTGTCAAGTCCTTAATGCACATGAGGAAAAACACACGCAATGATGTTTCATGCTTTGCTGAAAATTAGCTATTCAAATCTTTGTAGGAAGCAACCAGTCTTACAAAACAATAAAACCACTAATTTTCTGGTGGTTCAGTGGGTTTTACCAAACAGAACTTACCTTAAACAGAGCATAAAACAATGAGCATGAGTGTAGAATTGAGGAAAAGAAGTTATTCAAATGACCTAAACATCTTACAACTTTTCACAGAACTTCTCTCTTATTAATAATTATTTTCTGCATATTTCATACCTATTGAAAGCTATTCTACAATGTTTCTGGAATGCTTTATTTCACCATTTCTAAGTTTGCCATAGTTCATCTATCCAGAACCACACATTCATTTCAGAACAACTTAATATGCAAAATAGTCATGCGTCTACCATATCTTCTTTACCCTTCTCTCTCTGTTTGAATAAATCCCAGGAAGACCTTGAAAAAATGACTTCCTCAGTGATGACAATTTTTCAACCACATCTTAATGTTATCATCAATATACCTTGCTCAAAATCAGAATCATTTAACCTTTACATGATGATTCCAATTCCCTCTTGAACCTTGCTCTTTATGATTTATAAATGAGAAAATGGTATCATACTTGATAGATGTAAAATGAAGGTGTCATGCAAAATGAGTAAGAAGTAGGCAGATGCATATTCACATAATGTAAAATGAAAACACATGAGTATGAGTTGATAACACTTGAAGCCAAGGAACTGTGACTGCAGGCTGAGGTGTCAGGTAAAATTTGGACTGTTATTTGATCCTTATACAGAGATTAAGTGCATGTGCACACACACACACACACACACACACACACACACACACCACTTACATCTTGAATAAGTCAAGAAATAAAATTTGGTGAATTTTCAGTAGTTTAGAACCATGAAAATAAAATCAGGAGCCACATCTTCCTGCCTACTAGATAGGTGTCAACAATTAGTGCCCATATTTTCTTTATTCTGTCATACATTTTACAACCATCAAATGTGAGTATCTACTGTATGCTACAATCTACCCCTTAGTCCTGGCAACACAATGGACCTAATAAGCTATTCAGATTTTAGTGTGAGATAAGAAATTATTGAAATTTTTCTAACAAGAAGATAACAGAATTTGGCTTATATTTTGTAACAATAACACTTTATTTTTTAAATATATGATGGGATATTGAAGATAAATGAATGAAACTGATTCAAATGCTTTCATAAACATTACCTCATTGGAAAGTATAACAATAGCTAGGGAATGGTTGTGAGATGCACGGTTGTATTAAAGGAATGGTTACTAGAGAGAATGCCTGGCTTACATATGCTGATAAGTGACAGAAGTAGTAGAAATGACTAAAGGATAGGTGCTCCCCATTGTCTAGCTGTATTTCAAAAGACAGCTACACGTTCATTCAGTTGGTCTGCTTATTATGTTCTCTATAATTAGTAATACAAATATATTAAAATATTTTATCTCAGTAGAGTCACAAGAAATATTGCTAATTGGCTCAGATACCACTATTTCTCAGTAGCTAACAGAGTCCCTCTCTGTAATCTTGAGCCACAACAAACCATTCCTACTTTAAGTTGTTTCTGTCATGTATTTTTGTCACAGTGACACAAAAGAGACTAAGATCCATTGAACTGAACTTCCTTGATTTGGTTCTATCTTCTCGTTCCTCGGACACCATGTCATTTAGCCCTGTGTTTCTGCTGTGAGAGAAGCGCTGGAGTCATGTTTACCAGTGAGTGAATGGACTTACAAGTGCAGGAAGTGGGTGCCATCTTCCTGTGGGCTGAACAGAACTGATTAAGCCACAGGAAAAAACAGGTCCTCTAAGGTCTCCATTGCTCCACTGTTAAATGTCACTTTAGACTTAGACAGCAACGGTGATTCACAGCTTCTGAAAGACCACGCTTAAAATAAGCATCTGTTGCCTGGGAACACAGAACACACTACTGACAAGATTTTGTGGATTATCTTCTCAAATTAGCCCATATTAGCAAGAAACTCTGGTTTTTACAAAATAGAGAAATAGAGAAAAGGAAAGGAGATCACTGTGACCTTCATTATAATCTTTTCAAATTTCTACCATTTCAGATCTTCTTTACCCCAGACTCATCCCAACCACATGAGCTGCTGCTCTGACATGACACAGTGAAACTACAGGGTACAGAGTTTGCCTCACCCTGTCCTCTCTTCCTCCCTCCCTTTATCTCATTGTTCTTTTCTTCAATATTCCGTCTGTCTGTCTGTCTGTCTGTCTGTCTGTCTGTCTGTCTGTCTGTCAGTCTACCATCTGAAAGAATGTTAGAATGTGATGTATGGCTTAAGATGACCTGAAACTTAAAATTCTCCAGTCTCAGCATTCTGGGTACTGGGATTAAATGTGTGCGTCATCAAACCTGTTTGTTTGTCTGTCTATTATCTGACAGAGCTTGATGTATGGTCAAGATGACCTGAACCTTCCAATTCTCCTGTCTCAGCCTCCTGGGTACTGAGATTACATGAGTGTCTTCTTACATCTATATTGTTCTTCCATTTATAAGTGGACTTTCACCTTGTTTTCTTTTGTTTAGCAGCCCACATGTTAACATATAGGCTTCTACAATAGCTCTACCACTGAGCTATGTCCTCAGCTACTCACTTTCTCATTTTAACTAATTCACTTAGCTCACAAATAATAATTGGTTTAGCTAAAATTTTGTATTAACATGAAGACCAGTCTTAAACATGCATTGTAGCACTCTCCAATCACACCTACCTTTTCCTATTGTCAAAGTATTCATACTATATTATTTAATTATCAAAATAATATTAAATTAGTTTTAAACTCATTCTCCTTACACATAATTTTCAACTCTACAAATAGATTTTCAGATCTCAGTATGTAGATTTAGAGATAAAATGAAACATTTAGATAACACAAGAGTTATTCAAACTTTTAATATATTCACATCTTACTTTTATTTCAAACAAATCAATAAAAATTTATAGAACATTATATATATATATGATTTTTTTCCTGCTGTGCTTCCTGTTGAAGCATAAAAGTGAATGTGAATTGTTATGAAATTAAATTTCTTCTAAGTCATAAAATAGGAGACTCTTGAAAGGAAGAATGCTTTATTAACTAAAGAAAAATGTGCTCAGGAAAAAATGGTACTAGTTTTTCTTTATTAAAATGTAGAATAAATTTTCTGATAAGGACTTTATCAGTCAGAGTCCATTCAAGATCAGTAGAGCCCCTAAGAGTATTATGGGATGAGGGATTTGTGTTAGGGCTGATTGCTCTATAACAATAAAGAGAGGACTTGGAACGGTAAAGACTCAGACTTGAGCTGCCCTTCAGAAGCCTTGGCAATGATGGACAAAGTGACATGTACATAGAAATCCTGGAATACAGGTTCATCAACTATTGATATGTGACCATGACAGAAAGCTGATAGGAAATCATCTGAAATTCTGTTCTCTTTGTAGCTCCCAGTAAACATAGTTACCCAGCAGCAACTCCCAGCTCATCAGTCAGTCAGTCAACATCTTAGAAAAATGAAATTCCTAAAAAACCTATGAAGAGAGTTCAAGTTTCTTTATACCGATGTCTCAAAACCATCAAGTAAGTAGAATATATTCTCTAGAGAGTTTAAAACTATATTAATAGGTAGAATCTAATTGTAAGTCCAGACAAACTTAATTGAGTATTGATTATAGTTGACAATATTTAACAATTTCAGAAAACATTTCACATTTATATAACTATGACAAAAATCCATGATAATTAATAAACAACAGCAATAGAGAAGATGTTTGGATTATTTATGTGTTATTTATTACATTAGAATAATCTTAGCTGACCTTTAATTTAGCCAAAATCAAGAACCAGTTGTCATTAAAATTGTTTACGTGTTTTTACCATGGAAACTAAAATCAAATTATCCCTAAAAATAGCCAGAATTGCGAGATGAAAGTTACCCAACAGCAGTAAATAGCAATGCCAGTTCATCTAAATTAATACTAAATACTAAGTCATTGTTTTTCTTTAACACTGTAGCTTAGACACATTAAAATTCTATTTAAGCCAATCCCCAGGACACTGAATGTAAAAGCACTAGGTAGTTTTATTCAAGAAAAGAAACAGAATTCCAAGACTTCTCCTTCAGAAAGAAAGAAAGAAAGAAAGAAAGAAAGAAAGAAAGAAAGAAAGAGAGACAGAGAGAGAGACAGAGAGACAGAGAGAGAGGAAAGAAGGAAGGAAGGAAGGAAGGAAGAAAGAAGAAAAGAGGGAGGGAGGGAGGGAGGGAGGGAGGGAGGGAGGGAGGCAGGGAGGGAGGGAGAGAAAGAGAGAGAGAGAGAGAGAGAGAGAGAGAGAGAGAGAGAGAGACAGGTTGGGGTGAAATGCTACACTTGTACACTTGGCTACACAAAAGAAAGGCTGTAGTAATTGTTGTCATCTAAAAGGAATCAAGAGCATGTCAGTAGACCTCAACTCCATAAGGCTAACTAGAAGACGCCTTAACCAATATATAATAGCTACCTTCTGCAATGTTTAAAAGTTATTTCTACAGCCACAATTTTCAGCTTCCTTTTTTTTTTTTTTTTTAAATAATTTACTGTCTGGCTGAAATGTGTCTGTCATTTCGCTGTAAAGAAGACAGCACATCCCATCACTTTTAGGAAACCTGTCAGAATCTCCCCTACATCTCACAAAGATCCACGTTGTTTGTTGACATCAATGTCCTTGCCGTGTTTATTCCCTGCCCATGTCTCTGTCCTCAGTGCTGTGTTCCACAGACGTTCTGTCACAGTGAAGCCTCGATTATCTTCCACACATTTATCCCAGCCTTTGGGATTGTACATGTGTTGTCCTTGATGCTTTTTGTTTCTTAACTCAATGTCACTCTCCCATTAAGATATCACAAATCTTTCAAGCAAAAATAGAATACATACTATATGGATTTAAATTATTTCTGCCACAACAGAATTACTTCCTCATCTCTTATATGTTTATTATCGTAATATATCCTTAATTTTGTAATGAAACTTTAGAATAGAAGTGGTCTAAAATTTCACCTCTCTATCCCGGGAATATACTGTGCAAACAACACTCAGAGTCTAATTGGTATTGATCTGTTCTTTGTTCCTTGCTGTCAGATCACTAGCTCAGTTTATTATATGAAAGAATACATTTATGGTTAAGAAGAGTAATGTCAAAATAACTATCATATTTGTATGTAATTAGACCTCAAAGTCTTTAGCCAATGACAAAATCACTCATTATGTCTCTATGCTAGACTGATATACTACAGAATATGAGAACTATACTTACCCATCCTTACACACCCATCACCTAGGATATGCCACTCTCAGCTTATTTAGTGAAAAATTTCGCCAAGGTTATTTAATAACACAGGATTGGGTTGAACACCTGAAGAAAAAGGTAAATGAGTTAATGAAGTTGGCAGAGCTGAGCTGAGGAGGATCAGCTAGAACAATGGTTCTCAACCTGGAGGTCACACCCTTTTTAGGATCAAAGAACCCTTTCACAGTGGTCAACTAAGACTTTAGAAAACATTATGACTCAAGACAGTAGCAAAATTACACTCATGAAGTAGCAATAAAAACAAGTTTATGGCTGGCGGTCACTACAACATGAGGAACTGAATTAAAGGGTCATAGCTTTAGGAAGGTTAAGAACCACTGAGCTAGAGGAAGCACAAGTATTGCTTTACTAAGGAGTAATTTGGCCAAGATGTCTGTCTTGACAGCAAAGTTGCTATGTCCACCAAACAACTGCTTTGCTTTGTAATCTAAGATGATCGGACGGTGAACAAGATGACGCAGCCCACTTCTTTGCATCCCAAACAGCTCAACAGCTGCTTATCTCTGAAAGGACCACTTTAAATTACTTAACGAGGGCTGGAGAGATGGCTCAGCCGTTAAAGGCTAGGCTCACAACCAAAAATATAAATTACGTAACGTTGGAAAATGGGGAGGAGGCAGAAGCGGTAGTGTAGGTCTGCAGACAGGAAAGAAATTAGAAAAAGGAGGGTAGAGAAGAGAGGTGAGAAAGGAAACAATAGGGTCAGGAAAAAAAGAAGTGAAGGTATGAAACATCTGTTTTCTTTTCTTATTTCCCACTCCATTACACTCCATCTCGAGATATAGCATTCTAATACACGTGCTATATATCTTTATATTTCTTTTAATTTTTT
Source organism: Rhabdomys pumilio (assembly GCA_030674055.1). Classification (NCBI taxonomy): domain Eukaryota; kingdom Metazoa; phylum Chordata; class Mammalia; order Rodentia; family Muridae; genus Rhabdomys; species Rhabdomys pumilio. The sequence continues at coordinate 13,495,863 of JANHMN010000011.1, forward strand.
TTTACTTTATCTTTGTAATTTTTTACATTTAACGGAAAAAAACCACTGCAATTCTTTGTTAACAAAAACACTATAATTGTGAAAATTACCAAACATATGTCTCAAGAATTTGCACTAGAATTTGAGATCTGCCTATCAAAATGTGGCATTATAGGACTACAGAAGGTCCAGGTCCTGACATATTACTTTTGGTTTACTAGCCTATATTCCTCTCAAAAGTGTATATTTCATTAGATTTTTTTTTAGAAACAGGGTATATAATATGTGAATCAAATTTTCTGGATACTCGAGTGCTTATAACACTGTTCTTCATACTGCAATTTAAAGAATATCTACATTTATGAATTATGTCCAACTTATTGGGTCCTTATTTAGGACCTACAGTTGACCAGCTTTCAGAACTTTACTAACTCATTCTCTTTTTTTTTTTCAGTTTTTTCGTAATTGTGTTCATTTAACCAGTTATGCATTGATCCAGGCAAAAATCAACTGTGCACCTACTACATAGCTGAAGACTGTGCTCTCTGATGCATGTCACGTCACTGCAAGGATATTCTCCACAGTAAGTGCTGAGAAGACAGCAGGCAACATGGCCAATGGATTGGATGCTACTGTCAGAGAACTTTTAAAAATGTGGGCAAGTTTTCCCTGCAAAAGATACATGAATTTAAGATCCAATAAAAATTTTGATAACTCAAAAAAATCCATGGAGGCTTAGGGATTGAGAATGTTAGCATGACATACATTCTTTATAGATGGAAACTGTCATGGTTTGAATATGCTTGGCCCATGGAGTGGCACTATTTGGAGGTGTGGCTTTGTTGAAGTAGGCGTGTCACTGTGGGCATAGGCTTTATGACCCTCATCCCAGCTGCCTGGAAGTCAGTCTTCCTCTAGCAGTCTTCAGATGAAGATGTAGAACTCCCAGCTCCTCCCGCATCATGCCTGCCTCAATGATGCTATACTCCTGTCTTGATGATAATGAACTGAACCTCTGAACCTGTAAGCCAGCCCCAATTAAATATTGTCCTTATAATGTTGCCTTGGTCATGGTGCCTGTTCACAGTAGTAAAATCCTAACTAAGAAAAAATAATACATACAACAAGCCTGAATAAAAACAACTTCCAACCCTAGAAGGGACGAGCTGCCACATAAACAAAGAGGGGAGGTGAATGTGAGCAGGACGGTTAGGAGTATGGAGGTGGTATCTAATCACAAACAGCATTGCAGGAGATGAAAAACATTTGGTTAGAGAGAAAATATCAGATGCATAAAAAAATAGAACTTTAATGATCACCTAGCCATTTTGATAGATTCATTTAAATCTATCTCTGAGGAGACAGCAACTAGCCATGTGTGGCTGCTGAGTGATCCGAATATGACTGGTCTTAACTGAGACATACTGTGAAAATAAATATCAGGTTGCAAAGTCTTGCTATAAGAATCAGTGCGTAGTATTTATTGCTCATTTCATGTAGATTATGTGTTAAAATTATAATCTTTTGGATTTCTTGGACTGTATATATTATAATAGGAAATTAATTTCCTTTTTTAGTTTGCCTTCTCTGTGTGGCTACTAGAAAACTAAAAATTATGTGGATGGCTTGTCATCTACTTGTTGGACAAAGCTCATGTGTTTTCCAGGCAGGTACAGGATGCTAAAGATTCCTAAGAGTGAAGGTTTCTGGTGATCTTCCTATTAATATGAATAGTACGGAGTGTTACATCAGCACTGAAGGTTTCAAGTAGAATCCCAGGAAGAAAGCCACCTAAGTCGATACCCACCACACAGCCTTCCAGGAGAGCAGTTTAGAAGATTACATGAGAGTTAAATATATGCACATATCCCATTATATATTAAGAAGATATGTGCTCTGGGAGGACTCCCACACACCACTTAGAATTCTGGCTTCAATTCTTTCATCAGTAGAGCAATTCCAGAATAATAATAAAAAAAGGGAAAGTCTAGCAATAGTAGAATGACTGCCACAAGCTCTCGTTAAATGGCAAGGACTGTTTTGTAAAGAATGAATTTTTCATGAGTGCTCTTTAAAAACTCTTGCCCAAGGTTCTTTTTCCCTTGATATGATCATCCCAAGAAGCCAATTATTTCTTACTGACATTTTCTGATTGATCTTCTTCACAATTGAAACAAGATGTAATAAAACAGGGCTGGAGAGAGAAAGAGAGAAGAGTTTGGCTGTTAAAAGCACACCCTACACATGGACAGGACTCTAGTTTGGTTCCCAGCACTACTTGTAAATGTAGCTACACCTCCAGAAGATCGGATTCTCTTGGCAGTCAAGTGCACTCTCACATACACATCCCCACCATATATATTTATATTTATCCACCCCATACATATACTCACCTTATACACATACCTATCCCCATACACATCACCATCCCATGCACATACCCACTCCCACATACACATCCCCACCCCCACATAAACATACCCACCCCCACATAAACGTACCCACCCCCACATACCCACCCAACAATACACATACCTACCTCATACACATGCCCACCTGTATACACATACCCACCTCATACACATACCCACCTGCATACACATACCCAACAACCACATACACATAATTTAAAAAATCAACCTTAAAAAATGTTAAATGGTAACGGAAGGTATTATATTCTGGTTTTGCCAACCCTCACTTTTCTTGATCTCAGCTCGATAGTAGAAAATGACATACATAAAAATGAAATGGTATGGAAAGTTATGACTATATCTCCAATACAAACTTGGTTCTTCCTGTGAGAAAACCTGGTACCTTATTACTTGTCCTCTATATAATTTTGCTTATAAGTCAGATGACTACACATAGTCTAGAAAAGCTTTAACTATATTTAAAAACTGTGTCACATGCCCTAAATATAGGAACTTAGTTTTTATTCAGTAAATGATATTTAGAGAAATCTATCAACCTGAGACTGCAAAGGTGCTCTTCTTGTGATCAGATAGTACATAATTATGTAAGTATCAGACTGTTTTGTTAATAGCTTTAGCAGACTGATCCTATCTCTACAGTTGTGACATAATGGTGGAACATGTTATTTATTTATGGACTAGCAGTCATTGTGGCCTCATTTACTCTAAGAAATGCTGTGCATTTTGCTAGGGAAAGAGGAGCAGGTATTTAATTCTAAGCATGCCGTATGGGTGGGCAGATTGTACGTTTCATCTGAAGCACTACGCTTTAACTGTAGCTTATAATGTGACACTCTTATTGCCTTTAAATCCACTTAGAGGTCATTTAGTTTTTGATAAATTTTAAATCCAAGTCAATGGGCTTAACAGAAATTCCCAATTAGACATTCACAGCACCAGTTCTCTCTTTCTTTCTCTCTCTCCCCCTCCTCTCTCTGTGTGAGTGTGTATATGTGTGTCTGTGTGTGTCTCTGTATGTGTGTGTCTGACTGTCTGCTTCTGTCTGCCCCTGTCTCTCTGTCTGTGTGTGTGTATCTGTCTCTCTGTCCCCTCTCTGTCTCTGTCCCGGTCTCTGTTTCTCTCTCTCTCTCTCTCTCTCTCTCTCTCTCTCTCTCTCTCTCTCTCTCTGTGTGTGTGTGTGTGTGTGTGTGTCTGTGTGTGTGTGTGTGTGTGTATGTGCATGCCTCTGTGTGTGTGTTTGTCTGTCTGTCTGTTTCTGTCTGTCCCTGTCTCTCTATCTCTGTGTGTATCTCTGTCCTCCTTCTGTCTTTCTCTGTCTCTGTCTCTCTCTGTGTTTCTCTCTCTCTCTCAGTGTGTGTATGTGTCTGTCTGTTTCTGTCTGTCCCTGTCTCTCTGTCTGTGTGTGTATCTCTGTCCCCTCTCTGTCCCTGTCTCTATCCCTCTCTGTCTCTCTGTCTCTGTCTCTGTCTCTCTGTCTCTCTGTCTTTCTCTCTCTCTCTCTGTGATGTGTGATGTGTGTGTGTGTATGTGTGTGTGTGTGTGTGTGTGTACATGTATGACACAGTCCAGGGAAGGTTTGCAGGTGACCTGCACTGTCATTTAACATCATATTCCTTTCAGATAGATTCTTCTAGTCAGCCTGGAGCAAAGCTGGTCTTCAGCAAGATCAACAATCCTGCAGTCTCCATTCCTCACAATGTGGGGTTACAAGTGTAACACTTGACCTCTTACATGTATATTGACTAATAAAATCCAGGTTCTCATCTTGTGTGGCATGAACTGTGAGTTACTGAGTCATTTTCCCAGCCTCTGAATATTAGTTTAATAAACAAAGGAACAATCAAAGCTCCCGCAAACCAAAATCAAGCAAGCAAGCAAACAAACAAACAAACAACCCAATTACTTAGCCTACAATGTTTTTAAAATCAGATGGTCATGTTTCATAATTACATGGCAACTGGGTTAGATGGAGACATTTTATTTTCCTCTGAATCAAACAAGATTGGTGAAGTATTGATATATTTTCCTCTTATCTGTATTCTTCTCAGGCTTTATATATGCATATATGCAGTGGAAAGGGCCTTTGAAGGGAAGAAAAGTGACTAGAAAAGAAAAATAGAAATTAAAAGCCATTAAATTTTAGGAATTTAAGAAGCATAAGGATCCATTCTGTATGCTGTATATTAATTGCATTTCTTTTTCAGGGAGCTGGCTACAGTACAGAGGGAATGTCTTTAGGGATCCTGAGAAGTAGTAGGTCTGGATTCATGTATCCAGTAAATTAAGCCAGTGGTGGGTTTACTATATTTTCTTCTAGTATCTTTTAGTAACAGAGCAGTAAACAAAGGAGTTGATGGAGTGCAGAGAAAACTCTCCAAGACCTGCTCAAGTAACAGGAAAGGAAACTCAAATTATTCAGAGAAATATCAGAAATCAACACTGTGTTCTTTTCTTGTTGCCCCTCCCATTTCATAGCTAAATCCTAAATAATCTTGGGGGGCTGCAGTGTCTACAGGAGCTCTGAGGGGGTCTCTGTTTGCATGCCCGTCAGTGCATCAGTGATACAGTCTGATTCAGAAAGCAAAGCCTTCTTTATTGACCACTGTTTGTCACCCTACCTGGTCTTTTATTTGCACCCAATGTGGACATACCTCAGAAGTGCTCTGAATTTTCACAAGTCTAATTTTCCAGTGCAAGGCAATATGGAAGGTTCCAAAGGACCTGGAGTGCAAACAAGGTGGAACTTGAAAAATCATCCTAAATAAGGGGCTTATAAACTGTATTCTCTGTCCCAGAGACTATGAACCAGTGCTAAGTCCAAGACTGGCCACTAGGTGGCTCAGAAACTGACCACATTCGATAAAACCAATCAAGGACTTCTGATGGGATCACTTTATAAGCCAACTAAATACCCAAAATACAGTTCACAGAACTCAAAAAGGTCAACAAGCTGACGGGCTCAAGTGAGGACCTCTCAGTTACACTGGGGAGAAGAAAGCAATCGTAAGTGGGTAGGGTGGGATGGACCTGGGAGGGAAAGTGGATGAGTTGTGGGGAGTGGGGAGAGAGAAACCTGATCTGGTATTGGGTGAGGGAAAAGGACTGAAGCCCTGAGGGCCAGCAGAAAGAATGAAAATAGGCAACTTCTAGAGATAGGAGGTTAGGGGGACCCTCCAGAATGCACCAGAAACCTGGGAGGTGAGAGACTCTCAGGATTCAAAGGGAGAGACCTTAAATAAAATGCCTGACAGTAGGGAGAGGGAACTTATAGAGCCCATCTCCAGCAGGAAGACAGGGCATCAAGTGAGGGAGGGGGTTGCCATCCCACAGTCAAAACTCTGACCCATATTTGTTCCTGTCTGAAAGAACTTCAAGGATGGAAATGGAGAGGAGCCTGGAGAAAAGAACATCCAGAGACAGGCCCAAAGAAGGATTCAGCTCAAGGGGAGGTCCCCAAGGCCTGACACTATTACTGCGGCTATGGAGTGCTAAAAAAAAAAAAAAATAAAAAAAAAGGGACTTATCATGACTGCCTTCTGGAAGACCCAATAAGCAGCCGAAAGTGTCAGATGCAGATGTTTGCACCCAACCAATGGACAGAAGCTGCTGACCCTGTGGTTGAATTAGGGAAAGACTGGAAGAAGCTGAGGAGGAGGGTGACCCTGTAGGAGGACCAACACTCTCAATTAATCTGGCCCCCGAGTTCTCTCAAACACTGGACCACCAACCAGGCAACATACACCAGCTGATATGAGGATCCCAACACATATACAGCAGAGGACTACTGGGTCTGGGTTCAAACAGGAAAGATGCACCTAACCTTCAAGAGACTGGAGGCCCCAGGGAGTTTAGCCGTCTGGTTGGATGGGGAGTTGGGAGGTGGGAACAGCCTCGTGGAGACAAGGAGGTGGGTTGAAAGTATGGGATGTCAGACAGTCAGATGGTGTTGGAGGGTAATAAAATCTGGAATGTAAAAATAATAAATAATATAATTAATAATAATAATAAATAATAATAAAATCAGTGTTTGGGAAAAGAAAGAACAAACACACACAAAAAAAGAAAATATCATAACTTGAAAAATACACATTAAACACCTAGCATACCAAGTGCCATTACTTAAAAATATAATTCGTAAGTAGCATTGGTTACTTGTGTTTGACAGGAACATATCTCTGGTTCAGAAAATGGTGAAATTTTTGTTATAATGCATAGTATGCATGCATTCACACAATCATAAAGCTGAATGGCTCTAAATTAACCCATTCATTATAAATCAAGGATCATGTGAATAACTGTAACTACTTGACAGCTATTCTGATTAAGTAGGCACATTCCAGGAAAGGCATTTGAAACTCCTGTTTGAAACCATCTAGTTGACTGTTCATGGATTCAAAGTATTAACCTTCTGTTTTATATTTAAAGATGATACAAAGATCCATAAGACCATGGGACATTCAAAATGTCCAAGATGCAATAAGAAACCATGTGGTTTAGAATTTACTGAGAAAATACCAACTTGCTTACGAAAACTTAAAGGACAACACTCTGAAATGAAGAAGAGGATAGAATTAATGTGACCCCTGAAAACAAAGGTACCATGGAAAGTGTGCTAAGAAAACAGAAAACATAAATAAATACCAAATGAGTAGTCTGGAATTCTACTTATAAAAACAGCAACAAAATTCTCCCCTGAAAGAATTAAGAGCAAAATGGAGCTGGTGAAAGAAACAATAAATGAATTTGAAGATGTATCAGCAAAGAGTGATTCAATCTAAACAATGTGCACATAATATAGCAGTGTGAAGATGCTTAGGGATCTGTAAGCTAACAATGAAAAAGTCCAGCTTGTATGCAATGAGATTCCTCAGGGAGAAAGGTGCTAGAAAGCAAAGAACAGAAGAAAAATGGCTATAATAAGCCAAACAAAAAGATCTACAGACTCAAACCCTTGTTGAATGTCACATACAATCCACATAGAGACACATGGCAATCAGACTGTGAAAAATGTAAGAGAAAAAGAAATTTAAATTTTTTGTCATTTGAATATGATAAGTCCTCCTAAGTGTATGGATTTAAACACTTTGTCCACAGATGGTGGGGACATTTGGGAGGGCTGTGAACCTTAGTAGATGGAAGCTTGGTAGGAAGTGTATATCACTGGCAGCAAGCCCTGAGGCTTATATCTCAGTTCTTTCTGTTTACTCTTAGCTTCCTGACTGTGGATATAATATGACAAGCCAGCCTCCTGCTGAGGCTTCTATGCTTTTCTCTCTGGCTTTTACAGTCTCTCAATGATGATGGCATGAGCCCTTCAAAGTATAAGCCAGAATAAGTACTTTCTTTCTTCAACTGGTTTTCATCAGGTATTTGGTTACAAAAGTATGAAAAAAATAATACAAATTCTGAAAGCGCACAGAAAATAAATATACAATCAGATAGCAATCACTGAGATTTAAATGAGGACATTTTAAAAGTGTTGCATAAAAAGCACTCCCATCCTGGCTAAATAGAAAAGAAACTAAAACAGTTTTGGATTAAGGGAAAAGGAAGAGAACCCATTGCTAGTCACCCTGCTCCACCCCTAGCATAACTGAAGAAAATTATTTAGACCCAAGAGAAATGAAACCAGAAGAAAATCAGAGTCTTCAGAAGTGAAGATGAGCAGCTTGGACATGATCTGAGTAAATAGATTCCCTTCTCTTGAGTTTTAAAACCATGAGTGAAAGCATAGAAGAGAAATCCAAACATCCATAGAATCAATGTACATAAATAATAGCAAGTGATTGCTTGGCAGGCCCACATGGTGGTAGGCTTTCTACTTTCAATTCCAGGTGGTAAAATATTAATTCTAAGTAGACTGAAAATTAAATATGTATATTGTCATCTCTAGATAAACTGCCAGGCAACCAAAAAGAAGTCAGGTAAGGGAAAATAGGGAGAAGTTGAAAGAACTGAGTGAGAGGAAAGAAACCAACAAATTAATAGTAAACTCAAATGTAAACATGCATGTGATTATTTAAATAGAAATTGTTTTTGTTTTTTTATTGAAAATAGATTATTTTCTTCAATATAATATGCCCTGATTGCAGTTTCCCCTCTATCCCCTCTATCTGGGAGTATCCTCCCAGATACTCCCCTTCCATCTGAAACCACACTCTTTTAGTCTCTCATTAAAAAACAAACAGACCTACTTAGAAGGGGAAACAAAATAATTGCTGGAGGTAGAGGGAGGGAGAAACATAGGAGGGAAAGGGAGGGGGATAGAAAAAAGGGGTCAGGATCAGGTGTGGGAGGAGTTGGGGGAGATGTACAGAGGTTCCAGAAATTGACCAGAGGTGTGCATCAGTGGGGGACAGGGAACTGGGGGTAGCCACTAGAAAGTCTCAGATGCCAGGTGTGGGGTGGTGGGCTGTGAGAAGCAGCTGGGTGCTTGGTAGTGCATGAGCTTGGAACCTTATTAGAGGGCAGGAGTTCAGCTCTGCTCCCAGGCCCTGGTTCTTTTCCTTTAGCTTCAGCCCTCCAACAACATGCCCACAGAGAGGTCTATGGCCAACAATCATGAGGAACAGGCCTCAGGCCCTAGAGAGATTTACATATTAATAAGGTACCTGAAGGCCAGAGGGTGGAGTGAATTAAGCATTCTTCCCCAGCCCCTCCTCCCTCTCTCCCTCCCTATTTAACTCAGGTCTGCTCTGGGTTTGGGGGGGAGGGGAGCATCCAGATCCATCCACCATCCGCCATGACCCATGGACTTTCTAGTGTCATTGGGGCCACACCATGAGGAAATGTGGAGCCACAGCAGCCATGCCTAACTTCCCCCTGGAGAAACCCAGAGCTTTCCAGTCAATTACCCACAGCCTGCCATGAGGAACCCTGTTTCTCCAGCAGCCAATTACCTACAGCCAGGAAAGCAAGGGTCTCCTAGTACCCAACAGGGGTGGCATTATCTGAAATACCCAACAAAGGGCAGAGAAAACCTGTAGAGACCATATCCAGAAGGTAGGCATAGGCCCCGGTTGAGAGATGGGGTCATTCACTTATCTCAAAAATATTAACATAAAAATGTTCCTGTCTAAAGGAAATGCAGGGACAAAGAGTGGAGCAGAGACTGAAGGAAAGGCCATCCAGAGACTGCCCCACTAAGGGATCCATCCCATCTGCAGACACCAAAACGAGACACTATGCTGATGTCATGCAGTGCTTGCTGACAGGAGCCTGGTATGGCCGTCCCAAGAGGCTATATCAGAGCCTGACCAATACAGATGTGTATGCTTGCAGCTACCCATCAGACCGAGCATGGGGACTGCACTGGACAAATTAGGGGAAGGACTGAAAAAGCTGAAAGTGTTTACAATCCCATAGGTAGAACAGTAATCAACCAACTGGAACCCCCAGGGACTAAATCACCTATCGGAGAGTACACATGGAGGAACCCAGGGCTCCAGCACGTATGTAAAAGAGGATTGCCTTATCTGGCAGCAATAGGAAGGGAGGCCCTAGGTCCTGTGAAGACTCAATGCCCCAATTAGGGGAATGCTAGGACAGTGAGGTGGGAGTGGGTAGGTGGGTGGGAGAGCTCCTTCATAGAAGCAGGGGGGAATGGCATAAGGAGTCTGTATCGAGAAACAAGGAAGGGGGATAACATTTGAAATGTAATAAATAAAATAACCAATAAAAAAGAAAACAAACTTATAAGGGATAATAATACAATAAAATATGATATAATAAGACAAAACCAAAGCTAACACGTCAATCTTGGCCAAAACAAACATAATGAAAGGAGCCCAAGAAACGGCATCAGAACTAGGTGTAAATACAAAGACATGATTGTTTACACTCAGAAATCTCATAAAAATTCTAAACTAGAAGCTATAACATATACTCAAAGGACCTACAGAGTGAAAAAGAGAAAAGAAAAGAAATGAAATAAAATAAAATAAAAATAAGATAAAATTTAAAAAAATAAAATAAAGCAACCCTGACATGACATTATAAAAACAGGGAACCTTCAAAGATGCTGCTAAGTTGAAGCCTACCCTTAAGAGTAGTTTGTTTCTCCAGCAAGAAGCCCATGGAGAAAAGTAAATTTTTATTTTCATGTAGTTATTAATTGGAGACAGCTTCTGCGTTAAAGACTAGGGGATGTGTTCACTCTTCTTTTCAGCTCTAGGATGCGACCTGTTGCAGACCCATGCAGGTCCTGTGTATGGTGCCTCCATCTCTGTGGGTTCATATGGGAATAGGCCCAGTTGAATGTGAAGGTCTTGTTTCCTTGATGTCCTTCATCCCCACCAGCTCTTGTACTCCTTCTGCATCTGGATTCCTTGAGCCCTAAGGGGAGAGACTTGATGGAGGCATCCATTAAGAGCTGAGATCTCCAAGATCTCTCACTTCCTGTATATTGTCTGGCTGTGGATCTCTGTAATTGTTCCTATTTATTAAAGTAGGAAGTTTCTCTAATGATGGCTATGAATGGCACAAATTTATGAGTATAGAAACTGTCATTTGTTGCCATTTTATTGCTACTTTGTTTTAGCAAAATAGCAGTATTTGATATTACCCTAAGTCCCTGGGGATATCTAGCCACAGGATTTTGATCACCAAGCACTGCTGGGTATATGATCCATCTCCTAGAGTGGGCCTTAAATCAAATCAGAGACTGGTTGATCACTCCTACAAGCTTTGTGCCACCACTGCACTAGCATATCTTTAGGCAGGGCAGCACAGTAGATCAAGGCTTTGTTGCTAGGTTGATGTTTCTATTTCTCCTTTGGTAGCATGCAGCATACTTCTTGTATAAAAGACTCTAGAATGTAGGATTGAAGGCTCTATGGAGATACCAGATGAATCTCTCCATCTTCAATGAGTTGTGTAAGTGTTGTCTTCTTCAAAAGGATTTTGTTGTCAGTTTGTGGAGAGAAATCTATAGTCTTGGCAATAGCCAGAGTTGTTCGGGGGCTCCCGTGGAACCCTTTAAACAAAATTTCATTAGATGTGACCCAATCCCAGTACTGGAAAATTCATTAGGTGACAACAGATATGCAGTTGGGCTTCTGTCTTACCCATTATTTCATTTAGATCACCTTCATATATGTATACAGTTTGGAAAACCTTTATTTTATTAGGTTTCCATTCTACTCTTAATTTTAGCTTTCTCCCTGTATTCTCTATCATAGAGCCTTCTTCCCTTGCCCTCCTCACAAGATCCTCCCATTCCAGCCCCCACCATCAATCCATATGTATTCTGTCTTCCTGTCCTAGGGAGATCTATTTGTGACCCTTGTACCTAAGTCTATAACTAACCTCTGTGATATATGGATTATGGCTTGGTTATCATTGACTTAAGAGCTAATATTCACATATAAACAAATACATAGCTTATTTGTCATTCAAGATCTGGGTTACCTCACTCAAGATAATTTTTTTTCTAGTTTCATCCATTTACCTATAATTTTCATGTTTTTTTTTTAATGACTGAGTAATCTCCATTGTATGAATGAATGTACTACATTTTCTTTATCCCATCATCTACATTTTTCCAGGTTTTGGTTATGAATAGAGCAGTGATAAACATGGTTGACCAAGGGTCACTGTAGTAGAATGAAGTGTCCTTTGGGTATATGTCTTAGTCATGGCTTTCATTGTTGTGAAGAGACACTATGGCAGTGGCAACTCATAAAGGTAAATGTTTCACTGGGGCTGGATTAGGAAGTTTAGTCCATTTTTATCATTGTGGGACGTATGGCAGCCTGCAGGCAGATATCAGATATCGTGCTGGAGAAGCCAAGAGTCCCATATCTAGATAAGCAGGCAGGCAGCAGGAAGAGACATTGACACCAGGCTTGGCTTGAGCTTCTGCAATCTCAAACCCAACTCCAGTGACACCATTCTTCAAAAAAGGACATACCCTCTAATAGTGCCACTCCTTATGGGAACCATTTTTATTCAAACCAACACAATGCCCAAAAGCGGTATAGTTGGATCTTGAGATAGAGCAATTTCCAGCTTCCTGAGGAACTGCCACACTCATTTCTATAGTGGCTGTACAAGTTCTCTGTACCACCAACAGTGAGTGAGTGTTCCCCTTACCGGACATTCATGACAGCATGAGCTGTCATTTGTTGTATTGATTTTTGCTGTTCTGACTGGTATCAAATAAAATCCCAAGTAGTTTTGATTTATATTTTCCTGATGGCTAAGTAGGTTGAATATTTCTTTAAGTGTTTCTCAGCCATTTGCATTTTCTCTTCTGAGAATTCTGTTTAAATCTGTACCCCATTTTTTAAATTGGGTTATTTCTTTTCTTGACATCCCTTTTTTTGAGTTCTTCAAATATTTTTGATATTAGCCCCCTACCAGATGTGTACTTGAAAGAAACGTTTTCCCATTCTGTAGGCTGACTCTTGACTTGAATGACTGTGTTCTTTATTAAATAGAAGTTTTTCATGAGGTCCCATTTACTAATTGTTGTCTGTGCTAAAGGTGTTCTATTCAGAAAGTCTTTTCCTGTGTCAGTGAGCTCAAGGCTATTTTTCACTTTCTCTTTTTATTAGTATCAGTGTATTTGGTTTGATATTGAGTTTTCTGACCCATTTGGAGTTGAGTTTTATGTAAGAGATGAAAGAAAAAATTGTACAAAAGTATACCATTTATTAAATTTGCATATTTTTGTCTGTTGGGGATGGGCACACATGCCACAGTAGTTATGGAGGTCATAGGGCAACTGTGGTAGTTGGTTTTCTCCTTCTACTATGTGGGGTCTGGGAATGGAATTCATGGTATCAGGTTTGGCATCAAGTGCCCTTATCCACTGAGCCATTTCTCTGACTCCCAAACACACATTTTACAAGTTAGATGTGTTCAGTCTTGATAAAGATTGTGCATTCTTTTTACTTTTTTCCCACACTTTCTTATCTCCTACTCACCTATCTCTATGTCTCCTCCTTGTGGTTCCATTTCACAATTCATGCTTTTCTGTTTGGCCCTGTGACCTCTTTGGCTTTAATGAGGACATTCTGTGTACTCAAGGATTAGAAGTGTGCACTGAACTTTGAATAACACAACCCTTAGTACAAAGCTGCAGACAATGACTGTCTCTCTTGAAGAATTTATCAACTGCCAGTAGTACAGCAGGTTGATTAGGGTCCCAAGAGCCATCCCTGCTTGTAGGCAGAGCAAAATCATGGGTGCTTTAAGATCATGGTTTCATGGCTATGCCATGCCTTGAAGACAATATTTTGCATCTTTTCACCTTATCTTTGAGCTCCTACATTCCTTCCTCTTTATCCATGATGTTTCCTGAGGCTCAGAGAGGTGGTATAAATGTTCTACTCAAGCCTGAGTGTTAAACTCTTTATTCTGAGTATCTTATAGAGCCACGAATCTATGTGTTCACCACTATTGCAAGCAGAAAAATCTCTGATTAAGGACGAGAATAGCATTTGCATATGAATATAAACATAAATAGCTAAACTGCAGTTCTGTCCTGTGGCAATGTCAATTTAGCTAAAAACATAATTGTAATGTTTCCCTCACCTCAGTACTGTGACTTTTCCAGGCAGGTCTTTGTTGTGTTTTGTTTGTTTGATCCTACTTGACTGACAATATTTGGCATGTATTTTCTCCTGTGAGCGATCTCTATCCAATCTAAGACGTTGGTTACGCCCACAACAGTCAAGAAGTTATTACAGCAGTGGTACATCTTATCTGACTGGTTGGTATTATATTGTCTAGGGTGCATAGTGTGATAGGATTACTGATGTCTCAGCAGTTTTACAACCACCATCTGGCACTGTAAAAGTTAGCCAATAATGAGGAATCTTCCAGCTTTCCATATATTTTGCAACAAAAGTATATTATGACTTTGAAATGGGGTTTATTGACTATTAAGGTGACCAATAAAGAGAAATGGCTATAGTGAGTGTTGTTTGGAGCACATCTGTGACCCTCCTAACAATGAACACATAAGAAAGAAGATGACCCTGGGCCACTGGGTTTTTTTTTTTCCTTGATAAACAATAGCTTCTTAGATGATCCCTACCCAGTCATGTCAGATATCACCACTACTACTTCTTTAGCTTGTACTTTAATGATATTTCAGAGTAGTAGGTTTATATGGACATTTTTTTTTTACCCATTTTTCCACTTTGGATAGCCTTTCTTTACCATGCCCTCATTATTCCCATTTCTTCACCCTCATTCGTGCCTGACCAATTCTCCTCCCAGTGTTCCTATCACTCACGTCCCATCCTTTCTACTTTCATACCACACATCATGTTCTACCCGCCCCAGCTTTTAAGACCCCGAATGGTCTAGTTCTAGTTTCCTGGATTCTACAAGGGTTCCAAGCTAAACATGTAAAGATTCAAAGCCTACATCCACAAAAACATGTGACATATGTCTCTCTGGGCCTGTATTACATCACTCAGTACAGTGTTTTCCAGTTGTGTCCCTTGTGATTGGTGAATAGGAAGACTACTAATTTTTGTGTAATAATTGTATATCTTGACATTTTGCTGAAAGCATTTAGCCCTAGGACTTTGCTGGTGGTATCGTGTCTTTTAATGTATGGGACCATGCCACCTGGAAATAAGGATTTTTTTTGACTTTTTTCCTTCCTATTTAGGCTACCCTCTGTAGTTTCTATCCTCTTATTACCCTAGCTAAATATCAAGCCATATATTGGAAAGGGGAGAGTAGACATCCTTGTCCAGATCCAGATTTTAGTAGAAGCTTGTTGTTGGCTCTGGATTTGCTGCATGTTGCCTTTACTATGTGAGATATGTTCCTTGTGTCATTAGTCTCTCCAGGAATTTTTTTAATTAAAGGATGTTGAGTTCTGTCAAAACTCTTTTTTGCATATATGAAGATTATTATTCAATTTATGTTCTTGAGTTAACTAATAATGTGGATTAATTTATTAATTTATATATGTTGAGCCACCCCTTCATCTTTGGAATACAACTGTATTCCAGTTGGTGGATGATATTTTTGGTGTGTTCTTGAATTCAGTTTATCAGAGTTTTATAGAGGTTATTATTTTATGTCTATCTCCATCAGGAAAATAAGTTTAAAATTTCTGTGTTAAACTGTATCTTTATCTGATTTAGCTATTCTGGCTTCACAGGAATTTTCGGAAAACATCCCTTCATTTTCATATTATAGACTAATTTGAGAAGCATTGTTTTAGTCTTCTTTAATGATCTGGGAAAATTCTATAGTGAGTCCATCTGGACTTATGCCTCTTTTTCGATTAAAGTTGTTATTGTTGTGTGTGTGCTCTAACTTTTATTTCAATCTTGTTGCTTCTAATGATTTTTTGCTTAAATTTGTTTTCTGTTCTATGCCCCACTTTGTTAGGATATGTATTTTGAAATTTGTCCAATTCCTTTAGATTTTCCAATCTGGCTGAATACAGATGTGCATACTATGACTCTCTGAATTTCATGGGCATCTGCTCTAGTTTCTTCATTCCTATATCATATCTTTTGGTCTTTAAAGCATAACTTTGCTAAGAACTGATCAATTTTCTCTACTATGTAAAAAAAAAATCAACTCTTCATCTCATTGATTTTCAAAAAATTTTTTTCCATTTCTGTCTTTTATTGATTTCTGCTTTGATTCTTAAAATCACTCTGCCATTATTCAATGGCATATGACTTAATCTCCATGAATTAGTATATTTTCAGTAGTTTTTCCCATTATTGATTTCTAGTTTTATACTATTATTGTCAAATAGAATTCAATGAGTTATTTTAATTTTCTTTTACTTTTTTAGACTATTTTCATGTCCTAAGATATGATTAATTTTGGAGTACACTGCTCAAACTCCTGATAAGAATATATAACCTGTAGTATTTGAGTTGAATGTTCTGCTGATGGCTTCAAAGTCCATTTTTTAATAATGTCATTTATTTTAATTGTTTATTTATGGATTTTCCACCTGGATGATCTGTGTATCAGGGAGAGTGGACAAATAGAGGTCACCTACTGCTGCTGTGTTGGGATTAATACATAACTTTAAATCTACTAATGTATGCTTTCTGTAATTGGCCATGCCAATGTTCATGTGTATTTAGAATTGCAATGTCTTCTTGATGGCTTATTACATTAATTAGTATGAAGGGACTTTCTTCATCTCTTTTTTCATATGTTACTTTGGTATAATATCTTGTCATATATCAGAATGGTGACTCTTGTTTGCTGGTTATATTTGCCTGGAACACCTTTGTGCATCCTTTCCAAGATGTTAACACTCCTTGGTATTGAGGTGTGTGATGTGTGTGTGTGTGTGTGTGTGTGTGTGTGTGTGTGTGTGTGTGTGTGTAGGCAGCTGTTGTGCACCAATTTCTCCTAAAGGAAGCTTCCACCTTGGAGAAGAGTTCCTTTACACACATTATATTCTAAAATGAGATGAAGCTCATCACCTTTCAGGGCAGCTCCTTATATTCAGAAAGTAAATAAAACTCAAGGGCTTCATGCTTCAAGAAGTCCCTGAAATGAGTAGAGACATGATCCCACCCTGCCCTGCCCCATTTTTTCCCAAGTGTATATAAGCAGTGAAGACTATTCAGAGACATTCTCCTACTAGATGAAGTATGGGGAAGATTCTTAAACAGATGAGCTTAGCTGCCTGGAAGAAGAGATTAGCCAACCTGCTTTGAAAATACAGTCTTCAACCCACTAAGCTGCTTGCAAGTCATTTATTTGATGAGCTCCACTTCATGAGCTGTCACTCGTTGCTGGGGTGGGAATGTGATAATGCAGCTATCTTTGAATCATTTATGGTCTTCTAAATTATCCCTTCCCCATGCTCTTATAACTAACCACAGTAAAATTCATTGGTCCACTAAGTTTGATTTGGGTGGTATTCTTTGTTCTAGCATCAGTTCCCTATCTTGACGGAGTAGACCTTCATTCATGTGTCTCCAGGCATAGCGTCTTACAACAGCAGGTTCTAGTTTTCTGAACAGGCTGCCAGTCTGTGTCTTTTAATTGGCAAGTTGAGATCATTGACTCAGAGTTATTATTGAAACATGTATCCTAAAACATACCCACTATGCAATCTCTAAGTTATTAAGCAAAATGCTGGAATATTACAAGAAAACACACAAATTTGGTGTTTATATTGCCCATATTATCTTTGCTGTGTCAAAAAGGGGAGTCTTCTTACCAATATTTTCTCAGTGACACTTAGAACTTTTGAGACTTCTGGAGACTGAGCACAATGAAGCACTGGATAGGCACTTAATATTGTCTGTAATTTCTCAGAAATTCACGTAGTAGGAAGATTTATAATCCCTGAATATGAGAACTACTTGTCTTTAAGTTAATTAAATCAGGATGTCCAGGGGGCAAGATGTTCCCCTTTGTATGTATTTTAGCACTAAGGTTAAGTGTAGTATGCACTAAAGATTAAAAATAATTGAGTATGGCCCAAATAAGAATAAAAATAAATCTATATGTTAACTATATATAATGAGCTTGATAAAAGAAATTACTTTTGTTTGCTTGGAGAAGTAGAAGAGACCCCAAATAAAATAATCTCATATCTATGAGATTATTATATTAATGGTTCTTCTTTGAGTACTCTACCTAGAAAAGAGATAAATACATGATGATAGTTCCAGGAAAGAATGAAGAGCTAGGGAGAGATCACTGCAATTAACTGTCTTTAGAGTCAAATTCTAGATGTGAACACCCTCTGCATTCTTGGAAGCAGACAGGCACCCCATATAGACAGATAATTATCTTAGCTGTGTTCTAATGGATCATATTCATTTGTTTTGAGTCACACTAGAAATGGCATTAAATATTTAATATGGAAAAGGGGTTGGTCAAACACTCACCCTGACCAGAGTGCATGCTGGGTGAGTGTGTGAACTGAGATGTTCCTGTTATGGCTGTTGCTGAGCATGGGAGTGAAGGTGCTTCTCAGTGTAATGACTACATGTAAGTTTTATGGTAGCCTTTATTCTAGTTCTCATGATAGCAGAACTAACAGACTCCAAATGGTGATCTGGCTAAGGTTTCTGGGTACCTTATACAGAATAAAAATTCCATTTTGGCTCATATAACTAAAAGAAAAATAATCCTTCTCCATGTAGCCCCAATGTCTTCCTTATCAACCTTTGATATGGGACACTAATATCAGGTTATGTTTGGCATACAAAATAGAAACAAGAATGATTCAATTTGTTAGAGAGGACAATATTCTGAGCTGAACCTTGGTGTGTTTGGGGCTGTGTAGGGAAGTGTAAAAGTTTGTATGTGTGGGCATGTACATGGTGTGTAGTGTGTGTGTGTGTGTGTGTGTGTGTGTGTGTGTGTGTGTGTGTGT
>JANHMN010000011.1:13514625-13529255 GCA_030674055.1 Rhabdomys pumilio
GTGTGTGTGTGTGTGTGTGTGTGTGTGTGTGTGTGTGTGTGTGTGTTTGTGTGTGTGTGTGTGTAAGCTGGAGGTGTTGCTTCTTAGGAGCCATTCAATTTCTTAATGGAGTCAGAGACACCATTAGGTTAAGACATATCCAGTGATCATCAGGGACCCTCCTGTCTCTCCCTCTGCAACGCTAGGATTATAAGCACACACATCATGTTAAGGTTTATACATGGGTAATGAGCATCAGCTGAGGTCCTTGTGTTTGTGCACCAAGCACCTTGTATACTGGGCTATTTCTTCAGCCCCTGAGAACTGTGCCTTCATAGCTTTGCACAGTATTGAGTTCTTGTAGAAGCAGGATGCACTCAGAGAAAACAAAATATGGTCTGTGCAAACCTTAAGGGCAGGCCAAATGTTATGACAGGAACCTCCAATTACTTATCCAATATCAATGTTGCCATCTTCCCTATTAAAGAAATTCTATGATTTTTTTAATGGAACATAAACTGAGGGTTCCTGAGAAAGACACTTTCCTGGTGGGGAAGCATATTTTCCTATACCCCTGTGGCTTTTTCCTTTGTATAAAAGGTGATATGACGCCCAGAAGTAGAACAACCATTTGGCATTATGAATTAAAGATCAATTATTGAGAAAGTACAAGTTATTGTAGATTTTGTTCCTGATATTTTGATTGCTCCAAATAATATCTACCAAATGTATTGACTTTATATTTAAATGCCTCCTAATTTACTTATGCTGCTATTTTCATGCTGGTGGATGTTGTGTGCCAAGCATATTGATTAGAAAGTATAGAATTCTAAGACGAGTCTGCGACACAGAAAATAATTACTCCAAAGGATTTAGTAAACATCTCACAAACTATATCAGACCTAAACCAGTTTACCAAGTATTGAGACAATGAGCAGAAATATTAGGCAAGAAATTAAAATGAGGCTGGCTTTGAGAAAGCAAAGAATGGATAGAGTAGTGTGCAGTTCATACATTAAATGTGTCTTCTTAGAACGTACTTGTGAACCTTTCTAGGGCAGGAACATATTTTTGGAGATAGCAAACTATAATGGGTAGTCAGTGCTAATACACAAGGGTGAAGATGTGTCATGCAGTAATAACTAAAACATACTTATTTTAAATAAGCTTTCAAAAACTAGAAAAATGTTATAATGTGAATATTTTCCAACTTTAGAAAAACTAATTGTGGAAATATATTTTAAAGAGAGTGTATTAGCTCATCTGAAAAAATACAAAATTGAAAGTCAGTGGAAACTCAAAAGCATTTTTGAGAAGGTAGCTTAAAGGCTTGATGTCAATATAAAACACAAAAGCAATACTACCCACAATCAGGAGTTGCAGCTTTGGAAATTTAGTATATTTATCACCTGGAGTACTCCAACCTAGGATATTTTAGAGATAAGGATGGCCACCATGATGACCAAATAATTTCAAAGTTTCTAATTTCCTAGGGCTATGTAGAATCAGTGCTGAGGATGACATGTTGAGCATTTTGCAATGACCTAATTTAAGGAATATTTGGATAAGTATTGACTGAGTTATTATAGTACAAACCACTGACAGAGAAGAGTCAACTTGCATGTTCCAGCACCTTTGTGTGAGGGTCACACATAATGGAAATGTTGAGACAATGTTAAACATAGCACTGGTCCTTATTTTGGTCAAGAGCTCCCAAATCTTTCTTTTAGGCTTGTAGCATGTTTTTCTTCATTATCCCATTTCCATTTGTGGTTTATTGCTGTTGTTGTTATTATTATTATTATTACTATTATTTTTATTGGAAATCCATTTACTCATGCATCTAAATTGAAAACTCAGTGTCCCAGAATATATGAATGAGTTTCTCTCCATTCTATTGATTCTCAATTATAGAAATGTATTAATTATACTGGCTGATAAAAATTTATCAATTTTATTTAATATTATGCCAGTCCATTCTTTCCCCAGTGACAAATGGTGTCTTCTCTACAGCAGGAATTTAATAATGATGGAAGATTATAAACATTTGGCTAGTAATGGCAAAAGTCCAACATATCTCAGATTAGTGTCCAAGATGATTCTTTACAGTACATACATGTGAAGCAGTGGTTTTAAGTGTGCAGATATGGAGCACTAAAATGGGAGGAGACTATGTTGCAGGGTTTGCTATAGAAGATGTGAAGAAACAAAAGACAACATATGTTTCACTGGTGGCCCTGGGAACCTCCTCATGAAGTGCCAGTTTGTTAAGGACCTTACATGCACAACCAAAACCATCTTAACAGATATAAAGAATCAAATTCAGAGACTGCATGGATGACAGTTTGAATAACTTTTAACGTTTATTAATCTCAGCTCAGTTTTTTTCCAACCTTCTGTTCTGGAAATCTTCCATGTTTTATTTCTAGGTAGTTCCCAAAGTTTGAACATCGTTCAAAGGATTTTCTACTTTGGACAATCCTATTTCATCTTTGTTTCTACAGAACAAGTCTGTTTTCTGCTTTCTGAGATGCTTCCTTTCCGAGACTCCTCTTCTGCATCATCAGTGCTGGTCAACTTCTAAATGACACATCACTGTAAGTGACACTTGTTTGGGAAGCATTCTGAATTATGTGTCTGAAATTTTTTAATTTTAAAGAAGAAAATTTAGTTTACTATCCTTAAACTCAACCAAGTGTCTAGATAGAAGCTAATGAATGAAAAAATAAAGGTTATATACTCTCATTCTTAACCCTAGAAAAGCAGGTAGCTTTGCAATTAGAAAATATTTACTTTGACTGTTGAATGAAATCTAATTGTTTTTTTTCATCTAGAAAACCATATCTTCCTGCACAAGACTCAAGTTTCCAGCCACACATTTTAGCATAGACACATTAAATGAAAAAGAGAGACTTCTTGGAGAAGTTTAATTTTTCTTTTAAAGTGCCAGTATTCTACATGCATG
The DNA here is from genome assembly GCA_030674055.1 of Rhabdomys pumilio. NCBI lineage: Eukaryota > Metazoa > Chordata > Mammalia > Rodentia > Muridae > Rhabdomys > Rhabdomys pumilio. Next base: position 13,517,570 of record JANHMN010000011.1, read on the forward strand.
AATATCTCAAGATTTTAATTTCTTTTCACTTCAGGAATGTGGTGGTGTATAAACATTTTACAAAGCTGATCTCAAAAAAAAAAAAAAAACCCAATGACTTTAATATTCTGTCCTTTAATGCAAAAACAAATATTAATTTACTTGTTTTTTTCACATAACATGTTTATTAAACATTTTAGTGTCAATCGTTTACTAAGATTATATAACACTTAACCTTGAAATGAAGCTAATAACAATTCTATTTGTGGCTATATATTTTATATTTTTAAATGACTTTGAGTAAAATGAAGGCTACTGTCATTAAATTGTGCTTGGAGCAAAGACAAAGAAACATCAGCTCATTGTTTCCAGCTAGTAAAACTAATGATGCAATGTTCATCACATTATTTTAATGCTGTTGTAATGTTAAGTATTCTCTTTTCTCTGCTTTTATTGGTCAATCTCAGTATATCATCCCTGAATATTAGCAGTCTCCATTCTATTTGGAGGTAAATCTTGATTTTTAAATATGGACTCGAAAATATCTTGATAAAGATCAATGTTTCCCTTCCTTTGACTATCCCTCAGCCAGACTTTCAACTTCAGCTTGTGATTTCTACTGGGAATTATAGCCTTCTAAGAAACATTTTAGACATTAAAGCACTATCAGTGCATTATAGGGGATTAAAAATCACCAACCTTCTGCAGTGGTGTGTGCTTTAGTATTGTTCCCACCTGTTTCTTTTTATTATAAAGTGGCAATTTGTACTATCATTAGAAATATACATTTATGTATAAACTTTTGCATTCAAATCTCTTTATTTTTAACTAACTAATGAAGGACCACAGAGCAAATAAAAACTTTATATAATATATCCTCATTTCAGAAGCATATGGATATATACACATATATATTTGTAGAACAATCCACAGTTTTAAATGTGATTCTGACTTTAAAAAAATGCTATTTACAGTCTATGACAGAATAATAGCCCCAGTCTTTTATGGCATTAAAATGAAGAGGGAATTTTTAAGTTTGACTGTGTCTCACCTTGTGCACAAGAAATCAACCAGCTTCATGGAAAATCTCAAAAACAAGAACTTGTACTCTAAGTCACAGGTTATAAGGGTAGATTTTCTATTTCTGGGTCTACATGTTAAAACATAAATCGATGTTGAAGTAATCATAATTCTTCACTAAGCAACCCGGAATCCCAGGTTGAACCTAAGGACCATTTAATACACAACCACCGAGCTACACTCCATCTTTTACTCTTGTTTGACTACTCTCAACACTTTCCTGTGATGATGAAAAAATCACAAACTGAAAAGAAAAATACCCAAAATAATAATGTCAACAGCATCACCATTTTCTTAGGTAGCGGAGTTAATCTGTATAAATTTCTGGATTGGATTGAGTCACATTATATTATTGTCTATGCCCTGTGCCAATCCATAATGGCTAAGATAGTGTCTTATAAACTTTATATATGTAATTCAAAATCGGAACTATCACTATGATCAAGAAAAAGATGGCTAACTGTGTTTCAGTCTCCTGAAGCACAAGCTCTCTAAGCTAGCAGATGGAACTTCAGCACCATTTATTTCTAGACCTCAAACATCTAGCTAAAAATATCAAGAAAAGAATATTGACCAGAGAGCCATTTTGTGAGATGCATGGAAGTTTTGTTTGCAATATCAAACCCATTTGCTTAAAAACTAATAAGAGCTCCAATAGATCTCTACTAGAGTCCTTTCCTGGGATTATCCCCTTGCATTGTTTTGGAAACAACAAAAAGAGAAGTCACATTACAATGAAAGAACAGGTGACAGATGAGTTGAAGCCAGGCAATAGAACAAAGAATGTCACAGTGAAGAAGTATTTTACTTAGAATAAAGCTGAAAAATAACCATTGAAACTGACTCATACTTTTAAATATATAAATTGAATGGCTATATATTTATATTTTTCATGTATTTTAAACCTAAGACAGTGAATGTTGGTTCTAGTTATGATTTCAGTATACTTCAATAGCAACCAGAGAGTGACCAAATGTCCACCTAATGCTCTAAACAACATTTTTTTTTCAGTGAATAAAACGAATGTGAGGCTTTCAATTTGTTCTTGAAATCAGGTGCAAATGATACAAAGTTAATTTCCAAAACACATCTACATTTCCTTACCATGTTATGGAGGGCAAACAAGAGACAGATTGAGTGCTTAAAAGCTCCCTTTTAACTACTGATACGATGGGGACAAAAGTGTGTCTGAATGATGAATGATGGACAACCACTGAAAATAGAGATGGGGTTTTATTAGAGATTAATATCAGCATTATATTTTCATAAATAATGAGATTAAATTCCTGTCATGAAATCCTCAGAGAGATGGGCAACTGTGATTTCCAACAATTACACCTCCTGTGGATCCTCAGCGCGTTATGGTTGAGTAAACATATCACCTTAAAAACTTCAGGCACTTCCCTTTAAAAGAGCCCATGACCCATTTTGTTGAAGCCTCTTTATTTATTTATTTATTTATTTATTTATTTATTCATTTTAAAAGAAAAATAAGGCTTTGTGCTTGGGATTTGTTTGGTCCTGGAAGTGACAGGTGTACTTATAATCAAGTTGGATCAACAGTAACAACAAATACAACTTCTAGATGTATGTCTTTACATGGTTGTACTTTTCCTAAGAGACCAACATTTGATATATATATCAAATTATATATATATATATATATATATATATATAATTTATCTGTTAGTTTACATATATTCTGATTTAAAATCTGTCCAAAAACCTTGTCTGTGCATAAGCACTATTCTTTGAAGCTTTATTGGAAAATTCCCCCAGTACATTTTCTGCCACCCTCCAGAGAACATAAATAAATAATTTATAGGGCAAAAATCACACTAAAAAACGTTTGTGTAGAGGGGAGACATTGTGTTGACCTTGATAGAATACAGCAACCCATGGGAAGGTTTGAAGTGAGGGCTTAGATCTTCTGCAAAGTATGTAGTTTAGGGGGTCAGAGTTGGACTATACATGCTGGACAGTAGAGCTATAGGAGAAGTTACATGCTTTTAAGTCTTCTCATGATGATATCCATAAAGCTGCAAACATTTTTAACACTCTGATTTGGTTTTGTTTGAATTTTGATTTCTCAACACCATTCCTGATATCCAGGGCAAAGTAGATCTAGTAATTTCAATGCTGTGGTACAGCTTCATATCTTTGCTAATGCTTTCTAGGACTTCAGTGTTCTAAAAGTGTGCTTGCTTGCTCTTCCATGGAACTCTTCTTCACTACACAAACACACCCACAAAACCTTGTCTGTTGGAATCAAATGTGCTAATTCCCCTTTTTTTTCCTCTGTCCCTTGAAAATTCCATGTTTAACTAGTTACTTTCTGTTTTCTAGAACATAGAATTATTATTGCAAACTAGACTTGTAAATGTAGATAACCCCAACAAACATGCCACGGGCTTCATAGATGGTAAGGTAGAAATTTCACAGCCATACTTCCTAATTTCTCCTAGAGTTTAAAAAACAATCTACACACAAAACTATGGCAATGTAAAAAGGCAATAAATTTTGCTTTGCATCTACATCTCAGACTTGTTTCTTTACGTAAAACCCACTTTCCTTCTATCCTGCTACAAGATATAGTTAAAACAATCAACTTTCCTTGACAGCTAATACATTCACGTACACACTCAAAGATACCCACACTAAGACTGGATGGAAAATGCAGGAAGACTATGCTTCTTCATCAGATGTCAGGGAGTTCTCTAAGTCTCCTCAGGAATACATTAAAACCCTTTTCATTGAATGCCTATAAAAATAATAAAAATTCCAGATCAATACCTAGATAAAAATATAATATTCTGCTTAAAGAAAGTGAAGCTTTTTATAAAGTAAATCAGCTAATATGATTAAATTCAACACAAGAGTTTCCTTTTTGAAATAAAAAAAATATTACTTACATCATGAACAAGTTTAAAATTTTTCTTCATGCCAATTGGCTGTTTGTCTAACAGATATTAGAAGAATATAATTTTGACATATTCAATTTTATGATTGAAAGAATATCTTGGAAACAGAATGTAATTGTGTATCACGGACAGAAGTCTAAAGAAAATACAAGGGTGAAACAAAACTGCACATTTCAGAATGCTCTAAAACTTAAAAGGATTCACAATTTAACAACATTTTATGTGACTTTCTCAAAACCATTTATATCCATTCAATGACTGTCTTTTGTCTGCGTTACAGCCTCTCTCTTCATTACAATTTGCCCTCTGTTAATAACAACACAGTTGAATTTAATGTTTGTGGAGTCCGATTTATTTTTTTCCTTTGCTCTTATGTGCAATAATTGTTATGCATGTGAATTTTCTACCACACTGCAACAGGCAAGCTTTGGTTCAAATTTCTTGTCCTACACAAAGGAAGATTTTGAGTGCAGAATCTCAGCTACTAAGTCCTGTGATGCTGTTTTATTTTTTTTCTCTCTCATGTTGGGTGAATTTACTGGAGAAAGTGGGGAGAGGGAGGGAAGACAAGGGAGAGGGAGGAGAGGGAAGAACTGAAGAGTTCTCTGCTAGGCTATGTAGAATCTTGATTCACAACTTTGCCTCCATTCATGGTGGGTGTTCCCGAACTTTTCCTCGAGCGTCCTTGCTTTTCTCCAATTTCGTGTAGTGATGGTTCTCTGTACATACACACTGGAAGGCAAAATTAAAAAAACATAACTTACTTATTATGATCAACATAAATTTGGCTTCAACAAATTTCTCAAATTTGATTTTAGAATATTTTTCACTGCATCACCAGCTCTACTCCCAATTGTGTTAGCAATAAATAGCCTCAGTAACAATACATGGTCCTTTCTGCTTCTATCAGGCACAATCACTGTGGACATGGCAGTTTTTCCTCTCCTGTGGAAGATAATGCTTGACTCTATATAGTCTCTTAACATGTATAATATGACTCTTATGGAGAGGAGAAATCAGAACAGTAGTTAAAATTAGACAAATTTTGCTTCTAAATCCTTATTCTAAAGCCTACTTTCTAGAGGAGGATATTTCTTGACATGCTTCTAATCTTTACCCTGTTGCAAAACTTATGACATTTCTAGAGCCATAAATTTTTAGCTCCAATTTTCACAGCACCCTTCATCAGAGGTCGTATTTGAATGAGGATTGAGGAGTAGAAAAATATCAATGCATTTCTTTAATTGGCCAAAACTTTCTTTACCCAAACCAAGGAATCAAGTTCTCTCTTTAGCTACTCAACAGGGAACGTGGTTATTGAACCTGACATTAAGTTCACATACTCTCTTTCTTGCTGGGCTAAGGTTGTCATCTGTGAGCTATCATGGCAGTTGCTCAATTATTGCTTAGAATGAATAGGTTTTCCAATTCATAGCTATTCTTAGAAGATAAATCACCGTAGTGAGTCCTTTTACTTCACTGGGCTGTTATTATAATAGAGACAAATGTGTCTACATAGGCATATTTCATTCACTTAAGCATCAGAAGTTTCCCTCTTGAAATAAGAACTAATAAGTATCTTTGTCTATTCTGTCTGTCATCACCACAGTGATTCAGTAACTTGAATGCTTTTTCCAACATCAAGTAGTTTCCTCTGTTGAGTATGAATCGAGAGCACTATACACTTTGGAAATTGTACTATTTGGTCCAGAGGCTGACTCAGGTGCTTATTGACAGCATCAACTCAGACACACGTTTAGAACTGAAAATGGCATTTCTAGCTGCATAAACAGATAACAAACATTTAAAATTATCAAGAAAAAAACACAACACTACTCATTAAAATTTTAGATAACATATTTTAAAGGATGTAGTATAAATTGTTCTGGCCAAAGCCACTACACCACATCCAAAACCTAAACTAAAATATACAAACATTAGTGCACATTTCTTCTAGTGCATTTAGTAGTGCATGTAGTGCTGTACATTTATACTAGGTAGGGATATTGAGATTATGTGACTTTTGAGTCATTAGTTCCATGGCGGGTGTGAGATACTTTATTTTTAATAAGCTTGCAGGTGTTGCTGATGTTGGTCAAATACAACATACACACTCTCAGTCTTACAGATTGCACCTATTTAAAATGCTTACTCAATATCTTCTGTAAGAGTATTTTACATGCATTTTCAATGAAGTTTTTAAATACACTGTAAATTTTAAATATTGCCATGGATTCTTCTAATGTCTCCTAATGTCATTGGTTGAAGCAGGACAGTACAACCTATAGGCAAGCTATGCACTACTAGCTCAGGGAACTTATTCTGATGCTTACTAATGGTTAGATCAATGCCCTATTTTTAACAAAAGCAATGAAAAGGATCTTGGAAAATTCATATAGTGTATCTGTGTAGATTCTTGAAATCCCTCAAGTGTACTAGCTCTTAATTGTATTTCTGTTATGAGGGAAGTGGAGCAACGTATCAAATCTCAAAGGTGAAAGCAAACTTTTATTTGTGCATAATATAATCCACTTCTCCGTGACTGGCTAATGCACAGGGGAACTCAGGGCTAATGAATAGGCTCCATTAGAAAGCAATTCGCAGGACGCTGTGAAGTAGTTTTTCTAACTCCATCATGTAATCAGCTAGGAAAACCTGCAGTCTTCACTAAATTATAATTTCAATGGGGAAAAAAAACCCTTTGTGTTTAAATACCCAGAAAACAATACTCAGTACAGGGCCACAGAGTACTTCAATATCATCTTAGAGGACTTGAGAGGTGATACTTCTTGATTATCACTAAATAATGCATTTGTATAGTTGTGTTTTATAGAATTACAATATCCCTTCTGTTCTCATTATGTTGGTTCTACCTAAATTATATATTTGAGCCTTTATGTATTTCCTATTTCTCACATATACATAAGATACTTCATATGTCAACATATAAATATTGGCACTAAAACGAGTGATGCAGACAATTTTTTTCCAATAATTGAAGACTATTGGCTAGCCCTGAAATTGAATCTGCAAAGAAATGTCCAAATTGACCTGTAAAATTTTACAATTTATAAAAGTAATACTTAATAATGCTGCAACAGAAAAGACAGTTTTCTTTTAAGCTAACTCAATCACTATTCCTAATATATCCCGTTAAATTGAATAATAAAATTCAGTGTTTTAATAAACAAAATGGCTAACAGGCATGGTTTCCAGTTCACTGATAGAAACTGTCTCTCCCTCACTCAGTTAATAAAATAGGTATTCTAGTTTCTGCTTCCTGCTTACAAAGTGAATTTGGATGACGAACTGCAAGCAGGTGCAGAGATGGGGAGGAAAAGAGGAAGAATGAGAGGGAGAGAGGAAGGGAGGAAGGAAAGGAAGGAGTAGGTGAGGGAAGAATACAGGGAGGGAGAGAGCACTATCAAAACAATTCCCTTTTCATTGTCATTTGTAAGTCCTGGGATTCAGTAAAACATTGAACTTAGAAGGTGACGAGTAAAGGGATATAGATCTCAATCAAATTTTAGGAAGAAAATTACTTTACAGAGCACAATTCAATTCCATTATGGTGTATAGAGAAAGGACAAGGAAAGGACAAGCATTCCTTGGGTGACAATGGCCATCTCCAGTAGTTGTGATAATTCTCTATGAGCCTAGTTCTGAATACTTCAGGATAAATGATGAAACAATTTTAAAAGGGACAGTGCACAAGGTGTCCAACAAATATACCCTAAGTTGAAACGTAGTACACTGTTGTTAGCCACCACTTTAAGTTCATCTTCTCATTAACTAATTACAATCATGCTGTGATCATCATAGGTCAGACATTATCATCTTCATTTCTTAAATCATGAAGCAACTGACCTCCCCAGTGCCAGAGAGTGAGCAGTGGCAGAGCCAGGATGCAAATGTCTAGATGCGAGTTTCGATCACAAAAGATTCAACAGGTTAATGTTACACTGTGTTTACTTATTTTGTAATTATGTTTAATATTTTGTTTATTATGTTCAATTATTTTGGTGGGATATTATTTAATATTTAAGTCTGTCTTTCTTTTACTAAGTATTGCTAGTGTGATTAAGAAATGGTTCTGGAAACATACACCTCATGGATGCTAAAACTACCAAGTGTGGGCAGGTATTGGACATTGGAACTCTTATGTATTGTTGCACAGAATGAAAGATGATAGGGCCACTGTAAGAAATGATGCATCCAACGGCTGCAATTCTGGATATGTATCAAAAAAAAAAAAGGAAAAGGAAAATAAAAAGGTACTTGAACATGTTTCTCACATCCAGAATTATGGGGGCGGGGGATGCTGGTGATGGCTTGTAAAGAATGGATAAATGAAATCACACCGAACTGGGAAATTCTCTTTTTGTGTCTTCTCACAATTAAAACCACCCTAATTGCCCTGAGTGTAAGCAATAAGTAAACGAATTCACTATCTGGGTGGGGGAGATGGCTCAGCAGTTAAGAACACTTCATTGTTCTTGAAAAGGACTCTTGGTTCATTTCTCAGAACCCACAGAGTGGTTCAGAACCATGCAGAATCCTAGTTTCAGTTAATCTGATACTCTCTTCTGGCCTTCTTAGCCACCAGCGTGCACACAGTGCAAGGCACTTGTATACATGCTAAGGAATCAGTTAAACATGCTAAATCAAGTAAATAGATTTTTTTATTAGCCTATGTATATTCAACCTCTTCTCAGTAATAAGAAATATGTCACAATATTGGAACTACAGAGTGGGGAATTGAGATATAATCTAGAGTATACATGCTTGGGAAGCAGATTCTAGGATTCAGTGAGAAATCCTAGGGCTGCATTACTTATTCAGGTTACTCATTTGATGCTACAAACAATTACAAAATAAACAGCCTTCCTTTGGATATGCTGTGAAGTTAAACAAAAACATGGGGTAAAATCACATGAGAAGGTGGCGAGGGAAAAGTGACCTAGGGCTAGGTAGCCTCAGACCTTATCAAATTCCATCCTGACAACTGGAAACCTTGATCACTGTATGTGAATATACACTGGACTAAGTTTTATAATAAATGAAGAGTAAATAACATGTCCATCCATCAAATATACAAGTATCTAGAACAATTAATAATTCAATCACTTTTATCAAAAAATATTTACAAGGAATGAATTTAGCCAGTCAGTTTAGTGAAGAAAAATCGGAATCTCACAATACGGCTCTCCAAAGAAACACATTTGAAAGGGTTCATCAACCGTTCAGTGCCTTGCAAATAGTGATCTGAGATTCACAGAAGCAAATCTAGCTCAGGATTCATTATGCATCTGAGATACACGTGTATCTGCTGTGGCTCTTCCAAGTTCCTGTTTTGGCTTGCAATTCCAGTATGTGTTTGTTTGTTTGTTTGTTTACTCAAGCTACTCAATGTGTGCTTTCATTTGAAAGAAGCTTAATGTAGACCTTATGAAGTCAAGACAAACAATGACTGATAAATTCAGAATAATGAATTCCACATAGGAAATGACAATCGCAGCGTCTATGATAATTAAGCATGCTTTCATAGAAGTGTCAGAATTAGAATGTAGACTTCTCATGTTAGTCTGTAATCATGGAGTATTAAAACCGCAGTAGGAGGCTCAAGGAGGTATGTGCAGGGATCTGTATAGAGCTTATCTCTACTAGTGATGTAAATTCCACAACTCCTGGGCACAATTCGCACATAGTTCCTAGCACATGCTGGATTTAAGTTTTTTCTCTCTCTATTAGCCAGAAAGGAACTCGATCAACTGTCATAGATCAGAGTACAATCATTGTTAAAGAGAGGGCTTTCTGTGACAGGGAGCTACTATCTCATCAAGAACAAATTTATTTTGTTTTAGAAGTTCAAACATTACATTAATCATTCTCATGGGCATTTTTCCTGCACTCTTTGGGTAATACATCTTGACCTGTTTCAGGAATGAGGGTAAAGAGTAACATTCTCTTCTTTTTAACAAGAAAAAAATCCTACACTGGGAAATGTGAAAACCAAACCAAACAAACTCTGTATCTTTCCTGTCTCCTGTGCTTCACACACAGTTTCATAGAAGCCCAGATTCTGTGGCCTCCCTTGTGACAATCTGAGATAATGTGGAGTATAAGCAAATAACTGTCTTCATCCGGAAGCTGTGGATGATACTTCTAATATACTTAAATGTATTTATTTATCTATTTTATTGTGAGCATTGGAGTTTTGCCTGCTTGTGTGTCTCTGTGAGGATGGTGGATCCCCTGGAAACAGATTTACAGACAGTTTCAAGCTGTCATGTGGTTGCTGGGACTTTGAACCCAGTGCTCTGGAAGAGCAGTCAGTGCTCTTAACCATTGAGCCATTGGTCCAGCCCCTAATACACTTTATTTTCAATAGAAATGATTTAATATGTTCGGTGGGGAACCAACTCTAATTGTATTTCTGGCCATAGCTAACACATTTTGTCAATAGTTTAAATCTGCAAATTTCAGGGTTGTTCAGAAATTGTTTTGTTTTTTCCCCTTGCACCTGGCTCCCCAGTGCGCCCCTTGATCCTGCAGTTTTCCTTATTCCTGTTCAGTCGTCAGGTGCAGAATGTGAACGAAGAATCCTTTGCTTCTTTTTCACCCTTAGAACGTTTCTCAGAATGTCAGCATTCCCCTGCCTTCTCCTCTGCTACAATGCTTTTCAGTGGATTGTACAGAGAGTCTAGGGCTGAAAGGGGGACATTTCTGTTTGGTTCTTTAGCACTAAGTTCAAACCAAAGCGTGTTTTATCTCCGCTCTTTCCTTCTTTTCATCCCTCGGCTCTGATTCATGCTTTAATTTCTCTCTTCCTCATCTTGACCTTTCTTTATATTTAAACACTGTACCTTTCTAACATAATAGCAGATTGAAGGGAGGGACTCAGCCTCACTATCTAAGTACAGTGAGGTAGAGGTTTTGTGGCAAAGCATTTGCCATCATATTTAGCCACAAGGACAGGCACAGGTTCCTAAGAATGACTCTCACGTCACCATCACCAAGTATCTTAACACACAGGATATGCTAAGAATCCCAGGTCTAACCCTTCTATGGGACAGAACAAACTTGTAAGGTAGATGCTGGTAGTAAGGGTATTGACATCAGGAAGGTAGACATTTTTGCTGCTTCCTGAGTGTGCTCTGACGACTGCAGAAAACTGAGCGATCGTGGCAGTACAGATGAAACGCTACAACATCTGGCTATAAGTCTTCCATAAGCTACCAAGTTTGTGATAGTATGTGTGATGTATTTTGCTTTCCATGAAGAATTTTTCTCTTGAAGGGAAAACATAACTAATATGTGTTACTGGGCCTTACAGATTTCTAACAAACTATAAACCAAACGTCACTGGGATGGGTTTTCCATCCTCCTATGTTCTCTTCTATGGTGCCTGATTCAAATGAAGCTATCAGAATAAGCAGGATTTCTACCCCACCATCACAGATCCTGCTTCCTTGGTTTTCCTTGAAAACTAAGATCAGACCAATACCTTTCTTAAGCACACGAAAGAGTTGAAATGTAGGAACTGCTGTTATTTGTAAAGGGGGCAATTATGCAAAAACAGGTGTTTGGTGCTACCTCATGGGTCCCCTTCTGCTGTCACCCTCATAATAACAATCATTGGGTACTTCTATAAGCCTCTCTCTCTCTCTCTCTCTCTCTCTCTCTCTCTCTCTCTCTCTCTCTCT
>JANHMN010000011.1:13529265-13593542 GCA_030674055.1 Rhabdomys pumilio
TCTCTCTCTCTCTCTCTCTCTCTCTCTCTCTCTCTCTCTCTCTCTCTGTGTGTGTGTGTGTGTGTGTGTGTGTTTGTGTGCATGTGCATGCATTCTTAAATAAAACTTTAAGCATGCAAAAGAGGGTAGATTAATCAAGCAAGATACAAATCCAGTATCCAGGACAGAGTCAATATTAATCTCTAAATGAATAACTCTTAAGCTCGTGTCATTCATTCTTGAACTGAAAACCTGATCTTCAAATTGAATCATGGGGGCCTTTTCTCTTCTTGGAATGCTGGTGCATTCCCACTGCATGCCTCTCATTCCTCCAGAGTGATGGGTCCTACATCATTTCTGTCTCCCTTTCAATTCCAAGAGCTGCTTTAACCTTTATCAGATCAGAATAAGCACCTACTGCAAGAGCGTTGGGTGTTTGTGTGTGTAAACCTGGTCTAATGGTTCAAACCATGTTGTAAAATGTCACCTAGGAATAGCTGGTATAATGAGATAATGCACATTTGTACACATACTTGTTAAGGGGCACCCCTCTGTGGACTTCTTAAAAGATGTTCAAGTTTATAACAGAAAAAGATGTGCTTGTTGCTAACTTTGTTCTGACAGTAAAACCCATTCCTCGTCTATTTCTCCTCATTTAATAATCACCACCATCACTCACCAGTTGCACATGTACCAAGACTGGAAGTCACCACTAATTTCTTCTTTTATTTTTAATCTAACATCCTGGACCCCAAATCAATTCAAATGCTTCACTAACTCTAACAAAATATCAATACAGTCACTATTTCTTTATTTAAAAATATCCAGAGTATGAACTACCTTCACCCTAGTAGAAGATGGTGAGTTTTTTAATCATTAATTAATTAATTCATTCACCTTAAACCCAAATCACAACCCCTTTCTCCTCCCAGTCTCTCCTTCACATAGGTCCTCCCCCATTGTTCCCTTCATTTCTCCTCTGAGAAGGGCAGTCTGCCCCTGAATACCTACCGACCCTGGCATACCAAGTCACTGCAGGGCTAAGCACATCCTCTCCCACCAAGACCAGACAAGGCAGCCCAGTTAAGGGAACAGGATCTACAGTCAGGGAAGAGTCAGGACCAGTGGCGACTCTAGTTGTAGGAGGCCTGCATGAAGACCAACCTACACTTCTGCTACATATGTGTGGGTGTCTAGGTCCAACACATGTAGGCTTCTCTGTGGTTTTAGGCTCTGGGGGCAGAGGGGGGACACAAAGGGTCTAGGTTAGTTGGCTCAGTCTTTTTGTAGAGTCCCTATCTCCTCTAACTTCCTCAATCCTTCCCTAACTCTTTCACAAGACTCTGTCTAATGTTTGGCTGTGGGTTTCTGTACCTGCTTCTGTCAGCTGCTGAGAGGGGCTTCTCAGAGTACAATAATGCTAGGCTACTGTCAGCAAGTATAACAGTAATGGTGTCAGGGATCGGATCTTGCCTCCCTTCACCTATCTCTTATGACTATTTTATTTCTTTTTCTGAGTGAAATTCAGTCATCTTCCCTGGTCCATCTTTGTTATTTAGCATGTTTGGGTCTGTGGATTATAAAGTGGGATACTGTAGTATGTGCAACAGGGAACAGAGCTTCACAGCTGAGGCTCATTTACCCCGTTTACATCACTCCAGAAGAGAAGAAGAAGATGACTTCTAGTGGTGATGCCAGGGAGCTGTCATGAAGTAGATTGTTAGAAGTGCTTACTGGGCCACTGCATATGCTACTGACAGATTCTCCATTCAAACGGAGACAATAGACCCTCTGTTTTGGATGAAACTTATAACCCTTGTCTTCTATCAGTTTCAATGAAAGAAGAATGAAATATGAGTAATCTATTTTATTACTAACAATTTAATCAAATCTTCCTTGGCCTTCTCTAATTTCCAAGAAATGGAAAGGTTAAATTACTCTGTAAGTTAATATACCATTTAAAAAAATATCTAACTGTCTTAACAGCAGATCATACAAGAGCTTGGGCAATTAGTATGAAGCAATTTCACACCGTGATTAATATGACATGGAATCTTTTTGGAATGTGGGAGCAGGTTAAATACTGGTTTTGAAGTAGCAGGCCACGGGAAAGTCTGTATGCTTAAATGTTTGTTACAAAGGTTGAAAACTTATAAACAAGAGAAGATTTATATCTTTACATGAAAGGAGAACAGAAACAACATTCTAGTGTAAATGAGGGACAGAAGTGGGTGATGTATGTCTTGGAAAGAGGTGAGGACGTTTCATTAAAGATTGATTCCAGAGACCAGAAAAAAAAAAGATTCTGAGAAAAATAATAAGAGTTGCAGAGGGAGGGGAAACTCAAAGGGGAGAGGGGGAGAGGGAGAGGAGAGGGGGATACAGAAAAAGGAAGGGAGAGAGAAAGCCAGAGAGCCAATGTGAATATTGCTTCAACAAGTAAAGCAACATGCAGCACGAGAGAAGTTGGGGATCCATTTTTTTATATTTAACTTTTAGAACAATTCACCCCAAAAGAGACTCTTTGCACATACACCATCTAGTTCTTGTTCCAGACAATTTAAAATATATATCAAAAGCAGTTTGTGGTTTTCATTTTCCCAGTTAGAACTTCACAGCCTTAGGAACCCTGTGCATCCTTCTCCTTGGTGACTCCCTGTTTAGCAGTGGAAGGGAGTCTCTGTTCTACAAACTAGAGTGGAGATTTTTTTTTTCATCTAATGCTGTATCCCATAGCATTTTATCAAGACAGAAGAAGATATGGCAGTGCCCAGTTTTTAAAAAGAAAACAAGATAAAAGTATTTTTTTTCTTTTAATCTAGCAAAATTTGAGACCCTGATACTTCTCAGCATGGCTAAGCAAATCTCAGTTTACTTCCGTGAGGGCCACAGAATTCATAAGTGATTTCATTCTCAAAGACGCTCAAGGCTGAAGAAGGTAATTTTTTTCTTAATATGACTTAGCAAGCAATTGCCAAGAGTAATCCGAACTAACGCATCTCACTCTTGGTTATTTGGTGTTTCTTAGGACACACTTTGTGATCAAGTTAGTAAAATAATTGGCATTATACCTTCCAACTCCACAGAGCAATTAACCTAGTGCTAAAACATGCCTATCTGAGTAACAGTGCTGAATCTTAAACTGTAACATGATGTGGGTATTTGAATTCATTGTGTCTGTGAAGGAAACTTCCTGAAAGGAACCAGACTTCACTGAACCTTCTATAAGCCTGGGAACTGAGAAGAATTGCAGTGATAGAATGTTTCAGGTCCACAGACTAATTACAGTTTCTTAGGGTGTATCTTTAGCCTCATTAATAGTCATTTTTCCCACTTCTGTATTTGACCCGATATTCTCATGACTAACAGGTAAAACCTTTTGGAATGCATTAACTTATGAAACCCTTTAACTTTTACTAATAAAAGGCTGTGTTGTCAGAGAGCATCAGAATCGGTAGCAGAGATGTCTCTCCTTTATTTTGTTCCACCTTGATAATGTCTCCAACAACATACAGTTCTGTAAGTGATAACTTTCATTGTTTTGTTATTTCTAAAGTTTCATCAAACTCTTACCACATTGGAATAAGGAAGTTAAGGTAACTGACGTCTCTGGTACGCAGCCATAGTCACTCATATTTGATTCCATAATAAACTCACCCTTATCCCCTTTGAGGTGAGAGTTGTGTTTGCATATACACTGTCAGATGTAAACCTCACTCAGTACAGTGATTGTGATAATTTAAATAAACTTAAGGGTCCTGTGACCAAAGTGGATCATAATAAGCTGAGCAATTCAGCTCAATTCACTCCAGAACACCCAGTATCAAATTTGGTGTCCATCAGAGCCACTTGGACAGCTCTAAAAGTTGCACGTATCTAGGTGACACCAGATATAATCAGGTCACTGTGGAGAGTTTGTCAGTTTTAAGAACATCCAGATGGCCATGATACTGTTGTATACGATGCGACAATTGATGCTATCCTGCTAGGATTTAAGATTACATGTCTAACAAAGAAAGTGGACAACATACAATTGCCCTACAGTGAGGGAAAATCATGTTAACCCTCTGTCCTCATCAAAAAAAAAATATTGTTAGAAACGTGTTAGTATTCCTAATTTAAAACTTGATACTTTAAAGGCATGGCTTTCAATCGATAAATGTTTTGGTAATGTCTTTCTTTACCAGTACTCTATCTTGAAAACTATAGTTCATTGGATAGCACACAGGTAGGCATGTAGGTTCGCAGATACACATACACACACACACACACACCCACACACACACACCCACACACACACACACACATACACACACCACAAACATGTACACTTTGTTTTTCAGGGGGAATAATTCGATGAAAATTGCTCAACCACCTGGAAGAACTGAGTAATGAGCTTTTGAAGGAGGAGGGGGGAGAAAATAAGCTGTTTGTATCTTGTTCTTTGTGAGAGTCTTTAACCCTCTATCTACTACCGAATAGAAATGTCACCCAAAGACAATTTAAATCTGGGGTGTAATTTCTAAGTGGTGGGATAACACTCTGAGAATCAAAGAGCCTATGCTGTTGTTGTAAATTCTAGAGAAGACCCAACTAAGTAGAGGCTTATGTGTGGTGTACATAGTATGGGCTTAAATACCAAGTCAATCCATCCAATAGCTGTATCTACAACCATTCATTATGCAGGACACCAGAGACTGAAGGACTGAGGGAAATGAGCGAGTGGGTAGGTAATTATTATCATGTTATCTGCGTAAGAATTACAGATCCTTCAGCTGTAAAAGTTTAACTTAAGGAATCTTGACATTCAAATGAAATCAACACAGGAATGGTTTCAAAGTTAAAGATGTTTGAAGAAAACAAAAACAATCTCAACACTAAAATAACACACTTTGGTTTTCCACCACCTAGGGCTAATCTGCTTTACCAAAGAACAGCCCATTCATCATGCGGCACTGGGATCTGTCAGGGTGGTAATGGTATAAGCAGTGGGTTTAGAGATTTATAAAGATTTTTCTGGAACATTAAAAATAATACATGCAGCAACCACTTGTTTAAACAACTAAATTTCTAATCACTTGCAGGGCTATTATTTCACATTTCTTTTCTAAAAGTATCCTCCAATTATATGGTTTATAATTAGACCATGGAGAGATTATTTAAAAAGTAAAACCCTTTTTTTTTTCAAAATACAGTTTATGACAAGAATACCTTTCATTTTAGGTTTTGATTTAGAACAAGTAGATAAGAAAATAACAAATTACAAAGTGATAGAAAGAACTCATAAAACTATACTTTATCCATTCACTAATTTAATAAAGGAAATGTGTCTAGACTGTTTTATATGTAAATATAATGCAAAGTTCCTTCAGAGTTTATGGTTTTTCAGTAAAGTACTTGTAAAAGTGCTGCGTATCCTGTAGGAGGAGATGAAATAACATATTCCACCCCTACAGATGTCTCTGATATCTGTCTGTCTGTCTGTCTATCTATCTATCTATCTATCTATCTATCTATCTATCCATCCATCCACTTACTTATCTATCTCCTTCCTTTTCTCTCTGCCTCCATCCCCCACCTCTCTCTCTCTCTCTCTCTCTCTCTCTCTCTCTCTCTCTCTCTCTCTCTCCCTCTCCTCTCTCTCTCTCTCTCTCTCTCTCTCTCTCTCTCTCTCTCTCTCACACACACACACACACACACACCCCTAGATCTTTTTTTATTTATATAGTTTTTTTGCCTTCATGTTTGTATAGGTAATGCATGTATCCAGTGCCGGAGGAAGCAAAAGGAGATGTTACATCTCCTGGAACTGGAGTTACAGCTGCTTGTGAGCTGTCATGTGGGTACTGGGAATTGAACCTGGGTCCTCTGGAAAAGCAACTAGTGTTCTTGCCTTCAGAGCCATCCCTCGAGCTCTTCCCACTGTGTTCTCTTCCTACATGTTAAAGTATTAAATGAAGCTAAAGTCTGAGTGGCTAATGATACCACCACAAATTATTGGTGCTTGGAAAGGGTTTGGATCTCTTTCCATACACTGTTTTAAATGGAAAATAGTTCAAAGTTTGCACATTGACAATTAGAACATATATGAAGCATAAAGTACCTGCCTAATCATTGTTTATCGGGTACTCTAGACGAGAATGAATCTCTCTAAGGATGTACAAAGACTATTATTTCTACACTGTGGTATATTCCAGAAGAAGAAAAGGAGAGGCAGTCAGTAGACACATGTTCAAGAGCATTGAGTCCTCTTGTCTAGTTATATTGCCTAGTTGTATTATATCCACCTCCTTTCTGACCTCAGACCGGCTCATGCTATCTATGGCCATGCCAGTCCTAAACCTGACTGCTTGAGGCAGGGTGCTTTCATTTGAACTCCAGCTCTGCTTCTCACTGACTCCATGACTTGGAACTAATTATGCTCTGACTTCTGTGCTTCAGCTTCAAGGTTTGGAAGCAAATTAGAATAGAACCTACTTCATAGAAATGAAATAAAAATGAGAAACTAATTGAAGCACACTTTCAATCTCTACCTAGAAAGAGAAAGCACTATAAAACTTAACTAATGTTGTTCAATTAAGTAAACTTTGTTTTTCAAAAAAAAATTGCAAATAAAACACTGCAGAATTAAATGGAATTGGTTGGAAAAAGGCTAAGTTGCCATCTTCAGAAGTGAGTCTTGTCACATTCTTAGTATTTCACACCCAAGAGATTCTTCCTACAAATGAACCTTGGAACTAAACTCAAGTATTAGCTCATCTTTTTTAAAACAGATGCTATTTTCTCCGGTATAAAGAAGAAATCCTTGTAATTAACCAGTAAAAGCAAAATTAAAAGCAAACAAATGAAAACAATGAAAAGATGCCAGTACGGGAACAGAAAAAGATGCAGTCCAGAAGCAGAAACTGATGTCTCTGTGTCCATTTTACCACCATCCTCTTAGACCTTAATATATATTTGGTATGAAGCCATCCATTAAAAGACTATATATTTGCCTCCTTTGCCAGTACATACGGCTTGATGTCAGGTTGTTACTAGTGTGGTGTTAATATTGTATGTCAGCTGTTAGAGACTATGCTGATATAAAAAACTTGCATGGATTTTGAATGTCTTCTTGTAGTTATCCCTTGCTCTATAATTTCTGTAATGAAGTTGACAGGATCTCACACACACTGTGTGTAGTTTTTACAAGAGGGCAATGTACAAGTCTAGGCAAGCATTCTACATGGAGACATAATTTGTGCATCACTCCAGTTATACTGTACTGGTCTAAGGAATAACAGTAAAACATTAAGATAAAAGATATGAAAATTTTATGCAGCCAAGATTCCCGAAACTGGGACAACACAGCACCATCTCTGGAGAGCTCACCTCCAGATTTAGATTCTGAGATAATTGGCATGACTAACCTGCAGTTAACATGGGTTCTGTATTGTGTGAGGTCAGTCTTAATTCTAGTTTACAGCACTGTAGGAGTCTGCTCGTACCTTCCCTTATTTATACAAAATGCAGCAACAAGCAGAACACTGAAGAACATCTGGGACTCGGAACATAGTCATCCCACACATTTCTTTTGGAAATGTACATAAGGCCGTCCACCCCAAGAGGAAACTCAACTAACCAGAGTACAAAAAGCAGCTCCAATTAAGGAGAGAGATTACAGAGGTTTCCTTTGTGGGGATGGAGTGGAAGGGGCTCTGTCAAACTCCACTGTTTATATAAACGATAAATAAGCTCATAGATTTTTATATTTTTCTAGATTTCCCAAAGTTTGCTAATGGCTTTTTATTCCTTTTGCAAAAAAAAAAAAAATATCACTTATTTAAACAGATATAAATAAAAAAAAAAAAACAAAAAATAAAAAAAAAAAAAAAAAATGAACACATCAGCTTTACTATTAAAATAAAAATGATACACAAGTTGAATGTGTTATTTGCCAAAATAAAACCCATTCCTAAGCATGAATATGTTTCCTGTGGCAAAATTAAAAAATATCTACTTCTAGGGACCTTCTGCTCAGCCCTTACAAATCAGGCGAATTTCTGCCCTTTAACTACAGTGAACGTGTCATGCTTCTGTTCAGTGATCCCTTCTTGTCCCATTTGTACAATTCTTCCTTAGTTCTCAATGATATTCCATTCTGTGGCAATGAGAGTGCTTCCTCTAATTCCCAATATTAATTCTATAGCATGAAGCACACTTCACTTTCCACTATACTGTTGCCATTAGTAATCATATTTCATATCTGTAAGAATGTGTCCTCTGGAAACTATAGTTCTAAGTCTTTACATTTTCTTTGTTTGTTCACACATTCACTTATTCAACTGACAACTGGTTAAATTTCTCTTTATGGCATGCCAAGTAGTGCCCATGACAAAACAGAGATGTGAGAAAAAAATATAAAATATACTTTGTTAATTAAAGAAAATAGTTGACCATGAATGGGTAGAGACAGTGGGACAACAGGAAAATATAGTATAATATGATCAATAGAAATATATAAAGAAGATACAATAAAAAGAGTCCTTAATTTTTCTGGTAATGCAGTCACAGAAAAACAATAAGAAAAGTAGGAATCATTGACTTCATCCTTTGCAAAGGTTAATCAGCACTTGATAAATGAAAATTGGGGCAGGTAAGATAGAAAGCATGAGGCCAAGGAGTGGACAACTCTAATTTTAGATGACTAAAGACTTAGGGTGTGAGAAAAGTCTTGGGAGGCAGGAAGAATAATGGCTGCCATCTTCTATCTAGTGATTTGTACATAGGATGGTCTAGATTGGGATTGACTGCTATACTCACATGCACTGTACATGGTGCATACTCTCCACGTCACTGCATCTATGACATTTGCAGGCCAGCAAGCCAGACTGAGTCAAGGCTGCAGTGCCCCATCTCAGTGTTTTTCATTTCCTCAGAAAAGGAAACTGAGCGATGGTTAAATTAACATAGTGTGCTGCTAATAAGTGTCAAGACCATAATTAATTCTTTGGTTCTCACTAGGAAGCTTAACTGAATGTAATCATGGTCACTCAACATCCCACATAAAACTTTTGAGAGAACAATATAGTTCCTTCAATAGGCCTGTTCAATAGTACCTGTTCACTCTGAAACAAGTCAACGCTATTTTTTTTTTAATTTTTATTTACAGTCTTCTTTTCAGAGTGTATATATTTGCCTTTTACTAAAGTCAATACCATTTTAAGTGATGAAGGGCGAGTTTGAAGTTTAAATGAGAAGAAAAATCTGCAGATCAAATAAAACAACACACTATTGTTCCTTACAAAAGATGAAAAAAATTGATATACAATGTTGTTATATTTGCTCAAAGGCATGTACAGATCAGCATTGAGCATATTTATAGAATTATTTGGAAAAGTTTAAGCCCTCTAGTAATAATAGTATTGATTTTTTTCTCAGAGGTATTCTAAGAGATTGAATATTGTATTCAACAAAGAAAGAAATTACTTTCCAAATGGCAATTGACAGTAATTTCTATATTCAGGGATTTTCTAGCTTTGATATTCAAGTATATTTTTCTGAATACCACATATTTGCAAAAATTCTCTGCTTTCTCTTTTTGTCTCTTTACTGGGAAAGTTCCCATTGTATTCCCTGAATCTTTGCTCCATCAGTTCACTTGAGACTGAGCCTAAAGTAGCAGCAGACCGGAACACCTGGTCCCAACACACAAATTAGGGGCCAAGCAAGAAAGGAAGTTACTTTCATACCTTCAATAGGTTTTGGTACAAAATGAGATGAGGGCTTGGTTTTCTTCACTCTGTTCCCCTTCATGATTTGACCTTCTTTATTGAGTCCTAGAAACCATGCACGGCCTGATTCCTGCTGGCGATACAGGGTTGAGGAATAGATCACATAGTAGTTTTCAAACACAGACTCCTTAAATTTGCATTCTGGGGTAAAAACATCCTGAAAAAATAAACACAGCAAAATAGAAAGGAATTAATAATGAATCAGCACTGCTTACATCAAGCCAATATCAAACGTATAGCCAATGTTCAGAACAAGTCAGAGGGTCCTGCACACAGTTTCGGTTAGCAGCCACTTAGAGTCGTTGTACAAAATCGAAAGGCAAGGTTCTTTTTGCAACCATTGTTTAGTCCAGAGAAAACGACTGCTCAGATACTGCCACTGATTGGAGGCTAAAGCACTGGATGGCATTAAACCTTATCTAGTACAATGTTTCATAAATCTAAGTGTTCTGTCAGTTCTCAGTTTTAATGAGTATAACTTAGTCCTAGAAACCATAATCAAAATGCAACCACAGACAACATAGACTCACCAGATACTATTGATGGGACTATACAATACTCACAAATCTCCATTAATCAGCTAAAGCATGTGCCCTAAACTCATCAGTATGCTATTACTTTGCTCAATGCCTATAATTTTCCCTGTAATTGATTTAAAATTAGCTATACTAGAATGATCAAAACTTTAGATATAACATTCTTAGGAATAGGCAGTAGGAGAAAATACAACAACCGACGAACCCCCAATAAACACAGAATGACACTGTTATTCCAGTAAGAAATCTTAAGGACACCTACTTCAGACCTCACTATCAAGTGAGAAAATCAATACACTAAACTAAAAGTTAAAAGACGCATAAAAAATAAAAATTTTAAGTCAGTGGCAGAACTAACCCTTCATTGTTGTTAAAACCCCTGCCTCTCATACTGACTGCCTCATTTCCTAATGATGTAACATACAACTTCGTGATCAATACAGTAAAACCATGTCTCAATCTGTCAAATAATGAAATGAATTTTTCTAAAGATAATATGCTTCTCCTTCTAAGATAAGCAAAGGAAAACCAACTGTGGTAGGATATCAGCATGCAAGAAAAATCTCCCATGACCAACTGCTCTGTGACAGAGAGTGTTCGTCATTGCACACTGAGAAGTGTTCCATGAGACACTTCACAATTCAGTGCACTTACACAGAAAACTCCATAAATGATGACCACTGGGAAATAAAGCTAGTAGGAACCATATCCTTATAGATGATGCTCTCAACTTCAAAGAGAGCTAAGAGACAAAGATGTCACTAAAGGAATTCCTTTGATTTAAAGTGAGTCTCAGATTACTGACCAAAAGATGGGGCTGAGAAAATAGAAATGCAGTAGTGATAGAAATATTACCTTAATGCTGTTTGTATTAAAATTAAACATGAGAATTCCCGAAGTACTCTTTGTTTTAAGAAAATTGTCCTGAGAATCTAGGAAATCACTTGACTGTGATCCACTGTTTCATATGGTGGCAAGAGAATGTGCCTAGTTAAAAGGGTAGGCACGTGAAGAAACTTGTAGCTCTCACACATTACTAGTGGGGGCATAAAATGGTGTAATTGCTGAGAAAATAGCCTGATGTTTTCCCAAAAGAATAAAGATAAAGCTAGTAGTGATCCAGCCATTCTCCTTCTAGCTATGCACCTACAGGAAGTGAAAACATGTCCATAAAACTTTTTGTACTTAACTATCGATAGTAGTATTGATTACAGAAATGGCTCAAGTATATGACAACTGATCCCTAGGACGACAAAATGTGGCATAGCTGTATAATGTATTATTATTCATTGATAAGAGCAATGGGATACTGACTCACATGACAATATAAATGTGCCTTCAAAACATTATTCTTAGGGAAACACAAAATCGTTAGGCTACAAGGTGCAAATGCTATTTTGTTATTTGATTCCATTTATATAAAGTATTACAACAGGGTTTATAATATTGCATATAATGAGCAAACAATTTCAGAGATGGAAAGTAATGGATGTCAAGCGCAACCACAACGTTGGAATAAAGCAGAGAGTGACTGCTTCCCTGGAGAGATGGAAATGATTCAGAATTAAGTAGTTCTGATATTTGCGTAACTTTGTAGGCATTCTAAAATCCACTGAGCTGTAAGTTTTAAATGTGAATTTTTAATGTGTGTGAGCTATATTTCAATAAAAGAGAATCAAAGACACAAATTGGATGGAGAACATGAAAAGAGAGAATAAAACCATGTTTCTTACCTGACAGCAATGTTCTCAACAATGCATACTCTTTATGACATCATGTCCATATTGTTAAGAAAGACTTGACCCATTGCCAAGTATTAGAGAAGTACGTACTCCATCAGCTAAATATATCTTTATAACTCTTTCAAAACGTAATGCTGAACACTGAACCC
Source organism: Rhabdomys pumilio (assembly GCA_030674055.1). Taxonomy (NCBI): domain Eukaryota; kingdom Metazoa; phylum Chordata; class Mammalia; order Rodentia; family Muridae; genus Rhabdomys; species Rhabdomys pumilio. The sequence continues at coordinate 13,541,445 of JANHMN010000011.1, forward strand.
AGTCTTTGTATATTCTTGACAAGTGTTATGTTTTTCAAACTTATGAATCTCTGGAAGCAAGCTATGCCTAAAAGAAAAGTAGCTTATTGAGCTGGTGGTTATGGAGGCTGGAAGGGCCCCTGACAAAGGTAGAAGGAAGAATGATGGTTTCATTTTTGTTTTCTTATTTTGTTTTTCTAGACAGGGTTGCTCTGTGTAACAGAGCCCCGGTTGTCCTGAACCCACTCTGTAGACTAGGGATGTCTCTAATGCACAGAGATCCTCCTACCTCTGCCTCCTTAGTGCTGGGATTATGTAATGCACCACCATGCCCAGCAAAGGGAAAGTGATGGGGGAAGACAAACATTTCACAACATTGGAAGTGAGACACTGTCCTTCCTAAGATCACACCCCTTAGCTGACTTAAGAAATTCCAACTATACTCTACCTTTTTATGGTCCTGCTACCTCCCAATATTGTCAGCCAAGAGACCATGCCTTGAATACATGAGCTTTGGTGAGATAAACTTACTATTATGTTCAAACCACAGCAGAATTTTATGTTATGGCTTTCTTATAGAACTAAGTTAAAAGATTTAGAAGAGGTTTAAAATTTGCTATTATTTTATTTTAAAACAATGTTGAGGAGTTGCAGATAAGACTTAGTGGGTAAAATGTTTATTGTACAAGCATGAGAAACTAAGATAGACTCTGCAAAATCCAAATGGAAAGCTTGGGGTCTGTATCCCCAGTCTGGGGAGGCAGGGGCAGAGAAATCGCTGAGGTTTGCTGGCTAGCCATTCCAGCTGAAATAGTGGGTTCCAGATTCTGTGAGATTTCCAGTCTCAAAATACAACATGGAGGATGGCTGTGGAAGGATAGGACATTAACCTCTGTCTTCCACACACATGTGCACATGGACACAGGTATACTCATATACAGTGTGAACTCACATTTACATATAAACACACACAAAACCAAGATGACCAAGTAATTTCAATGTCTTTAATTATTAATCTATCACAAAACTAATATTATCTCTAGCTGTTAAGGGGCTTTGAACCTGCAAGGAGAAACCTCAGGGCACCAAGTTTGCTTGGTCAGTGACTCTCAGGATAACCTCTACCATATAACTTAGTATTTTAATTTCAATATAAAGTTGCATATCAATGAATTTACACTGCATTTCCTATTACATACATTCTTTTTGAATAATAAAGGTTAAATTCCTGGGCTTTAAACTTTCTATCTGTTCTGATCGTGATTCTAGAATCACATATTTATTATGTGACATATTTATTATGTGACATTATTAATGACATATTTATTATGACACTTCAAGTAAGTGGCTGAAAACTTAATTTCATATTTTTCAAGTGAAAAGGGAGGTATTTCAAAGAAAATGCAAACAGACACATATTATAAGCCTTAGTAATTTATACAGCCCCTGATTACATTATCCTTAAGGCAAAAATATTGCATTTTGTCACATAACAAGTAATTACTTTTGTGCTCTTGTCACACATTAGTCTTTAATCCAAAAACCTATGCTCAAGCACTCTTGAAATAAAGTACATACTCACTTAAAAGCCTTTGAACAAGACGTGGACAATCACAATCACATACCTTCAGATGGATTCTAAGATTATTCAATGACTGTCCAGACTGACAACACATTTTGTTGAAATAAATAATAAGAACATTAAAGGTCAGGAAAACAGTAACAATGGTGTCTAACAACATAGAAAAGTGATTGACAGGGCCAAGTTGGTTGTGTTACCTCAAACATATTATTTTATTTTGAATTTAAAAAAAAAAAAAACCTCTTTGCTTTCTTACCTATAAAGGAAGAAAATAATTTTAATATTAAAATGTTATAAAATTAAGTAAAATATAGGTGTTACTTTCTAAATTCTTTCTCCTTTCAAAATGAAATTTTTTCTTCTAACTTTAGTAACAGAAGATGTCTGACCATTTTATTATCAGTAAGAGCCATAGGCTACAAGTAAACTTGATTCTAGATGAAAATCTAATGCTTGAATTTAATATTTATATTTCCACTGTCTCCAACTTACACATTTATTGTTTTCTATTCTTAGCCACTATGCCTAACCAACTGTAAATGTTTTGTTTGTAAAGTACACAATAGTTCCTAAGTTAATCGTGTCAATTCAGGATCTCCTGTAAAAGTGGTATCAATACATAAAATGAACAAAATATAAAGAGATTCTTCCAAAACACTTGAGAAGTGAATAAAGAATTTAAGGAAAAATTACTTGGACTCCTAAATTTCTGATATATTATGTATTGATAATTTTCCATCTGTTCATTGGCAGATCAGCTAACCTCCCTAAATCCCAAATGTCAGCAACATAAACTGAAGATATCTACAGACACAGGTGTTACAAAGATCAAATTATATAACACTTATTTTTTGATCCCTCTAAAAATGTGTAATAACTTGAAATTATTTCCCCTTCATCAAATAATACAGTAACTTTAAAGTTTCCTGCACTATATTTATTGCATAAATATGCATCAAAAGTAATTCATTTTTTTAATCAAAGTCAAATCTTTATGCACTGGTAGACATGCAAGCCAAGCGTACTCTAGGCACGTTCTCTATCTCTGAGCTACAGCCCCTCCTAATCATTACTCCTCCTGCCTCCCCTTGCTTTAACTGCAACATGCCTGCTCAGGTAAGAATCTCAGATGTGCCTAGCTCTGTGTAGTTAGCATTGTAAGACAGTACTAGAATGACATCTTTTCTGCATTCTGCTCCTGCATTCCCTCCTCTCTCTGACTGGCATAATCATGGAGAGACTGTGAAGTCGATGAACACACAAACCTTGCCTTCAGGCCTCTGTTTTCCTGGCTGTTGCTGAAACGCAAGCAGTTCATCTCATTCTCCCTTATTCTTGACAACCTCTTTATTTCCTACGCATCCTCGTCACTGCCTCAGGGAAACCTTCCCTGCTCCCTGGTACAAGGAGGCATATTCTCTAGTCACTCCCAACCCTTATCTTAATATTTTGTTTTTCATAACATTGTCCAATGTCATTGTCGAAATGAACCTTTTAAGCTTTACGAAGGGAGGCGTCATGGTGGTTATACTCTCTGTGTATTCTCAATCAGTCTGGAAATAAAGACTGTTTACTCAATAAAATGGATTTGATGAGAAGATATCTCGAGCCCTGACTGACTCTGCTGTGGATTTATAAGTTATGCTCCCATTGAGAGCACTTGTCTTCTCTGGTGTTCACTTTCCCTCAATGCAAAATATGTCTGTTTTTCACATTAATCAACCACAGGAATACCCTATGTCTTCAGCTCCTATAGGCTTTTAATTTTTTGAATGGAAAAACTTCATGTAAAAAAATCATTTCAAAATAATTTTAACCTACTCAAGAAATTTTAATATATTATTAAAATAAGATATGGCAAAATATAACTAGAGAAAATTCACTTGCTGCTTATTGAAGAAGTTACAATAACTTTATGGCATTTAAAAATTACCCTTTTTTCAAAGGCTCTTTTTGTTTTTTTGTTTTTTTTAACTTTATTTTACTTTTCTGATCAAAATACCCCATATAAATGTTTGAGAAATACATAACTCAGGCTGGGATCAATCTTTTGGTCTCAAATAATGCTACTGGCTTAATCTCCAAAGAAGATGGGATCAGAGCCATGTACCACTGTGCTTGGCCTAAAACTCTGAATTTCTTTTAGCAAATGAAACTGCCTTTGCTTTTGGCTATGCAGCACTGTTTATTAGAATGTGTGTAAGGAAGAAAAAGCAATTGCTAGTCATCCTTGCAAATTTGGTTTAAATCTAATGACTCTAGAGCAGGTTCCTTCTGCTACCCTTGGAATATTTGCCTCTGAACCCTGTGGTCTGCTTGCTTCCGTAATGGCCTTTTGATGCACAGGACTGGAAAGCTTTAATGCATTAGAAGCTGCTGTGTCAACTGTGTTGTCCGATATAACAATGTGAATTCAACTGAAGGAATCATTGTTTTTCATCTGATGAGACAAAGAAGATGCTAAGTTACATTATCTCAAATAAGGAGTCCACACACACACACACACACACCATGGTAGCTTTGACTACAAGTCTAATTTTATAACTTAGAAAAACCTATACCAATATAAGAACCTCTGTCTAACCATTTTGAGACTTTTCTTTATTACTGGAAAATTACTGAGTGGATCCCTCTAAATATCAAGACTCCTTGTTACCTCATTCTTTTCAGTGTCTGATGACCTAGCAGAGGAAGTGCATAGCACATGAGTGCTACCTGGGGTGCTGGAACTGCAACTTTGGAGCCAACGAAACACAGATATTTAAGTTTCCACTGTTATACCTTGATCATGTTTCATGACTTCTCTGATATTCCATTTTAACAGCAGTAAGTCAGAGCTAAACCTCACCTCCACTGTAAGGCGGCCATTACTACACAAGACGAGGCAAGTGTGTCAGGCCTGTTCTACATGTAGTTTTGCTCTTTACTCCTCAGGACAAGTTTTAGGCACTAATTGATATCACAGTTGAGAATGGGGTCAGCACAAGCAGCAGGAAATCCAAACACTGTCCTGCACAAGTTATAAATTATGAAGGGCTGACCAAAGCTAGATTGTACAAGGTTCCATATGGCCATCTCTGTAGAGCTCACAGAGTCTCGGTGTAAGTTTCTCGGCACCTCCTACTGAAGAGTCATATCTTAAAGACACATCATTTGCACCCAGCAAGAAATCCCTAAGAATTACAGAGGTGAATGTGGAGAGTGAGAGGAGCCCAGTGGGTGAGAGACTATCATTTCACTGTTGTTGATAACATTTCACTGTCATTAAAATTATTTCTGCAAATCTGAGTGTCTTAGGAGCAATGTATCTACAACGGAGATTGGGCAAACACAAAATACCAAAACATCTGCATGTAGCTAAAAGGATGCTGGGAACAAACAAGAGTTAAGCTCTCACATTACAGTCTACATTCCCTTTGACCCACCTCAGAAAGTGTAGATAGATAAGGAGGCATATGTGCGAATTAGAGTGGACTGAGGATTTTATATTCATAGCAAAGATGTTGAAAATGTCTAACCACTGAAAACCTTCTGAATAGTTGTCAAAAAGACAGTAAATAATATCAGTGTTTTCCAGAAGAGATACTGTACAATTCTTGATCATTCTGCACTCTTCTTGAAAGATCTCTGAGACACATAATACAAATATCTCAAAGACATTTTTAAAAAGCTATCTATAAATATTCATGTACTTGGGCACATCACCATTTGTATTAAATACATATATATATATACACACACAAACACACACACAGCATAAAAATGTGTTTGATAAATATGCAGAGTATAAGTACATAAACCCAAAGTGATATTGGCTTGTATTGTACTTTAAAAAAAATCTACTGAAGGATCCCCATGGATAGTCTTTGTATGTTTGTCTTATGTGAAGGAATTTGTATGGTTAGCAAAGAGCTAAAAGAAAGAAAATTGTATTTGTAAACATGTATGATATGTATGTATGTATGTATGTATGTATGTATGTATGTATGTATATACTTCAAATACCAAGTTAATGGAAAAAATCAGGAGCCAGCTAACATTAATGTTCTATACAGATATAGTCTCCAGACTCCTGTGAAGGATGCTGAGGTGGAAATTTTCTTTCCTAACCACATGCAGCCAATAAAATCTTAGAGACAGCAAGTGCCAAGTGATTATCTGAATCCATGTAAAGAAATGAAACTGTCTTGTGAAAAATTATTGGAGAATTCCAGAACTCATAAAGCTGAAGGAGAAGGATGGTTGAGAGTTTGTAAGAGGTGGTTCTGATGCTCTGATCAGGAATCTGCATGAGAACTCTAAAGGTTCCTTTCCACAATTGATTCTTCATCAATCAATAAAGATGCTAGCAGCCAATGACCGGGTGGAAGTGGGGGAACTTCCAGGTTCCCGCAGGCAGGCAAAGAGACCCGGGAAGAGGAAAGAGGTTCAGCATGCTTCTGGGGGAGTAAGTACCACCCGCTATGTGAGATCTTGGGTGGAGTGGCCATTAGCAACTAAGTTGAGGGAAGATTTAGAGGTGTTGATCTAGGAGTGAAAAGAAAGGCATGCTGACAGTGGGAGGCTTAGAAGTGTGCAATCATTGAGCTAAAAGCATATTAAAATAACCTAATGTGTTTGTTTTTTTATTCCATGGAAGGTTAGGGCTAGTACTGTGGTCTGCCCAGAGCTGAAAACAGGGTAGTACAAGCTACACGCTGCTACAAGAATCCATCACCATGGGGAAGAATTACAGCACCAGGCAACTCACTTCTTCAACCACAAAGACTCCCCCCAGTGGCATACTTCCCTCAGCAAGGAGACATGCCTCCCAAACCTATCCAAACCATGCCAACAGCTGGGGGCCAAGTAGTCAGATATTTGCCTGAGGACATGGAGCTATGTCACAGAGATCATCACAAGTATGCCCTGTCATTGAGAGGACCCAGCTCCAGCAGTTGGCATGCTCACCCATTGGGTTTGAACAGTTTCCTCCAAGTAACTGCAATGCCAGGTGAGTGATTGCAGTGAGGGAAGAATTCAGGAAGTTGCTGCTGCTGCTCTTGCAAAGGTAACAGCCAGAGAATGGCAGGTATGTGTTGTGCACAGAGCACCTGAGATGCAGGATAACTAAAAATGCTTCTATCAAGTACGAGAAACACCACAAATTTCCTAATTTTTTTTTGTTTATTTTTTTGGGGGGAGCATTTTAAGGGAAATTAGATTATTAAAAATAAAGCAAAGGCAAGGAATCCTGGGAAAGTGCAGTACACTCTGCAGGTGTGAACAGACTGAGACCTGACATTATATCCCTAAGTGTTCTGCACGCCTACACCTTACAGATGTGCTCTGAACTGGTGCAGTCAAGCCTACACGTGCTGTCACATCAGCCACTTTCATCAAGAGCCTGAAGAGAATCTGGTAGACAAACAGTTCTGCAGGCACTGAAAGGCTGGAGATGTGTTTAAAAAGGAAAAAGAAAGAAATCTTGACTATGACACCTCTTGCTGTGATGATAGGTTCTCTGAACAAAAATTCAAAGTAAACGCATTTACCTCCAAAAAGCAAATGGGGAGAAAGGAGCCTGGCTCACTTTGTGCTTTGTTTTCTCTGAAGTTCTGGGTGACGGAGTAGTGTTTCATCCCCTTGCCATTTTAACATGCTGTTGTAAGGACTGAGATCACAAACATATGTGTTTGATTTTGTAGAAGATACTAAATACAAAGGGAGTTTTTAGATTTAGCTTTACAATGAGAAAAAAAAAACCTTAAAATTAAGAGCTGAAATATTTAGAGATGAGGACAAGCAAGGCTGGGTAAGGGAAAGAAATGATCCAATCAGGACCATGGGGTTGTTTAATTTAAGTAATAGAATCAGAGCCCAGTCTTCAGTGCAGAGATTTACCCTTAGCATGCCACTCAGGCACTTCCCGTGAGTTTTCCTCTTGCACAGATCAGCAATGGTTTGAACTTATAATTATATATATTTCCCACTAATTATTTGATCTTGACCAGTGTACTTCAATTCGTGTATAGCTGTTACTTTGATTAATTGTAACAGTGGGCACTTTGCTTCAGGCCACTTATACTACAGGTAGCGAATATTTTCTATGTACAGCAGCTCACACATGACTGTGGAAGGACGGATGAGCCTAACCTTCGCCAAATGTCCAGTGTAGTTTGATGATGTGGTCTGGGTAATGGCTCACCATTACCAGTAGAGAGCTCCTCCATAGCTAAGCTTCCGTTGGACCCCTCCAGAACTATGTAACAGATTTAAAAAGCTAACCCAACTAGTTGCGTTTCCTTTCTTGAAGTATTTTTTAATTGAACCTTAAAAGGTAGAACTAACAAGCAATGAATTAATCTTAAAGCATCTAAAAACCAACACCTTTTTGTTCGATAACGTATTAACTTACATATGTTCTCCATGGGTTCATAGTACCCTGAAATATATAGATATTTGAATCGCTATTTCTTTTTTCTGTGTTAGCTTACAAAGGATAGTGACTTCATGTCAGTTGCCTTAAGGAAGACTGGTTCTCTCTTGAGTTAAGAACCAATTATACAGGAATATAACCATATTTTAGCGTTACAAACTGATATTAATGTGCGTTAATCGCAGCATATAGATGCTACTCTGGACCTTAAAGCATGTATGTAGTAAGAATGCTAATGCTTCAAGTATGAGCACAGAGGTCTGCATGTGAATCACTCAATACTAAAATACACTGTTTTGTACATTGAAACATCTCTATACTCCTGCCACTCTACATAAAGTGTGACATAAAATGTCATTTAATAAACAGGGAACTATACATGGCTTATTCACATAGGTGTTTGTCATATATTAAACAGACTAGTATCAGGGCTATCAACTTGATTTTTCAAATAAATTCAATCCAATATATCCATTTTGGAAAGAGTAAATGAATAAGCTATTTCCCCTTTAGATTAACAACTGTAGAAACTATCAGTTCTCCTTCTGATTAAGCATGTCTACTGTTTCAGGTCTTGAGAGAGGAAGAATTAGTCTCTTGCAGAGACAAGCCCTCAAATTTGTTTATCTAATACAAAGTAGTTTGCTAGTCCTGAAACCATGTATATACAAGCAATAGAAATATACTGAGCATGTTATATTAATATATTTATGAATATATAAAACAATAATTAAAAGAAGCAATTGATTTAAGAGGGAGTGTGGCCCTCTTAAATGGGAGAGACTCTAGGAAGAAAAATAAATAGGCAAGTTACATAATTAGATTTTAATTTTAAAAAGCAAACCAAAAATTTAAAAAGCTATCAGTTTGATGTTTCTTTCTGTAGAATGCTACATTGTATGTGGAAGGAACAATTTTCTTTCATTCCTGCATTATTTTTTTTTGTTCTCTACAAAAATATAATAATAAGTTAGATTGGTGGTTTTAAAAACATTTGATATAGAACTGTTCAATGTGGGTCATATCTTCTGTTAACTCTACGCTATTTTCCTTGTCTCCAATTCAGTTTCAAAGTTTGGGGTTCAGCCTTTGATAATGACTTTTGCCTTCAGCTGCTCCAGAAATATGCTCATGAGTTTAATCACAGCCCTTGCTCTTCTCAGATAGTTTTCAATTTAATATTTTAAATTTTCTGTCTCTTTTGTATATGTCTGGTATAATAGAGATAATTGTGCTGAAAGAAAGTGGAGAGTTTTTTTTTCTAAAGCAGATGCCATTATTTCTGTAAAACAAAAAGACCCTACAATCAAAGCCAACTTCAATAGAGTGTTCTTCTAAAAAGAAGCCAAAAGGCAATGTGTCACAGCATCTCACCAAATTAGCTTGTGCCCAGAACGAACAGGGTCTGACCATTCTCTCTAATAGAATCAGCATGCAAATACCTAGCATTTGACTAATGAAAAGCTGTGTTTAAAATTACTGTGTGGGAGAACAGAACAATGTGTAGCAGAGATATTATGTTAGATTCCGCAAGTTTCTGACACAGTCAATGATACTGAAACAAAGGCAAAATGTACATAGTATATCTGTTGATTTCTTATAAACTGACCAAACTATAAGCAATGTATATGTCTGTAGACTATATCTCCTTATACAGTTTATTTGTAAAATATCTACAGATAAGTCAACCAAATTAGCAGAAAAACAGGGTTACTGTGAGGTTGACACAGTAGGGTACTTTGTTTTCGGTTCCAGGGTAATCATAGATAGAATTATATAATTGATATATAGTATTTTAGTTAACATTTAATAATCTGTTTATATTATAATGTATTTTAATAGTCTATCAATTTTCTAATAACTTTTAAATTATATGAACATTAATAAATGTCCCATGGAGTAAAACAGTTTATAGCATTATGAAGCATAAGATTATATGATGTTTTCTTAATGAATGAGGATATATCTGACCCTTGAAGGGTTTTTGACCTTTAATAGACAGAGAAAGCAAAGGGAAGTGTAAAGAAAAGGAGGGAGAATGGAAAGAAGATTGGTAAATTTTTATCATCATTTCTAAGTAAGTTGCATCTGATATCCAGGAAGTCAAGAGGAGTGGAGGGAGAGCAGGCATTGGAGCTGGAGGATCAGAAGTTTGAAGTCAGTCTGGACTACAAAACAAAATAGCCCAAACTAAGCAAACAGAAAAACAGCATAGCGATGAACTAGAAGAGAATGGGAAGACAAGTAGAGGGAAAGAAGTGTTGAGTTGAGAGTCTAACACATCCCTTTCCAGTTCCAATTGTGGAAACATCCCCGCAAAGTTGAGAGCTAGAAGTTGCCCAAGAAGGTTAAAAATGTATTTATGCAAGCATACAATACAATTTTATTATTCAATAATAAATTTGTGGTGTCATAACTTAACAATCTTGACATTTCTATGAATGAAATCTAGAATGTAAGTCACTAATGAGGGACCCTCACTTTAGAGGCAGGAATTTTAGGCACACGTTTTTCTTGTTCTGTACTCCATACTCTCTGGCTATTGAGAAAAGTATTATCCTGACCTTCCAAAGATTACAATGGTATTAAGACTGAAACTAGTCACAGTTTCATCTCAGTTTTAAGTGTTTTCCATAGGACATACTTAATTACTTAATCTCCAATTCCATCACGCTGCCACTAGGTGGGGTAGTGATGACTTGGTTCCAGTGGGCTTCAGTTGGGATCGCCAAAGGCAGTTATGGGTCTATAATTTTTCTTTCTCTTTCTTTTCCTTTTTCTTTCAAAAACTGCAGTGGGCAAATAAGTTCTAAGCTTCTAGAATAAGATTTCAGAAGTAATTGTATGATATACGATATCCTTTCTTGAGGGGTAGAAGAAAACACAAAAAGAGCCTGAGACTTTGATTTAAAACAACAGGTTTTATGTCTGACTGCACCATTTGTTAGTTGGGTAAAAACCAGCATGCCTCCTGATTTCTATGAGTCAATGTTTTATCATACCAACACTTCAATCATCACACTCACTTACAAATTGTGTTAGAAAAAAAAAAATAAAGCCATGTGTTGCAGTGTGATTTGGAAAGAACAATCAATAACCACCCAGATATAATGCACTAATGTTTGAAATAATCCTAGAAGTATTTTCAGGTTCCTAAGATTTTACATAGAAATCTGATTTCTCAGTTCTCATTAACAGTCTGAAGTTCAGGAAGTGTTAAATGCACATTTCTCTTACCTAAGAATTAGCCGAAGTCTTCTGACCTTCCCTGCCCTCAGTCTTTGTGTGCACTAACTGACTAGAAAAGGCTCACCTAGGACTTTGACACATTGATATCAACAAGACTGGATAAGCACTTTCACCTTAGTCAATAAGTCTGGAGCATGGGCATTCTGAACGCTCATTCCTTGTTGAAACAGCCCAAGAGGATTCCAGATTCTCGTTTCTTTCTTTCTTTGCACATCTACTGTACTTCTACACATAGAGGCATCCCAGGGAGGAAGAAAATAAAGTTACATCACCTCTATAGGAACTGTGACACAGGTATAATCTTCATTTCCCAAATTACAGAAAAGCTAAAAATGTTCAAACAATGATCACTAAGCCATCAGATCCACTTACTTAGCTCAAAATTATAAGGAAAATATAACTTTGGCACCTGTCTCCTCCTCTGCTCTCGATTTTGGAAAGAACTATGCATGGTAGAAAAAAAATACTATGTTGACACTAGACAACAGTGCCTCTGAATGTGACTGTATTTTTAAATGGGGACATTTTAAAAAGTGCTTGCCCTAACATAAGACTGTTAAGGAGAATGTCAAACCTGACTGTGTTAGGTTGAATGTTAAACTCAACAGGCCAGTATGCTTTTAAAAAGAGGACATTTATACATGCACACATCCACTGAGAGATACAGAGAAGAAAGAGCAAGAGACAACAGGTTGGAAACCAAGAAAGGCTGCAGAAGAAGCTGTCCCTCTAGCCACAAGGGTCTTGAACTCCAATAATCTTCAAAATGGTCCTCAAAACAATTTCTGTTGTACAAATAACTAACTTACGCTGTTATTGTTTGTGATAACACCAAACAGGACCTGATAGAGGTTTTTGTGTTTGAAAGGTAGGAAAAGGGAGATAGGGATTAGAGAAGACTAGAATACAGGAGGTTAAGGAGAAATGTGGAGAAAAGGAAGCAGGAAAGCCCAACCCTTGAAATACACATGGTCAGTGAGAATAAGGAACAAGGCTTAAAAAGCAGTCTAGAGAAAGTGACAGAATTTAGATTATTTTGAACTTACATCATCTAAGCTTAGCATTGTTATCTATATACTTGTCCAGAATCAAATAAAAATGGTTATAGTTCTATAGCTGTCACACGAATAATACATATTTCAGAAACAATAAAAATAACTGACATGGCTCTTACAAATTAAATCTGCAAAAAAGTTTTATGCTCAAAGAATTTTCATGTTTCCATCAATAATTACTTTAAAGGAAAAAAATAACTTGTGATTTATTGCAATCTTAACATTCGATCAGAAAGCAGTTGGTTACTCCAATGACAATTAGCCCACTAATGTACCAGTCAGTATTTCTTGCCCAAAAGGTTGATATGGTAGCTTGAAGGCCTCACAGAAGGGAAAAAACATTCATGATTTTTTTCTACAGCATTCTGAGTAGCAATGTAAGAGCTAGTCAGCAAGAAGGCTCCCATCACACTTAAGTTTGCCTGCACTGTATCCTGCAATAAATGTCTGTTTTCTTCAGCAACTAGTTTTCATCATCTAGGTCTAATGGCCATCAAAGAACAATAGTAATGGTTTGTATTGTTCTGGTGCCCTCCAGAGCCTCTCTGACCAACAACTCATAAGTATCTTACATATAGCACTGAGATATTTGTTTAATAACCAATGGTTTCTGGGAGCTGTATTATCTATCTCCCTTCATATATGTTTTAAAAAATAGCCTATAAAATAGTAGGAACCATATGGCTTTTTCATATACAGTTAGGGTTGAGAAACTCTCTCCCCAAAGACTCATTTTCCCAACCTGCATGCTCACTGCCATTTAAACATTCTTATCTGTGGGGCAATGGGCTGTGAGAGGCAGCTGGGTAGAGCTCTCTTTGAACCCTGGAGACCCTCAGGAATGGCAAAAATTTAGCCTTGCTCCTGGGCCCCCTGGTTCCTTTCACATAGCCACAGCCCTCTACAACCCCTCCCAAAGAGAGGTTTGTAGCCACCGGTCACAGAGCACAGGTCAAGGCCATAGCACAGGCCACAGAGCCTCAAAACATCTCCATATTCATGAGATACCTAAAGGCCAGGGGGCATAGCCAATTAAGCATTCCTTCCCAGATGCCTTGCAAAAGGCATTTAACCTCAGTCCCACCCTGAGAATAGAAGGTATAGCTTCATCCATTTTCCACCATGACAATAAATATTTTAAGTCCATATCTTAACACCTAGAATACCTCTCTTCTTCGGGGCCTGCCATGGGGAACCATGGAGAAGGTCTTAACTACAGAGCCAATATTTAATCTCCCACCAACGACCTCTCTGCATTCGATCTTCAGAGGCCACCAACTCAAGCAAGTGAGCTGAGCCAGCCATGACCCAGCCAAGAGAGTGGCAGCAACCAAGAGCCCTCTCCCCCAGGGTGCTGCTGGAGGAGCTTCTTCCCCTTCCTCCTTTGGCTGCAGGTCGATATCCCATTCCTATCAGGGATCTAGGAAATGAAAATGGTTGTCCAATGTCTAAGCAGGGAATACTTGGGGACTCTCTACCTTCCTCACAGGAGCAACATTAAGCCCTATTCTTGTGGTGAACACAGCTGTCATCACCACCAATTACCAAAGCAGGTCATGAATCATGATCAGGACAGGAGTCTGTCTCTTTCTGAGGTGATGAAGGACCCACAGCTCTATGGCCACTCTTTTTCATTATAGCAGATTCCCAGATCAGCTTCAATTACCATCAGTCTCAGTTTTGTTTCATCTGATTTTCCCCCATGACTTCCTTCTCTAGATTAGTGGGTTTCTTCTTTAAATTTGGGTAATGGTCCAATAATATATCTCAAACCCTATGTCATTTTCCATCTCAACACATCTAAGTCGCAATCACTGACTTTTCCTATTCTAGGATGGGATCTCAATTCATGTTGCAATACATTTAAACACCATAAAGGCCCCCTGTCCTACTCTTTAAAATGTTTATCCCCAGTACTGTTTGTGTATGCATGTCATTGTGGCTCCCTGGAGGATAAATAGACCATTATGAAAAACAACGGCCTTTGCCTTGGCCTCCCAAGACTGAGTTTATCTGTGAGTAAATAGCATCAGATTTTATCTGATTTTCTTTTGACTGAATGATACTTACTGGACTAGTCAATGTGGGCAGGATGTAGAAAAAAGAAAATAAAAGACAGCGTCTTCCAGAAACCTTTATTCCTGCTAACTCACAACCTGCTCTATTTGTGTCTCTGACATAACTGCCCAGAATATATGTGGAAGATTTTAGAGGTAGTCACAGTCTTTAAAATTATGTAGCTTCCTCTTTCTTTAAAAAGTTGATTAGCTATGTGTGGTGTGAAATGCCTTTGAGACCAGTGATTATGAGGGAAAGGCAGGAAGATCTCTGTGACTTAAAGAACTGTCAAGTTCCATGATAACCAGGACACATAGTAAAATTTTGTTGATAGATAGATAGATGATAGATAGATAGATAGATAGATAGATAGATAGATAGATAGATAGACTGACAGATAGATTAATGCAAGCCAATTTAGGCTGAACATGGTGGAAAATACCCATAATTCTGGCGCAGCAGGAAGATGGATAGCCATGGGATCCACTATAGCAAGATTGTGTCTTAATAGTCTATAAAACAATAATAGACAAACCAAGGCAAGAAGAGGCTGGTGTGCTCTGCCAACATTTCCAACTTTTGCTTTAAAAATGCAAAGCTTTTTTAGTACACTGGCTCAAGTCCACTATGTTCTTACAGGGATAATACATGCCTAAATCCGATGCTAACCATGTGAACTGAGCTGTCTGAGAACAGTGGAACCTGGATATACTCCATTCTCCATGTACAAAATTAGAGCCTAGTCAAGACTGAAGCTGAGTGGTAACAACCCAGAGAGATGCATGTGTGTTACTCATAATGAAGGGTTTTTCTGCACAGTTGTCCTCTTCATGGCATTTCCATATGTGCTGATTTTCATACACTTAAATATGAACCACTCTAAGCATAAAGTGCTGGTTGACACTGGTATTTTTCACTTTCTACTCATGTTCATTACATTAGTGCTCTCTTTCGTGTGTCTTCTTCCTAAAAGGTCTATTTCCCAAAGATGCACTTTTATGAGTAATTTAAAAATTAGTGCTAAATTTGAAGCTTCAGAATCTCTATTATCTTACATTAAGCAATAATATAAAGCATTAAAGTATCATTTTATAGGAACCTGATTATTTGCATGTGGCATGTGTTTTATAGACTTCTCACCAAAATGAAATGAAAATATATCTAGTACAACAAACATTAATATTTCAAATGTATTTCTTGGTAACGTCATACAATGTGTATAGATCATATGTTCCTCTTACTCCCTCTTACTTTTAATTCCCCTCAGACCCTCTTCACGTCTACCACACAACCTGATTTCTTTTTTTCCCATATAAATTTTGGTTATTTAATCTCTATGGCAAGGATTTACAGGATGTCTGGTTTGAATCAGCACATGTACCAAGATTGAGGTTAAAAGAATACAAATAATGAACTCTGCCCTCTTGCAGTTTATAGCTAAATGGACAGAATCATGCCTACCTGACATTTTGTGACACATCTCGGTAAGAACCAGAGCTAAAATGATACTGGCATCCCACCTGTAGCCAGCAAGACCCGACCCACAGATTGTTTTTTGATTTCAGCAAAGACAACATGACTTTTATTTTGAAACAACTTTTAAAGTGACAAAATGTTATTTTACTTACTCAGTACTTACTCTCCAACCCCTAATTCGAGTAAAAGTAAAAGTTCAATCTCACTAAAAACCACTGAGGATATGAGCTAAAGTCTGAATTCGTAACTCCAGAGATGTTCCTACGGCACTTGTGACTTTACTTACATTATTGAAGAAGTAGTGTAAGAAGGGAGGGGCAGCAGTGTTGCTCATACTTGTTTTAGACAAGTGAGTGTTTTAGTCTACAGGGAGCACTGAGGCCAATAGAAAGAGCAAAAACTGGGATATGGAAAGTACAGCAACTGTTCAAAAGATGATGAATTCAGTATCCTCAGGATCTCCAGGCTTAGAATGACTAGCATCAGCACCAATCTGATGTGGCCACTGTGTGCTGAGGATGTTTGTGGAGAGGTAAATACAAGCAGCACACTACTGTCCCCTGTCAAAGAGATGGCCTATGCTACACTCAAGCTACCTTTATTGTTTCTACTGATATGCATCATTACCTAGCTAAATTCTTCATTCCTGCTCAGTGGTTCATGCACAGAACAATTGCAGCTTACATAAGCTCTTCCTTCTGAAAATGCTACAGATGTGGCCTTCAGCAGTTAACTGAAGTTAACTAAAAGTTGAGTTGGCTTGTCTTCAGAAAGTCTGAAGAAGAGTCTTGCAAGATGCAAATAAGAACTAAAGTCAGTACTAGTACTAAAATTACACAGATTGACTTATTCCTTTAATTCACTCTGTCTTGTTGGCTTAATCTGTAGAATGGGGTCACTGAAGAGAAGTCACATGATGACCTGTGTGATCTGATCTAGTGGTAAATGTTTATGACCTTTAAATTAAAAGCTAGAGTGATCCCAAAGGAAGAGCAAAGAGCGCATGGACCCTCGTGCAGCACTGTCATCCATCTACCTTAACACTGCATTCAGGATAATATTTCATATGAGAGTTATGTCAGAGCAAACCCAATTAAATGCTCTGCACAGTTGAAATCTCTTACCATCTGAAGGGAAAGCAGAAAGTTAGGATGAGCCAGCAGTGCCCACCAGCTTAACTTTGCTAACACAGAAATGCAGGGCAAATGTATACCTTCTCTCCCAAGGAAGTATGACAGGAGATGCAAAGGACCACTTATGAATGCTTTCTAAGCCATAGGAAAGAATTTAGAAATCAAGGAGATTTGGCTTGTGGGGAAAGGATAACACACTCAAGCATCTACTTAAAGGTGCAATAAACAATATCCTTTATCAAACTGAAAAGGCAAAGAAGCAAAGTACAGTCTAGCTGTGTGTGAGTAGAGACTGTCCATGCTCCTCACTCTCTGAAAACAGTCTGAGGAAGTGGTTGTATTATGTATGTACTTTCATGTGAGGAAACACCAAAGATTAAACTCTCAAAATCCATATGGAATAAAAGGCATTCCCTTGCCAATGACCGTGAGGATTCATAATGCCAAAAGTTTATCATATGTACATATTGACTAAGGGAGTATCAAGTCAACCTATCAGTGATGTCAAGTTTCTTTCCAGACAGAAGGAAAAAGACACCAGTATTAAAGAGATCAAGAAAATTCCAATGGAAATCACTCATGTTTGAGAGCATAAAGACATTAAAGTAACAATAAAACTGAGAATGCCAATCAAACAGGAATTTAAAAAAAACAATTCTTGTGTACTATTTTTCCTTTCTAGTTCTATCTAGAAATACTAAGTCCAAGAGATAATACATGGAGACATAAATCCACACCTGTGGATACCTGAATTTTGAAAAATAAGCCAGAAATATATGCTGGAAAAAAGATAGCACCTTCAAGAAATAGTGATGGCCAAACTAGGTGTCTGTATGTAGAAGAATTTTAAAAGATTTATCCTCATTACCCTGCATAAAACTCAACTCCAAATGGATCAAAGATCTTAACAGAAAACCAGATACATTGAGACTAATAGAAAAAAATGTATAGAATAGTCTTGAACTCATTGGCACAGGAAGAGACTTCCTAAACAGAACATTGATAGAATGGGCACTAAGATCAATTAATTGATCTTATGATCAGTTGAAACCGAGAAGTTTCTGTAAGGCAAAGAATACCATCATTCAGGCAAAGTGGCTACAGAATGGGTAGAGATATTTACCAATCCAAATGTAAACTACTTTGAAATTTCATTTTTCATCAGTTAGAATGGTCAATATTAACAAAACAACATGGCAGTCCATTCTAGAAAGGATGTTGGGTAAGGAGAACCCTCATTCATTGCTGGTGGGAGTGCAAATGTATACGGGCACTATGATAATAAATGTGACAGTTCTTCAGAAAGTGGACAATAGATTTACCTTAAGATCTAGCTATACCATTTTTTTATATATAACTAAATGACTCTACATATTACTGTAGTGATTATTGCTCAGCCATGTTCATTGATATTGTATCTATAACAGCCAGAAATTAGAAAGGAAACTCAGATTTAAAAACATAAATATTTTATATTTTTCCTTCTATAGGGATGTTAACTTTTAAGCATGAGATAGGAATGCTACATGGAGACATGTAGGAACACTAAAACAGAGATATATTGAATGGGAAGAAGAATGAAAGAAAGTGTAAGGGCAGTATGAGAAAGGTGAATGAACACTAGGGACCATTTCAGGGGAATCTACTACTGTAGAATATTCTTAAAATATATGCATTTATTAAAAATTCCAAATGAAGTTAACATGTAACAATGCCTCAACTAGACTTCTTGCCACCAAATAAAACCTTCTGTACAATAATGAGTTAAATATATATTTGAGTAATTGGCCAAAGGGAACCTATTGAAACACCCAAATGTGTCAGGCTATTCCCTAGGCTATCAATTGCTCTTCCTAAGCTAATGGTATGCCCCTGTTGCAGAAGACAACATTTAACAGATCTAATTGAACATAGAGAAGTAGATACGGAGCCTCAGAAAAGGTTAGACTTTATCATTAAAGTGCTAGCCTTGACCCCTACCGAGTAGTTTTCATGCTAATCTGCATACTATTAGAGGAGAAAGGAAACCACCAACCCATCTACAAACCCTAAAATCAACAATAGTAACCTGCCTGCATCTTTTGCTGGTCTAATAGTGGCACAGATATTGTAGGAGTAACCAATCATTATCTGGTTAGATTTAAGGCCCACTCCAGGAGACAGAACCCATGCTGATACTATCTGGGTAGCTGGATAAGTCAGGAGCCTAGGGGAAAGACAAATATCATTGTTTTGCTAAAGGAACATTGCAAAATAATATAGCTCCTAAAGCTATTCTGCTATACTCAAAGATCAGTGTCTTCCTCGGTATCATCAATGAAGCTTCATCAGGCAGTGGATGGGAACTAACACAGAGACCCACAACTGCAGAGTGTACAGAGAATGAGACATTTTGGAACATTCAGCTCTGAATGGAATATAATCATCAAACCCCTCACGCCCGTCCCAAGTCTTCAGGAGCTATGTGAAAGAGGAAGTGAAAGGAATGTAAGAGCCAGGACAGTTAGATAACTCTAAGGAAACTGCTTTTCAGACAGAAGAGGACAGACACACGTATGAACTCACTGAGACTGTGGCAGCACACACACTGTGTATACAGGTTCAAGCCAGATGGGGTCCCAGTGCTGAGGGGAGAAAATGGAAAAAGTTCCCAGCCCTAAGCAAGAAGCTATTTCCAATCGACATCTGCCTTCAAAGAAACAAACAGGTTTTGCCTATGGAACTGAACTGAGTATATAAACCACACTTAAGGCGGGCCGCATGGCCAGCAATAGATGTTCCAACATAAAATAAACTCAGTGATATTTCTGTCGGCTTTGTTGCATATTGCTTTGTTTGAGCATATCTTTCTTTTTTTCTTTGTATATTATGGTTTCTAATTTTGTGTTTTAACAGGTTTTTTGTTCTCTCTCTCTCTCTCTCTCTCTCTCTCTCTCTCTCTGTGTGTGTGTGTGTGTGTGTGTGTTCTTTGTTTTGTTTTTGCTCTGGTTGTTTGTCTTTATTTGCCTGTTTGTTTTCTAAAGAGAAAGAACAATAAAGGACGTGGAGTTAGATACATGAGGATATAGGGAGGAACTAGCAAGAGTTGGGGTAGGGAATATGAATCAAGACATTCTGTATAAAAAATAACAATAAACTTTCATGTGTACACTAATTCCTGGGGTATTTTCACTAGTAGGAATTATCATCTTTCTCAAAAAGTAATTTTACAAGATCAATGAGTACCTTGTGAATAATATGCTTTGTGATTCTAGGCAAGACCTGCTCCTTCTCTCTCAGCCAGTCTTTATTGTCCACTTGACTGCATGTGGGGTACCAATGAGATTATCATAGTGTACCTTTGAATGCACCAGTGGAGCCATTTTTGAGAGCAATAAGAAGACCACATTCTGAATGTGGGTGACACTATCCCAAATGCTAGTTATTTTCATGGGTTAAAAGAAAAATAAAGAAAGCCCACTAGTACAGATATCCCTTCTTGATACTTACTGCCCCCTGTGAAATGAACAGTCTTTATTTTACTGGCTTCTATCACCATGCTGTTTGACTTTATCATGAGCAAAGCATCAAAAGAATCTCTAGTATTGTAAACTGAAAACATGAGACAAAATAAGTCTTTTCTCCTTTCAAGTTTTTCTGTCAGATACTTAAGTCATGATGATGCAAAAGTAACTACTACAGAAAAATTGGTGCCCTGGATGTGTGGTAATTGCTGTTATTTGATTATCTGAAAGCAGCTATAGAGAGAGAGAAGACGGAAAGAAAAAGGGGTTTGGTCTGACCTTAGGCAGGACAGTGTATATTCAAAGCAAGGGAAGATTTTTGTCATCTATGTGTATGGATGACCAAATTTCCTACAGAAGATGTGATGCAGTCTTTTATAGTGGCAAAAATGACTTCTCTGTTCTACAAGGGAAGCTAGGAATTGTTGTCTTTTTGGAAAAAAAAAACAAAGAAACAATCCCCCAAACACTCTGTAATTCCTAACTCTGGGTCCATTGTAGAGGGGTCCTCTGGCCATGTATTGGGGAGAAAGTCTTAAGTTGATCAGCTGCATAGGATTAGATAATTGCCATAATGTATTACTGAAAAGATTGGAAAATAAATATTAGAGGGCTGAAAAGAGATGATTTGGTTGCAGAGTAGAACTAAGAGGTTTTCTGGGAGCGTTGGATGAGGGAGGTGGAGATGGAAGAGTCAGAGTGGGTCAGTGGGAGAACATGGGCATAGTGTTGATTCGAGGTGAAAGTGACTGCTTCCTCTGTCAGGATAGTTGCACCAAAATGAGTTTGCAGAAGAAGCAGGGAGCTGCAGAATATCAAAGGAAAGAAAAGGAGCAAATAGAAGGCTGATAGAAAGAATTATTATCTGTCCTATAGTAAAAGAGATTAAGCTCTCCCTTAGCCAGAGTTTCTCCACAGAAACTGAAATATATTTTTGCAGATGTATCAGGAACAAATGGAGCAGTTGTAGGGTGACAGCTTTTGGGAGAGCTATCGTGGAACATTTTGTTTGGGTATAGGATGAAGTTCAGTAAGTAAAACATTTAAAAGATAGGGAAAACATAAGCATGAAGACAATAAAGAGGTAAGGATAGATCCAGGGGTGGAGCCAAAGTGGGAAGGAACCAGAAGCCCATACGTAAGATGAGGCATGTGGTTAAATATTTGTCTGGCCCTTGTCTCTAGGCAACATCTCAAAGCAGTTAGGACTGGTGGGCATGGAAGCAGCTTTGTTGGGGGAGAGCACAGACCCCATCCTTAGCAGCAGTTAGATCTAGTCCTTTCTAATGTTGGAGTATTTGGGAGTTAACCTGTCTCTGATGGATGTTAAGCTGACTGGTGCTGATGCTACAGAAGTTAACTGATACAAAGGAATCCAAATGTTTTAGTTCTGAATCTCAAGAACAATATCTAGAGTAGGAAGAACAGGGGTGAGTTGGAAGGCCCAGGACCCATTCATTTAGTACTCTTTAGGAGGTCACCCAGAGTGCTTTTAGGGGTCTTGGGGAACCCACATTTTATGTAATGGCAATGCCATTAGAGGGTCTATCCAAGGTGCCACAATAAAGCTTAAGAGATGGAAAAAATCCAGAACATAAGCTGGGAGTAAAAACTGTACTTTACAGAGACAGTTACATGAGTACAACATTTACTTCAGGATTAATATAATGATTACATCAGTATCACATAAGATTAAACATAAAGTTAGCATAAGGTTAAAGGCAATTGCACAACTGCCTGGACCATGTACCAGAGGTTTCTACAAGGATAAGACGGCTATAATTAACTGGTTGTTTACTTCAGATTCCTGCATAAAAAGCAAAAACCTGACAAATACAGAGGTGAATGCTCTGCTTGCAGCCAACCATTGGACTGGGAGTAAGTTCCACATGGAGAACTGGAGGATGTGAAGGGGCTGAAAGAGCTGAGGGGGGGTTGCAGCCCCATGGAGCGAGCAACAGTTTCAACCAGCCAGACCTCTGGGAGTTCCTGAGGACTGGACCACTAACCAAAGTGTACACATGGAGGGAGCCATGGATCTGGCCTCGTATGTGGCAGAGAATGGCCTTGTTGGACATTAGTGGGAGGAGCGGCCCTTGGTTCTGTGGGGGAGTTCGATTCCCCAGAGTAGGGAATGCCAGGGCAGGAAGGCAGGAGTGGGTAGGTAGGTAGGGGAGCACCCTCATAGAGGCAGGGGGTGGGGAGATGGGATGGGGGTTTCCTGATGGAGATCTGGAGAGGGGATAACATTTGAAATGTAAATAAAATATCCAGTAAAAGAAAACAAAAAGAATAAGTACCTAGAATCTTTGTAAAGGAAGCCCGCTAAAGTCACCATCTAAGAAATGAATCTGAACATAATGACTTTGAATGACAGTCTTCTCTTCTACATATGACAAATTCTGTATATTTGTTTCAAATCTTAACAATGGCAGCTATTACATAACAAATAAAAATGGGATATTTCAAGCAAAACACAAATTTTACTTAGAGACAACTTGTTAAGGTAAAAATTTTTTAAAGTTGAGACTGTTACCTTAAATTACCATATCTAGTATTTGAAAACATGACTTGATAAATATTTTTGTTAACATCAAATAATTATCTGTATTTTAAGATTATGCAGTAAATTTATATTTCATGAAGAGACAACTTAATTCTAGTTTTCATCCACCATCAGAAATGGTTCTCAATTTCCAATTTAAAAATACTTCCAGAGGTGGTAATTGCCCTTCCTTCTCCTCAGTGGGAACATCTCTGGAACACTCTAGAACAGTGTTTCTCAACCTGTAGTTTGCAACCCTTTCAGGAGTTAAATGACCCTTTTACAGGGGTAGCATATCAAATAACCTGCATTTTAGATATTTACATTTTGATTTATAACAGTAGCAAAGTTACAGTTATGAAGTAGCAATGAAATAATTTTATGGTCACAGGGTCACCACAACGTGAGGAACTGTAGTAAAAGGTTGTAGCATTAGGAAGGCTGAGAACCACTGCTCTAGCATCTAAGTTACTCTCAGTGACTGCTGTGTCAAGAATAAATGATGTACTTTACAAAATTTTCTAAAATTAACTCTATTAACAGAACCTTATAAAATTTCTCTGCAACTTTCACTCAACCTTATACAAATTCTCCATTTCATACAGTCAACCAATAGATGACTATAGATGAAATCAGTCAAGCCATTTCAAATTTGAAACAATTTACATGTAACATGAGCTGAATGAACAAAGGTTAAAGCCAACTCTTTACTCCTTTTGTTCACAGACAAATTTCTAGGTCACCATGTCCTGACAGCAATAAGAGAGTTTCTTAACGACATTCTAATTTTTTATAAAAGAAAAAATAGATTGATTGTTTAGAGACATAATTTTTAAAGCAAGATGACCAAATTAGATGAGATTTAACAAATATTGGCTTTTGAATTTCTTAGAAAACATCCACACATCATTGTCAAAGCCCTTATACTCTTTGTAAGCTTTAAGCTAAGAATGTGGGCACGAGCTCTGGAACTCTGTATCTGTGTAGAAACTATATTATATTCTCAAAGCACTACAGGTGAGCCCAGAGTGGAGAGAATCTCCCTCACCTAAGCCATTTTCTGAAGAATCTAAAGGCCTGAGATATCACTTAATAGAATCATCTGTTGAGTCTACAGATGCAAAATCAATTGTCAA
This sequence comes from Rhabdomys pumilio, assembly GCA_030674055.1. Lineage (NCBI taxonomy): Eukaryota > Metazoa > Chordata > Mammalia > Rodentia > Muridae > Rhabdomys > Rhabdomys pumilio. Next base: position 13,565,579 of record JANHMN010000011.1, read on the forward strand.
AGACTATACTCGGATATTCTGAATAACTTTCTAAAACTGAGTTTGGTGATAGTGTATCTTGCATCCTTCTTTAATGAGGGAACATGGGTGGTTAGGGTTCAGACTATGAAATAAGTTATCATTAAGAGAAAGAATTGAATGCCGGGGTAAAGCGTCTGACCAATTGAACCAGTATGCAGGTCCCTTACCAGTTGGTGGCAGACTTAGGTACAAGGTTTTCTGCTCACAGCATTCTCATATGAGAGTTCAGGAGGCATGGAGAGCATAGTAATTGCTATTTACCTTTCTCTTATTTGAGGCATTTAGGATGGGAGTGCAGATTCTGAGATCCTTCACTGGGCAAGAGAATCCATCCCCCTGTCATGTGAGACATGAGGAGTAATTTATCTTTTCTATAGATAAGAAGGATTCTTTTTCTGGCTTGGCTTGATTGTTAAAGCTGTCAGGTCTATGCAGAAAGAGGCAAAAGCAGCAAACTTCTGACAGGTCGCATTTCCCATGCATCCATGTTTTGTAATGAAGCTAGCATGCTATTTACTCTAGTAGGAGAATTCTCCAATCAAGAGAATTGTGCTCCATCCAAAGGAATTAGTTGAGCCTGAGAATTCTTGCCATGAAAGTATGTTCTACATTTACCCCATTTTACTCAAGTATTCAGTCTTTTTAACCAAGTTTTAAAATATACCTGATTTTGAATATTATTTTATGTTGTAGTAATTATTTAAAAAATACCGCTGATCAAGCTGACTGTCTAGGCTGTGGTGGCTCTGCCTAGCTCAACCACTTGGCCAGAGGCCACGTGCACACCACAACTAGAAACGGCCAGCCAGAGACACCAGTCCTGCCACCCAAGAGACACCAGCATGGGGGATGGCTCTGCTAATCTTCCACCCTGTCTCTGCAAGGCTGGGCATTGCCCAGACCAACCCAGCAACCACATGGTTGGCTCATTCATAAGAAAATGAGACTCTAATGCTTAAATTTTCTAAAGGCTTATATATTTAGTAATGATCAATAACAAGATGCCCTTACAATCAAAGATGTAACCCAATACCCAACCTAGATATACCAACTACCTTTGACTGCTACAGACAAGCGAACAGCCTTCATATCCCCCTCTCTTGTTCTCCATCCCTCTCTAAGCTCCTCCTCTTCCTTCTCCTCTTCCTCTTTTTACTCCTCCTCTTCCTCTCCTTACTCCTCCCACCTTAACTCCTCCTACAATTTTACATTAGGCAAATTTTAATTTAAACTTGTCTTGCATTACTTGCTTTAGGCTTAAATTTTAACATCAAAATATTATTGGAAGGGAGATAAAAATTGGTCTCTTACTCCAAGGTTGTCTCTGTAAATAAATGACATTTGTAATTAACATAACTGACCAATAACTTGTATATCTTAACAGTTAATAAGTTAGTAATTCTTTTTTTTTTTTCATTTTTTTTCTATAGTGATATTTTTGAGAATTCTGGAAATTTGTTTTTTTAAAAAACACAGATACTATAAGAAGATGCTTTTACTTTAATCCCAGATGTAGGAATATGAGACTGTCCTATATCCTATCTCAAGCAGCTTACTATGATTTGTCTTGTACTCTAGGAGAAACATGGTTTTGCCAAATGCAGATTGTTTCTGTGATTGTGTGATGCTTGGAACTATGGAAACTTTTCAGAGGATACATAAATGCTAGGCTCTAGACACAGGTTATTGGTTGCTGTGATTTGTTAGTAGTTATGGTCCAAGACAAAGCAACAAAGCAAAAGGAAAGAAATTAGTGTCAGGGATCTGTCTGTCTGTCTGTCATCTCTCTCCTCTCCTCTCCTCTCCTCTCCTCTCCACTCCTCTCCTCTCCTCTCCTCTCCTCTCCTCTCCTCTCCTCTCCTCTCCTTTTTCCTCTCTCTTCCCCTCTTTCTCCTCTATTCTTTCTCTTCTATTTAGTGTTAGGGGCAGAAACCAGGGGGATATAGGATAGAAAAAAGAACAACTCACAAAGTGGCAGCAAAGAGCTTAATATTATCCTTGTTAAGTTTGAGCCTTATCAAAATATCATTCTAAAAGTAAAGATCCTTTAGTATCAAAATAAACTTTAAACCATAAATAAAGTCTACAAAAGACTAGGGACCTCATTTTTTCTCATCCTTTTATAGTATACTTACAAAACACCAGGTATTTTTATATGACTCAGCCTTAAAGCAAACCACCTTGGAAGACTGGCATTGCCTCTGTAATCTAAAAATTGAATACAATGATAAATAGAAGAGTACCACCTGATCACCTTGACTAAGATAGGCATGAAATCACATGGCATGCTTCCATACTAATGAGGTTAGCAGCCAGGATGGCCACAAGCCACATGGTTACTAGGTCATCAACCAAGATGTTTCAACCCACAAAGTTGTTATTTAACACAAGATAAACCTAGACCATCAGCCAAGATCACAGCAAGCCACATAATACTCTAAAGTTAGCCCATCAGTTACACACCGTTTACCTAAAAAAGAGCAGAATCCAAATTACATATATGGCATGTGATAGAAAATTAATATCTATAAACAGATTATAATTATAAACCCCTCTTATTACAGATTTTTAAACTAACTGCTAATTTTATACATCATTACATCACATTCAATGAACTTACAAATCCTAAAACACAAAAGTTAAAGTTTCAACAAAAGATTTAAAGAGAGCAAACAAAACCAAGAAAAGGGGTGTAGTATTCAAAGAGTTAAGCACCTTCCCGTTTGTATCCTTTATAAAAAAATAGTTTATTTCTTAAATGCTTCAAGCACAAAGTGACTTTTCTTGGGCTGTTCTGTTTTGCTGTGTTTCTCTGTCACCGAGTCAGGTGTTCAGCCTGACCAAGAAGGGAGCCTTGGAGGAAAGTTTTAAATAAACACATTTACTCTGGAGCAGATGGGCTGGATTTCAGTTCCAGAGCCAACCTTTTCCATAGAGTAGAACAGCATAAAACAATGCCTCAATATTATCCTTCCCCAAAAGGCATCTGAATCTCTGTAAGACTGAACCCAGTGATCTACATATCCGTAACCTGTTTGTATGTCTGCAAATGGGGCAGACCATCTGACATGGTTTTACCTCTGAGTCGTTAAAGATTCAGGCAGAACTTTCCAGGTTTGGAGAGGCAGAAATACAAGTGGGACAAATGCACAAGGCAAAATAATTCTATGATATCACACTCAGAAATAGGTACAAGTTTGGAGACCTAGCAGAAGTGATACCAGGCTTTCCGACTCTGGATGAGGTTGCAGGCCCGAGCCATGAAAAGGATGAAACTGAACTGTGAATTATAGGAGGGAGGAGCCTCAGATCACACTACCCTTTCTTGTTATGTAGTCATCTAAATCAGTTTAGTTATCAGAGATCCAAAGTTTGGAATTTGGGCAAGCAGAGGCCCAAATGTGCATTAAGCAGTGTCCATTGTTCATTGAGACCAGATTTGGACCAGGAGTTGAACAAGGGAGTTCAATATGAGGTCTCCCAAATATATAGCATTTTTTGATTAGCCTGCAGCTAGGATGACAGTGTGTACTTTGGGATGGGGAATTTGGAAGCTACGGTGGGACCCAAAGATGCAGGTGTCACTATACATGCACTTAGAGCATCCTCCACTACTCAAAATAACCAAATATGGCTAGAACATAAATATTCAGGCAAGGGAATATCATTCAGGTGTACAGATGGCCAAAATGCCTACCAAAGAAGGTGGGGTGCAACACCTTATATGGACAGAATTGACTTCAGTAATCTGTAAGGGAAGCTGGGAAGTGTAGTCTTTCAACAGGAAACCATCACTTGTGACTATATCTCAGACTTGTTACTGGAGAAGACAGGTGTTCATAAGGTTTTAGAGAAGCTTGCTAGAGTAGCCTTAAGATGTAATAAGGCGGACTTATCAGATAATTATAGTGAGCGATCAGATGGCCAGAATTCTGAAAAGAATTCTGAGAGTAAATAGAAATGTTTCAGAGGGCAATGCTGATCTTACTGATAATTTAATTAGAGACCATTTATGTTACATTATGGCAAGAAAGATGACCACTATTTGGTATTTACCCTTGTCCTGATATTTTCTGTGAGGCTGCATTTAAGAGACACAGACTAAATTAAATTCTGTAAAGTAAATTTCAAGCTTTTATTGTCTTCAGGCTGTGGCATAGCTATTTCTATCGGCTTTTAGGCAGGTTCACAAGAGAACTGAGTAGAAAGGCAGGACAAAAAGACTTAAAAAGTGGACAGTTTGACCAAAAAAAAATGAGAGAGAAAGACATTTAGAGTAATGGACAACAAGGTCATTATTGCTAAAATGATGACCATTATTTTTTAAAAATCAAGTAGTTTGAACAAGGACAGCAGAGAAGATATTTTGTGTAGCTTTGGAGAATGACTTTGCTGAATAAAGAGCTCCAATAGACAAAGCTGCCTAGAAAACTCTTTTCCCTTGTTAACCACTCAGACACTCACAGGCCACGACAGCAACGGGTCAGGCTACCAGAAGAACTTGTGGCAAATTTTGATCTTGCTAGTTTTATAGGCATAAAAATGTCAAGTGTTTCTGGATCATGGCAGCTTCTACACAGATTCCAAGAGCGGGCCAAGAGAATAAGCAATGTATGACAGGGCCCAGGAGCACAGTGTATGAAGTTGTCATGGTGAACCAGGAGTTTCAGTGGGAACTCTAAGATAATGTGGAGGCCAGAAACGTCTCCTAACAATAGTTGTAGCTTCAGTGGCAATTCTATGATGACAGAGAAGCCAGAGATGTCTCCTAACAGTAGCTGTAGACAGCAGGCAGTTTCTGCCCAAGGAAATGATACTAGAACTTAGAGAAAGCACACCCTTAGATGTGTGGCCTCACTTTGGAACGTGGGCCATACCAGGTGTCCTGAATGCAGATATGAAGCTATAGGCAGGATAAATGTTTTGTTCTTCATATTCTCCTAGTCTGATCTCTCAGAAACATTTACCACCACTGATGGTTTCATCTGGGTTTCAGAAGAGATTTTAAAATTGGCCTTTGAACAGAGTTGGAACTATAAAGACTTTGGGGACTCTTGAATATGGATTACATTTGTTTTTTATTATCACTTAGTGGACTGGGGCCATGGAAACAATGTCATGGTTTGGATATGGAGTGCCCCTCAAAATCTCACATGTTGATGGCTTGTTCTTTGGGTAGTAGTACTATTTTGGGGTACTTCATAAACTTTTAAGAATGTAACCTGAATGAAAGAAGAAGGTCACTGGTATTCTCTCTCTGATTCCCTTGGGAGGTGAACTGACTGTCCTCCCCCAACCCCACATGGTCTTGCAACTATGATATTCCATTTCAGCCATCTGAAAACCCAGGGCTACAAGGTAATAGAAATACTATCTCCTTAAGGTTTTATGTCGCATACGTTATCACAACCATTAAAACTGACTAACACAACCATTAAAAAGGCTTAGGAAGGGGACCACTATGAGTGACCCTAGACTCTTTGTTTCTTGTAAGCCTTCAGCCCTTTCAGTTTCTTTATGCTAACAAGTGTCATTCTCTTTTAAATCACATCAGAAGAATATGCTCCTTCTTGCAGAAGCAGAACAAAGCTCTGCTGTAGATAAACATGGATGAGCAGCCTACCTCAGTATGTTAAGGAATAGTAGAATATCCTACTTTTGACAACCGGATGGAAAGGACAATGAAACCATCTAAAGTTTTCACAGGAATAGGCTACAGTTTCAAACCTCAGACAAATCATATGTTCAGTGTAAAAGGTCAAATCAAGAAGGGCACTGTTGGAGGTCTTTTACAAAGTCATCTAGTTAACATCTGTATCCTTAAGAAATGGAATAAAAATCCTGAAATTTTTCTGCTGCTGTTTTGGCTGAATTTTTCATTGTTACTCTGTTTTTGAGAGCCATGTATTGATGCAGATTACCAAAACGTTCTTTATATGCCTGTGTAGGAACAAATGGGAAACTACTCAAATGGCAATGTGTGGAGAGGACAGGGACAAATATGTAAAGGAATAGATAGAAGAATATACCTAATCAAAAGATTTATTTTTCATATATTTGAATGACTTTCCTTTTTACAAAAATGTCCCCATGTGTCATCTCACCAACCCCCCACAGGATGAGTTCAGAGAATAATGTTCAGAGTTGATACAGCTCAGCTAGACCATACATCAAGCAATCTGTAGAGCTGGGCTTGATAGACAGTCTCATCTGCACCCCCATATGGATCCCACCATCATTGATCCATAAGTACTGAAATTCTATTAGCCTAGGAACTCATTAAAATTGTGTTTACCCTCTTATTAACTTAAAATCATATTTATTTGATAGATGTCTCATTAGGCTATTGAAGTCATTACTGCCTGTCAGTCAGAGAAAGCAAATGAATGAACACCCTTTACAAGAGCACAACCAGCAGGGCAGTAATTAATGACTGCTAATAGCAGCTTCGTGTTCATGCACATTGATTTCTCAGATATGTAATACCTATTTACAACTTCTGGGGAACAGTATTCTTTTTTGCGCAACAAGAACACATCTACCGGGTGTATTATAAATATATCCTTTGACTGACCTCTTCCTAATAACTTCTTCACATGCAGGTTCCTTCAATGCCCATTGACTAATTGGATTTGAATCATTTGATCAAATGCTTTGCATTGATCTCATTTAGAGGACAAAGAAAAATACAGCAAAGATACATCCTATAGAACTGCTCTAAGAGGCAAAAAGACTTGAGTTCTCATGACAGGTTACAAGACTCTGTGCTTTGTCTACAAGAAAGCAAATATCTAAATACTTAAGCCATATATAATTGGTATGAATTTTAGTCTCACTTGGCATGGATATTATGAACCTATTCAATTTAATGTGAGTGGTTGTATTACTTTAGTGAAACACGTATCTTGTTTTCTTACAACCCTGAGAAAGATGACAATGTGTTGAAATAGCTTTTATCTGCATGTATGTATATGTATGTGAGTGAATAATGTAATGTGAATGGTGTGTCTGTGAATGTTTTGTATGTAAGTGTGTGTGTGTATGTGTGTGTGTGTATTCATGTGTGCAAGCCTGAAACATCTGTAACACAATGTATATGGCAGGAAGAAAACAACCTGGGACATGAGTCCTCAACTTACACCTTGCTTGTGATAGGGTCTTATTTTCACCAGTAAGGGTGCCAGGCTTGCTAGTCTGCATATTTCCAGAGTCTCTTCCCAGTCTCACACCTGGCAATAAGATGTGATGACACCTCAAAGTGTAATACTGCACCCATTCTTATGTGGCTTATGGAGATTTACAATCAGGTTCTTATACTTAACCTGGCAAGAGCTCTAACCATTGACCCATCTTTAGAGCTCAAACCATTAGAGTTTTACTTTCATTAATGACAATATATTTTTTCAATAAAAATACCCCCAGAATGAGTCTCCCAAAAATACTTGTCATCATGCCTTGTTTACTTTTAACTTTCTAAAACTGAAATCTCTTGGTGAATCTGCTGCTGACTGCCTCTGGCATCGCTGAGACCAATAATAACTATCCCACAGCTATGTGCAAGGACTCTCTTACCCTTAAATGGAATGGCCAGGACCCAGTTCTCATATGGGGCCGAGGATTGATATGCCTGTTTGATACCACAGAAGGCACAGCTAAATGGCCACCAAAAAGATTAATGAAATAAAGAGATACCACCACAAAACCAGGCCCAGTTAAATAAGATGAATAACAATTGACATCCAGGGAAGAGAAATCTGCCTGAGAATTCCCTTCTTTTACCTTTCCAGATAAAAATGAATCACCCAGGATGTTGCTGTTAGGAGTTCTAATCCTGATGCTGGCCTCCAAACATATACTACTCAGACCTTCGATGGGCCTTTGACAAGGACATCAAACAGGTAGAGATTGACATTACTAATCTGAAGAAATCCCTCATTTCTCGTTCTGAAGCGATCTCCAAAATTTGCAAAGGACTTTATTGGACTTGATTTTCTTTTTTCAATAGAAAAGGCTGGGTACAGCTCTAGACTCTGTACAGCCCTTAAAGAAGAATGCTGCTTTTACATAGACAAAACAGAGATGATTAAAGAAAGCATGAAAAAGGCCAGAGAAGGTCTTGAGAAAAGACAGAGAGAGAAAGAGAAAGATGAGAGCTGGTACAAGAATTGTTTTTCAACCTTTCCGTGATTGTCAACCCTACTTTCTTCCATATTGGGACCATTAATTGGGTTATTTTTGCTTATTTCTTTTGGTACCTGGGTCTTAAATAGGCTGAATAACTTTGTGAAACAACAGATAGATAATCTGATAACAAAATCTATTCAGATACATTGTCATTAGTTAGCTATGAAGAACCACAAGACTCAAGATGAGGTTGTTACTCTATCCAGGGTGTTCCCAAATCCCATCTCCACCCAGCCTAAAAGAGGGGACTTTCGCCCCTAGACCAAGAAGAGAGGGGCCATTCAGAACCCCCTCTGACTGATCTGAATTCTTGCTTAGGCTGTGAGGCTAAGCACTGCAAGGGAATATAAAAAAAAAAAAAAGTTAAAAATATGTTTCTGGGTTTCCTGAGGGACAAGCCTGACTGCATAGGGGTTGATGTCAAAAGTATCCCTTCTCTAGGAAAAAGACATCGGGATGGGTATGGCCCTCATGCCTCACTGGATAATGACAGGAAGACCAGAGCCATTACAAAGTCCCCTTTAATTACTGGAGGTCAGGCCTCTATCCCCACCTTGGCAGGATTAGAATTGCCATGGCCCTTCTATACTTGGAGAAGGGAGGAGATGTCAGGGGCAGTCCTGCTTATACACCGAAGGCCAAAAATCAGCCATAAGCCTAAAATCAGCAATAGGCCTGACATATATGCCTGCTAACACAAAGTCTTGGGTCTCTGTAGAAAAACACTGAAACAGAGGGTGATAAACTATTGTAAACAGACAGCTTTTGTGGAAATCTACCAGCCTGAGTAGTTGTAGACCTTGTAAATAGGCAGCCTTGGTGGATAGTACCAACTTAGATAAGGACAAGTGAATCATAGGCAGAGTCATTAGTGACCTATCCCCTGAACCTTCACCCAGCTGATACCCTGTTCTGAAAGATATCTGTACTCCCCCTGAACACCTATGCTCCTGTGTCATCCCCTTCCCCACATCCTACATTTTTCTGTTTATAACCCCTGTGTTAAAAAGTAAAAGTTATGACTTGATAATAAAAAAAAAATCTAAAAATCAAGAAAATATTTCATTTCATCTCAAGGCAAAAGAGAAGCAGGAGAAGCAGTCTGGCCAGTTTGCCTATGTGAGGTCCCACTCTTGCCCTACTATCATAAGAAGTTGGAAACACTAGACATCCATCTGCTGAGAAGTTATAATATAGGGGACAAGGTTTTGGAAGTGAAATGTCTTAAAATAGGTGAGCAACCACCTAGTATATATGATAGACCTTGAAAATGTGCTCAAGACCTTATCATTATTTTATCATTGCCTTTAATATGTTTAGTAGTCAAGCAACGAAGAAAATTGGGAATGAGAATCTAACCTACACAATGATTGATGGTGAAAATAAATATGTTAGCATATTTTACAGATCTGATTATTTTTTAAAAGTTAGTATTCATATTAGGAGAAAAGGGAGTCAAAGACAGTTATTTGGACCTTTTAGATATTTACTACTTTAAAAATATTTTATGCTTGTGTGTGATAGTGTGCATACATGCTTGTGTGTGTGTGTGTTTGTGTGTGTGTGTGTGTGCGTGTGTGTGTGAATATTAATCTTCACTTTATCTAAATGGCTGAGAAAATTAACTAGACGTTGTATTTCTTAATAAGTTGTTACTTTTACATCCACTTGCCCTGTAACCTGTTTTTCACATTGACCTACTATATATTAATTAACTTACTGAACAAGGGCTTCTCTAGATAAAAGTAATTAGATTTATGGGAATTTGCCTAATGAAGTACAGCTTCATTTTCATTTGTATGCCCACAGCTTTATTGAATAGTATCAACAAAAATGTGATTTGAGCTGTAACAGGCCTTTTGTAAATATTACATGCATGCATGTTTGAAGAAAACATGTTTTTGAAATAGCTTAAAGATTTCTAATAAGGAAAAGGATACATTTGTAACTGTAATTTTCAACCTAGGGGCTTCTGGGTCTTTCTCAAATACAACTGATTACAAATTTTTTAAAGAATAACCAGCATTTTGTATAGTTACAGAAAATTAATCATGTTATTCACCTGTTTTAAAGATTTTATTTTACAATAAAAAGTAAATCTGTCCATTGTATTATTTATAATTGGTAAAAATATTTGCTTTCAAACCAGATGAGTTACACAAAGATTACCTAAAAGCTGACATGGAAATCAGTGAAGATGTCTGTCTAGTCTGGGATAAGTTTGGCTCATCTTAATTCCAACAGTAGGCACACCTGAATACTCAGACAGAAGAGAACCCCATCAACAGTATAACATGAGTCTCAGCAAGCAAAGGTGCCCACAATACAGCGCTCTGTAATGATAGAACCTGTCATTTTGTACAATGTCTAGTATAGTGGCATCAAATCACACGTGGCTGTGGACCATTGTGACTCTGGAACTAAATTACTACATTTTAGTAGCCACACATGTGTAGGTCTAGAGCCTGCTGTGTTGGACATCAAATATACCTGTACACACATGCAGACATATACAGATACATGTATAATGTATAGATTTACTTTGAGATGCAATGGTCTTAATCAGAGTTATTTTATGACCAAGTTTAGAACTGTCCATTGGCTCCTGATGGGATTATCATCAGTTATACAACTAATGTCAGTAACTCTCCAGTTCAGTTAACGGTGGTGTGTGCGTGTGTGTGTGTGTGTGTGTGTGTGTGTGTGTGCGCGCATGCGCACATCCCTCATCCATGATTGTTTGTTAGCAGATCCATTATTATGCAGACTTGGTGTAGTCCAGTGAAACTTCACTGAGTTCATGACTGAAATGATTGTATCACACCTAGAAGACGACATTCAGTAGCACTTCTTTCGTGTATCACTCAACTCTTATATTCTTTCTGCATCTTCTTTGGCTATAGTCCCTGAGTCTCAGAGTGGGTAATATAAATGTCTCATTTATGATGAGTATGTAATCTGGAAGTACTCTCAGTACCTTGAGCAGTCATATGCTTATATTAAACACCATTTACTGAAAAACAAAAATGCTTCTCTGATTAAGGCTAAGTGTAGCATTTGTCTGTAAATATCAACATACATAGATAGAAGGAAAGAAGGTGCCACGTAAATTTGACTAAACAACACTGGTAGGTTCTTCTGTAGGAGCCAAAGACTCATCATACGAAATTCCACACAATTCTAGTCACCTGATTTTAGACAAAAATGTCAGAAACAATAACAACAACAACAAAAACATTGGAGTAAAGAAAGCAACTTCAGCAAATGGTATTGAGAAATCTGGATGTCCATGTATAAAAGGAGCAAATGAGACCCTATGTCACACTCTCTACAGAAATCAACTCCAAATACATTAAAGACCTCAATGTTAAATGTGAAACCTTGAACTTCTTTGAGAAAAAGGAGGGATCTGGCTGCAACATACACACACATATCAGGATTCTCTAAATCCAACATCCTTTCCCTAGGAAGTACGCCTTACAGCTGTCATGGATCTCATGAAACTAAGAAACTTCTAACATCAAAGTAAATAGCCAATCAAGGAAAGAGGAATCCCACAGACTTGGAAAAATCCTCATCTATATATCTGACAGAGGATTAATATGTAGCATATATAAAGAACTCAAATCAAGGCATCAAGAAAACAAATCAGTTTTTTAAAAAAAACTGGGCTATTGATATGAACACAAAATTCTCAAAGGAAAAACTATAAATGGCTAAAAACATTTTAAATGTATTCAACCTCATCAGTCATCAGGGAAGTGCAAAAAGAAAACAATGGGAAATTATTGCTTAGCCAATCTCAGAATAGCCATTATAAAGAAAATATGTGACAACAAATACTTGGGTGTGAGGTAAGAAGAATGATTGCTCACAGTTGGGAGAAATATATACTGGTGCGGCCACTATGGAAGTAAGTCTAATGATTCCACAAGATTCTACAAATAGAAACACCATATGACCCAATTATAAAATCCTTTTGGAAGTCTAATTAGGGCAATCATCAGGAAAATGACTAATTTAATCTAATTTAGAAATTCTCCACATGTAATGAATTTTTAAAATAGATCTTTGTGTGGTCAAATTGTAGCTAAATGCAAGATTTAAGTATTCATCATTAAGTACTTCACATTCTGAATTAGCTTCCTAGACCCAGAGCTATGTGCCTTTCATAGAGATTACCGAGAGTTGGGCTAATCACCAACTAGGAACCTGCAATTTATTTTCAAGTTAACTTCTGTCCTTCTGGATTAGAAGAATTGAGAATATTTCATTCTTTAAAGCCAAATAAGGGTGATTTTTACAGTAAACATCATAAAATTTGAGTCAATGCCAAGAAGACTAGCATCTTCTCTGACCACGTGCCTGCTGAATTGGGCAAGCCAGCATTCCTTTTCCGGTTGTTTAGCTAGAGTAAGGATGATTACAAAGCTCCTGTAAGATTGTAGCTTGTGCCAGGTACAGTATTGGACAGAGGAAGTGGAAAATACTGTCCATCCTTTATGCAGAGATTTGAAATCAGGTTGCCTTCTGGAATTACTCAGGGAGGAGGCTGTGTAGTGGTAAAGTGTAGACATAGGAGAAACAGTGATAATCACTCCATTCTACTTCCTGGACCTTAGAAGACCAAAGCAAAAGCCTTCCATCATCCTCATGACTTTGTATACTAAAGGTATAATTGGCTGTATGGAAGAAGAAGAGGATGTTTTTACCATAGGAGATATTAGTGAAGTGTCTCACTCATGGCATCAAGAGAGACACATTTATTCCCCCTCTGAGATGATTCTTCACAACACACAGGCTACACAATTGAACATTACATCAAAGAGTGATATTTAAGTATTCTATGGAGACATTTACAGCAAAAGAACCCCTAGCAGCAGCAGATGGATGCAGGGTAATTCAGAGTTATGTCATAGGCATTTCCCCAACTTCTAGTAAAAAAAAAAAATCATAATCTCTGCCTTTGCTGACATTCCTTCCCCACCTGAGAAACTGAAGACTCCAGGCCCAGAATGGATAGACAGGAAGAAAACCTTACAATTTTTTTCATGTGCTCTCTATAAGCTAAGACACAGTTCAAATCTCTGAAAGGGAAGAATGAGAGACTCCAATTAGGTAAGAGGTTATGCTAAAGTGGACCATGTGTTTGGAGAATAGTAGATACCATGTGTCCTTACGAAACAAGAATGTATCAATTCAAGAATGAATCAATCAATTGAGATGACTCACTGAAGGACTTTTGAAAAGACATGCTAACATGGACAGAAGAGATAGCATGAGGTCTCAATCCTACACAAAGAACTATAGGCATCTAAGGAATGCTGAGAAAAATAAAAGTACTTTACCCATGGAGGAACACACTCATTGGTTATACAAAAGTACCCTGGAAACATACATATAAGTAACATTATTATAGACTAATAAGATATTTATGTAATTAGGAATGTATATGTATATTCATATGTGAATATATATATATGAACAATTAATGAAAAAAGGTCATAAATATGAAATAGAGCAAGGAGAGGTATATGGGAGTATTTGGAGAAAGGAATATCAAGGGGAAATTATTCTAACTATAATCTCAAAAATAAATAATTTAAAAATACTGCAAGCTAAACATGAATGGAGAGAAAAGCCATATAAAAACTTCTATTATGGTAGCTTCCTAAAGTATAAACAAAAGTAATTTAAATAGAGTTTCTATATATTAGGGGAAAGACTACCATAACTAGATTCCATGATCTACCAACATTCATCATAATTTTTTTTTGCAGTAGAATTAACAAAGTAACTCACTACTGGAAAGCATGAAGAGACTAAGAGACTTGGGAATGCTCAGCTTGAATAGGATGTCCTTATCACCCTTTCCCCTCAAGGCTTAGGAATCTATAAAGATCAGAAAGTGAAAAGATTGTAAGAGATAGAGATGGCAAATGATTTATGGAAAAAATATTTCCCAGACACAATGGGGAAGATGCATATAGTCTCTGTGAGAATATAACAGCATTCATAAGACCTAAACAAGCTCAGACCAAACAAAATACCAGCGCTGAGGATAGAAAATGGGCCAAAGTTTCATCCTAGCCATGAAGATAATTGCAATTAATAGCTGCCAGGAGAAGGGGGCTAACACTGAGTACACTGACCACAGTCCAGGGCAGGTGCATATTCCAGAGGAGTTGGCCAACACAAATCAGATTCCCACTTTTTATTGTAGTTGCTTCTATTCATTCATTTATTCATTCATTCATTCACTTCAGCTTTCTCTTCTTTTGTTCATTTGTTCTTTTGCTGTTTGTTTCCTTTTAAGAGCAAGAAAAACCAGGAAGTTGTGTGATAGGCAGGGTAGATGATCTGGACAGAGTTGGGTTATAAAAAAGAATGTTATAAAAGTATTCTCGAAGAATAAAAAACAAGCATGAATGGAGGATTTAACAGAATACAGTTAAAGCAGTGGAAATGGCTTTCAAAACCAACACAGTACACACTTGTTTCTACCAGTCAAGCTGAGACTACACGATTGAATTCCAAGTATATATAATTTTTTGTGCTCTTCTGGCTCAATTTTAATACTACACAATCTGGAAATATATTAGTAAATAAATATTTTCAAGTGATATCACAAATTTGGAAACAGAACATGCGAGCTGATTTTTGTAGACTTTGCCAAAACAATAAAAAGAAAACAAAACAAAAAAATCAAAAAAACAAAAAAACATGTGCACAGTACTTGAAGTTGGCACTAGGACCTAGGATAGCAGGTGAGTCAGACAAACATCCCATCAAGGATCTACCAGATCACATGGGGGAGTCAATAAGGCACTATGAAAGATGAGGGCCCCCATTTCTAACTTTATCTCTTCATTTGTTGAAGCTTGCCTTGTTGAAATTGAGATAAAATGTCCGCGGGAGAAAATGAATAATAGTTTAATACTTTATCAACAGGATTTATTTAACTCCCAATTACTGGACTAAACAACACAGAGAATCCCGTGAAAGCTTCTGCTGGGCCTTTCCTCACATTAGCTTCAGCTGTACAGTCTTGTCCTGGGGTGGTGGTTGTGATTTTTAATGAGAGCTTAAGCTCTGTTTCGAAGGAAAGAGCAAGATATGCTAAGAAAGATAACTGGGCAATTGGTTCAAGTCTTAGCACTTTGTTTTATTAGTAAGTTGCTCTCGATTAAGTACCTTACTTAGCCCTTTTGAGCATCCGTGCATCCATTAATGGAGTGTAAATAATGCTTCAGAATTTTAACAAAAGGAGTTAATGAAACATGTAAGGTATGCAGTATTGGGACTTAGCACATGCACAAATGTCACCCAACACAGGAATAATTATGATGTCATGCTTCCTAAACTTAAAGACTATTCATAAATACAGGCCTGAAGATAATGCACACCGAAATGTAACGACCCCTCCCCCCAGATATGTGGAGAATGCTAAGGGGATACAGACATGGATGGCTGAATTCACTGAGGAGCTGGAACGGTGGTGTCTGAGCTGAAGCTTGCAGCAGGTACAAAAGGTGTTGGGCACAGAGCAATCCAGGCATAGCTAAAGGCAAATGCAGAGGAGTGTTTGCTATATTTGGAGAGTGGGGAGAAGTGAAGTGTTGCTGGAACATATGGCGTGTAGGGGCATGATCAGGAAATGCTGCTAGAAACGCAGACAGGGTCAAAACACGAAGGACCGCCAGTACTCTGCTACAGGACTTGGCTTCAGTCCCACAAAGGATGTGAAACCGAGACAGGGTTCCAGCAGAGGTTTTCAGCGGGCAGTGAAATGAGTGGAATTGTTTTTCAGGAAACGTTATTTTGGCATCCGACTGGCTGATGCATTGAAGTCCAGAGAAAAGGGTTTAGGTGCAGCAACAGCCTCCTATCTGGGCTCCCTGCCACCGTTTTAGACACATTAAGACTGGGGTGACTGTGGAATGTGCAGTGCAAACCAGTTCACAAAGCTGACCAAAGGAAAATCCCACTTAATGCGGGCTAAATTACAGAGCAATTACTTCCACGGCAAAACATTCTTTGCTTCATAAGAGGATTCCTTTGAGGATCCCTGGTTCCCTTAAATAGCTCTGTTTCTGGTGCATTTGAGTATCTTGCACACCTCATTAGCCGCTTGGTAGAGGAGGGGAGAGTTGAGAAAACTTTAAAGATTCACTTTTAAGCTTCTTATTGAGAATACTGATGGGAAGAAAATGAGTCTTTTTTTTTGAACTTATCATTTATCAATGGGCACAGAAATTAGATTTATAAAAGCCTTGGTATATAATTTACAGAAAAGAAGGAGGAAAACATGTTTTGCCATCTCACAGAGTGCTTTCCCAAATTTCAACCACATAACTAAGGACTCTTGTAATAATATCAATAGTCAGGCTGATGGAAACAGAAACACAGAGGTTTGGCCTCTGAATAGGGAGTTCACTATCTCTAAGTTTAAATGGTTAATTGCTTCTCTTTGTCATCAGACAAGTTACTAGTTGGTCATCAGACAAATACTGTTTGTGCACTGCTACATGGATTAGTAAACATGTACTTGAACTGAGGTGGGGGAGAAAGAGACAGAAGAAGAGAGTTGTGTGTAACATTCAGGCACAACTAATCAATATAAATTTTCTTATGAATAGATTCACTATTATCTCAACAGGGTAACTTCTATGATGCATGTAAATGTTGAAGAAATTCAGTGCTAAAACAAAATAAGCCAAACAACACCTTTGGGAACCTTCTTTGAGGACAGCTTTCAAAGAATTTTAAGTTATCTATCCTTCCTGGAACCAAATCCTCTGTAGTGAATTTTGGAAGACAGACAGGTTTCAGTTTGAGTCTAATGCTTATCAGGTTCCATGTGACAGGCATCTTACCTACTGTCAATGAATGTCTTGTTGCTAATAATTAATATGCACAGACTTCATAAAATACCTCACATTCTACTAGGGCAGAGAGTCGTTGCAAAAGCAAAAGCATGCTCTGGCAACAGAAAGCTTCAGTTAGCACTCAGACTTAGTGTTTTTTTTTTTTAATCTCTGCTAATAAAGTGTTTTTATAGGTAAGATGTAGTATTCCTTTCCATATAGATATATGTGATCATCTCACTAAACTAGGATAAACACGGTATAAACAAGTAAGTATTGTAGAATTTTCCAAAAGCCTGGTTAAAAGAAGCATATCTGGATTGAAGGGTAAAACTTTGTTCTTTCCTGTTTCTTCCAGTGACCACTGTCACCCTCACTGGGTCACTAGCATCCATCTTGAACCCAGAGGTATGAAAAAGCAAAACAAATGTGTGAATGAATGAAGATATGCCCTGGGTGCCTGATGTCTTCTTAAACTCTATTGCTAAGAAGTTTGGACCTTTAAACTTCTTGTGTAAGAACAATAAGTCTCTGTTAGCACTTATATTTTAGATCTTTCTTATTAAAATGAAAAAATGGACCCAGTTTACATCAGAAGAAGCAATTGCTCATGTCTTTAGAAGCCATCAAGCTAAACACACAAGATGGATTAAGGAGTTCATGATCACTGTGAATTCTGTAGCTTGATAACCATGATGTAGATAAAAAGCATACACTCATGAGAGTGATGGATTTTAGAAGCAGAATTTTATATCTCTGACCACATTTAATCCTTGATATAATTCTCTGATAAGCACCAGAACTTCTAGTTCCCATGGAAACAGATGATGAAATTAATGCTCAGAGTGACCTGCCCAAGGTCAGCCAACTCCAAATGGTAGAGGCAAAACCCAAATTCTTTCCCTTAAATTCATAGAGACTCTGTACTCTCTGTTAGTAAAATTTAGTCATATTATAACTTGACTCATTGATTTGCTTCTGTCTTGAAGGAAAGCAGACAGGCAGGCAGGCAAGTACATAGGAAGGAAGGCACCAAAGAAGACAGAAATGAAGGAAGGGAAGGAAGAAGAGGGGAGGGAGGGAGGGAGGGAGGGAGGGAGGGAGGGAGGGAGGGAGGGAGGGATGCAGTCGGTCAGAAATGCTAGCCAAGGTTTGGCTGCAGTAGACTTCCATTGAGTTTTCCCCTAACAACATTGGAATAAGTGGCTAGCTTTACCTTCCCACTTTAGAGAACCAAAAAACATCTTCTAGATGTATAAAGAAAGAACAGTGGCTTTCAAGCAATGGCAAGCGGCACTGAACAACTGATAATTGAGAGAAGGGAAACAGGAAAACAAACACAGCATGCTTGCCCTGGAAGGCAATGTCCAGAGTATAGCGTAGAAAGAATCTAAGGATCCATCAGACTCACTGATTCAGCAAAACAGACATTGCAGTTTAGGGATCCAAGGTGGCAAGAATTTTTATGGCGAAGTCTGAAGCAGGAGAAACATGACTTTAAATTTATACATAGCCCCATAAATATCAGCAGACATAGAATGGACAGCTGTTTTTCTTTGTTTGATTTTAAGATCATCAATTAATGATGACTGAGTTCAGGATCTGTGATAGAATTAACAGTCATTCATGATCTCTGAGCTATGTGACTTTCTACAGATAAGAAATGACAATATTCTATTATCTTGAGATATACTTTATATCCAAGCAGAGAGAGGGAAGGACATAATAATACAAGAAATATTATATTAGGAGCAGTAAGCACTGTTTAAGATATAAGAGTGAGTAAGGCACTGGATACCTGAGCGGGGTTAGTGGGAAATTTAATACATTCATATATTCCCCAAGGCAAATGAGACTGAAGAGCAGTAGAGGCCAAAACTCTGAAAGAACAGCAAGCAATGGGTAGAACAAGAGATGAGGCTAGATCTAAACCAGCAGGTTGGATCCTGCAAGGCCAATACGAGGTCTTTGTTCTCTAGAGGAGATCAAAGATAACTCAAGGTTGAAAGGATGGGTCTGAACTGAGGTCACACACACTCTGATAGGGCTCACTGGCTGCTGAATTGATTATGTTCCAAAGGACAGTGGTAAGAACCAAAATGAAAAGATAGCAAGCTATTCCAGTACTTCAGAAAAGTGGCGTTTGTCTAGGAGTGAAACCGTGGACTTGTGAGAAACGGTAAGATTATTCATATGTCTGAAAAAAATAGAACTATAAGAATTTTGTAACAGATTATTACACCAGAGTAGCACTCTTAAAGAACAAGAGAGTGATTCAAAATCTTTTCTTGTGATTTACTCTTTTTCGCATGAGGTGGAACAGGAAATGTAGACTTGCTATTAACTAAAAAAGAAAAAAAAAACATTGTTTTCCAAATTATTGAACATAGAAACTTCTTGACAACTAAGTTATCAACACATAATTTTCTGTAATAAAACTGGTAGCGTGGAAATTTTAAAATCATTTTTAAAAAGTGATGACAAGGAATTTTTTTTCCTCCCAAAGGAATAACCTCTACATAATTGTGTCTTTTAGAGGAAGTAAGAAAGCACAAAAGTTTAGGTCTTGCTACAAAGTGAAGCCTCTCCCACATTAAACATAGAAACACTAAACAGCCTACGGTGCTTCTCCAAATAGCCCACTGTGCAACTCGAACAGCATGTATTTGCAATTTAACTTCTGTTTTTGCTGAACTGGTTTTGTCAATGCAGCTCATCTGTGTTGCGTCACTGTCAATTTTACAGATGCGCACAGCAGGACCTACCATTAAATACTGAGCCTGCCAGAGGTGGATATTCTTCATATCGCTTATTTGGCTGCTAGGCACTGTATTGTTGTCATGATTAACAGTCTTTCTTTCATAGACAGTCAAAACGGAAGGGTTATATGGTCAAGATTTAAAGTAGGAAATAAGTACATCCAACTTACAGACTGACAGTGTCATTTTACAGATGTGAAGACCGAGGATCATAAGATGGATCATAAAATGTCAAAGTCCAACCAATAATTTGTGGTAGAAAAATTGAATGTAAAACCATTATGAGGAAATAACATAGAGAAAATGATTAAGTTCAAGTAATTTGCTATATTGAAGACACTATGTGATCCAATGTAACTTTCTGTTGATCTCTCCTGTCAGCTCAACCCAGCTATTTGAAATTGCAGTAAACCAGGCCAATAATTTACAGAACAGGTCTCACAGCCAAATTAAAGGATTCTTTCTGAGACGCTTAAGCTCAAAGGTCATATTTAATACCAATCTTTTTATCCTGCCCAGACTCAAAGCAGTTTTAGAATTTGTCATATAAAAGTCATAAATAATGTGCTTCCTCTTTGTATGGTAATCTCATCACTCACATTTTGTCTCCAAAATCAAAATACAAAGAAACGGAAAGGTTAAACAGAAACATGAAGGCAAGTCGGTCACTTCCATTAATGATTTCAGATACCCCCCCCCCCAACCTCAAGCATTGCTAGAATATACAGTTAGCATCAATGTCATGTCACACTAAAGGAAATACACACAAACAATTGTCCTGTCCAAGCATAAAAGTGTTTATCAGAGCTATCTGTCAACTGCAGAACTGTAAACCACCCCAGGTCTGCAGCTATATTCCCCCTCCAGCAGAGCCTGTCAGAATATGATGTGCCTATCTTTAATCAACAACAAAAGTTTTGCACACAAGGGTTCACAGAGAGTACTGTCACCCTTCTAGGAAAAGAAAGGCTGTATGCTGTCACTCTCTATCCTTCTAACAGGAACAACTGGCCCAGTGAGCCAGAACCAAAACCTGAAGGTGAAGGACAACAGCAATCTATTTCTAGGTCCCAGTTATTGTAAGCAGTCAGACTACTGGATATACTGGCATAGGAGTTTCCCTTTAAAGAAGACACTTTATATATACTCAAAATTCCACATCCATAAGAATGTCCACCAGCATAAATTAAGCTCATATTTACAAAGAATATGCCATGTTGCATTCTCATATCAGCATTTTATTCTAATAATCCATCAATGAGACAGTTTTCAATAAGACAGGTTACTCAAGATCTTACCCAAGATCACCATGTGACCAGGCTGTTTGCTAACTCCTTTTTCATTCCTACTGAGCCTCACCCTTTTATCTAACGAAACTGTTACATATAGTGATTCCAGAATTTATGTTCCAGATAATTGACTTACCAAATATGAACAGAATTGCAATGACTGTGTCTCATTGTGGCCTATACATAGACAAACTCTAAGACCATGAGAGACGCAACTTGTCACCTACTTAATGTGACTAAACATCTTCTTACTATTTATAGTCCACTACATATAGTGCCTTGTTTTGGGAATCACTGTGGAAGTGGTGGCTGTGAGACTCTCACTGAGCATGAGCTAAACTCCACAGATAAACCTAAGGGTCAATAGTAAGGAGGATGCTGCTAAAATCAATCTAAGGAGAGGAATGATGTCTTCAACAGTTCCTTTTACCCCTATGTGACAGCGCTATTTACTAATCAACTCATTGCTTGACTTCTTGCTCTCAGTAGCCTCCTTCAACAGAGACAAGCCTATGGCTGGAGCAATCACCAACACAGCTGTGTATCATATATCTAGGGCTTCCTATTCTACCCCCATCTATTCCTACAAACAACCCATGAGATCAAAGGGATACTTTACAGATCAGAAAAATAAGGTGTCAGAGACAGCAAAGCGTTTCCCCAAAGTTTCATCTTTAATACATGAGAGAACCCAGAACTGAAGCTGATGAAGGATGATGACAGTGAGGCCTTAAGTAAGCAATTAAAATTCCTCCTGCTAGCCTTGCATTTTCTTTCTCTTATTTGAAAATGCTCATCTGAGGGTGTAGACAGAAAGACTGAGTACTGGGGATGGCATATATTTTTTGCCAAAGGTAGATGCAGAATGATGAGTGACCTGGGTCAGTACCACCAGACACTTCACACTTGTCTGGATTGCTAAATAGAAATGAGCTCTCATGACAGACTGTGTGCCCAGTTGTATCTCCTTGTTTCCACATGGTTTTGGTGGCTATGACTGGGTAGCTTACATCAGTGTAGAAACCAACACAATGAAAGGGATTTGGCAATCAAATGGTTAAAACTTTTTAAGGTGCCAATCATACACACACTCAAGTTCTCCATCTGGCAGTGGGGCCAAAGGCTGAAGACTGCATAGAGATATCAGCAGGAGGAAAAACTGACCGGTATGAATAGCTGTGATCACACATAAGTGGCTGCAAAAGAATGACTTGAGGACTTTTCATTTTGTAAAGAATGTTTGTGATGAATTTGTATCACCTGCACACATGCACACATATACAATAACAGCACTCCTGGGAACCATCATTTATAACACAGACTCTTCCCCAGGAGTGAAGAACTTACTCGTAAGGAGTTGCAAAACAGCTAGGAGAAGTTTGTTGTGTTCAAGGTTTCCCATAGGTCTGCTTAAGGCAGCTGCTTTCCACAAGGTCAGACGCTCTTCGGTACTAATGTCTAATCTCACTGGAAATCCAGTGGCTTGTCCTGCTAACAGGACACAAAAGAACTGGCTCTAGTTCTCATCTGTCCTTCACAACCCCCTGTGGGGTGGAGTAGTTGAGGCCTTCCATCCAAACCTATCTACTCTCTCTGCTTGGTCCTCATTTCACAGCTTTCCATAAAAGTTTGGATAAGATAGTTTCAACCTCTAATCATACTCTACTCCAACTCCAAGTCTGTGTGGCAGAGCTGGTTAAGAAGAGGAGAGAAACACCTAAGACTCATACGCCAACTTAAAAATAGTTTTACCTAGCTGACTTTCCATCTCTCCAGTCCAGAGATTGTGTCAGTTGTTCCTTGGAGCAGTCACGTAATGCAAGTTTATATTTAAATATATATGTTAATGATTTGGCCACACAAACCATTTCTAGTTTTCAGAAAGCCTCATGGAGCCTGTCTAGATTTTTTTTAATCCATGGCATCACGTGATGCAATCTTAAGCCCATCTTGAAAATGTTGCTGCCTTCATTTGCATTTGCTTCCTTATCCAGAGTTACAGTGCTGACCATGGTGCTGATTAATCCATTGCACAGATATCTGAGTTTCTACAAAGTGCAAGGCACCTGTCCACCTAGCAATGCAGTCCAAGGACATCTCATGTTCCACAGTAATTTGGAAAACTATTTATATTTTCTCTCTGTAACTAATTTCTAGACATTTGTTATCAAAACACTGGAGCATATTGCTCCATTCTCTGACAGATATCCCTGCTATTCTTTCTACATAAAATCTGCAATTTTTTCTGTTCCTATTTCTCCAACTTACTATTTCATTTCCTTGCAGGTACAGAAAACTGTTCCCAAGTCACTCATAACCTGAGTCTCTTACAAATGGGACAGTATCCCATCATGATGTTAATCAGCCTCTCACACTGGGAACAGAGGTCAGCCCTTGCCAACCACATGGTCCTCCCTGGTTTGCACCCACTGTCTTGAACAATAAGATGGAAACTGTTTCCCAACTTTTAGTTTCAGATCTAAGACAAGACCCCCTTCCCTGCCCGGGAAGTAAATGCAATTACACATTGTTCTCTGAAATGTAATTTTTATCGCACAGTATTCAGATATTAAAATCCTTGCTATCCCTTTAAATAAAAATATCTTCATATCCTCTAATACACAATACCTTTAAAATGCCAGACAATCAGAACCTTCTGTGAACAATTTCACACAAAAGAAGTAATCAACTTTTCCTAGGCAGTCAAGGTAGAAAACAATCTCCAGACAATTATCTTGTCCCTTTGTCATTTTTATCATAGAAATCAAATTTAATTCTTAAGGTTGTTGAGCTGAAAAAGAAATTTTAAGAACCATCATCTGGAAGGAAGGGAATTGGGGCCTAGGGAAATGCAGAGCAGAAGTAACATATACTCTGATTTCCAACCTCATGACTTCATTGTACAGTAATTTTGTTTTATTGCACTGGGTGACAAATGTCTTAATAATTGAATATAAAGGGAGTGAGAAGATGAATTCACTGAAGCAGATAATTTGATATTTCCATTGTGTTTGCTTTACTGGATTATCTGTATGATAAGACGTGAGGTGTAGAGAAAGCTCTGAGTGAGTATGTCCTATGCAAATGTGTGCTATAGATATGGGCTTAGTCAGGTCAAGGACAACACAGTTTCAGACTCACGGGAAGTGGTAAAGCCTTCGAGAGGCTAGGCCCAAGGAAATGGCAAAGCCTCTCAGTCTGGTATGTGTGTGAATGTTGGCAGTGCATACAGAAAATGTCTGAGACTGTGTTCTCAGCTCATATGAGTGACCTAAAGGCTGCTTACTTGACAGAGATTAGTTAAGCCTGTCTCCCTGATCCAGAATATATACGGTATCCATATACACCATGAAACGCAATCTCCTTGTTTATCTGTATGCAATAACTGTCTCTGAGTTGAACTGTATATGAGGAACATGCTAGACTTCCTGGTTTCTCCATCAGAGCCCAGTCAACTGGACATCAGCTATTTTTCTCTGTGTGTTTGTCTTTCCTTCTTTCCTTCTTGCCCAAGGTCCTTCCATGGAAATGTGCTGAAAGGAGCACCAAGGCAAACAGGCTTACTGGGTGCCATATGCTACACACTAGACCATGATCAGAAATGTGTTCTGTATCAGATCAACATAGCCTCAAATGCATACTTTGCCATCCACCCATTCTACTGGCCTCCTGCTCCTGGGCAAGGTATTCAGTTCTCTTGTCCTCAGTTTCCCTAAAAAGAGAGATGATAACAGTGTCACCCTCATAGACTCGTATTGAGGATAAAATGAGTTAATAAATGCGTGATGCCAGAGATGGAGCCCATAAGCATTGCTGCTATGGCTGTCCTTATTTCTAAATTCAAGAATTATTTTTCTACTACTTTTTTTCAAGTTTATTTTAAGTTGTCAACCTTTTCACCTACAAAGCCAAGATGAGGAAATCCCATGCAGGGGAAGATTAGGTGGGTGGATCCATCTCCATTATCACTGACAAATTGTCTCTCTTATGGAAAAAATACACACAGAAATCACACAAAGCTTTCTGAACAGTACAGTATCTGTAGGCTTGACTTAATTATTACAAATTCCCTCATAGCCATTTTAAAATAGATTCTGGACAACTTAAAATGCTTAGTATTCTATTAAGATAATGGGAAAAATCAAATGTAAGGACTTTAACAATGCCTTCCTTTAAATAGATTTCAAATTATATAATGCATCTAGTACTTTAAAACTCTTCATATGCTCATTTCCATTGGAAAAGACTGTACTCTGACCCACCCCAACTCATCCCCAGAGTACAAAGAGAAACACTAACAAAATGAAAGTAACTTAGCAAGGCAATTTACTTTTGCAAAACAGTGTGAAGAGAACCAAACTGGGCTAGCAAGCATACCACTGCAGGAAGGTTGATTGGTTTGTTTGTTTGTTTGTTTGTTTGTCTGATCACAGAGTAGTGCCTGTGCCTCAGCCCACTGGTGAAAGCTGGACCTCACAATGTGGTGTGTTTTGTTAAGTCATAATCTGTATGAATTGGAAGGGTATGATAGAAAGCCAAATCTTAGGTGTCAGGCATCTAGGTTTAGGGAAAACAAACACATACACAGAAAATTTCCAAGATCAGGGAGATTTATAAAATGCAGGCTAGCCATCTTTGACAGAAAAACAAAACAAAACAATATTTCTCATATTGTTTCCACTAGCAATCTATAATGTATGATAAGGAGTTATTGTCAATACTCGAGAAATCTAATTGTATTCATTAACTTTGAAAGGGATAGATTTATGTAGATAAATTGGATTAACTGAATTTGAATGTTCTTTGTGTGACTATTTGTGCTTCCTTTGAGGTTAATTCATCCAAAGGATCTAAGTAATGGGTGTCTAAAACAGAGCAGAAACTCTGAGTAAAACTATGTTTAGGTAGAAAAAAGGAAAAATTGTTTAAATGAACCTTCTATTTGGACAATAACATCTTCTGGTTAGCTCTTGTTGCAAGATTTGCTGTGCATTTGCAGAATTAAAATGCACACCATGATCTATGGACACAACACAGACTTCAGCTCCTGGTCCTGGCCCTTTCTGTTGTCCACTTAAGTTAGACTTTACCTTGGAAGTGGTTGATGTGGACAATGCAATGTTATAAACATTACATGAACATCTACTCGCTTAACTTAACCACCAGAAGCTCTGAGAAATAGTTTTCCATTCGGCTTCCCATGAGATAACACAAAGTTTACAAAAATGAAAAGCACTATTGAAATTATTTTTGGTATATATGGCTTTAGCTTTGGTATTATGCCTTTAAGGCCTCATGGGACATTTTCCTGGGGTAGAGTAATCAGACCAATAAATGTGTAATCCTGCAAAGCCTACCTGAGCCTAGAGGCATTGCTGCTGCTACTTCTGTTGTCATTATTTCAAATTCAAGAATTACCTAAATTTAGAATAATGTTTTAAAGAATGCAGCTAAGATGATCCATGTCTCTTTTTAAAGTACTAGATAACATGAATTATAAGGGGTACCTCAAAACTTACAAATTCAGAATTCTTTCAGAAAAATCTAGGAAAGGGATTCAAGGATGTATGTTGTTGTCTTTGTTTTTAAATATGGTTACATATATTTTGGAGTCAAGTTCTAACTTTGTAGACTAGAATGGTTTCTAACTCAAGACTCACCTGTTTCAGTTTTGCCATTGCCAGAATTTCAGCTGTGCAAACCTGCTTACTTCAGGTATAGTGTGATGCTTTGATACATGCTTAAAACATTCAATCAATCGCCTAATTTTTCCTATCATTTTTATAATGAGACATTTGAAATTAGTTTTAAGAGTCAAAATGTATAATGCACTACTGTTGACTGTAGTCAACTTAGAGGCTATTACATTAAAAGAAATAATCAAGGCATAAAAGGACAAACACAAATCTGCCCATTTTATACACAACTCTTGATAAATTTAATCTCATGGAGGTAGAGTGTAGAACGAAGACTAAAAGAGACTGGGCTTAGGGAAAGGTGAAGTTGGGTAGAAGTTGTTGATCAAAGGGCACAAAGTTACATGCAACAAGAGGAGCAAATTTTAAGGAACTAGTGTGTTACCAATCCCTTCGAATTATTCTGGTTTACAATCAAGATTGAGAACAACCTCACCTTGAATAGTACTGAAGACCTCAATCAGGCATTGTAACTTGCTTCTACCCAATTAAGTAACTACCTAGTACTTTCATGTACATTTGTAGACCCTAACTGAGCTAATCTATATTCTTCCAAAGTCAACCCTTCTCCTGAATTTCCTGGCTCTTCTGATAATAAGAGGATACCAACTAAGCCTCAGGTAGTGTGTGTGTGTGTGTGTGTGTGTGTGTGTGTGTGTGTGTGTGTGTATCTTTGTATCTGTATCTGTACTGGCTGGTTTTGTGTGTCCACTTGACACAAGCTGGAGTTATCACAGAGAAAGGATATTCGGTAAGGAAATGCCTCCATGAGATCCAGCTGTAAGGAATTTACTCAAATAGTGATTAACAGGGGAGGGCCAATTGTGGGTGGTGCCATCCCTGAGTTGGTAGTCCTGGGTTCTATAAGAAAGGAAGCTGAGCAAGCCAGGAGAAGCAAGCCAGTAATTAACATCCTTTCATGGCCTCTGCATCAGCTCCTGCTTCCTGACCTGCTTGAGTTCCAGTCCTGACTTCCTTTGGTGATGAACAGCAATGTGGAAGTGTAAGCTGAATAAACTCTTTCCTCCCCAACTTGCTTCTTGGTCATGATGTTTGTGCAGGAATAGGAACCCTGACTAGGACAGTATCTATGCTCTGTGCTGTGTGTGTGTGTGTGTGTGTGTGTGTGTGTGTGTGTGTGTGTGTGT
>JANHMN010000011.1:13600209-13676290 GCA_030674055.1 Rhabdomys pumilio
TCTCTCTCTCTCTCTCTCTCTCTCTCTCTCTCTCTCTCTCTCTCTCTCATACATAATAAACACACAGAGAGACAAAGAGACAGAATAAGGGAGAAATATCTTATGATACACAAAAAATGACCAGCATTGTACAATGGCAAGTCTACTGTCTTCTCATGCCTGAGCCACACCATAGCTCTTTTAGAAGCAATTTTAGAAAAAGAAGTGTAGCCAGGAAGCAGAATCTGGCACCTCTATTCCATTATTAACCAGTACTCTAGTCCTCTGTCTTAGCTGGTGAGGTTTCCTTTCCCCGGTTTATGACTATCTAAGGACTATTAAACCTTTTTTTCTCTACAACTGGACTATTAAGCAGTCAGTACAGTATATATTGATTGTTTCCTGGTGTTCCCCTTCATTTGTTTATCAGAATATTTAACTAAGGGAAAAGTTTCCTTCTGCCTGGGAAATGCTGAAACCCCACGTCGTTTCTGTGCATCAAATGTCTGAGTAAGCGAGCAGTAATTGTAGGAAACTGAGGAAGAATTGATTGTAAGTCCAGGACACTGCTAAGTAATCCTTATTGACAAGTGCGGGTCAATTACTGCTCACTGAAGATCAAGGTCCTTTCCACCTGGGCTGGAAATGGAGCAACTCAAAACAATTAGAATGAACAACCCCAAAAGGCAACTGTAAAGGGCAAAGGCTTGAGGAGGCTGTGGAACAGTCAAAGTCCTCTTGTCACTTGCTGTGTTCTCTAGAAATGCATATTCTCAAAACCATGTGTGTTCGTTGAGGAAGAAAGAAAGAAAGAGAAAAGAAAGAAAGAAAGAAAGAAAGAAAGAAAGAAAGAAAGAGAGAGAGAAAGAGAGAGAGAAAGAAAGAAAGAGAGAGAAAGAGAGAGAAAGAAAGAGAGAGAGAGAGAAAGAGAGAGAGAGAGAGAGAGAGAGAGAGAGAGAGAGAGAGAGAAAGGCAGACAGAAAAACAGAGAGAAAGACAGACAGACAGACAACCAGGAAGAACAGGTGTCAGAAGAAGTGCACAAGTAAATGCTTCAGTGATCAAAAATACAATATGGTGTGGTGGTTGATCAAATTCATTTCAAAATTGCTGAAAGAGCATATTGTAAGGGTTCTTGTTGCAAACTAACGACAGCTCTGTTAGGTAACACCTATGTTAATGAGTTTAATTCATCCTTGTATATATCAAAACTTCACACTGTGCCCATAAATCTATGCACTCACTATTTGTCAATTAAGAGTAAAACTAAGACAAATGACTAGAGAAGACCTACCAATGAAGAAGCAGCCCCTATCTCAGAGGTCCAACGCCTCCCTCTGCTGAGCCCATTACACTTAGGCGCTCCGACTGCATTGCAGGAGCTGAGAATGCATAAGAGTTGGAACAGTCCCAACAGAACCAACTCTGTTCCCATCACAGTTTCATTGGGTCTGTGCAGCAAGGCTTCAAAGCCAACCTGTCAAGGCTCATCACCACCGTGCAGTGTTCTCTGACAAGACACTAAAAATGTTCTGAACTTAATCACAGACACCTTGCCTTCAGGGAGTCTCCCCTTAAGAGTAATGTAGTATGAAAGATAAAACAGAATCACCATCACTGTTTTAGGGGGGAAATTGTAGCAAGGAGTACGTGCCATATACAAGGGGATTCATAATCTGTGTGTGCTTGGGGCCCTGTAAACAACAGGACAGATATGAAGAAAAAGTAATGCTTCCTGAATTCCCTTCTAACTTTGGTTGCGAGGTTTCAGTAATTATTTTGTACAACTATCAAATTCTGTGTCTGGCAGAAAAGAAAGGATAGAAAATAAGCAGGATGAGATCCCAGCTTCAGCTTTATGGGCTCTCTCTTAATAATTTAATAAACTACACAAACAGCATAGTCTCCATCCCAAAGCTGGTCTTTCCATTTCAGGCTATGTTGAGTGTGTTACACTGTGAGAGTGAGACCTTTTTGATACCTCTTAGCTACTGGTGAATTGGGACATCCTAAACAACCACCTGTAGTCTAGGGATCTGACATGTGGCTGATGCACAATAAATTTTATGTATCAAATGAATAAAATCATATAAAAATTGAGACCTTAGAGGATCAAGCTCAGAGAATTAATAAGTGACTACTTAAAATTTAAGCCATAAAATATTGTCAACTGAACAAGTAATGTTGGTAGAATAAATAGGTACATGATGGTACAATATAAATGTTGGTTAAAAAGGAAAAAATTTATTATGTTCTAATATATTAACAGGTGAGAGGGCAAACATCATGTTATACTACATAACACAATGTAACATTTTGAAAATAAATTGTAGGTTCTGGAGGGTACAAAACCAGTTTTTAAGAACATAAAATGAACTAAATGTAAATTTTTATGATATTGATTATTATAAATATATAAATGAACATGATGCAGCCAAAGTGTGTACAGCTGCAGAACACTGTGTAAAGAGAAAGATTTATTCAAGAAGCCCCAAGAACAAAGTCCTTGCACTCTATTTAATAATTATAAATGGCTAAGTTTGAAAAGCTAGGGAAAGTCACTTTTAATTCACT
This sequence comes from Rhabdomys pumilio, assembly GCA_030674055.1. Taxonomy (NCBI): domain Eukaryota; kingdom Metazoa; phylum Chordata; class Mammalia; order Rodentia; family Muridae; genus Rhabdomys; species Rhabdomys pumilio. Next base: position 13,602,763 of record JANHMN010000011.1, read on the forward strand.
TTTCTCATTGGTAAAATGATAAAATTTTCCATTACAAAATTTATCTACTTGTAAAAATTAAATAATACATGCTGCGAGAAAAAAAGTTTTCAGAGACTTCCACTGTAGTCCAAGCTGTTCTGTAATTTGACAGAGAAATACATTTTAACTATACTTTTATGGCGTGTTCACACAGAAGATGGAAAGCAGCAACTGAAAAGAAATAAAAGAAAAACAAAACCACTAATCTTAGGAAAACACAGATTGGCTATAGAGTTAGAAAAAAAAAACTTGCTTCTATCTTATAGTAAAGACAGACTAGGTTCATTCCTGTTTATGGTTAAACCTCTGCTTCTCAAGGATTGGGCTGTGTCCCACCTGCAATCTTAACTACAAATGTATCTGTACCACCTTTTCCAGGAATGTCAAGCATGTTTTTGTTTCAAAAAGTTCTTCATAGCCATCTTGCAATTCTACTTTTGTTTCAAAGGCTTAGATGACAGCCTATGACTACCTTTTTTTTTTCCTGCCTGGCAACCATGTCTTCGTTTTAGGGAGACTACCTTATTTTTTTTATGTTGTAGTCCTATAACTTGACCTGTTTTGCCCATCAAATCTCCTATTTGGAAACCCCCTACCACTGAGCTATAAAAGCCTTGTCTTCCTCATGTTCAATGCTGACCTCTGGAACCTCACCTTAGGGGGAGGCATCCAATGTACATGACTGAAGAAGCTTGATTTACTTACTTTAAAAAATTTGGCCATGATGATTTATTTGGGTCCGTGGTCTTTCACCTCCCATCTTTGGGATTAATAATAGAAACTTGCTAAGACTCTTTCATCACACACATGCCCTAAATTTGTGTTTGATGCCCATATCATTTTATCTTTCAGACTGAGCCTTACTGGAGGGGGTAATTATTTTCATATATTCAGTTTACTGTGTGTCCAAGAAACAAATATGTAAAGCTGACTTTAAAAAACAGTATGACACTTTAATGCTAGGTGGTTCAGGATAAAAGGCACATCCAAGTCATCTGAGAATCAAAGTACTCAGATTTGAAAAGAAAAAAAAAACAAACATTTTTTTCTTGAGCAATTTCAGTTAGTTTTGATGAGAATTTACGTGAGACTGACCTGCAATCTCACACAGGAAACAAAATAATCATTCTATTTTATCCTGTATTTTTTTGATTGTCCCAAAGGTAAAGGCCTCCTATGTGAATTTAAATAGGACAGAAAGAGGACTTGAAATACACATAATGACAACTGAAAATAATTCAGTCTATCAGTTCAGATAACCTCTTAAGTTATGAAATGGGGTTGACAATACAGAGAGCAGATGGAGTCTCAGAGCTTTCAAAACAGGAATCAGCCTTCAACGAGCTGAACACTGTAAGCAAAGAATGACCTACTTAAGGAAATCATTTACCTCTCTAATCTTTAAGCACCTCAATAAAGTACTTTAGATGTACGTTCTCTAGACATTGCTAAGTTTGATTAAATATGAAATGCTGAAAGTTCATCTGAAGTAATAGCTGAAATGAATTTTATCTGTAAAAAGGGAAATCTATGTTATTTTCTGTGGCCTTTTATCTATGACAGACTTATGAATTCTGTAAATATTGTTGAAGTATTGTTGATATATTATTGATGCAGCTTTCAGCAACACTGAACAAACGTTAAAACACAAGAAAAATCTGGAAATGGCTATTTGGACAGGTGGCAACCTTCTTTTTCGCTAAACAAAGATTTAAAAGTTAGGAACTATGGAACCTGAGTCAAAAAACAGGATTAGAGGCTACTAGGTGTTTTATGCAACTCCAAATAAGTGCTTTAAATTTGTGATTTTCATTTATTTTAAGTTACAGCTATTATATTGATAAGACGTTGTGAAAGTAAAAGAGAACTATCCACTGATAACATAGTAATCACTTCATACAGCAGGACTGTTGAATAGTGGGAAGCAGACATCAAATCCGATAGGTAGAACTCATGTTAGATGGAGCTTTCTGTTTATTCCACAAACTGTTACCTAAATAATTATTTCTTGGCAGATTATAAGAGCTAATTCTGGCAAACTCTCTATAATCTCTCCAGAGTGGAAGAGAGACAGACAGACACTGGGAAGGAGAGACAAAGAGAGAAAAACACAGAAAGATATTACCAGCCGCTGGCATACTTGGTACCTATAGGATTCACGGTTGTTCCTCTTTCTTGCTACAATAGAAGATGAATAGATAAGGACTGACTTTAGCTATTAAAGTTTCATCTCATTTTCTCCACCTAATTATGTCACCAGTAGTGACTCATTTTCTTATTCTCAGTCTCAATATTGTTAAATATAGAATAAAACTGCTTAAACAGAACAATAATTTCCATTAGGAGGAAGACTTCAGTGATCTTACTCGATATCCATAATGGAAAACTGCAAATGAGGGGTAAAACTCCGGTCCCTATGGAAAGGAAGTAGTCTCAGACAAATCCCAAGTCTTTGTGTAACAGATAATGTTGCATATTTTTTTTCTTCTAACCTATCTTTACGAGCCGCTTATCGACCTGATGTACACTTTAACTCGAGGAAATTGAATTTAATCATTCCTCATCAGACTTCTGAGAAAACATTATTGGTAAGATGGCTAATATGGTTAAAGTGCGAATCCTTCAACATGAGACTAACTGCTATCCAGTTTTCCCAGCCTTCATACCTGCCAAATGATAGACTAACAGGTATAATACAGTATAAAAGTACCATAAATGTAACCGTTTCAGTGAAATAAATAAGATGCTAGCTCTTTTCCAGTGTCTATATGGCTTCTACACAAAAATCACAACTGTCATATTTTATTATATTATTCAGGGGTCATGATAAGATGAAATCCAAACAGATTTGGCAGGTCTTGTACTATTTCAGAACTACTAAGGAGGTAAAGACAAATTTCTGTTCTCTGACACTGAATTTCAGGAAGAGAACAATGGTGGAAAATGTTTGAAACTCATCCTGCTTTTGTAATAGCAATCTGGAATAGGATCGTTAATTGTGTGCTAGCTGGTTAATCCTGCTAAGGGTGTAACTCCAGCCACAAATCAAAGATAGAAAGTCCAAGTAAGCAGCCAGTGGCTTAGTGGAAGTGGGAAAAATGAAGGCGTTGTGTTCTATTGCACATTAAACATGGAGAGGTAGGTCTCAGAAATATGCCTTGTGATGATTAATCTTCATCATTGACTTATTGGTTTGAGAGACACCCAAGAGATAATTAGAGCATATGCCTGTCTACGTCATTGAGGGTATAACAAAAGATACAGCATGTAGAAGAGCAACTGAAAGGGAAAGACCTTCCCTGAACATAGGAAGCACCAGTTAACAGGCCAGAAGACTAGATGGAAGAACAGGAAGAAAGAAGAAAGCCAGAAAGAGCATACTCCATTCTTTCTGGTATGTCTGCTGCTGTTGCTACTACCTGAGGATAAGAATCCAGCATTTTCAGACTCTTGATGGGGACTCATGTTGGTTCTCTTGATGTCTTCCAGATCTCTAGCTTCAGGCTGGCACTGTGTCACTGATCCCTCTTGTTCTGATTTTCCACTTTCCTGGACTGAGTAGCTGCTGTGCTTTCTGGTCTTGCAGTATACAGGCTGCCATTGCTGTATGGCCCTATGTCAGCCATGACTAACAATCTAATAAGTCCCATCTAGAAAACCCTGGCTGTCTTTTATTGGAAAGACATCACCAGACATAGCCTTCCTGCTAGAATGAAACTCAGCAAGAATTTGAAATGTGAATTTGTCATTGACCATGCTCCAGTTAAATTTATATATTTACAGGGACTGCTACAATATTGAAGGTTCAAAGGGGCAAAAAGGATTAATGCATTTTTTTTATTTTCTATGTTACTAATTTCCAAAATAGATACACTGAAAATGTGAGCCCTGTGTTTAATTACCATTTTAGGGTTGTAGTAATCCTTTTTTTTCCATCATTGTGGCAAAGTCTCTCTCTGATAACGCCACTTAAAAACAAGAAAAGATTATTTTGACTCTCAAGTCTACGGTACATATATTGTGGCAGGGAAATCACAGTGGCAGGAAATTGAGGCAGCTGATCAATAACACTGCATCTGTGTCAGGAAACAGTGTGGTGGTTTGAATAAGAATATCTCCCATAGGATCAGATATATGAACAGTTAGTTTCTGGCTGGTGGTGCTGTTCAGGGAGGATTAGAAGATGCCACTGAAGAATGCACATCATTGAAGAGAGGCTTGGAGTCTTTGAAACCTCATGCCACTCCTAGTTTTCTCTCTTTGCTTTGAGTTTTGTGTTGAGGATATGAGTTCCTGTTTCTTTTGTCTGCTGCCATTCCTGCTGCTTGCTGCTGTGCGGACTCTTACCTATCTAGAGCTGTAAGACCAAATAAAATCTTTTATATGTTGCTTCTGGTCATGGTGTTTTATCACAGCAACAGAAAACTAACTGAGACACAGAGTGTTGTGAGTGCTTGTGTTACACCTTGCTTTGGGCTTCTTATTAATTCTTGTTCTCTAACCCACAGAATAGTTCTAACCACTGGAAGGTCAGACCTTCCCACCTCAATTAACCAGGTCTATAAACTTTGTCGCAGACATGACCAGACATTTGTCTTGTAGGTGATAGGTGACACAGCAATTTCAAAATCAATATTAACACCACGAAACTCTTGGATTTTTCATCCCAGCATTGAAAATAATCATCATTTTTAAAGGATGATAAGAGAAATATTGGGGAGATGATGTGTTAATCATGCAAGCATGAGGACCTGAAACTAGATCCTTAGCACCCACATAAGTAAACAGAGGTGGGAACCTGTCTGTATTGTCAGTTGTCAGTACAGAGGGTTAGTGGGAGAACATAGGCTGAACTCTAAAATTCCATGGTCAGCCATTTTAGCTATACTGTATGTTCGGTGAGAGGCCCTGTCTCAGAAAAGAAGACAGCCAACATTAAACTGTTGCCTCTCTGCATGCACAGATACATCATAACATATTCACACACACACACACACACACACACAAACACACACACTTACACACACAAACACTGGATTGCCAATCAACTTTAGAAAAAGGCTACACTGACTTATCTGATTCTCCTAATTACCCTCATATCTTCTGGGAAAAACTGACTTTTCAATGAATTTAAGATGAGATCCCACTTGTATAACCATTCATATTCTGGAAACCAATTTAGATTTATTGATCTGTTGCAAATAAGGATGACAATGTACATCAGTGAGTATTACCTTAGCTTTTATTATATGCAGAGGATTAAACTCTGAGTTATACAAGACACAAAATACTGATTGAATCTTCTCAGTCTAGTAAATGAGCTGACAGAGCACAATAATCATATTATGCAATTTCTCTTTCCATTTTCCTGAATTCTTTTCACCTTCAGTCTTCAGAATCTTAATCTTTCAATACTCTATTTAAATCCTTTGAAAAAACATAACATGATTTTTTTTCAGAAAATATATTTGCCCTTCAAAGCCTTAAAACTTCTTTCTCCAATTTTATATTACAGACAAGTTCTCATGTTGTATTATTGTTATTTTATTGTCTACTTTTTTAAAAGACATATTCCTGGCCTGGGAGATGGCTCAGAAGGTAAAGGCAGAAATCTAACAACTTTACTGTGATCCCAGGGACACACATGTTGGAAGGATAAAGGAGAAAAGCAACTCTTACAAATTACTCTCTGACCTCCACAAACAACATGGCATAGGTCTGCCTCCTTCTCTACCAAATGGATGCACAGAGAAAAGCATGTCACATGCATTCATATGCATAAACATGCAAACTTATATATAGAAAAACAAAAAATAAATTTAATAATTTATTTTTAGACATAACATTTAGTCTTTAGGATATGCTTTTCTCCAAGATAAAGAAACACTTAAAGTTTCCAGGAACTAAGAACTAATCAATCATAAATATCTGTATATCAGCTTTCAATTCTGAAGGCAGTGAAGTAACTTCTCGGTTATTAAAAGTATCACACAAATATGCATGCACATATAAATACACCACACAAGACACACAAGACAAAACAATACAAAGGTTTTAAAGACAAAAATGTATGTCAGCAAATAGCATTCCAGAAATGAAGTTATGTATATTAACCCTTTGGTTTATGTCTTTCATGTTACTATTATATCATTAAGACCTTAGAAATGCCTGACTTTTGTCTACATCAAAAATCATCTTTAAGAAAGTAAACACACACACACACACACACACACACACACACACAAGATATGTAAAATAACAAAACCCCTAGACTTTCACATTATAATGTATAAAACCCCAAAACCAAGTTTTAGAATATCTAGATGTTAAAAGTGAGAAAACATCATATAAAAATCTATGGAATGCAGCTGAATCAATGATCGGAGAAATTATCACATTATATATTCTTAAAGACAAACAAAGTAACTGAATAAACGTGATAAGCATCTGTCTCCAGGAATTAAAAGATTAACACATTTTAGGAAAGTAGAAGGAAGACTGTTGAGATGATTAAAACAAATTACTGAATTATAAAAAAAATATGGTAGGATTAGCAAATAAATATAAAAGCAGGTTTTTTGAGAGATAAAATAATAGAGTCTGCCTTTAGCTTCCTGGATGCCTGCAGTACTCCAGAGAGGCAGCTGTTTGCTGTGGTTACCACTCTCCACTGAGTTGAGCATCATACCTGTCTCTCTACCTGCCACATGTCAGTAGTTCTCCCCTGACTAAGTGTAACAATGCAAATGTTTGTCAATTCATCAATTTTCTTGGGGAATTGAAACTGTCCCAGGTGAGAACCACTGAAGTAACTGATTCCATGTGAATGGAATGGAGAGATGCTTGGTGGTTAACAGCACTTCCTACTCTCCCAGGGGACCAGAGTTTCTTTCCTAACACTCAGGTTAGGTGGCTCACAATACCACCTCCTGAAGATCTGACACCCTTTTATAGACTCTGAAGACACCTGCATGCACATCCTGGCCCCTGCCCTGACACATGCTCTGCATGTAGATAAATAAACTATATAAATAAAATTACCAGTAGAGCTATAGTATTTTGAGCACCAAAGTCTAAGTTCATTCTGGATCAAATGATTATTTTCATCATACAGAGAGAAATTCTATTTCACCTAATGGTCACTTCTCCCTTTAGAAGATTTCAATTCCTAAGGTTGTGCTGTGACTGTGGTACTCTTTCCCCCCCTTATTAAGAATGTTATAGTTTAGATTTGAAATGCTATTTAATGATTCTTCTTATAGTAATGGCTTATCTTCAGCCTTCAGGAGCTAAGGTATTAGAGCTGGGGGGGATGGCTCGGCATTTAAGAGCATGTGCTGCTCTTGCAGGAGACACAAGCTGGGTTCCCAGAAACCACATCAGGTAGCTAATAAATGCCTATGACTCCAGCTCCAGGGGATGTAATACCTTTTATTCTAATTTTCAAGAGTACTGCTTGCACGTGGGACAAACCCAAACCCTTATAGACATAACTAAAATTGAAATCAAATTTTCATAAGCAGGTGTGCTATTTAGTGGAAGTCTTGTTCACTGCGGCAGGTGACCATCAGGCCCTAACTCTTACTTCCCATGTCAGCTATGAGGTAAGTGGCTCTTTGTCCTTCATGAGCATACACCATTCTTCATGACTCCATGACAGGCCCTAAGCAAAAGGGCCAACCAACCATGTCTTGAAAGCCAAAATATTGCTGTGAGTCAAAATAAACTTTTCCTCTTTCTATGTTGATATGTCAGGCATTCAGCCACAAAGCCGGAGTACTGTTTTAGAGATACTTGAAAATATTTAATCAGGTAATAAGTGCACTACTCTGCACTTATTGAGTGTTTACTGGGACTCAATCCCATGCCAGATGGCATGTGAAGAGTGTAGAAACTTGCACCACTGTGACTCTGCTCTCAAGAGCTCACATGAACTTCCTACAGGAAGAGGAGAATTTGGTGGACTGTGATGTGAGTCCTTCTGTGTAGACCAGTGGTCATAAGAAACAGCGAGAAAATGAAGGCTGAAGCAGCAAAAATCTTAGAGACTCAGAGGGTCTCACAAACTAGCTGATACACACATGGGGGCTCCTGGAGGTAAGGGTGGCACAGAGTTCTTGCTTCATGGCATTGTATACCTAAGTATACAATACAAGTTGTGATTATTGAGCTAATTAAAGTTTGACTTCTCAGTTTGAGATGCACACTATGTGTCCACTCGGCTCATTGATTTCCAATACATTTGCTGGTGAAAGAGTTGTGTTTACGTCAATCAGTGTAAAGACCAAATTGTAAGTCCTTGGAGAAGATTCACATGAAGGGAAAATTGCTGGTTATCTCATCTCATTATAAAATTCCAAGTAAACGACAACTTTAAAACATAGATACACTTTTAAAGCCAACACAGAAATGATAGATTTTGTTTTAACTGTTTCTCCAAAGGAAATCTGTTCACGAGTTAATAATATGAATTTCAAATTTTATATGTTCAGAATAATGATTAGATATTTAATATTATGAATTTAAAAGACAATAGAAAAGGAACTTGTGCTCTTTTGGTGACATAGATGATCACTTAAATAGGTACAGGAAAAGAGTAACATTATAAAGTACAGTGTAATTCGAAATGACTAAAACATAAATGAAACAATTCCCTTCCCACAATAGATCTTACAGTTGAATGAAATTATGGTAAATACAAATTATGTTGCTTTTAATATTTTCTAGATGGAGACATCTTTCTTATGACTCAAGCTTTAAGGACTTGTTTTAATCTGTGACAGTGACTTTTCTTCTTGGGGATTGGCTCAACTATCTGATACAAAATTTAAAGTAATATGAAAAGCTACATCAGTCCCTAAGAAACTGATCATGCTGAGAATGGTTATCTGAAAAGCTAGTGAGACAGGGTTAATGCTCTCCTTACACTAATCCAAACCTGTGCCTGGTTTGTAGACTTATCCTTGACACTGAAGAAGACTCACTAATTCACTAACCACAGCATGGAGCAATTGATTCTAAACTTGTCATTACTGCATATTTTTCCCTACCAGGCTACAAAAGCATTTGTTTGGAGTCTATTAGCTTAAAGGTCATTTTATTTTGTGCTTATTCATGTATACAATTAGATATGACTCAAAGGATCCCACTCATCTCTGAGTTATCTACTCAATGTGATGTAAAGTATAGCTAACCGTAACTGTATCTTAGCAGCCTAAGGAAGGATGTAAAGTATACCTAACCATCACTGTATCTTAGCAGCCTAAGGAAGGAATTTCAGTGGAGTGATCTTGATGATAGCATAGATTCAGCTGATCACTTCCCAAAATCTGTACCTAGAGATTACTGGCAGAGTTTGACAGCTCAAGGTCAAGAATTTAATTGCCTTCTTACACAGTTACTGATTCTCCCATAGTTAATGAGGAATGTAGCAGAAACTGAAAGTCTTAAGCTTGGAAAAGATTTTAAATCTATGTAGACTCAAGGAGAGAATAAGGGGAAAATAGAGGGACATGTTAGGGTTCTAAATAAGAACCTAGTATTGAAATTTGTAAAAATAAAGAAACCTAGCTCCTTATAATAGATCCATGGACATGAACTTAAATAAAATGGTGCAATCAAATTTTTATTGGAATCTAAACACTGCTTTGTAAATTGAGCTATCTGATCCTTCAAGTCTCTTTAATAGTCTGTTATCCATTACAAGAATTTTAAAGAGAAAGAATAATTCATAAATATGATCTTTTCTGTCACACATTAGTGTCTTAAAGCAGTAGCAGCAACTAAGGACATTTACTTTCTCTGACACAAATTTCATGTATCCATTAGACAGAACAAATAGGTGCAAAGGTGGTTGACCACAAAAGTTATGGGTGGAAAATTAGTATGATAGTCATCAATTTGGATGTGTTTGAAGTATTCGCTCCACCTGAAAGTTTCTCATGAGTGGCAGTCCTGACAGTCTTTGAAATTGTTCTACTTCTGTAGATTTGGCCCAGGACCCTTCCCCTTGTGTTCTGTTGTTATTTTCACTTTTCTGAGCATGACTGTTTTGTCTGAACACAGGAAGTATCACTATTCGCACTGTGTAAGTAACATTGAATAACTTAACACATCTTCCAGATGTGCCATTCTGTTACTCTGTGTATTAGATACTTAAACCTTCTGTATGCATTTCAAAGCAATTTATTATTTTTTACATGTTTCAGCACTAATATAAATTTGCAACCTTAAGAAATTACTGACAATATTTATTTTTCTACTAGCTTCTACCTACTTGGAAAGCCATATTGTTATTTATACTCAATTTTTTGCACTAAAGTAAATGTTTTATAGAAAAAGAATCAACAAAATTTGACTGGATTTACTCTCTATTTTCAGTCATTAACTTTATGCTTTGCTTAGAAATATTTCCTTCCAAATTCCATCTTATTTTTTTAAATTCTGAATTAAACATAACATCATTTTTCTTATACTCTTCTTTCCTGTAACCTACTCCAAACACTCCTCACCACATGGCCTCTAATTTTTTAGTTGTTATTGCTACACACTATACACACATACACACACATATAAATATATGAATGCTGAAATACATAAGTATAATATGCTCAGTACATTTAGTGTTACTTAATTTTTAAGTTTGTAAAATATTTTATTAAAACTTTACTGTAAATAATTTGCAAGTAAAATAATAGCTTCCATGAATAGCAACTTCAGGAGAGGATCAAGTAATATGTGAAGAGATCTATCAATTTTATCAACTAATTTTTGGACTCTATGATGTGGTTATGAAAAGGCTCCATCAACACCAACTGAAACTGAATACTTTCAATCATTAAATAATGACTGTTATAGCACTCTTTATTATCACATTCATATAAATGCAAGACGCTGTGACATTTTAATAAGAATCATAAGCTCTTTGGGGAAAAACTATTCAATATAACCTCCATAACAAATGTCTCTCACATAGCTGACTTTTTTTTTTACATGAAAATCAGGCTAATAAAATACTATTACAGAGAACCAAGGTGTGATCTAGTTTATTATTTTAAAAATCCGACTACAATTATTTATAACAACACATGTACAATGTACTCAGCCAAGTTCTCAGCGTAAAACAGTAAGGCAGATCAAACAACTGCTTTAGTCAAATTTCTGCTAAATTGCAAATTTTGTTGTCCCTAAATACTTAAAATATGGTAATACATTAAGAAGCATTCTTTACCAGTCATGGAGAGAGAGAGAGAGAGAGAGAGAGAGAGAGAGAGAGAGAGAGAGAGGAGATATGTATGGTTCATTGTGGGATCTAAATTACAGAAGAGTGGCTTCAGTTCTCAACACAGTCTGGGTCTTACACAATACAAGTTCAACTCTCTCATGTTAGAGAAATTTGACTCGTTATTTCTGTTTATTCTGATAAGCATTTGGCCCTTGAAATGTCATCCTTTGCCAAGGAGTCACTCAAAGACTTAGGTATATGTTGTCTTTCATGTTAATGACATAAGCTAAATCCAGGACAGAAACCCAGGGCTTCTTATACTTTTTTTTATCACTATAAAAGCATCTACACATTGTGTGATACTGATCTCAATACTTTCCAGACTTCAGGAGAAAATTATTCTGCCATTATTAGCATGAGTGATCGTGTTAAACAATATTAGATTTTTACGAAAATTAATCATATTTCAATATTCAAATCCTGTTCATAGCATATAAACCCAATTAAGAAGAATGATGTTCATTTCCTGGTAGCAATAACTCAATGATAAATGTAAAACATTAAGATCATCACTTTTCAATTATTTTGTCAAGTGTGAAGTAGGGAGCAAAGCCTACAGCCTTCATTTTAGTCAAATATAAGCACAATATGAAATGGAAGCTTCTGATGCCATGAGGAGTTCAATGAATTATGCAACAGCTAAGTTCATTTTTAAGTCTGTTTTTAAATTTCTATGGACTACAAAGGAAGGATAAAAATTATAATTCTGTGTACTTAAAATTAAACACATGACATTAAATGCATGAGCCAAAATCCATGTAGCACTCTTAAGTGGCAGAATCAGAGTGGACATAGTTCATTGCCAGTGCTTGGACTTTAGTGTCTGTGATGAGCAAAGGCAATTCAATCTGAGACAAAATTCACCAGTGTCTATAAAAATGGGCTTTAGACAAAGGTAATTCAGAGTATTAACCTAATTATGTATGAGTCAATAAAGGAAAGATACTGAGACAAAAATTTGCATGTTCTACCATTCTCTCAAGAAACATTTTATCACAGCAGGGGTCTGGGATGCAAGGCACACATCACAACACTACACAATTTATTTTATGTTGTTGATGTAATATTACAGGTCTTTTCAACTCTTGTAACACAACAAAAATTGTCCTAAAAAAAAAAATCACACAGCTCTCCTTCTGAAATCAAGGAGAATTCTGTGATAATCCTCCTAATAAGAACATCCTCTCATTCTGTCAGAGAAGACCCTGTGATTTTTTTCTACCCTTCCTCCTCTCCTTTGCCTACCTGACTCCTTCTAGGCATTATCTATAGAAGATTTAATTGCTTATGGCTCAGTCAGTCTAAAGGATTTATATAATAATAGGACATATATTCACAAGTACGATAACAGCAACTGCATGTTTGTATGGGTATGAGCGAGCGAGAGAGAATCAGAGTTAGACAGAGTCATAATGGATAAAGCCTTTTTTAAAAAAATCATATACTGGAGAATTCTGTGATATCTAGGTCAGCCTGGCTCATTTACACCTAGGAACATAACAGGAAGGAATTAGATAATGAACAAACTTTGTATTAATGCTTTTATGAATTGAAAGACTACAAATTTATTGTTATATCTCATAACAAAAGTTAAGGCTAAACTCTCCTTTCCTCAACAAACTGTACTATAAACAGTCACCTGGTTTTGATCCTTACCATAAATAACAAGTCCTGGGATTTCCCCTGTCGTTTGTTTTGTAGAACTGGGAGTTGAATTTAGCCTCTCAAGCACTCTACCATTGAGCTTCATTCCTTTGAAGTAACTTCTAAGTGGGAAAAGCAAGAAGACTTAACAAACAACACCTTAAAGCCCCACTCATGAAGAATAACACAACAATCTTTAGTGTTGAAGCTGTACAAGAGTCAATTAGGGAAGAGATAAATCCATTCTCAAAACCAAGAAGGTATTTTACAATGGCAATTCTGAGCAGTACCACCCATGTCCAGACATAAGCAAACCAGAAAAGTTTTAACTTAATCCAAGGCAAGGATTTTTCATTGCAGGACAATGAGTTATCCTGGCTTAAGAACAAAGTGGCATCACTATGCCTAATTGACAGAGGAAAGGAAATGTGTGTTCCCAGCTGTTTCCTTCTAACTAGAATTAATGGCTCTGGCAGATGCTCCCCACTGCCAAGTGTTTCAAAAAATAATCACCATGTTCAAATAATACAATAATCACCTTCATTTGAGCAAGGGAAGCTATATACAAACTGTGATGGGATAGAAATTAAAAATTATTTGTTAACATATTACTTAATTCATGAGACACCTATCTCTGAAATGAAAAACCAAAGAGCCTCAAGAAAGATTGGTGCTAATAAGAAACACTGTACAAAATGTAATTTCCATTTTGCTGCATGTCTAAGCCTACTCTCACTATATCCTCCAAGAAATGATTTTGTCTTATTACAATAGAAAATTAGAAAAAAAAAGAAGTAAGTCCTACGGACAGCTTAGCTACTTCAAAGTATAAAATGCTATTCTTTGACAACATATTGATTAACAATTAACAGGCTCACAGATCATTTTATACCGACAGAACATAAGACATATTGACAAATTGAGACAGTAAGGTACTTGCCATGTAAGCATGAGGATTTGAGTCAGCGCCCAGAACTCACATTAAAAAGTCAGGTGTAGCAGCACAAATCTGTATTTCCAGTGCTGGAGAGGCTGAGACAGGAAGACCCCTGGAGCATGTTGGCCAAGAGGCTAGCTGAATCTTCCCCAGCTCCGGGTTCAGTAAGAAAACAAAATGTAAGGTGGACAGCACCAAAGGAAGATAGCCAATATTAATTTCTGGCCTCAGTGTACACATGTGCACACACATATACCACACACATCTGGAGAGGGAGTGAATGGGGGAGGGAGTGTAAGGGGGAAGGAGAGACAGAGAGACAAAGGCAGAAAGACATACACACACGGGAGGGTGGGTAATTCTGTTATCTCTATTTTTTCACTGAAGGAGAAATGTACCCTGGCAGGAGGAGCCTGTGATCCTGTGTACTTGGGACCTGAAGCTCCCTTCTCACCTTGACGATTTATATGTCACTTCCTTCCAGCCACCCAATAATAGTGGTTTTGTGAGAAAAGAGATCACTTTATTGTTCTTAGACTTTGCCTCTAGACATGGAAATCATTTCATTAAAGATGAGGGAATGGATGGAGGTACTAAGAACATACTGAGAAATCATGAATCTTGGCAGGACCTCACGCCTTGTATTGTATCTGAGATTATATGCGGTTTCAGAGAGCCTCCAATGTAACCCACATTACCTACGTGTTACATAAATCCTTCGCAAACTGTGCAGCAAGGCAGACAGAAGAGGGGTGGAGCAGAAAGGAGAGAGAAAAGCCTGGAAGGCGGAAAGGGGTTAGGAAAACTAGATTTAGTAAACTCAAGGAAACTTGAGCCTAAGGAAATCATTGTGCTCATGTGATTTTCTATAAAATATGCTAAAAAATTATACATTAACTCAATATCAAAATTATTTAAAAGAATTGAATACAAAAGGTAAAATATGGCCCATGCCTCTACTTTGACAAAGTAGACAAGTTATCAAAATCATGCATTGTATCCTGCTTCTTACAGTTCTGCAAGAAAACTGACCAAGTCCCTGACACTTAAGCATAAAACGTTTTTTAAAAATGGACACAGTTTATGAACCTTATTTGCTTTCAGTTTAAAGTAATTACAGAGAATGAATCCTATATAATTGTTACTAGATTACTGGTCATTAATGGTATATCTATCTGAAAGCAGATATCTGAGATGCCCTGTTACTCTTTTTGATGAATTACTTAATTTGATAAATAAAAGTTTATTTATCAAATTTATTTATTTATTACCAGGCACCAACCAGTCACCAGAGTATAGACAATAAAAATCTAGTGTGAGGAAAGGGTTACTTTTGGGGTGTGACTTGTTGGCTAGTGAGGTTCCATAGACTTCCTAAATATTACAAGCTATTGCTAATAATCTTGGTTGCTCTCCATAACGTAAGAGTAAGACCTTACCACTGATAAATCACATAAATAAGTCATGAACACAGTGCTAGCTGTCTGGTACTGACCTATAAAATTCATCCCTAAAGTGTATGTTGTGTGAGTGTATACTTTTTTTCTTTTACCTTGAAGGTGCTATATACACTACTAGAAGAGAAAGAAATCAACAGTCTCATGCAGCTGTGAACCCTGTGAGCTACAGTAATGACTAGCCTGGCAAGGCATGCCCACTGGTGCAATACTAGAACAAACCACTATCTGACTGAACTTAAGGCTCACTATGCAAATGAAATGCGCACCTGGCATTATTTGGGCTAAGAAGTGATGGCTAGACAGGTCAGAGGCCTTAATTTAAGAACAAACTGCTATTACTCTACTAAATGGGCATAGTATTAAATCAGTTTCCTAGTGATTGTTATACCGACAGATTAATGTGTGTCTCAACCATCATAAGAAAAATGTTTTTGAAGTTAATAGTGATTAACAAAAAGACCACTGGTCGAGGTACAGTGACTAAATTGCTGTGAATATCCAGCCCTAAATTGGACATCATGCTTCCCTCTCCTCAAAAATTAAGGGTCATTGGAAATGAGGCAGTAGAAGGAGTATAAGAGCCAGAGAGATGGATGACTACAAGAAAACAGTATCTTCAGTACAGGACAACGCAACTGCACATAGCACATAACAGTTGTTATGACATGCATAAAACCTGTGCATGATCAAGCCAGATCAAACCCCAGCATAGAGACAGGAATTGGGGAGAAGTTCCACCCAAAGCCAAGGAACCACTGGATAACATTAATTGTTGGGAGAAGGAGGGTCATTTTTCTTTTTGGGCAAAGCTCCAGGAAAATCTATCACACTCCATTTGAAGGCTACAAAATCAGAATAGACACACAGCACAAACTGGATGTGATGGGTATAAAAAAACCATACAGAACAGAAAACTACGTAGGTAGGGAAGTAGGGCAGCTCTGGGAAGAATTGGAATGAATACAGTACAAGCACATACAAAAAAATTTCAAAGAAGTAGATTGAATTTTTTAAAAGATCAAATAGATGACAGACAGACAGATAGATTGGGTATGTACAGGAAATACAGTTCAGTGCTTCAAGCTTGCATAGCATGTGTGAGGTCATGGGTTCAGTCCTCAGCTCCTTCCCCCAAATGAACAGAAATAGAAAATGACAAAATATTGCTGAGGTTAAAAATGAGGTTGAATTTGTCTAATAGTTTATACCTTAACAATTCAACCAAAACAAGTTGCAAAAAGTTAAATGTGCTTACGTAAGAAAATACCTTCATCTGATGACTTTGTTCATGGTGAACCCTTATAAACTTCTCAAAATCATTTGAAAAGTTAAGCATCACTGAACAATATTTTTGCTAAGATTAAAAATATCCATTCTATTGAATGAGCAGTACCCATGAGATGAAGTGAGGCTGAAGCCCTGGAGGGAACCAGTAAGCAGGGCTTAGCTCAGGGCAAACTGATTAACATATGAATGGTAAGCCCATATTTCAGTAAAAGTGAGACCTCAGACAAAATCCTCTATCTGTTGACACCTTCCCTTTCTTTAGAAAAAGAAAGAGTAAAAAAGAATAAAGATGATTCCTCCCAGGAAAGGTTAAGGCAAGAACTGACAAAAATGTTTCAGTCTGAGCACTTCGTTATTAAATAGTTGAGAAAGAGTAGTTGCTAAATTAACTATAAACTTAAACATTAGTACTAAGAATGTGAATATTAGTGATATTAGTAATGGCATCATTAATTATACAAACATTGCTAATGCTAGTCTTAATAATACTAATATTGATAAATGTTTTCAATTATTAATGGCATTATGAATGTTGTGAATTTTCAATTCTCATCCAGAAAAGGCCAATGTCTAGGTCTAAGAGTGGGGTTTACACATTAAAACAGGGCTCAGTCTGCAGAGAAAAACCATTTCAGAGTTGCACATTCGGCCCATATAAGCTCACTTATAGAGGGAAGAATGCTATGCTGCTTAGGATAGTCTGAATTTTCAAGGCACTATGAGAATCATGGTAATGTGCATAACAGCATAAATTTTAATAATGAATTGCAATGCATAGTGTGATAAAAATTACATCCAAGTCATATTCTGTTTTACATATCAAGTATAAACATGACTTGATTCTCAGTTATTATTTCCACCTTTTTACTTACGACCTTTGATGACTCATAAAAGTAAATGCGCCATTATTGTTTAAAAGCAACCTCTGAAAATTTTATTTGCCTAGAATTAACTTTATGTGTTTCTCCTGCCTCACAGCTTCTTCAGTCTGAGAAAAATCTGCTACCTGAGCTGTAGACATAGCTTTTTCCAAGAGGATACATTTTCCACACACATTTTCCAAGAGGTATGTACATCATTAAGTTGGTGGAACACCTCCAATAGCCGATAATGGCCTTCTTGAGGTAATGCAGCAGCTAACAAGTATACCAATCTGACATAACTCTGGCTGGCAGTTCACAACAGCGAGGTGAAACAACCTATTCCATGAGATTTATAGAGCTTGGTGACACCTTTGTGGTGTGGAGG
This sequence comes from Rhabdomys pumilio, assembly GCA_030674055.1. Lineage (NCBI taxonomy): Eukaryota > Metazoa > Chordata > Mammalia > Rodentia > Muridae > Rhabdomys > Rhabdomys pumilio. Next base: position 13,620,644 of record JANHMN010000011.1, read on the forward strand.
GAAACTGCAAGTCACCCCTGTTATGGCTTGTATTCTGCAAATATTCTAGATGATGAATTTATAGTTATACATATCATAGTTCATTGTGGAGAACAGGGGATGTGGCTACTTGGCCTTTGTCATGTCCACCTACCTTCTCAACACTCCTCAGCCAGCTACAAGGAAGTATACTTGCGGTGTGATGGAGTCATTTGTTTGGATTTTCAGGGTTTGATTTATAAAACTGTCTAACTCTATAATGGCTAAATAAAATAAGACTTGCAATATTCTAAGCTGGTCTTTCTGCATTTTTCTCTTTAAAATGGAAATGTATGTAAAAAGAAAAATCTCAGAACATTTTTACAGTCATTTATCCTTTCATTGATTTCTGTTCTTTGGGAGAACAACAGTTTCCTCTAGGCATGACACAGCTATTGGCCAAGATGAAGCACCATTTCTAGGACGGTCAACAAAGACCTTGCCCTGCATGCAAGCTAGGAGCTGAACTGAGTTGACCAACATAGGGTAGGTGGGCCCACTGCAACAATAGTGAGACTGTTAACATTGCTGTCTAGAAGTTGGAAGGACCAAGAGAGCCTCAACCTAGATGTCTGGCCACACTCTCCCTCAGCAGCACGTGATATTGAGAAATGTCAGAGAATATAGGAAGTTCCAGATTGCCCATGGGTTGAGATTCTTTCTATGATGATGTGGGACTTTTCCAGTGATGCAGCTGCCTTTGAATAACCCCTGTTCCTGTAAACAACCCTAAATAATTCACTGGTATATCTTAGTGTAATTGATTGAAATCCTTCCTTTGACCTGTTGGTGAATCTCTGAGGTGAAAAGACATTTCTTTATCTCTCTCCAGGAAGAATTACATAACAAACACCTCTGTTCAAATGATCTGTTGCTGAGTTAAGTGCATACAGCTAATTTATAAATATACACACACACAGATTTAGTAATGTATAGTTACTTTAGAATTTTATATTTACTTATAAATGTCTTTGTGCATATGTGTATGTACATGTGCACATGCATGCACACATGAATGTGTGTTTATTCCAGCCAAAATAGATATCATTAGGATGGGATATCTCAGTTGACCTAAGGCTTCACAATTCTGTTAGACTGGCAGACGAGCAAGCCCCAGAGATCCTCCTGTCCTCCCTCATTGGTGTTGAAGCTGTAGATGAAGCCATCTCACTGTGACTGGTTTCTCCCCTTGGAACCTGGGAGGCTCATCTTCTCCTGACTTGGAGGCAAGTGCTTTACTGACTGAACCATCAACCCAACCCCTGGTTATACTTGTTTTAAACATGCAAATATTCTTCAAGTAAGACAGATAAGTATGTCACACATGCCCTTTTTTCTTAATATTTACAAAATGACACATGCTAATTTTATACCATCTAGAGTAGTAAATAAAATATACCAATACATTTTGTGCCAAAATATACTTCACCCTTTATTTTTGCTCCCTGAAAAAAAATGTTTTAAGCTTTAATCTGAACCAATTAAATTAAAGTAAAATAATTAAATCAAAATAAATTCCTTGTGTAATCTCATAAAAATAGTAAAGTAGGTTATAAAAATCTTGCTGAAGAATAGTTTTATTTAAATGATTTGATGTATTTATGAATAAATACAAAGAAATGAAATTATAGAAGAAAAAGAGGAAGAAGAAGGAGGAAGAGGAGGAGAAGGAGAGGAGGAGGAGAGGAGGAGGAGGAAAAAGAGGAGGAGGAGGAGGAGAAAATAATAATGAGCTAGGGAGATAGGGAGATGGCTCAGTGGAATTTCTGGCTTTGCTATCTCTCTATTTCAAAGTTTGGATTTCCTACATTGTGTCTCTCAGAAAATAAATAAGTAAATAAATAAACAAACAAACCTTACCTGTCAATAGCTACTTTCCATAGTCTTATAAAGTGTAATTATGTTCAGATAAACCAAAGTATAGCATCACCTAGTACTTGAGGCTTGTTAAACTATTAAGTCTTATGCAAAAATACATAATATCGTGCCCAAAATCTTGTCTGTACTGCTATTGCAACGTGCCATTCCTGGAGTTTACTAAACTCTGTGAGGACCATCTCATTGTATTTTGGGATAATCTTATTGTTGTTAAATTCCTATCACAATTTCAGTGTTAGCATTTGACAATAGAGTTAGGATTTTACATTTACATCCCAGAATTCTAAGGCAGTAACTGAGCTTTGTATTCTACAACCATCGAAATAGAACCTGACCATGATCTAAATATCCTCTCCCCAAATAACAAAGAGCCAGCTGGTGCCCTGACCCCTGTCAGCAGTACACATATTTCTTGTGGTCACATGCATTCCCAAGTCTTCTTACAATCTCTCTTAAGTCTTGAACTTGGTCAGGAGATTTCAGCTTTTAACATTTTAATAAAATACCTTTCTACATTCATACATTCAGTATTAGAGCCAACTTGATTTCACTTTTACTGCAATGACGTTTAAATACAGTTCATGTGAATCACCTTTTAGGTCTCGTTCTGTCAGTTGGTTGGGGAAATTGAAGGTTGCAGTCATTGGATGCTTTATTTTAAAGGAGAAAATACTACCTTGCTAACAGTCTCCTTTAAGACATGTTTTCATGCCAACAGCAAACAACAGCTGTCTCCAGTGCAGAAGAAAACCTAAAGAAAAAAATGCCTCGCTTTTAAAAAAATTCTTTAAATATTCCATGCTGTAATCAATGAAAATGTGTTTGTACATTTATCCCTGCAAATGGCTATCAATATTTCTTATATAATTGGAAGTTATGAGGCTGAATAGGAGATTTTCTTGAAAAAAAAATCATCCTCTTGAGAATCTAATGAAATGACTTGGTCAGATTTAAGTGTCAACCAGAACAGCTTTTCTTGTGTCAATTCATTACAAGCTCAAGGGCGACTCCTCTATTTAGTTCTTTTCTCAAGGTCAGGGAACAGAACTTGATTAATGTGGCTGCAAAACAGAATCCGATACAGAAAATATCAATCTCATATCTGGAAAGGTTTTGCTAAGAAACAGAATAGGGAAATCTTTACTATGAAAATGTGGCATAACGAGCTAATAGTCTCATTGTATTTTTATTATTTATGGTGATAAATAAGAAACATAAAATAGATGCTGAGGCAGAATTGCATGGTTATAAGTTTTTAGCATAAAAGATGTAGGCAACAATCATTTCGATAAAATACCAAAAAAGTGAGTGAGCTGAACCCAATTGTGCTGTCACAACTGCTAAAACAAGGACATTTTCAATATGCAGATAAAATTCAATAAACCCCTGACATGCTGTGGACAATTATGAACGGAAACACTTGGTTTGCATCAGAAAGGAAAAAAAAGAAGGAAATATTTAAACGTAAAGGAGGTATGTTTTAGACTTTATTTTTTTTTAAAGAAAATCTGTAGAATGAAAGTAGTTTTAATATACTTACTCAAAGTATAAGTATTAAGGAACTCATTTCCATATACAATGTAAAACGAATGCTTATTTTTCACAAAAATATGGAAATGGTTTAAGTCATAGTTGAAATGTTTGCTCTGGCATCCGACATAGCAAAAATAAGTAAACGAAGGAGCAAACAAATATAGCTCAGAGTTTCCTGGCTAATGACTGAAGCCTACGGTTTCTGGTCTACTACCAGTATGCTGTGCAATGATCCTGTCTAGAGGAAGAGATTTTGTGTTCTTCTCATGCGCGTCCCTAATACCTGAAGGTCCTGATTGTTGATGCTCTCCTACTGAAGAAAACAGATTCAGCCTGATTTTACTACACAGGTTGTAACACATTCCAAGTTCATCTACAGCAATGTTTCTCAACTTGTGTATTATGGCCTTTTGGTTCATGTGAAAGGAAAGGACCCTTTTCTGTGAATCACCTATAAAATTCTGAATATCAGAAATTCACATTATGATTCATAACAGCAAACACTACAGTTATGAAGTAGCAATGAAAATAATTTTATGATTGGGGGTCACCACAACATAGGGAACTGTATTAAAGGGTTGCAGCATTAGGAAGGTTGAGAACCACTGATATACATTCATGTTTCTCCAGGTAAAGCCAATCTCTTTCCTGTGATGCAGGAAGGCTTGTGATGTGTTATCGCTGCAAAACAGAGGACTGGGTTCTGATTAACTTAATAAAGTTGAAGTTTGTCAGGATTCAACCTCTGAAGAGGAAATAGAAAAGGTGAAAAGCTAATTAACTGTTGAAACAATAAATGAGAGGGTGCAAATCTTGCCATAGTCCAAGTCCCAAAGTTGAAAAGGCTGGGATGTGTTCAGGCTCCTGTCAACCTACAGGTCAAGAGGATGCAGGAAGCTGAGTGCACACATTTGAAGGCTAAGCCTCAGGGTAGGGTAGACAGTCAGCTGTACAGCACAGAGTATGCAGGGGTCATCAGAGAGTTACAAAGAAATATACTGAAATAAAGCCTATGGTTACAGTACTGTATGTAAGAGAATTCAGCGAGGAATCTTTCATTTTTCCATAGAAACACTCTAACAAGGATAAGACAGCTATTATATTAACCTGATCTACCTAAAGGTTTTGGCTACAAGACTTCAGCCAAGGTTAAGAGTTCATTAATCTACCTAGATAACCATGGCCTTGCTGGTCTGGCATCTTTCTTCCTTCTGTCACCTTGTGGTGAGGCCACCACTGCACCTAACTAGAGAGTGACAGGGTAGGACAATCTTTTTGTCTTGTTGCTTGTTTACTGAGTCATGCTTGCCCATCTGTAGCACAGATTGGCCTGGACTTACAATGTATCCCATGCTAACTTCAAACATATGGCAAGTCTCCTGCCCCATCCTGCATGAAAGCTGAAATTACAGGCAATAAGCACCCTGTTAAGTAAGATACACCAAATGAGACAGCCCAGCTCTGTGCTGAATTCTACTGCAGGTTTCTACACTGATATCAGTGATATAAAGCTTGGTGTGTGTGTGTGTGTGTGTGTGTGTGTGTGTGTGTGTGTGTATGTCTGTGTGTGTGCATGTGTGTGTGTGTGTGTGTGTGTGAAAGAGAGAAGGGGGGGCAGAATGAGGCATGATTTAATTAAGACCTGGTTAGATTAATAGACTAAATTCAAATACAATTGATGAATTGATTCCATTACATGAGTGTGTGTAAGCTTGCATACATGTGTGATATATGCAACTCTCTCTCTCTCTCTCTCTCTCTCTCTCTCTCTCTCTCTCTCTCTCTCTCTTTCTGTGTGTGTGTGTGTGTGTGTGTGTGTGTGTGTGTGTGTACAGATATGGATACAAAGAGAAGAGAGCACATTCAAGAACAAGTCCCCTGACACAATGTGAAGGCAAATGAGAAGTCTGTTGTTTTGCTTTAGAGATTGCAGAAAATTTATGAAATAAACTCTATCAACTCATAGCAATTTTGTGTATTACAAAATTTTCCACAGCACAAAGCTATTTCTTTTCTCAGTCAACCTATAGAGAACAATGAACTTTTTGTCCTTAACAGGGGAAAGGGCTTGAAGAAACAACCATCAGCAATGGTCTATGGAGATTATGCTTTGGCCTCTTTTTCTGTGAAAGCACCTACCCAATTTTACTAGAGTAGGGAGTAGCTGCCAAAACCACCAGGGGTACCTTGTTGGTGATTAAAGAACTAGAACTTGTGTTCATAAAATGGCATGCTTGAAGGAAAAGAGAAAGCAGGTTCCCAAAGGAGTCCCTAAATAGTATTGTTAAAATCCACACATTTGCTCAACATAAAAACCCAGCAATTAGCTAACAAACCTTGGTGACAGACTGCTATTAATTTTGTGCTGACTCCATACACGTAAATTAAAGCATTACAAGTTCCCCCATGTGCTACCTCTGACATTTGCTTTAAGCGAGTGAGCTGGCAACAAGGAGGCATAAACTTTACTCTTAATTCTCTTGGCCCCTGAGCTGCTGATCACTTTGTTAATTCCTAGAAATATATTTCAAAAGACCTTTGGAAAGTAAGTATATAATACAATGTCTTCAGTTGCAATGTCAAGAACTAAAATTTACAGTGTTTTCAAAGGACTTAGATCTGGCTACAGACACTTAACAAATAATATTATGCAATTGCACTATGGAATAAATAAAATATGAAACAATATATATGTTTTATGAGGTAACAAAATCCCATGTTATGATTTAGTGGCTCTTAGGGAGTGAGTACTTAAAAAACTAAAACAGAGAGAACTACTTAACTTACTACAAACAATAGGAACTGAGAAGAAACCAATCTTATGTCTACAGAAATTTCCCAGCTGTGATGAAAAGAAATGTATAGATTATTTACAGAACTTCAATGACTTAAGTCATTTGCAGGTTAAAGTTTTCATTGAGAAAGCTAAGTGATACCGTCATATGCCATGGAAACACAGCTAAAGCACAGTGTTAGAAACAACAGCCTCGCTAAGTAGAGAGAGCATTTCCTGCACAAGAGTGAAGCCAGAATTTGGATGCCCAGATCCAATACAAAGGCCAGGAAGGCTTAGTCTCAGTACTTGGGAGACACAGGTAGGGGTCCCCAGGATAGCTGTCTAACCAGACTAGATGAATGTGGGTTAACCTTAAGTTCAGCAAGAGACACTGTGTCAGTAAATACAATAGAGGGCAGTTAAGGAAGACACCAAGTGCCAATATCTGGGTTCCACGGGCACCCATACCTACTCATCTGCACTGCTACCGATGTACACACCCACCCACACACAGTCACACACCGCACACACACATACGCATGTTCAAAATGAAACAAAGCCAACTGATTTTCAAGTCAGTTTTGGAGATTTGGATCCCTGGTGTACAGGACAGCCAGGATGACATCACCTCTCCCTGGGGTTGTGAGACCTGCTCCTTACTGTCTGTATGTTGCGCCGAAAGCACCACTGCTTCTGCTACTTTATTTTTTATAATGAACTTATCATCACGTAATGTGATCACTAGCTGTCTCCAGCATCGCTATTAATCTCTTCACATTGCCTGTCTCAAAACTCACACCCTGAAACAGTGGGTGGCAAATCCATATCACCCATCATGCAGACGCCCAATAGTTTTCACCTTTCATTGCACTTGGGTCCTATCCTACTTTTTTGAATACATACCTACATAATTAAAATATGTGAAAATTCCTAAAACCATTCCCCTGTACATATGTATTCAATAAAGAGTGACATAATTTAGACTTCAAGAACTTCCAAATCTCAAAGAAAAGACTCAAAGAAATGGCATAAAGTTGCAAATTTACATATAAAAGAAAACATTTCCTGCTAAATTTACACTTTACTTTGAGTTGTCTTCTGCTACTTAAGGCATGTAAGCACAGAGTTTGTGTTCAAGTCTAGATTTCCTGGGAGCCCAGCAAAGTAATTGGTGCTGTGCAAACAAAGGACTGAATTAAGTAAGTTGACCATAGGATTGTCTCATGTTTTGGATGATAAGACTGTTTTGAATAACTAATTAAACAGAAATAATTTGGCAATTGTTTAGTTAGGGCATTTGGGGGCCAGTAATAACAATAATAAGTTCTTTATGTTGAGTTTAAATTTGGTAATGTGTACAATTTATAGTAAAGCAAAACTGTATCTTAAAGTTATCAGGTATAGTTCCCAAAAAAACAAGAGCAAATCCATATGTGTGAGCCAAAATGAAACACAATGTAAACACACATATGAATCTGGAGGTAGGGGGCATTCTTCTCTCTCACCTTTCCATGTAATGCTCATGTACAGGCAAGCTCAGAGGCAAGTCTTTAAATAAAAAAACATTTGTAGTCTCTTGATTTTTTAAAAAATAAATTGTGCTTGTCAATCTACGAAGAAATAAAATGACTAATGTGTTAAAGCCTTAGTAACCTGTGGGTTCAGATCACAAGGGGAAAAACATTGATCCAAATGCTTATGAATGCAGTCTCACATAGCAAAGTGTTCCTGTCCTTCGATACAATACGAATCATCTCAAGCAATGAACTATGGCATGCAGGGAGAAGCGGGCATGAAAGTAATCTCTGTGGATTTAAACCCAACGTGTCTGCTTCCTTAACTGATCGGAAGCAAGAGCCAAGACTAAGTAAGACACATTTCATCTTCAAAGCCTGAGAAACTATTTACCCTGGTGGGAAATTAAATAAACAATTATGGTATGTTGTAAACTAGTATCTCCAGTGAGCCTACATTCTTGCTAAGAAGGATATTCACATTTGTTTTTTAAATCACCACACACAGACATAGATTCAGAGGTTCAGAGAATGTGTAAACATTCTCCTTGCACCCAAAAACTAAACTGGTCTTAGACTTTGCATTAATTGGCTGATCAGTAAAAATGACTTTGAAAAAGAAAACTTTACTTAAGACAAAAAAAAAAAAAAAAAAAAAGACAAGTGACTTAGTAGTCCTACTTCTGTGACACACATTTGCAGAACAAATATATATATATATATATATATATATATATATATATATATATGATTGTTTGTTCATAATCAATGGCTCCAAAAGAGCCAGTGCAAAAAGACTAGGGTTCAAATAGACATATAAAGAAAGCAGAAAACTCGAATTCTTTTTATCACATAGTTTTAGTTGTAAAAAGTTTAGTATATAATGTAAATAATTAAATTGACACTTAGCCTCATTTAATCATTACATAAACCAGTGAAAATGATTATCTTATTTTGTAGAAGAGAAACCAGATGTACCGGAGATAGATAAGTCAACAAGGCCACATTTCACATTTTATCATGTGGAATTCTCCAAGCATACACAGGTATGACAGACATCACATCTTATTTTCCTGGGATAACGTCAAATCTACATTGTATTTACTTTGTAAGAAAGTCAAAATTCACAGATTTTCAAGTAATAGTGTGATGACTAAATATAATATAATACAATGTAATATAATATAATTAATATAAACTTACCTTGTTCAAAATTTACAGAAAAACAAAACAAAAACCCCACAACTTTGCATGTTTTTCAAAAGCAAGCCTGGAACATTTTTAGTTTAACAACAAATTAGATTTTTCATTTGAAAGATAGTCTTGCTATATATCCCTGGCTGATCTGAAATTTACTAAGTGCAGTAGCCTGGCCTCCAACTTGTGACATTCCTCCCTTAGTGCTGAGATTACAATCATGCACTACCACACCTACCTCAAAGTGTAATCTTAATTCAGTTGATTTCATAATATTATTTTTTAGTGAACATGCTTATAAAAAATGAAACAGTATCCAGTATTATATTCTCCAGTGTTTGATTTCAGGGCCACTGCTCCCTAAAACTAGAAAGTCCTCAGTGGTAAATGGAGACATTCACATACACTGGAAATCACATGAAAGACTCAAATGCTGTGTCGTATAACAGCTTTGAGCAAACAGTACGGTTTCTTCTTTGTATTTTTCATAATAAAGACCAAGAAAGTACTTCTTATATACCATTAGGAGGGAGCCAGTAAACTACACACACTCAACAAGTCTATGTCAATTATCTCATTTTGTAGAGCCAGTATCAATGAGATTATAGTATTTTCATATTTCCTAAAATGAAAAAAATTAGATCAACTTCAATTTTGTGTATTCTTCACAGCCATGGCTACTCACTCACTTGAGCAACATGGTTTGTCTTTGAGCTACAGTGGCAGATGTAACTGTAACTAAGGTTGTACTGTGTAGTGGTTAAAATTTTTACTATCTGTTCCTTTAACAAACAATAGAAATGATTCCTGGAAATGCAGTGCTCCCTATGGTCCATTAAGAAAGATTTGCCATCTGCTCTAGACAACACAAAGACTCCAGTGGCTTTTCTTCTTTCTCTTCTTTTGAGCCTGAAATGCACTGAATTTCGTATTTCTTCCTCCATGTTGTGCGACAAGACTAGAACATTGAAAAATGATTTATTAGCTCAGTATTTTACACATAGAAATATTTCAACGAATTAATGTTTTGGGGGAGTGGAAGTCCAAGAATCCCTTCCCCTTTCTGCCTATTAAAGTTCTATCAGTCTTTGCAATCCAGGGAGAGCTTCACACTCATAACAATCCTACTGCCTGAACCGCTTGAGGTCTGGGATTACAGGCATTCAGCACTATTCCTGGTGATATGATAAATCTTAATGACTATAGTCTCTTTTGTTATTTATATATATTTAAATTTATGTAATAGTGGATTTTTTACTGTTTAATATTAAATCACTTTTACCTTAACTAGTACTGATAAAAAAAAAAAAAGAATATCATTATCACACAGCTATTTCCCAAGAATGTGAGAATGTTAGGATAAGGTTAGGAGTTAGAAAATGGAGTTAAAGAGCTTAAATACTGTTACCAAGCCTGTGCTAAGAAAAGAAATGTTACCAGATCTTTGCATTGATGATAAATGACATTACTTGGGTTAGGGACAATGCATCTTTTTTTACTAAGGCTGACTATTGATAATCTTGAAATATTATAGGAAAAAAGGTAATTTTCGTAGGGTTACAATTTCAATTTTGTTCCCCATACTCTCTTGCATCTCAAGGCTCAAGGTCAACGGAGTCAACACTGGGTAGCTTATTCAGTGGAAGCCTTTCACAGTACAAAATTTAAAGTCCTTTCTTTCAATGACCACAGAGGTCTTTTTCAGAGGAATAAAGGTTTTCCTAGTGGTTTTGGACCAATTTCCCAAAGCTCATTGAAAAGTGAAAGTATTTTTCTTCTCTCCAAGGAGCCTCAGGCTACATGCACCTTAGTTGGCAACAGTTAAATCAATTCAAAAGCAAGAAACTGGACTTTCTTCAAATTCTCTTTACATGGTACCCTAGCATCATAGGCACATTTCACAGAACATCTCTCCACCCTTCAATAGTTTGCCATTATTAACTGAAAGGACAAAAGAAAATGAAAATCCAACCTATATTTCTAAAACCACAGCATAACCCACGAAGGCTACTGGGGAGAAAATAAAAACCTGAGTGCATTATAGGAATATCAGAGCCAAACTGAAAAAGCTTACAGGAATCAGTGCATCTCCCACTTTGTATATTAGTCTCACTTTCAGCAAAGATAACGGAAATGAAAAACACATTTCCATATTTATGTAACCTACAAATCCCTTTAGATCATGGAAAGGAACTATGTACTAAGCTGAAATTTAACTGAGAAAAAAATGTAAGAGGATATAATAATCCAATAAGAAGAATAACAGAGTCTCGAAGAGGGATACAGTTGGTGTTGATGGGATATTAGAATTCCACTAATCATGTCTCAGATTCAGCTCAAGTTGAGTTGATGAAGAGGGTTTTTTTTTGCCATTCTGAGTTTTCCAGCTGGGATATTGGCAGACTATCTCATTCCACGCTCTGAGGATGGTTCTTTAGAAAACTGAACCATGAAGAATCAATTAGACAGGCAACAATTCTCTCTCTAAGTATCATCTCAAAGTCATTAACTTTGGGCACAAAACATGATGGACATTTTATAAGCAAGAGAGCTATGTGCTATTCTGGATTACCAAGAAAGAATGACCCTCGTGTTGGAACTGGCATAGCCTTCTTTGTATTGATGCACTTAGGATGAGCAGATCAATCTGATGGCCTTTTGAAGTAGACATTCACAGTTCCAGACTTTCTTCGGTGCATTTGTTTCCCTTTGTATTCTATAGCATGCTCAAATCAAACTTTTCTTGAGCTTACACTGTTGAACGTTATTGCTACTCTTGCAACTATTGTGAACTACTGTGAACTACTACTGTGAATGCCAGTTTGTTCTTGAACCTTCAGCAATAACCTCAAACACTGCTGCACTGGGAAAGTCTCATGACCCTCATCCCCAAAATACATCAGTCCAGTCACACATCGAATTTGAATATGTTGAAAACCATCAAACACAATTTAGTGTTCATCAGAACTACTTTCAATGTTCTATATGGAGGACACAAGGGAAGCTGAGGACATCCAGTTTTGGGGGTGATAAGTAGAATAAACATAAGAGATCACTTTGTCCAGGAAAGATTCCTCAAATGACTTTAAAGTATAGCCATTGGATGGAGATTGAGTCCTAGAATGTGACCAGCTTCTATTCATTCTCTCCTACAGGTCTGGGATATACTAGGTGGAGAAAATAATCAAAAAAGAGGAAGAAATTTTAGCTTTCCTTTCAGCAATGTTAAGAATGACTAATAAAAATGATAGAAAGTCTTAGAAAATTCAGAATGAAGCAAAGGTGAAGGAAAAAAAAACCACTAATGCCCACATTCCTCAGAGACATGTGAAAATGAAACAATCACTCAGTGACAAATCCAAAATTAAAATTAAGACGCTTCAGATAAACACGATCTACTCCAGGAATTCTCAGTAACTGTTATTGCTGTTTTGCAGCCATTGAGCCTCACCAAGGGTACACTTCATTTCAGGCCGTCCTTTCTCCTTTCACAGACAAGAGTGAGGGAAGAGGGCTGTGTTATGTGTTCACCTTGTTTGACTGGAGTGGCTATGCAAAATTTGCTCCTGGAAATTCTGATTCCAGAAGCAGGAGCTTGAATCTACTTTCCAGAAGCTACACTACTAGCTGATGTAAGTCTCCAACTACGGAAAACAGGGCTGCATGTTGATATGTATATAGTATTCCTGCTATTCTTTCAAACCATCTCTCCCTTTGTCAGCAAACTAGAGAGAAAATTATATATAAACGAGGCAACATAATCTATGGTTCATTTGTCAATAAGTTCTACATTGCTTGATTGGTGCCCGGAGAGGGAGGCAGGTCTTTATCACTGGGAGAGCCCAGGAGAAGGAAACCAACTAACTGCCAATTCTTTAGGGTAGAAGATGGAAGATCTTTTCTCAGCTGGATGCCATTTGATTTGTGATCTGCTGAATTTGGCAAGTGCCCACTTTCATAAATTGCTTTAAAGGCAAAATTCTCCTAGCTTTTAGGATAACAACATCACCTTTCTCCATCTAAATCGCTTTTGCAGCACCTTCCTAGACAAAGGATAAGGCAGTGAGTACATCTTGGAAATCAGGCAAAAAAATGGATGTGAGGCAGATGAGAGAGGAAATAAAAAGTATAGGATACAAAATCAGGCTCTCCACAGACTGGAGAGTAAGTCAAGCCAATAAAAGTGCTCTGTGGAAGGACTTATTTTTTTTTCATGCATATCCATATGTGGTATATGTGAGTTTGTGTGTGTGTGTGTGTGTGTGTGTGTGTGTGTGTGTGTGTATTTTCATGAGTGAATGCACATTTGTGTGGGTGCACATGTGTGTGCATGCATGTGTCCAACGACAATCCATTCGCAGTGAGGCAGTGCCTTCTTTCTCTCCCATGGCTTTGCACATATGTCACTAGTAAATGTTAAATCATTGAATGCATGAATCTCTGACACCGAGTATGTCAAGCATCAGGAAAAGTCACTTCTGTTCCCATAAAACTTCTTTATTAAAAAAAAAATACTGGCAACAGTAATAAAGAGTGACTCAATCTCTAACTGCAACCTTGAAAGCAAGCTAGGAAATTGGTCGTCCGTCTCTGCCTGTGCCCTTCTTGCTCAGTGGATTGGTTCAAGGATTGGAGTCTTCGAGATGTAAAAGAACTGATTTAAAAAAAAAAAAACTGAAAACAATGACAAATGCCTGTCATCAGCATCCTCATGATTGATTACCATCAGCCAGGTAATTATACAGGCTGAAGAAGACTGTTGCAAACATTAGAGCCAAAATAGACGCCTCAAGGTTAACACATCCTAATTACCTTCTGTGACAACCTATATACTCTTTTAAAAGATAAGACTGGAAAAAAAAGGGCAGGTAAAATTAATGTGGATCATTTCCCGTGTCCAGTGAGTCACTGAAATTGCAGGATAAATCTTCCCTTTACATTCTTACCTAGCAAGGCAGAGCAAGGTAAAACATTCTCCAATATAAAAGCCTCTAGACAACAACATCATTTATTCACTGTGGACATTTGCTGAGTTTGTAATGGAGAATTCAGAAGCAAGCATCTCTCTATAAAGTGTGTGTAGTAAGACGTACCAAGAGTAAATAACAGCAAAGCAAAGAAAATGTCATGTTTACTAACTGCTTATACATTTTACAATGAAATTACCTGTTAAGGACTTGAAAGAAGCAATTTAGTACTAAAAAAAAAAATTAGTGAAGTGTGAAAAATACCTAATTCAATGAGTATTAACTAAGGAAGCTTGACCTTGTAAACTTGGTTAGAGAGGGAAGCAGACACACACAAAAAAAAGCTGGGTTTTTCCTTACAGTTGCTTCCTACTTATCTGGCTTATCTGAGGCTCAAGTCCATAAAGCTTCTTAAGTATATTTGAGCATTGGGTCAAGATGGTGTTAATGGTGTCAAGTTAGGAACATCATTGGGACATAGAGGGCCACCCCAATAATGTTACATAAAATATAAACCTTCCCCACATATACTACACTCCCTTCATAGCATTTCACCATGGAAGCCTTCAGAATTTTTCTTTCCAAAGAGATTCTCAGTACTATGTCCAGAGTTTAGACCTTTATTTTTTTACAAAGTGATTCAGAATTTAACATATGTTTGCTTTTTTTTTCAATTTATGAGAAAAATACATCCTTAGAATAAGAAAACAGGTCTGTTAAATAACAGGGTGATAAAGTTGAGTATTTGTGCTTTAAAGATTTTCAGAAACATTAATGTACCTTTTATCCCAGTACTATGGGAATAGCAGCAGGAGAAAAAGAATTCAAAGATTGCCTCAGCTACACAGGGTTCCAGAGCAGCCTGGGTTACAATAGACTCTGTGTCCAATAAGCATGTCAGTAATTTATTTCCTCTGGACAGTCTACTAGGCAAGACTTACCAGAGAGCTATGGATTTTGTTTTATACATATATTTAAGAGACATATTCATTAAGTCTACCTAAAAAACAGCTAGTGAAGCTAATTTAGAAACAATACAGGAAAATAAATAGAAAAAAATACAACAAACCAGTATTGAAGGCTGAGGAAAAAGAATCATGAGGTAAAGGGCACAAATTTGAGGTTGTCCTTAAAAACAGAGAAGAGGAACGACAAATTATTTTTTGGTTAAACTTAGGGAAAGCTTGGAATAAGGAAAACACATAGGACTTTACTTTGAGGATGATAATACCTAAAGATCTGAACACTAAGCCAAGGAACTTAAAGCCATTTCTTGTTTTCTAGAAACTGACTACAGGTCATAGATGATGAACTTGACTTGGCTATATATCCTGAGTAATTCAGTATTCTGACCCTGCAAGTAGTGATATTTGCTTACTGCCACCTGGTTGAGCTGAGATCTTTATCTTTCTAGAATTTGATATTAACTGAAATCTCATTATTATAACTACCTTGTGTGCTACAAACCTACAAAGCTGGTGTTGTACAAAGGTGCTCATCATGACCCAATAAAAGTAGTTCCTAATGATATGATGCTATCGCCATAGATCAGGGCCTCACTCAGCCCTCATCAGAGAAGCTTCTTGCAGTAGAGGATAGTTAATTAAGAGGCTGACAACAGAGCAATGTGCAGACATTAAAACACTATACCTGAAATGGGGTGTCTATATTAAACTCCTCTTCCTGAAAAGGAATCTATACAAAAGATAGAGCAGAAATATCACAGGAGCCAGAAGTGGTAGATGACTCCAAGGAAAGAGTATTTTCCAGACATAACAAGGCTGATGCAGAGACTCTGATAGCTCTCAGAAACCTGCACAAATTCAAGCTAGACAAAATGGCAGCACATAGAGAGAGAGGAAACTCAGTTGTTTTCAATGGAGTGTCAATAGATATATCAATCACACTATAGGTCAGGCTTCATGCTCAGGAGTAGCTGGCCAATGAGAAACAGTCCCCATGGTTTCTTATGTGTTGTTGTTGTTGTTTGTTTGTTCATTTGTTTGTCTGTCTTATTTTGTTGTTGTTTTGTCCTTTTGTTGTTGTTTTTAAGTTTTTGTCTTTTTAATTTAGAGATAGGAAGAAGGGTGAGTAAGGAGGAAGGAAGGGTCAGAGAAGACTAAGGGAAGGCAAAAAGTATATTCAAAATATATTGTATGGAAAATTTACAAAGTAATGATAATACATAAAAACATTGACAACAGAATATTGATTTTAAACATACTTACACATAAAGCATAAAAGCAAAACTGTAGAAGCAATTCCACAATTCCTTTTAGAGAATGCAAACCACACCTAAGTCCTGATGTCCCCCTCCATACAATACCATGCTCCCAGAGAGAAGCATGGAGAAATGAAGAAGCCTAGGCTATACAGTGGCAGAAGTTTAGTGCAGGGACAAGTAAACAAGTCTTCTTCGACTGTCTTTTAGACCCAGCTGTTATACTGTCAATGTGTTCTGCTAAAGCATGAGGTATGGTTTCTCCAAATTTTCTACTCTTTATAATTTATTCAAAATCACAATGTTAGCAAACACTTTGTGCATATCATACTATCTGCATTCTTTATATAATATGAATCATTTATGGCTTGAGGATTTTACTGCAGATATTCATTTTATATAGTGATGAGTTCATGGAGCCATTTTTCAAAGAAGTACTTTTTTTCATTAAGTAATTAACAACACTCACTCCACTGTATCCTCCTTTTTCTCTTCTTCTACTCTTTCCCATCCCACCCAGACAGTCTTATCCTGTTTTTTTCATTACGCACACATCCACACACATCCACACACATCCACACACACACATCCACACACACACACACACACACACGGGAGAAAGAGAGGGAGAGAGAGAGAGAGAGGGAGGGAGAAAGAGAGAGAGATGGAGAGATGGAGAGATGGAGAGATGGAGAGAGAGAGAATGCAAATGACATTAAGATGAATACATACAAATTTCCAAATGTTATCTCAAGAAACAAAAATTATGGTAGTATGCAAACAGACAATGCAGAAACTGGTTCTAATGTTCTACATTCCACAAAGAAACCACAGAAATATGGAGGTAGAATAAAAGTCGAATCTTTCATCTCAACCCTGAAGAAAAGCTGCTTAGGAGGTTGTGGAGACCTTGATCTTCTCACTTAACTAAGCTATGTTAAAATACAGTGTCATTGAAGGATAGGAAGTGAGAGGCAGGAGCCCATGGTGTGGCTGCATTTTAACTAACTAACATTCCCAGAGTTGGAGGAGGAGAAACCATGGGTTCTCAAGGATGCCACAGAGTAAGAAGAAAAACAACCTGCTGTCTTTGTAATTTCAATATAAAAGGGTATTGTCGGAGATAGAGGATCCCCCAAAGAGAAAGTCTACAGAGTAGAAACCCAAAACCTATGAGCTGATAAAAAGACAGTGACTTGGACTCACTACTGATGGATCACTACACATGGATCTTTCAGGAAGAGAACTCTCTAGAGAACACAAAACCTACCTTGGGTATGAGTGACCCCCCAGATTCCTTACTTTCACTATAATTTAATATTTATGACGTACAGCATGATAACAACACATATATATGATGTGTGAGGACCAAATTAATAGCAATGAATAGTCTCATCTCAAGCATTTAAATAAAAAGGAGGTGAGAGCAGCATCTCATGTCCTGCAGCCAGCTTTGCACTTGCTACGCAGATGAGGAAGGTTAGCTCCTGTTTGAGATTTCCAGTATACAACAATGTCCAACCCACTTTAAATCATTTTGGTCAACATGTACTCATTGCACACATATATCAGGTTCAGCATGATCACTCAGGAATACATTCAGATGGACCGAATCAGACTGATTGGCATTTCCCTCTTCGCATCATCCCTTTCTGTTTGGAGCCTATGAGCTTCTCTCTGCCCCCTGTCTCACTCTCAGCCTCTGCTCTCTAGCACTGAGGACCCATCAGAGTAGGATGAATGGGGATAGGGAGGCAGGTGGGAATGTACATAGGTACAAGCTGGGCCTGGCTGGGGTGAGAATGTGGAATAAATGACTATTCAGAAAAGAAGAAAGTGCTTGGGTTGAACGGTATGGGCCTGGGAACTTTCCATGTACTAAATAAGTAAATGTTTTGTTCTTGTTTGCTTATGTGAGGGGCTGGCAACAGGGATAGGAGAAGGAGGTCTTCCTATGTAGTCCCAAGTAACCGAAAACTATGGCAGTCCCCTTGCCTCACCTTTCTATGTACAGAGCTTACAGGTATGTGTTACACTATCCAGCTCCACGTTATTAAGTGTTATGGTAATTTATGAAAATCAAAGGATTTTCCATCATATTGGACGCTACTTATAAAAATGGAAAAAGATTTTGTCCTTAGTTTGCAGAATTTTTAAAGGCCAAAGAAAGAAAAAAGTTGGTTTTTCTTTTATATTTATAAACCATGCTTGTTTAATATGTTAGTAGATAGATGATAGATAGATAGATAGATAGATAGATAGATAGATAGATAGATAGATAGACAGATAGATGACAAATATGTTTATGTATGTAATGTGCATTCCATGGTAAATGTCACTAATGCTGGCAGTACCTCTGCCAGTACTGTATGTCTGTCATTTACAACTGAGGAAACTAAGATGAAAAAAGCTTTGTTAATTCTCTGGCCCTGAACAACCACACGTGAAAGTTCTAAGCATTTTACACATTTATGAACTCATCTAATTTTCCTAATAGAAGCATGAGAAAGTCATTATATGCTAAACATTTTACTGCAAAGGACACTGAGGCCTGACAGGAATGGCAGCAAGTGCCCTGTTAGCAACCACACCCTGCCAGGCTCTGGAGTCCACAGCACCATGAAACCAACATAAGCATCAGCCATAACTGCACTGGCGATCAATCCCCAGAGGGCTCTTCCATTAAGCATAGAGCAATGGCTAAAGCATAAAGAAGGGAATAGAAAATGGAGCAGAGACTAGAGCACGGATGACACTACTTTATCCTGTGAAGCAGAGTAAATAGTTTCCCTTCTCAGGGCTTACATTCAGATGTCTGTTATGTTAGAGCACTAGACTGGATTGCCTCCAGAAGCCTTTGCAGATTTGGATTTGCCTTCCAGCTCTAAAAGAATGCTTGTATGGTGGGCAGGTTATACATATTAATTTATGCAAATAATTCAGCTTAGCATCTGACTACATAGCTGATGAAACAGTTACAAATTTACATAAGAGATACTCTTGAAAAATGTTAATATAGATGCAATCAACATTTCTTATGACATGTGAACTGGATGAAAATCCAAGACAATCTCAAAGATTTAAGACACCTTAGTGAGAAATTTAAGTGCTTGTGTTGGGGTTAGACTTTGATTCACTATTATTAGTCTTAAAACTGCATGGCTGTTTTGGGAGCTTATTTTGTGAATCCTGATTTGAAAATGTAATGAGAATTTTTTTCCACTCAAATTTTGGTTAATGGTGCAGATAACTCATTTATTTCCTTATCACATTAAATAAGAAATATTAAATATTTCTTAATATTAAGAGTATTAAGTAAGAAATATACTAAGAATTCAGAATTCAAAATTTTGATCATTGCATTTGGCCTCCTTGCTTGCTAGTTACAAAATAAGGAAATAACTTGTTATTTTAATTTATTTCCATATGAGTTATGATAATATCTTTGAGGAGGAAACACTGCTAACATTGCTAGTTTCAGTATCTCCATGTAGCCCTTTGTCTGTTTAAAATCAACAGTTGTGACTGTTGGATACCTGTCCCAAACAAATTGAATAGAGGTGTTTACTGAGTGGTTCTGGCACTACCTATGTGCTCAATTTTCCCTGAAAACCTTCAGTTTGTTTAGTTCTCACAGGCAGAGTGCTAGAAAGTACTGTTCTATCCTCTTGACAAATGCAGGAACTGAGATAAAGTCATTTGACTAAACTTAGTAGTCAGGTAATAGTCGGGGAGTTGGCTGATTACAGGAAAGTTAGTCACCCAGACTGTTGATTAGTGTACAATAAAATCATTAACAAATAACTCCTGTAGGCTGAAATACTCTTCCTTTTGTTTTGAAGGTTTTATGTTGAGAGATCATTCATCAGGTGACTGACACTCAAGTTCTGTTTCACAAATAAAATGTATGCCTTTGGTGAAAAAAAAAATCACTCATTCTTATTACAATGACAATTTGGAACGGCTCCTGCCTGTAAGAGAAATGTTGGCTTTCTGTGTGTTTACCTCATTGAGTGACGATGAGGCCTAAAAGTTGGGGGCCATGCTTCCTTCAAGTTTCTGGTTTCTCAGTCAGTGTAAAGGATGAATTACATCACAGCATAGCAGTCACAAATTACAGGAGCACCAAGTGACTTTAAAATGTAGTAACATTTTCTCCTGTGGTTCTGGGGGATAAAAGGAAGGCCCATCTTCCCTCCACATTCATTCTTCATGAAAGACTCCTTTCTTTTCTGACAATCTTGATGGTTCTTTACCTTGGACTGTGGCTACACTGTCCAATAAATAAAGTCTCCCTGTATTTTGGGTCCTCTGCTACCTATATAGGGATTAAGAGTCCATCTTGAAAGACATGAAATGATAGAGACTTAAATAACTTTAGATGTAGAGAACCTACTTTAAAATGAAGTCACATTTTTGCTACTAGGTTAACATGAATTTTGGAAGGGACAACTGAGCCTACTTCAGGCAAGAGAGGATATACTTCAGCCCAGCAACAAGCCACCTTTCCTCACACACCCAAACTCACTCTACCAAATGCATGCAGTAATGTGACCTCAGCCTGGGCACTTAGCAACAGAGGAAAGCAGGTTTCAGAGACTCCCTCAGGACTGAGGTGATGGGATTAAGGACAGTTCTCTGGATGCAATATGCTGAAAACACAACAAATCCACTTTGAGCTTTAATCCAAACTTGCTTCATACAATCTTTCTAGCAGCTCTAGAATGTTAGAGCTTCTAGGTTTCAGGTTTTTTGCCTCCAGTGATGGCATCCTCATGACATCACAGATGCTGAATAGGAATGAGTATTCACTAAGAGAGAATATGCAGAATTATTTCCTAAACGTACAATAATTGCAAAAAGCTTGAAAGAGGAACCAGTGCTAACTCTTCTAAACAGAATGCCAGACAGAAAACAAATGCTAGCTGCCCCCTTTTTTTTTTCACCCAAAAAATTGTAATAAATAATTCAGGACACTATAGGAAAATGCAAATATATAAAACATGCATTTGACATTGTATTAAGGGTCTATTTTCAGCATTTATTTTTAGAACATTAATACATATTTCTGGATAGTTGTCTTATTTTCTACACTATAAATAAACTCCGTTGTTGTCAAGGGCATCCCCAATGCCTAGATAAAAGTCTGGCACAAGCTAAATGTTCAACACATTTTTAAATGAATGAATGAATGAATGAATGAATGAAACATAGAAGGAAGGTAGGGCACAATATTGCCAGATAGAAAAATACTTTCTTCATTATCATAATCTACACCAATTTGTATAAACGGAATTGTCTTTTTGTTGGAGACTCTCTCATTCAGTGCCACTCCTCGAAATGCCTGCTGTGAGATGCTATTTGGAAATTTCCATCAAGTATAAGTAGCTAAGTTTCCTATGCTAAAAATTAAACAAGAAGAAGTGCATAAATGACTATTTTCTGGTTCTGTTTTTGGTTCTGGTTAATTCACTGCACCAAATGCACCAGTACCAGCAGGGTTTGTGCTTAGAGACTTGTATACACCTGATTTCTATGTACATATACTATCTTTATTACATTTTTGGTGGTTTGCACATTTTACTTACTAATTATGTTATTTTAGTATCACCCTCCATCAGTCTTCTCAAGTCTACTGTAGACTCAGTAAAAGAAAGCATTTTAGAAAGAACCAAACTCCCAACATGCCTCACAATATAACCTGAAGTAATTTATCACTCTTGCCTCTCATAATAAAACAAGTCATCCTTTAGGACAGTTGAGGTTTACAGAGAACTTGCACAGAAAGGGCACAGAACTCCAAAATGATCACCCCTGTGCTTGCAATCTCCCTATGTGATCTTGCATTCATCTTGCACACTGATTGCAACTGATGAGACTAAAGTCCATAGATTTAATTTTGAAGACTGTTCAATACTATGTGTCTGCCCTTAAAGTCTCATGAATAATAGTTTCACTGTCCTAAGTCTTCTCTGTGCAGAAGCTTCACCTCCCATTTCTTTGTTCTCCTTTCCCTGTGGTAAATGCTGGATTTCCTCTCTTCCTTCCTTCCTTCCTTCCTTCCTTCCTTCCTTCCTTCCTTCCTTCCTTCCTTCTTTCCTCCTTTTCTTCCTTTCTTCCTTCCTTTTTCTTTTTTGGCATTCATCTTACCCCTTTCTAACACTGAGTTTCTCAGGCCTTTCTTATCTTTCCCTTTTCTAGAATGTAATAGAACTACAATCCTGAAATATAGAGTATTTTATACTACCTTCCTTCAGTCAGCAATATGTATTTATTTATGTCTCTTCCAAGTCTTTCTGGGGCTCACTTGTTTTTGTATTCGAATCACATTTCATCTCATACATGCTCCTCACCATAATCCATATATGTAATAAGTAATGGATATAATGAGTAATGATGGTTTAGAGGTTTATCTTTACATGCATCTAATGGCACATCTATTCACTTCAAAGATTTAGCAAGTGTGAATGAAGCTTACTTAAGCTTTTATTTATAGGTTCCTATGTAACTGTTAAGTCTTCAGGTCATTTTGGTGACCAGATATAGCCAATTGCTGCATCACATATTAAGCCTAAGTTTAACCAGGCACTGAAGTACCAAACTGTCTTCCAAAGTGAACTGAGCATTTTCCATTTACAGTAGCAACAAATGAGAGTGCTTGCTTCTTCACATCTTACAAGCATTTTACATTGCCATTGTTCTGGTTTGTGATAATATCACATACACTAATTTGCAATGTTTATGACTTCTTAGCGTGTGGCACTGAACATCACATATGTTAAGCTGATATCCATTTGTGGATTAGGTGGGCAATCCAAAAGAATTTCCCCACTATTTGGTTGGATTATGATTCTTCTCATTCCTGAATTTTAGATTTTCTTTGTATACTTTAGATACATTTTATCAGATATGTGGTTTAAAAATATTTTCTATAATTCACCTTCTCATTCTCTTATTGACTGTTTTAGAACAGAAGTGTTCATTTTAACAATGCACAGATTATTTTTCTCTCCTTGACTCAAAACTTTTGCTTTTGTTTCTAAAATCATTGCTACACTCAAAGTCATCTTGGATTTTATATCATTTTATTTTGTAGGAATTATACAAATTTGTAATTCACATTTACATCTATGGTCTATGTTGAATTGATTTTAGTAAAATGTAGAAATGAGATCTACTTAAAATTCTTGTGTGACCATGTGGTTAGATCTCTGTTTGTAGAAGAGATACTCTCGCTCAATTGATTTAGTTGTCCTTCCTCCTTTAACCAAAAGGTTTGTTGTTGTTATCTATTTCAAAGCTTTGTAGTCTAGTCCACAGACATATTTGTTTGTCTGTCATTAAAACCACACTATTGTTAATTATTTGGCTTTATAGTGTGTCTTACAGTTGGGAAGTGGTAGATTTCAAACTTCTGCTTCATAGCAATATTAGCTATTCTGGATATTTTTGACTAAAGCTTAGGGTGATATCTACAAATAATCTCCTGTAGTTTTGATTATGAGTTCATTCTGCATAGAGAAAAAATTAATGGAAATTATACAACAATAGTAAGATACCATCTATCCCTGAATCTAAATTATAACTGCTTTTCTGAATAAGATTTTGCCATTTTTTTGTATGGAACTATTATAAAGACTTCCACAGAGTAATACCTAAATTTTACACTAATGTAAATATTATTTTTGCTTTTACATTTTAAATTCCAAGTATTCATTCTAGTATAAAGGACAGAAATTAGCATTTGGGTATTAACCATATGCCGTGTAACTCTGCTGTAATCAGTTACTAGTTCCATGACTTTGTTTATTCTTTTAAATTTTCTACATAGTTATTTCATTTTTTAATAGTGAAAGTATTATTTTTTTGAGAGTTTATTTATTTTTTTTATATGGATGATGGTATGCCTGAATGTGTCTAGGTACCATATACTTGCAATGCCTGAGAAAGCCAAGAACAACACCTGAGACTGGAGTTACAGATTATTTTCAGCCTCCATGTTAGTGTGTGGAATTGAATCCAAGTCCTCTGAAAGAACAATCAGTGCTCTTACCTGCCAACCCATCTCTCCAGCTCTGAAAGTGTTACTTCTTGTGTGTGTGTGTGTGTGTGTGTGTGTGTGTGTGTGTGTGTGTTGTGTATCCTTTTCTTATTATATTAGCTAAAACTTTCCTAAAATTGTTGAACAATGAGTGGAAACATCCTACCTAAAAGAAATGTTTTAACATTTCTTCTCTGAGTGCAATGCAAATGGAAGAACTTTTACTATATGTATATATATATAATTTTTTATATATTTTTACATATAAATATATATACTTATATATTTATATATAAATTTATATATATATATAAACATATATATAAACATATATACATATATATAAACACATATATATGTATATATATGTGTTTATATATATATGTTTATATATATATATATATATATATATATATATATATATATATATATATAAATTCTGTAACAGGTTGAAGAAATTCTTGAGCTTCCAGAGACCTTATTCATACTGTTTTTAGTTCTTATATTTTCCTTCATTTGTTATTATAATGACTTATTTTCTTATTTAACATTTTTGAGGTGGCTGATTTTATTAATCAATTTTCAAATGCTGAGATAGACTCTCATACTTTGAATAGAACCAAATGGTCCTGTAGCATTATTAATTTTATAAGTTGTTAGACCTAATGTGCTAGACCAATTTTGTTGAAGATTTGTGTGTCTATATTTGTGACAGGTGTATTCTCCTCTTGTAATGTCTTTCTAAGCTGGTAATTATGCTAACGTTACTCCCATGGAATGAATGAACTGGGTCTGTTTTAGAGAAGAAATTGCAGAGAATTTGTTCAAGTTCTTCAGCAAGTGTTACAGTGGACACAGAAGTAGAACTACCTAGGCATTGTGTTTTCTATTTTAATACAGCCCTATTCCAATCATCTTTGTCTCCTGTGTGCATTTGGCAGTTTCCAACCTTTTGGTACAGTCATGGTCATCATGTTCTCTATTATTTTTTTAATACCCACACAAATGATCATGGTGGTCTGACTTCCAGATCTGATATTAGCAATCATAATCATTTCCACTTTTCCCTGAGTACCTGGGCTTCAGATCCATTGATTTTACTAATCTTTTCAAAGAACAATGTTTTGGTTTTGTTGATTCTGCTTTTCACTTCAATTGATTTCTGCACAAGTTTTTAGCATTTTCTTTATCACTTTGAATGTGCCTTATTCTTCTTTTTCTATATTTATATAGTGGTAACAAACATCTGTCCTTACATCTTTCTTTATTCCAATGTGGATATCCAGTGCTATAAATGGTAAAGAACTGCTTTTATTGCATCCTAAAACTTTTTGTTTTATAATACTACATTTTAAAAACAAATTTTACTATGCACATGTTCTGGGATGAATACAGGTAATAAAAGGTTACTACTGTAAATAATTTAACACACTCATCATCCCAACTCACTGCTTCTTTTCCTTGTTTTTATGCCAAAACAGCCGCAATTTTCTTATTCTTCAGGAATGATACACAGTCAAATTCATTAACTATGGTCGTCATGTTGTGTATTAGTTCTGTAAAGTTTCCGTCTTGCACAGTTGTTATGTTATGGCCTCTCTGAAACCTTCCTATTTTTCTCTTACCAACTCCACTTCCACTCCTGAGAAAATCAAATTGCGTTCTCTACCACTTTATATCCAATTTGTATTCAGTTATACATGTGAGATTATGCTTTATCTTTTCTTTAGTTCAAAAAAAAGTTTTTCAACTTGAGTTTATCTAGTTCAGTATATTGATTTCTATGCAAACATGTGGCAGTTCTCCTAACTCTGTTTCACTTATTTCTAATTTAATTCCCTGGAGAGTCTGGTTGTTTGCATTTCACAGTTTCTATTGTTTTAATTCATTCAGGTATAATTCATGTCTTGAGTGCAATCCGTTTTGATGATTCTTCAATGTGTCTTGAGAGGAAGTGTGCAGCACGCTGTTGTTGGATGAAAGAGAGTATATGTCAACTAGATATAGTTGATGGATGACTATCTTCATTTCAACATTACCCATCTTGCCTTTCTGCCAACTGCTTGTGTCCGTTACTGATTGAAGGGTGATGATAACTAGAATACTGGATCTGCTTGGTTCTCTCTGCAGCTCTGTAAGTAGTTGCCCCAAGCATGTTGATGTGGTGGCATTAAGAACATGAACCTTAAGAACTGTTATGATTTTGCAGGGAGTTACTGACTTTATGATTAGGTACTGCTTCTCACGCTTGATATTTTTTCTTGATATGAAGTCTACTTTGAAATGAAAACGATTAACGCATTGGTGGATGTTGACACAATGTGTTTGTCTCTGCCCTTTTACTCTAAGTCTCTTTATATGGATTCGTTTCAAAGTAGGATTTTTATAGACATTGCCTAATCAGGTCTTATTTTTCATGTACTCTGACCATTTCCCTATTAATTTCTATAGTTACTCGACAGTGAAAGTTACTGTTCCCACCATTAGAGTAAAGCAGCCACATTTGTGACTCTTTTGCCTCTCTCTTCCTCCTCCCACGCCAGTTTCCCTTGGCTTCTCCTCTCTGCATTCTTTAATTTGAACTGAATACTTTATGATTAAATGTTGTAACATCTGTTAGCATATAAAATATTTTTCTCATTTCATAATTTTAAAATATTTTCCAAAATGCAGAAAAATATTTTTATGAGTAAATGTCATTTAATAAACCTTGGACTCCACTCCTAATTCCAAACAATCCCACTCACATTGTTTAAGTACTTTAGAAATGAAGCTGTCCCAATTCCCTCCTTCTGATCTTTAAATTATATCTGCTTGTGCATGAGGGGTTCCATTTTGGTGAGAGCAGCTAACACATTAGTAACCACGCTTGTCGAATTCCTGTTCAATTCTTCAATAGCTGCCACAGTTTGAGTCTGATTTTGGTGCTTGGCTTTTCTCTTCACACTCTGTTCTTGCCGTTAAGTGCATCCTGTACTTCTGAAAGCCAAAAGTGGTGTTGCATTGAAGATTAGGTATTGTGTAGCATAAAAGGAAGGGTGGTAAGTTCTATAGTGTTATTCTTTGTATGTGTTTGTCTAGAAGGTAGGCTGTTTAGAATCCAGTATAGCTGTAATGGTCAGACCTAACAGTTCTGACATACCTAATTGTCCTTCACCTATCTCCTGCAGCCTTTATACCTTCTCACCAGTTCCTTTATATATGTGCTTTGTAACTTTATTCAGCTGTAATTTTCCATCTTCATACAGAAGTCCAGTTAGTATGGTATTAGGTCTATCAGGAAGGAAACAATTTTTAGCCTTACCACTAAGGTTGAGCCTTCTCTTGAGCCTGGGCTCCTGAGATACAATCTTTCCAATTTCTTTTTATCTGTCTCCCTGATTCATCACTCTTACATGAGATGAGAACAGTTGAATGGGTTGGAATCACACATTTTTTTTTTTAGCTCATCCTGGCTTATTCTTTGTAAAAGTACCGAGGCAGGCTCTGATAAAACTTGTTTGGGTTGGGTATTGGTTAGGGAGAACAATGGTTCACTTCTATCCCAAAACAATTATGTCCTTTCCTGCTACTAAGTGTAATAGATACCTCTGTTTAGTCTTCAGCTTTAAATCCTAGTTGGGATTCTGAAGGATAAACTCATGAAAATGTGCATACATTTGATCCACAGACATTGCTCTCTCTCTCTCTCTCTCTCTCTCTCTCTCTCTCTCTCTCTCTCTCTCAAGTTAGTTCAAATTCAGTCTTGATGAATGAGTCAATTTCTCTTCAGATGTTCTTACTGGGCACCAGCTATAGTTTCTGTGATCATAAGCTGGGGTTCTCAGTGTTTTCCTATTTCCTGCTTTTTTTATGATCTCATTTTTTTGCAGAAAAATGATTTGATTTTAGCTTGATTTATTTATTTCCTTCTTTTCTCCTTCTTTTTCTCCTTCTCCTCTTACTCCTCCTTCTCTATACCCTCTTACTCCCCCTCCTCTTCTTCCTCCTTGTTTGGGGGAAGATGATAGTTATGGTTTCTGAGCTCTCTCTACATATCTAGCTGGAAGCCAGAAGGACACTTACTATTGGTCATGCCACAGACTGAGATATAAGTAGCTCCCAGCAATTGTGTCAAAAAAGAAAGTTGAAATTGAACAACTGTTTGTGTATTTGTTTTTAATCCCCAGATCCAATATTCTCTGGGTGAGGACTGGTAACAGTCTGTTTCCAGAGTTTAGGCAAAGTAGCAAAAGCTACATGCAACAATATCCAAATAAATATATAAATAAAAATTGGTGAGTCTACTTAGTATTTCTTATATGTATATTTTCTATGAAAGTCCCAGCAAGCAAATACACTAATCTCATGGATATAAATTAGTATCGAATTCTCATGTAATTCTGAAGAATGATTACTACTTCCCTGGACTAATTAAGTTCCTTGATCTTTATCAATCTTTATCTTTATCACTAGAGAGGTAGCTTAGTAATTAAAAATACAGTAGTGATACACACATTGTGAAAACAACCAAACACTTCCTTGTTATATTTAAGTCCCACCCTTTGAAACGGAACCATGCGTATGATAAGAACTTGAAAGTACATAGGCCATTGGCCTGGAGAAAATAAAATATTAATTGTTCTGCTAAAGGAAAATAGCAAATAAATTCTTCTCTTGACATTCTTCTATATCCATAACTGAGTATCTTACTTAGCTATCGTCAAGGAAGCTTTCTTTTAAAATAGGCTGGATCTAACATAGAGGCCCACAACAAGACAGTGTCCAGAGAATGAAAGATTTGGGGTATCCAGTTCTTAATGGGATATCTTCATCAACCCCCCAATCTCAGAATTCAAGGACTTATGCAGAAGAGTAAGTGGAAAGATTTTAAGAATCAGAGGTGATAGATTCTTCCAGACACATCGGGATAAGTGCACATATAAACTCAGACAGTGGATGCCAGCATAGGACCTACGCAGATTCAAGCAAGTCAGGGTCCCATCTCTAAAAAGAGGAAGTGGACATGAACTTCTACCTCTAACAAAGAAGCTATCTGTAACTGGTATCTGGTAGCAAAGGAGTCTTCTCCAGTGGAGTCTCACTGGGTATATCAACCAGATTTCAGGACAGATCTCATGCTCAGTAGTAGATGGCCAACACAGAACAAACACAATGGTAATTCTTGTGGAATTTTTGTCTCATATGGCTTTGCTATTTCTTTTCTTGTTTGTCTTTTGCTTATATTTTTTTGGTTCTGATTTTGCATTTGTATTGGGTTTGTGTGAATGTGTATGTGCAAGTTGCTTGGTTTTCATTTTTTTTTTTGTTGGTTTGTTTTTGAAGATATAGAGAAAAGGGCATAAAATGTCATCAAAGAGGCTTTCTTGAAAGTAGATATAGAGATTCACAGGCAAACATTAGGCAGAGCTTGG
The DNA here is from genome assembly GCA_030674055.1 of Rhabdomys pumilio. Taxonomy (NCBI): domain Eukaryota; kingdom Metazoa; phylum Chordata; class Mammalia; order Rodentia; family Muridae; genus Rhabdomys; species Rhabdomys pumilio. The sequence goes on from JANHMN010000011.1 coordinate 13,650,203, forward strand.
GGAACCCTTGAAAAGGGTGGGGGGAAGGATTGTAGGAGTCAGAAGTTTGGAGGACACCACAAGAACATAGCTCACACAATCAACTAAGCAGAGCTCATAGGATGTCACAGAGACTAAAGGGGCAATCACTGAGCCTGCATATATCTGTACTAGGTTCTTTGCATACATGCTGTGAGTTTTTTTAGTGGGAGTTTTGTGAGACTCCTAACAGTGACAATGGGAGTGTCTTTGAATCTTTTGCCTGCTCTTGGGACCCTTTTTCTCCTACTGGGTTGCCACACCTATCCTTGATATGAAGGTTTGTGCCCAGTCTTATTGCATCTTGTTATGCCTTGTTTGGTTGCTATCACTAGGAGGAATGGTACTTTCTTAGGGAAATAGAGAAGGAGTGGATCTGGGGAAGATGGGAGGTGGAGGTGTGGTGGGATGAGTGGAAAGAGGAGAGGGTGCAGCAGGAATGTATCATATGAGAAAAGAATAACTAAAAAGAAAGAAGAAAAGGCGGCACAGATCTGTGTGGATGGGGAGGAGAGGAGTATCTTGGAGGAGTTGAGGAAAAAGGAAAGTATGAGCAGAATATATTGTATTAAACAAGTTTTTTTTTTGTTTCAATAAATAAAGGCAGAAGGTTCCAAGATTGAAAAAAGGGAGATGAAACTTCTGACAAAATAGGGCAATGCCCTTCAATATTTTGAAGTAGGTAACAACCTTTGAATAGAATATCAATAGAACAGAAATTAACTCTCTAACTATAAACATATGGGTCTACATGAAAATAAAATATTTCTGTCCTACAATAAAAGCTATTAGCAGAGGACATACACACCCGCAGAATGGAGAAAATCATTATCAATTACACTTTAGATGAAGAGTTAACATGCACAATGTGCAAAAAAATTATATAAAAAATAAATGCAAAAAAGTAAAATTGTTAACAGACAAATGGGCAAATAAGCTAAATAAATAATTTTCAAAGAACCACAAATAGCCAAAGTTCATATTAACATGTGCAATGTCTCTGGCCATCAGGAAAATACAAACTTATCGTGTTTCGATACCACCTTACCTCAGTCATAATAGCTACCATCAATAAATCTAACAACAAATGTTAGAGAAGATGTGGAGAGAAAAAAAAACCCTCTTATTCATTGTAGATAGGGCCACAAATTGATACATACATTGTAGAAGTCAGTTTAATTTCTTTAAAAATATAAATTGTAAGTAGAATTACCACATAACTCTGCTATCTCACTCCTGCCTGTATATACCCAAGAACTCATACCCTACCATAGGTATATATGCCGTCCCATGTTTATTTCTGCTTCATTCACTCCAGCAGAAAGTTTAATCCAAATGAAGGGTGCATGAATAAACTACATAAAAAAACTATGTTCTTCCAACCCAAAAAAATGGATTCTAAGATGGAGACTAAATGGATGGGAGATAATGTCCAATCCCAAGCATAACTCAATATACTAGAGTTCAAGAAGTTCAGCTTTAGCTGTTATTTGGGACCACATCATAGCCATGCTTTATTAGGATTGGTTGTTCACCTTCCTCTGCACTATAACAAAACATATTGTTTAATATGTCTATTGTTTTATTCCACAAGAAACATAAGTAGATAATCTTACTAGCAAATTTAATGCTTATTGGGCCATGTGAAAATGCAAACAGGGTTGTTCAGGTTCAAACATATGGAAAGGGTACTAGTTCATCCCACTGCCCACTTTGTGGACACTGGGGATGATTTATTGTCAGAGTCCTGAAGCAGACACAAATTCTCTCATCTGAGGACACAGATGCTCAGCTTTGTCTATCGGAGACTCTCTAAGAGATCAAGTACCTAAAAACCCTTTGGACCATTTATTGGCCCAGTTTTCTCTCCAAGTGGTCCCTGCTGTCAACATCCAGATGTCTAGGAGTGCTTTTGTCTCCAATCAATACTGAAAACTTCATTCAACATTACTAGACACTTGTCACAAGTAATAAAATTCAGATAAAGGTCTCCACATGTACTCTTGTTCCTGTTTTCAACAGGCTAAAACCTACAAAAGAAGAAGCAGCAGTCAATACTTTGTTTCAATATCTTTTCTAACCTGAAAGTTCTTTCTTTTTGAAAGTCAATTTATCTTTATTTTACATGTATGAGTGTTTTTCCTGCATTTATGTCTGTGTCTCATGTCTGTGCAATACACACAGAAGTCAGAGGATCTGTCAGTAATCCTGGAACTAGAGTTACAGATGGCTGTGAGCCTTCGTGTGGGTGCTAGGAGGCAAACTTGGGTCTTCAGCAAGAGCCACTAGTGCTCTTAATTGCTGAGTCATCTCCCCAGGCCCCATACCTGAAAGTTTTTGATGACAGTAACAATAAGGACATTCCCTTAATATTGTTAAGTAGACACCTGGGTAATCAAACATTCTAAAATATGCTCAATTATAGCTGTCACCTACCTTGCCCTTCAAGTAATTTTTAATCAGACATTTTCAACAGAGTTGTAAAACTGTAGCATCAGCTCTGCAGTTTAGCTTTCTAATGCTATGAGTCTTGCTATCTACACAAGATGGAATGAGAAGGAATAAGAAGGTAAGAAAGAAAGTGCAAAACATCTTGGTCTATTTGAGTGTTTGAGAAGCAGGTCACACTGCAAAACTTCACTTTTATATTTAATCCCACAGGGAGAAAATGGTGTTTGTCATGATTCTCAAGTTGAGAAGGAAAAAAAAATTAGAACAGGACTCTTAATATCAAGTTACCAGTAACTCAGAAAGAAGTCTTTCCTTAAAATGTGTTACCAAAGTCACTTTAAAAATTACTGGAGAAACCAAGTCTTTAATTTATTGTTCTCTACTGTTATTTACTGAGCACAAGACCCTTAGCAGATTGCTGATGACACTAAAGTCATGTATGTCACTAGGACTTATACTCAACAAATTTAATGGTCATATTGAGAGCTTCCCAAGTTCGGAGGCACACGTGAGAGAGTAGAGAGAGCAAACTTCATTCAGAGGTATATTGTAGACGGGAAATGAGCTGCTCTAGTGTAGAGCTTATGCTTCAGATTTAACATGACCTGGCAAATAAAAATATACATTTTTCCAGTATTAAAATTTACATTTTTGCTATAACACCAATTAAAATATTAATATAAGTCACCTTATTTACTGATCACAATCAATTGCAGATAATAACCAGGACCCATTATCTCCATTCTATAGATGAACCACCTGAGCCTCAAATAGAGGATTGTGGCCATAACCATATGCTATGTATTTTACTCTCTTTGAAATCTTATGTTCTCTTTACCGCAACTTCAAACACATCAAGAACTATTTTGTAGATGAATTATTTAAGATCAAACCTACAATAGGGCAGGAAATACTCATAATCTATCTGTTCTATTTTCATTCTGTTACTCTGACAAATACCATGACCAAAAGTAACTTATAGAAGGAAAGAGCTTATGTCTTACAGTTTATCTTTGAGCAAAGACAAGGCAGGAATTCAAGGCAGGGACGAGACAGGACTGATATCTTGTCCATGTATCATTAACCTTTGATCAAAGAACTCATCCATGGCCAAGGAAGTAGAGCAGAAACCATAGAGGAATTCTCCTTGATGGCTTGTTTGTTTGGGTTCATGCTTAGCTAGCTTTCTTATACAAATGAGCAGCACCTGCCCAGGGACTGGTACCACTTGCTGCAGGCTAGGTATTTATTTCTACATCCATTACCAGTAATGACAGTCCCCACAGACATGCCTACAGGTCAGTAGGATTTGAGCAACTCACTTCTCAGGTGAATGTAAGCTATGTCAAGTGGGTACTTTAAGTTAATCAGGGCACTGACATCTCAAGAGAACTCAACAGGGATATATAAGAAACTAAAAAATAATGCTGCAATAGCAAAAGGAATAAGTCATCTGATTTAAAAACAGGCACAAGATGGAAATGGACATTTCTCTACAGAAGGCATACAGATGGTCTTAAGGTATATGTTAAAAATTCTTATCATTGCAAATAATGAGGAAAATGCAAATAAAATGGGCAATAAGTTATCTTCTCACTCCAACTTAAATGGCTACCATGAAATGAGAAAAGACAGTAAGTACTGTATGTGAAGGAAATTCATTCACACTATAGATGGGAATATGAATTAGTACATTCTATGGAAAAAAGTATTAATGTTCTTTAAAAAAACAACATACACACACAACTTCTCTATGACTCAGTATCCCACAGCTGAGGGTTACAGAGCTACATATTACAGGCAAGAAATTGAAATGACTTCAATATCCATCAACTGGTAAATGGTCAGAGGAAATGTAAAACATACACTCAAAAGAAAATCACTCTTTCCTTAAAAAGTCAAACCCATAATAATGTGAATATCCTGACATACTATTGCATAATAGGATAACCACAGATAATAATATGCAATCTAGTTTGAAAACTAGACATGGGGCTCAGGATATAATTCAGTTAGTAAAGTGCTTGCTGTGCAAACAAAGGCCTGGGTTCAGATTCCCAACACTCACACAAAAGAGGCACAGCAGCACACACCTGTAATCATAGCACTGGGAAGGTAGAGACAGGAAGACTCCTGGGGACTGTTGACCAAATCAATGAGCTTTGGGCTCAGTGAGAGACTTTCTCCAAAAAAATCAAGTGGAAAGAGATTGGGAAAGATATTCAATGTTGACCTGTATCCTTAATGAATATGCACACATGTGCATCCATATACATGTGTATGTGTGCACACACACACACACAATACACACACACACACACACACACACACACACACACATACAAGGCTTAAAGAAAGATTTGAATGTTGACTTATTTCAGCATGCAGAAAAGAAACAAATACTTTGGACCTGGACTACAAAATGAGATACAGTTTTGTTTAGAAGAAATAATGGTAAATATTTGAGGAAATAAATATATTTTCCATGATTTAAATATTATGCAATGTATACATCTATCAAAACACCACATGGTGTCCCATAAATTTGCACAAAATGATAGGAGAAATTGAAAAAGAATATCAACATTAAAAATGGTCAATGTAAATAATAAGCATTTTTCTTTAAAATATACCACATAAACATAGTTTTGTAAATCATTACCTCATTCTAAGTTCTGAAGCTCTTGCTTCGTTTCCTATCCCTACTAATGAAACTAAATGCACAAATGCTTAATTATACGCTTACCTTTGCCGTTCATGCCGTGAACCAGGTTTTAGGTCAGACAAAAAAGTTATGGAGGCTCTTAGTAATTGTAACTCCTTGCATAAAAGAATTGAAAATGTTGCCACCTCACAAATATATCCTGTTTTGAGAGTACTTCAAGTAAGATTCTATGTTATTTGAAGGTTATTTTTGGAAGAGGAAAAAAAACAAACAAAGCTAATCCAGAAACAAAAAGTGTACTGTGAGTGCCTATGAAAACACATACTTGTTCCTGGATGCTGGGGACACAGTACTTAGTACCATCTTTCCAGGAAGATTCACAAGTCAAGGGAGCTAGACAGACGTCATTATTTGGGAAAGACTTTTCTTTTAAACACATGCATTGAGCTTAAATGTATACGGCATTATAAGCCCAGGAATGGCAGTCGTACAGAGGGAAAGGCGTTCACTCTACTAAAGCAAGTGAAGATTCCAAAAAGTGGTGATAGTGATAGTTGAGCCTAGGATTGAAGGGATGAATAGACTTTGCTGCTATAGCACTGAATTTGAGATGGGGAGAAAAACGCTTAGCTGAGTCCTATGTGATCTGTCACTTGATGTTCGGTTGGATTTTCCATCCCATGACATTGTTAAAACCCACCGGAGAAAGAGGAATTGTGTGAAATTTCTAATTATAATTTTTTGTCTCTTCAATGTGTAAGAACCTTCATAAGGTTCTTGCCAAATCATACAACCCTCCAAGTCAAATGCATACCAATGGTAGACTCTGCTTGGAAACATTTCCATTCGCAGTTACTGGTACTGAGCACTGAGGTGTGAGTTAGGGAAAATTTGGGGCACCCTGAAATCTCTACTTTTCTCACTTATTCACAGCATTGTGCAGCCTGACTGAACTGACACACTCAATCTGCAACAGGCAGCATAATTTCTGTTGCTGTTGTTGTTTCGGTGTTATTGTAATTGATGATGATGATGGTGATGGTGGTGGTGATGATGATGTTTTAAACTGAGCATAGCATATGTATAAATATATAGACATAGCATATACACAGCTTTTCGACAATATCTTTTTTTGCTCTTTCTATCTCTATGAAGAATTGATTTGGAATTTTGATGGGGATTGCATTGAATCTATAGATTGCTTTTGGCAAGATGGCCATTTTTACTAAATTAATCCTGCCAATCCAGGAGCATGGGAGATCTTTCCATCTTCTGAGATCTTCTTCTATTTCTTTCTTCAGAGACTTGAAGTTCTTGTCATACAGATCTTTCACTTGCTTGGTTACGTTCACTCCAAGATATTTTATATTGTTTGTGACTATTGTGAAGGGTGTCATTTCCCTAATTTCTTTCTCAGCCTGTTTATCTTTTGAGTATAGGAAGGCTACTGATTTGTTTGAGTTGATTTTATATCCAGCCACTTTACTGAAGTTGTTTATCAGGTTTAGGAGTTCTCTGATGGAAACTTTAGGGTCACTTAAGTATACTATCATATCATCTGCAAATAGAGAAATTTTGACTTCTTCCTTTCCTATTTGTATCCCTTTGACTTCCTTTTGACAACAGTATCTTTAATGGCTCCAAAAAGGCATATAACATAAAACAGCATGAACTGTTTTATACAGGTAAGTGAAGACATCACTCAGTTTACTATTTAAAATGCTTTAGGATTGGGTTTTTTGTTGTTTTAGATATATCTGAGATTGGTCTTTTAAACACTGAATTCTGTTCAAGTGACAAAGTAACACCTGCTTCATAACAGCTGAGGAGGAGCTTGCCCAATAACAGGAAGCAGAGGCTAGACATGTCATGGCTTGTAATGTGCAGAAAGCTCACTGTCTATTGAAAGGGTGAGTGCTTTGTAATCTGTGACTCAGTCTGCTGTGTAAAATTTACTGTCTATCTCAAATTACTCTGGAATACATAGCCTATCCAATTTTAATATAGTGAAAGAACCCCACTAAGATTAAAAAGTGTTTATGCAATAAAAAATTAATGATCAACATAAATGGAAACTCCATGAATGGCCCCTAAAAAACATTAAAGATTCGTAGACATGAGACATCTCAAATTCTGTCTGTCACCCCACCTGTTTTCCTTTGCTTGACCTATAACTTTGGTATCTAGTCACAGAACTTGTCAGGGTAAGCTACCAGTTCCCTGATTTCCTAATCCCCTTACTGGTTTCCTCCACCCTGACCGCCACTGTGTAATGCACTCCTAAATACATATTACTTCATTTATCAGTTGTGTTCTCCTTTTTAGATACAAATTCATAATGAATTGTGTCTTACATTTTCTTTGTAGAATCACAGTGCTAAGCATTTAGCTTTGTTGGAAGTTTACAGCCCATACCCATGCAACTGTTTCCATGTGCTCAGTCATCTGGTCTACCATATCAAAGCAGGATAGAAAGAGCTGCATGGGTAAAACTCTGAAATCCAATCCAGGTAAAACTAGCTTAACAGAGAAAAGTTTACCACCACAACAAGACCAGAGAGCCTAAAATAAGCCAGGGCTATTCAGTGAAGAAAAAAAATTGTTGCAAAACCTTAATTGTTCCTAAGGATGTTAATAGAAAGTAGTTAAATATTGATTCAGTTTCAAGTTCAGGAACAGCTTAATAATATACCAAGCACTATGAAAGATCTACAAAGGCTTGTAAATGGAATTTGGGACATCTCACTGCCTATTAGAGGACAGGGATGCAATTGTACTGTTCTGAAAACCAAGTGCCAACTGTTATGATAGACAAAAGCACCTTGTGGCAGGCAAAAGATGCTCTTACAGTTTTTCCTCATCCAAAAGGCATTTTCTGCTCTGCTAACTTTCTTTGATGACTTCAGTCATCAAGAAGAACACAAAGGAGATCTTGTTCAACATTCACTTAACAAGGCATTGCTGTCACTAGAAATAAGGTTAAAGGCAGACCTTTTAAATGAAGGAGCTTCTAAAATACATCGGGATGTGAGATCTTCATTAGAAGCATAATTTTAGATAGAAACCACAGAATCTCAAGCACACTATGAACACCAAAAAATAAGTCTGTGAACTTTAATATTACTCTGCCTGATGACAATGCATCACTTACAAAATATAAACAATTACCCAAGAAAAAAAATATTTCCCAGCAATAAAATGAACAATTTGTGGCAATTAATGTGAATTATGCCTAGTTACCAAGAAATATTAGCCAAGCTTCAGCACAATTACATAGACCATCTGGGTGTCATTTACAAAGGAAATCTATTTTCCCAAGAGATTCATGAGACTTGATTCAAGAATTAGATTTATGCCTAACATTAATGTTTTTAAAAAGACAATCTGACCTAAATTGTAATGTGATCTCTTATTACCACTTACATACAAATCACATTTATGCTTAAACTTACAAAGAGACTTTTAGCATATTTGATGACTCCATTTTTTTGAACAAAAGCCTGACCATTCACCCACGGCTGTCTTATTTATTGTGTCACCAATTCTACAGGAGTCATAATTTGGACTGCAGTTCTGACACACGCAGTCAAGCAAACAGAGCTCACACAAAGTCTTTTCTTACTGAGTTTGCAACAACAAAGATCAATTTTAGTCTATTCCCAAACTGATATGCCAGTTACCAAGGACTGGAAACCATTTTTATAAATCCACTGTTCAGTCTGAGAATGGTATTTTAAAATATTTCTCCATTTAATTAAATTTATTAATTGTACAAATTAATGGGTTTCATTCTTACTTGTCATCCACGCACATGATGTATTTTGGACATCGTCCATCTCCCAGTGCTATGGCCTGCTCTTCTTCCTCTGCTTCCAGCCCTTCCTTTATGTTTGTGTATTATTTCTGCTGTTTTATTTTCTTTTTATTTATTACTGTAAACTGATATTTTAAAGATTGGCTGTAGAATTTCAAACCACGAGCCCAATATTTGCATTTTTAAGTGCCTTTCAAAGTTCTTAAGTTTTCATATTCAGTGTGTTTTATATGCTTAATTTTGCATCGTGATTAAGAATGACCATTCATGATGTCGAGAAGCAATCTATATGAGATGGCCCTTGCTGTCCTGGCCCAGATGCAATAACTCATTTGCAGCCATATCTACCAGAGCCATAAAATGTTTGCAAGAATCTAAATGACATTCAGGAAAAGCACAGAAAATCGTTCAGAAATTTGAAGGTGACATTAAAAATTACTTACTCAAACTCAACCTATAAAATAAATTTTGAGAGATAGCTCTAAATCATCTACCCATTCATTCATTAGCCATACATTTTATGCTTTTCACCCATCCCCACTCTAAGAATTGGGATATGGAAGCCAAAAGGATAATTCAAGTTTTTGGTTCCAAGGCCTTTGTAATCTACAACACAGAGATCAATACGCCAGAATTTCAATTGCTATAAAGAAACCAAACAACACTAAGTTGATTATAAGTATGGTTGTACATACTTATAAACCAGCACTAGGAGGCTAAGGTAGGAGAGCCAGCCTGGCTATATGCATACCTATGCTGTCTCAGGAGAGTAAGGGAAATGAAGGAGGTAAGCAGACCAGTGATTAGAATGGGAATTTCTGTGCCAGAAGAAAGGAAAGATGAAAAACAAGTAGGAACAGGAAAATAGAAGAACACAACTCCTGTTGCCAGGCAACATGTGTGAGAGGAGGACTGCAGCCATGTGGGGTGCTGCAGAGACCTGGCTTGAGCCTGGGTGAGGGAAAGTCTATGCTGGTTTCTTATGAGGGGAACTAGCTATTTTCAATTATCTGTTTACTTGCTACAAACTGAGTTAATAGCACTTAACTTCTGTTTTTTTTTTTAGTATTAAATGACATGAATAAAGTACTTCATAGACCCAAAGTGTTTGGCAAACACCAGTTCTCTCTTCATTGGAGGGAATAGGTAGAATTTACTTGGTGACTGTAGGTAAAGCACCTGCCACACAAGTGTGAGGACTGAGATTCATATCCCCATCACCCACATAAATTCTAGATGCATGCTGAAGCCTTCCTATAACCCTACAGCTCAAAGTAGAGATAGGACATCCAGACCAGCTGGCTCACAGAGCAGCCAACTCTGGATTCAGCCAGAGACTGTCTCAGTAAACAAAGTGGCAGGCAATTGATAAAGATATCTGATAACAACCTCTAGCCTCCACACCACACACATCCACATGCACCTGCACATCCATATACATGTGTACATACATACAGGCACAATATACACACGCACATGCCCAAATCCCCAAGATGTCAGTTTGTATTAAAGTACTCATTCTATCTATATATCATAATATATAATAGTAATGGGTTTAACCAAAAACAAGAACAACAACAAAATAAGTGCTTCTCACACAACAATGATATTAAAGGTAATCTAATAACTATATATGTGTATACATAATAAAGTCCAGGCACACTGGTGAAGACTTAGCCTTTGGAAGCCAGACGAGCTCAGAACTGTGTTACACTCTTACTAATTAGTCTGTATCCCTAAATAAACTTCCTGACAATTCAGTTTCTCCTCTGTCAATACTCATAGAATTAACGTTATTTACCAAGATCTAAAATGCTTAACGCACTGCTTGGCAAATATTAAGTACTCAATAATTGGCAACTATAATTATTGGAATGCCATTTCTCATTTTATAAAACACCCCACTGATTTCAAATGCTAATTCTAAATGAGTGTTCTTTCAGAATATCGCAAACCATTACCTCATGAAGGTGTATATAGCTGTAAAACACAAAGTGTCCTGATTTTTTTTTTTAAGAATTACATTAGGATTTTTCTAATCCTGGATACAAATAAGAACTCAAAGACCGAATAGACTTGCAGTTGATGGCTCATAAGCAGAAGAGATCCGTATGATTCGATAAGCAAATGATAGACATGCAAAAATTACCACTGCCTCTTGAATAACGCTAGAGCAGAATCCCAAGATGAATACAATACAATCAGTCATTACTTCAGTAATTATGGGGTACTTTATGTAAGTTCTTATAAAAGAATATTTACTGATTATGTCCTGGGCTCTTCACTAAAATGGGTGTTTTGGGGGTATCCTTTCTCAGCTCTGAATATGTTCCAAAAAGTATAAAAGTCTTCCATTTTTAAATATAGTCTTGTGGGACCGTGGAAGGTAGCATGGTCCCTGGTTGAGCCAAGGCTAGAAGCCCCAGAGACCCTGAAGGGATGGTAGGAGCTTTGCCTGCTCCTGAGCACCAGGCCCTGTCACTAGCTGCAGCCACCCATAGATTTGTGGCCTTCAGTCACATAAGAGCAGGGCCCCAAGTCCCTCCACAAGTAGAGGACATGGTCACGGTAGGCTTAAGACAGATCTCCTGCTAATGATGTACATAGAGGCCTGAAAGACTTACCCAATAAGCTTTCCTTCCCAGACACCCCTCCCTGCAAAAGGTATTTAATCTCAGGCCCACCCTGAGAAGTGGGGTATGGTTTTACACATCCACTTTCTGCCATGGCAATAAATGCCTTAAAACCACGGACTGTCACTTTTCATCAGGATCCACTTTGGAGAAACATGGAGAAGGCTAGACAGCCACTGTCTAATCTGCAGAAGGCCTCGTGCTTCCAACCATTACCAAGCTCAAGCCAAGTCTGCAAGCAGTCAAGCTAAGGACTATCATCATGTGACCAGCCAGAGCCCTCCCCTCCCCCTCCCCCACCCTCCCCTTACCCTACCCTACCCCACCCCACCCCACTTCATCCCATGCTTTTCCCCTAGCCCCGAGGTAGATCTAGCCTTCTGGCCTCCACTCCATTCTCAGCTCTTGTGAAGCTCCCGGCACCACCTGGGTGTTCAAGAGCCTGAGAACAAGATGCCCCCTGCCCCCCCACCCCCCACCCCCGCCTCTTCGCAGACCAGGGACTTCCGCACTATCTCTGGCTGTCCCGGGCCTCAGACTGTGTTGTCCAACCCCCAGAGTGGTTTTCCGGGGCTTCACTGCAGCCCACACCTGTGTGAGGTAAGCTCAGTCAAAATTCCCAAGTCTTGCCTCCCTGAGAGAGAGGTCATGCCCATTGGCAGAGCAGATATGAGACTCAAAACCCTACATAGTTTACCATTTGTGTACTTGTCCGGTTAGTGGTCATGTCACCATTTATTTCTTGGTAGGATTAAATCTTACTTGATGCTTACCATGACCCAATGAGGTGGCATCAGTATCAGAATTTTATAGAATCACCCTTCAGAGATAGATCTACACCTGAGTCTAGACCCTCAGCCTATAGCACACCATGAAACATTTGTCCTTATGAGATAAACTAAGAAACAACATCAGCTACTCAACAAAGATACTGCATTTTATTAAAATTACCATGTATTTGAAAATAAGAATATACCACTTAGTTACTGGGGTTTCCTTATTAACATTGTGAACAATTTTGGTTTCTTATAACTAATCCTGGTATGGTAAACTATAATATTATTTGCTTTCCAAATGTATGGGATAGTTCAGTAGGTAAAGCACTTGCCACGAAAACATCACAGTCTAATTTCAACCCCCAGAGATCTGTAAATGTAGGAAAAAAACAACTTCACAAGGCTATCTTCCGACCACATTGCACACACTGATACAAATACACACACACACACACACACACACACACACTGACAAATAAATGTTCATATTCAAATATACAATACATGTAGACGTATAGACATGCCTACACATTTGTGCATGTGTATTCACCTCTTCTGTATGCCACTCTGATTAGACTTTCTTTGCTAAATAATATTACATTATTATAGCCCTTCATAAGAGGTTTTTATGGTCATTGGGTAATTTGATTCTGTTAATTAGAAGTGATTCTTAGTACAAAAGAACCATATAGGTAGATATAGATATATAGATATGAATATAAAAAAGAATCACATATATATATATATATATATATATATACACATACATACATATACATATCTATATGGACCTCTTTCAATGTATTAGTTATCCTACAGATTATAAATTGAGAAGGTTTTTTGAAATTATAGCCAAATGGATATTTCAGGGTATTACTTGAAAAACTTAACTTTGTCCTCACATAATCAGCTTATGAAGTAAAGGCTTATTAAGACAGATCAAAAGGTATGACAATAGGTATAATTTATGAGAAATTTAAAGAATTGTGTAAAGGAAAACAGGCATTTGAGAGTAAATTATCCCAATTTAAATTATTATAGAAATTTATTTATCCCAAGGTCTATAGCAAAATACTAAAATTATCTGACCTTTGTCAATAAGCTCCCAGTATAACAGATTGTGAATCTTAATTAGAAGAAACAAAAAGTATTTCCCCAAAGTCCTGATAAAAGCAAAGCATGCTATTGTTGGCAATATTCGTCTCAAATTAGCATTGGAACCATGTGTCTAACCCAACTCAAATGCTGCTTAAGTGGAAATAGAGAGGCAGCTGAAAATAATTTCACAGGCAGACCTCAAATTGTGTGCATGAAACAAACAATGAAAGTATGATAGTGTTAAAATTAAAACAGGAGGCCGGCTTGCCCCATGCTAAGGTTAATGTCCATCACTGTCAGGCTTGGAAGCAGACGTCTTCTCAGCATGACAGACATGTGTGGGGGCTTCACTCAGATCCATCTAACTTCAGCCAAACCCTGAGGCTTGTTTTCACCTTTGGGTTGGGCCAAGTATCAATTTTATTTTTCAGTATTCACACATCCTTCTGGTATCATGTTGTGAGACAGAAAACAATATGTTCCATCAATCAAGATCTTTCCTTTCTAATTTTGTTAAAAGAAAATAATAATAATTTACTTAAGAGCAACAAGCATATGTGTAAGTGGTTTTGATTACTTTTAAAATCACTCCCAGTGCTAGCTGATTGCCTTAATAAATGAAAATGGAGCCTTTAGGTAGTTCTTTCCTCTTGATTTTTTTTTTTGATTCAAGGATCATTTTATTAGTGTTTAATAAAAAAAAGTTCAGATAAGGGAAAGTTGTAAATCTCAGCAGCTGCCAGAGGAAAAGGGTAGAGAAGAAAAGGTAAAAGGGGCATTCCACTCAAGTTAAATCGTCATGGAGGTCGGCCACACATTAGAGATGGAAGTCTCGGAGATAGCGTGAAGCCAATTCTGCATGAATGTGGTCGTGTATGTTGGTGTTTTGGAGCTGTGATTCTGGGATGGAAAAGTACATTATCTCATTAAAGGGATAGTTATCCCTCCTGTCTCTTTACAACACTTTAAGATGGATCCACCTTCATGAAGGGTCGTCCAACCTTTCTGAGTGGTGGTCCCTTAACCAGGTGAATAATCTACCCAACAGGAATGATCAAACAGGCATTTCCATATTTCCATACCGACCTCCATCTCTTCTTACCATTGAGAATTTTGGAGATCTTTTCAGCTGACTTTATGAGAAGTAATTTTCATCACATATCCTCTCAGAATTTTATTTAAGTCCCTTTCCCAGGCAGATAAGAAAAGAAGAATAGTGAGAGGAGCGTGATTTAAGTCACTCATAGTTTTCATGAGCTAATCTAATCCTAGGCTTTTGTGTTTCTGAAGAAAACAGAAGAGCAAAGTGTGAAAGAAAAGAAAAACCACTTTCTGTTAGAAAATAAAATTATTTTTTTTTAAAAAAAATGACTTGTTACTGCTTTTAACAAATGAGAAAATGAAGTCTTAATATCAAAGGACTTCCACTGCTAAACTCTAACCTAACTTCTGTAACATTTTCTAAAATAAAACTCAGCATGGCGTCCACCACCACATCTCACCCCAAGAGAATTTGATTTGGGAATTATTCTAATGTTTTGATTTTACACTTGTTTGAAATGTTGTGTATTAAAAAAACAGATGTGTCAATTTTGTGAGTTTGGTAGAGAATAATTTAGGGGTACAATGACTCAGTAGCCTGTACATCTCAAGACCAACACACTAGACTGTCACTCATGATACATTAGAGAGGTGGGGATACTGTCTACATCAGGCTTTGCTTATTCTGTATGGAAGGGGCTGAAGTACATATTTAATACTTTCCTGACTTTGCTTTTTCTCGGGTCCTTCCTTCTTTCTCCTCATCCTAATACACTCTGTTAGCAATACTTTCACAAAAATATACTGAATGAATGGTTGCTGAATAAACACATTTTTACAGCTCACATTTTCAGAGACTTGAAAGCCCATGATGACGAGGTGACAATAATTTGTGGATTGGTGAGTGCTCAGTCTGATTCATAGCTGGTTTCCTCATCTGATAGGCAGGTACAGCTAAGTCTCTGAGGTCTCCATAGGAAGAAATTTCATCCTACTCACAAGAGCCCTCTGAACATAATTACTAGCCAGTGCCCTGGCATTCAAAAACCAGAACTTGGCAAATTAGCATTTCAACAACTGAACATGGGTGACTCACAAACTTTTTCTTCTTTCTCCTTTAAATATGCAGCATCATATCTGACTAGTCAAGGAAAGAACATTGTTTGCTAGACCTATGAACATCAGCTGAATAATGTTTTCACTTACAAGCTAGAGTCTAAGAGATTCTATTTAAAAAGACATTGTAATATCTTTGGATGTTTTAGATTTGTGTGAAGTAAATAACAACTACAGGATCAAACGTATCACAACTCTCAAAAAACAGGGTATGCAAAGGCAATCTATAAATGGGTAAGGGCAGGGTACCTAATCTAACTGGGTAACCATGACAGATAAAATATTTCAAAAGCTATGCTACTTACCAGGAAGACACAGAGACTACAGAAATAATCAAGAAACTTAGTGCCTTGGGACAAAGATCCACATATTATTAGTCATGGGTTTTATCTTTAAATAATATAAACTGACATCTGCAGGTTAAATATTTTTCAGTGTTGGAGAAGGGCTCCAAATCAAAGATACATTTTATCACGGGGCATGAAATCTGAGAGTGTAAGTCTGAAAGTGCTACAGAAGAAAAGGCAGAACTCTGCCTCAATCTCCCACACTTTTGCCAGCTCCCCTCACTCCAGTTTTCAGGACAGACCTTTCCCGCTGTACAGATGTCTTGGGTCCTCCTGAAAATGCGCTGTGTATTTTGCACAGGCCAATGGTAGGGCTGGAACAGAAATTGGTTTCTTCCTTCTAAGTTCACTTATCAACAACACACTATAAAGCAATGTGGTAATTATGGGAACATTTCTACTTCCTAAATCTCCAGAACCCACTGCAGAAAAGGCATCTCCTCAGGTTTCAACCAACTGTGATGACCATTCTATGACAGAACCAAGTTCAGATGTCAATTCTCCTGAATTGCTGCTCAACAGAAGCAAGACCTCAAAATTAGTAAGTGTGTTACACTTAAAAATGATTCAAACACAGACTATCGAAGTGTGGAGACAGCAGATTAACACCTACGTTTCTCTCCAAATTTTCTGTCCAGCTAAGAGAAGGATATAATCACAGCAGGATAGTATTGATTAAATGCTAATGAAGTGCTTCCACAGGATACTACAGAAAAACTCTGCCAACCTAGAATGTTTGCTTTAAAAGACAAATCTGGCTTTGCTCTTTGAGAAACACCACCATGAAAACAAATAACTCTTCCCTTAAAATATTGTCAAAGTCAAGTTTGTGAAGGGATTATTTTTATCACAAACATTCCTATGTTTGACAGCTATTTCAACATAATTCTGATTGTAAATATTGCAATAGTTATATTTCATTTAACTTTTAAGTTAAAGCTTCAAAACTTGCCATAACTTAAGAAACAGGAAGTCTCAAACCATGACACTGATATTTATCTTTTATCTAAAAGTTCCACTGCTTCTTTAATTTTTTTCAAAGAATCTTTTGAAGTCTTCAGAGCAAATGAAACAATTACCTTTCTGAAATTTAGTGCATATATGTAATGTATAATTCTTGTATCAAGATTTTATAGCTCTTCAGGGAATGTTATGAAAAATTGATGTTGTTTTGAAACTTTAAAACCAAGGAACTTAACAGTCTACACTTCATATTTTATAAGAAAATAAGAGGAAATATTGAGTGTATGTAGTCTAATCCTCTTATCTCTTTTCAGTGATGCTATCATTCCTGAACACCTTATAGCCCAAACCCAGATTATCTAGGCTTACAAATACATTTACACAAAGAATAAAATTAAATTGGTCAGCAGAATGCCCCTAAATGGGATAACCTGCCTATTTCCAAACAGCTTTGTGTAGGTTTGTTATCCAGACTTCTTTGGGCACAGCAACAACGATACTGCTAACATTTTCCTGTGTTTTATGGTATATTTCCTATATCCAGGTCACACTTGCTGCCAAGAAAAAGTACTAGTCTCAAAGAATAGGTATGACTGCTTTAATATTTAAAAATCAAATGAGTGACACTATCAAGAAAAAGCACTAGACTCAAAGAATAGGTATAACTACTTTAATATTTAAAAATTTCAAAAAAGAGATTTGGCTAGAATTCTCTACTCTATGAGTCACAGCCCTCAAAAAGGGTTGATTCATTCACTAGCCTAAAAATATGTTATAAACCAAAGTGTTAAAAGAGAGTAGCCATATTTAGATTGCTACAGTGGTGCAGATGTAATACTTTGACAAGAGAATCTCATACTCTGGAGCAATAGGAATTCAAAAGCCACATCCTGTGCTGTTCAATGCCACTTGCTTGACTGGCATCACAAGGAATACGTAAATATAATTATTTTTAATTGCCAATTCACATATTTACAGAAAAGACTATATAGGGATTCCTGGAGTACTTTACTACAGCAAGGAGTTAATATACATCAGAGCAGACATTAGCAAAAGGCATCTTTGTCAATATATTTTACTGACATAACCCACAGCATAACACCAACACTCAGAGTCTATATATGTCTTTATAGTAACTAATCTTTACAATTCTTGCTTGAGGGAAAATGAGTAATGAAATAGAAATTAAAAGCTTCAAGCAACACATGGCTTGGATAAGACAAAAAAAAATGACAGAAGCTGGTGTTTTGAGAAGACAGAAATAGAATCGTTAGCATTGCTGAAATGAACAGTGTTGCTTTGCCATGGCTCACTGTCTCATCTTTGGGAGCTGATAGCAAATCACACTGCTTGTTTGTATTGGTCACATAAAGCTCACTTCTATGTCACAGAGTGTTAGACACGTAAGAGCCACAGATTTTTCCATACATTCTCAAAAACGGTAGAATTCTAATTTTTCAGGGAATTCATGCTTTAGCAAAAAGAAGAAGAGGAGGTGAAGGAGGTAGAGGAGAAGGAGGAGGAGGAGGAGAGGAGGAGGAGGAGGAGGAGGAGGAGGAGGAGGAGGAGGAGGAGGAGGAGGAAGAGTATAACTGGTAAGTTAGATCATGAGTGTGCAATTTCAGCACATTACTGAACACACAACATGGCATGCTATGGTCAGCCTTCACATCAAAGATCATTAATAAAGAATCAATGCTCACCTAGCTTAATTTCTTCCTTCATTTATTCAACCAATCATCAGTTGCGAAATTCTATTTACAGGACACTGACTTATTTAGGAAAAAGGAAGAAAGCAAATATTTGTGTCTTGCATGGCTTATAATGAACTAAAAACAGGTAAATAAGAATTGAAAATGAGGTAGACAGAGAGATTGACTGTCAAGGACGACTCAAGGGGACACATGAATTTCTCTCAAAAGAAATAGAATAGATGTTGGGGGTGGACTGGGGGAGGGTGGGCAGTTGTGGAAACAGGAGGAATCTGGGGATGGAAAGAATACAGGAGAACTGTCTCTAATTGGGAGCATTTGGAGTGAGGCAATATGGAAACTTAGTGCAATGGAAACTACCTGGAGGATAATCCTAGCAAAGACAACTAGTAATGGTGGATACAGAGTCTGAATCATCTGTTTTCTGTAACAAGGCAAGGCTTCCAGTGGCAGAACTGGGACACTAACCCAAGCACAACATCTTCAACCTACAACCAGTCCTGTCTGTAAGATGTGCTGAAGCAATGGTGATTTGGGGGCCCGTAGCTTATTGGGGTGACTTCCCAATGACTGATCTAACTAGAGACCTACACCACAAGAGGGAGCCCATGCCTAGCACTGCCTAGATGGAAGGCCAGGATCCAGAAGCTGGATGGCCCAGAGACCTAGGGTCTGTGTCTAGCTCAATCATCATCCGTTAGGCATCCTCCAGCAGCCAATGAGAGTACACACAAAGATCTACATCTAGCTATTAAATGGAGCTTGGAAAAATATTAAGTGGAGCTTAGTCAACCCTGTGGAAGAAGAGGGGAAAGAATCATAGGAGCCAAAGGGGTAGAGGACACCAGAAGAACATAGCCCACAGAATCAACTAAGTAGTGTTCATAGGGGCTCACATAGATGGAAGCAACAACCACAGAGTCTACATGGGTCTGCACTAAGGCCTCTACACATACATTGTGGTTGTTTAGATTGGATATTTGTGGGGCTCTTAACAGTGAGACTGGGGGTGTCTCTGACTCATTTACCTTCTCTTGTGACTTTTTTCCTCTGACTGAGTTGCCACATCCAGGCTTGATATGAGAGGGTTTGTGCCTAGTCTTATTGCATCTTGTTACGCCATGTTTAGTGTATAGCCCCGAGAGGCCTGCTCTTTTCTGAAGAGAAACAGAGAAGCGGTGGATCTGAGGGAGAAGGCAGATTTGGGGGTAAGACTGGGAGGAGCGAATGGAGGAAAGGCTGTAGTCAGGATGTAGGGAAAAGAATAAAAGATATATGATAGATTAGATAGATAGATAGATAGATAGATAGATAGATAGATAGATAGATAGATAGATAGATGATACATAGTATAAATCTC
Organism: Rhabdomys pumilio; assembly: GCA_030674055.1. Lineage (NCBI taxonomy): Eukaryota > Metazoa > Chordata > Mammalia > Rodentia > Muridae > Rhabdomys > Rhabdomys pumilio. The sequence continues at coordinate 13,670,197 of JANHMN010000011.1, forward strand.
AAAAAGGAAACAAGACAGATAACTTAGTAGTTAAAAGCTCTGGTTTCTCTTGCAAAGATTTGATTCCCAACATCCACAAACCACCTGAAAGTTCAGTTCAGAAGATCAGACACTCTCTTCTGGCCTTTGAGTTACCAATAAATAGATAGATGGATAGATTAGATGAGATTAGATAGATAGATAAATAGATAGATAGATAGACAGACAGACAGACAGATAGATATTTTAAAATAATTAAAAGTTAAATACCATAGAGGGGTAGGAGCACATAAGTAGTTTTTGTTGGGTGAGAATTCGAAACACTTCCTAAAAGAGGCAAGTTTCATTTGATTTGCATGAGCATGACTTCGACAGGAAGAATAGCTGAAGGAAAGTGCCGGAGACTGAGTAATGGCCAAGATGTAGGACAGCTCTCCTATCCTCATCAATTTGCACTAATCTCTGTAGCTGGAATTGTATCCCTTTGACTACATCCCCCTGATTCAAACTCCATTCCCCTACTAAAACACTGGATGACAAAAGCTTGTGATTATCATACAGATTGCTTGTATGTAAATGTGTGCTTCTGTTGCAGTTACAGACACAGCTTAATCATGGTTTTGGACACAGCTTATCTGTCCATATGTTTTAAATACCCCTAAGCTTGTTTCCTCTCCCAATAGTGGATTCACAAAGTGGAAAAGTTAAAGTTTCTCCAGAAGTCGAGCTGAAACATTGGCCATACTACATCATAATACTTATATATGAACATAATAACTTTAAGGGAATACTTCAAATACATACCTCTGAGGGTAGAGTAAAACAAGACAAGTAAAAATGGGTTCTCTGAGATAGTGGCATCTTCCAGATAATTTCCAGAAGACACTGTGATGATAAAAAGTGGGAAGGCAAGGGGCTGGAATCTAAACAAGATGAATAGCTGAAGGATAAAGACCTAGGAGCCCTACAAAGTACCAAATCTAGAATCCCTGTCCCTATTCCAGCCTTAGTCCCCTCCTATTCTGAAGGGATATTTATCTTCTGTCTTTCCAAGACGTTCAATATTTAGTTCATTCCAGGGATGGAGCTCCATAGTCCCCTGGATAACTACCAGAACCCCCTCCACTGCAACCTTGCCTGAACTTTTTTCTAGGCCTTAAAAAGATAGTAGGATAGAGAGTGGTTCTTAAGGATGTCTAAACAGACCTGATTCAATGAATCCTGCTGAGATTAAACATTTCCCAGTGAGTTCATGATTTCCAGAGTGTGAGATGATGACAGGACATACAGGAAATGGGCAGACCTCTTAGAAAGGGTCCTCAATACAACCTGCAAGGAACAAAGCCCAAGCCAGCAAGTAAGCGTGTACCTCCCAGCTCAAAGCCCATCAGAATTTAGAAAACTTTTTTTTTTTCATTGAAAGGACTTATTTCAGAATCAGAATCACAAAGCTGCCCCAGTTGTTTATGCTTGTTTGTTCCACCATGTGCTCACTACTCCACCCATCCCATGGGACCTGTATTTCTCTATGGTTTTTGTTCCTCACCTACAAAACCCAGTAGGAACTTATGCAAAGCCTTAGGGAACACTGGAAGCTCCTCCAGCATTCTAGTGCTGGCTCAGGAAGCTCTGGAGAGCTGATAGTTCCTGAAAAAGAGAATCACTCTTTTTTTTGAGTATGGCTGTAAGTTACCGGGAAAGTACTATACCCAGGAGCAGTTGACAACTAGGTACCTTAGTTAGAATAATGTTGCCCTTATCTGTAACAAAACAATCCTCCTCCCAGCACTGGTCATCCGTTACTTTTCAAACTACATTGATTCATTTTAGTGTCAGTAAACGCAAACGTAACTGATCTTAAAACAGATTTGGACATTAGAAGAAGCAGGTCTCTGATGCAATTGTTCACTAATGCTGTTCTAAAGTTTGTCAAGGGAATTGTTTGGAAAGGGTCTTAATGTTTTTGCTCAAAGGTACCCAACAGAGTCATGAATAGCCAGTCTACTCACTTCCAAGTATCTGAAGCTAGATCCTGAAAGAGAGGTAGAAGGAGCCAATTTTGGTCAACCTAGGTCTTTCTGAAAGACAATCCTGAGATTGTCGAAAGCATAAATTGTATAATTTTCATTATAATTAATTCTAATTTCCTTTGTATACGTATTTTTCTTATATGCTAAATATTATTATTTTTGAAAGGAGAATTATAGCTATCACCAGACTGGTAAGGTGACCATGGTCTATGAATGGTAAGAATTTCTGAGCGTGGTCCAGAAATTGGCTAATGTGGGAGCATACCAAATGTATTTGGGCCCAAAAGAGACATCACAACCTGAGAGGATGATCAGTGAGATGCTCAAAAGCCAAGGAAATATAGCTGGAACTAAAGTACTTAGAGGAAAAGAGACAATAAAGATGACTTTATGAAATGAGAAAAAGATGAGACCTAGAGTCAAATTGTTCTGTGATAAGCTCTATAGATCCTAATACTTTCTTCATCTTACAACCCATTAAGTATTTGCTTAGTATATATGGAAATAGTTACTAATTACTGCTAATTATTAATATCCACCCAGTGTCTTAGAGTTTTGCTACTGTGAACATACACCAAGGCAACTTTTATATGGACAACATTTAATTGAGGCTGTTTTACAGGTTCAGAGGTTCAGTCCATTATCATGAAGGCAGGAACATGGCAGCATCCAGGCAGACATGGTGCAGGAGGAGCTAAGAGTTCTACATCTTCATCTGAAGGCCACTAGTAGAAGTAACCATGTGGTTAGGAGGAGAGTCTCATTGCCCACACCCACAGTGACATACTTTCTCCAACAGAGCCACACTTACTCCAGCAAAGCCACACATCCTAATAGTGTCACTCCCTGGGCTAAACATATTCAAATCACCACACCTAGTAAGTGAAATTTATTGAGTAATGTCAGGTATCCTGTAAAAGGCAATGAGTGCACAGTGGCATGAAACATTACAAATTCCCTCCCACATAGGAAAATACATTAAGCAAAAAAAATACAAGATTCACAAATTATATTAATACTATGGAGAAAATGAATAGTATATATGGTAGGTGGTATGAGTTTGTGTGTGTGTGTGTGTGTGTGTGTGTGTGTGTGTGTGCAAAACAACAATAATCAGAAGAAATGATACTGAATTTGAAAAGGAATCAGGAAGGGTGGACAGATTAGAGAGAGGGGACAAGGGGAAACAGCTGGAAGGAGAAAAGGAAAGGAAGAAGATTATGTGATTATATTTTACTTAAAAATTAAAAATGAATATATTAAAAAAGAGAGAAAGAGAAGCCAGACCTTGGGAGAAGAGAAGTAACTTCAGTTGCAAGACATAGAGAAGCCAAACTCAAACTAATGAGGAAACTTCTCTGTTTTCTAGCTTTCAAGGTGCTGGAAGATGTCACGCAGGCTGTTAGGGGAGAAAACACATCAATGGTCTCACTAAGAATGCAACCTCTTATGCTGCCATCCTTGCCTGCTAAGTAAAATATGCCCATAACCACGATAGTATAGCAACTGCTTTCTGCATAGATCTCAGGCCTGCTATACAAGACAGAATTCTATGCCTGGTACTGTAGGCCTGGTCAGAAGCCTATGGCTTGGAGATCAAAGATCCTACACTAGAATCTTTGATTATTATTTTGGTAAGTGAACATGCTGCCAAACTGCCTTCCAAACGTTTATGCCCTATAGATTTGGACTGTTCTCAACCTTTGTCAGACAAGCTTTCTTTTGCAGCTGAGAGCAGTTACTACAGAAACTCATAACTGCTCAAAATACTCAAGGAAAGAGACTGAGTGCTCACATCTAAATGGGACATCTATGTGAAACCCTTCTCAACTGAGGAGAATGAAATGTTATGCAACAGGAAGCAGAAAGAACGTGAGAGCCTATAGCTAGGGAAAAGTCTGTGAAATGCTGTCTTCTGAGTAGGATGTGATTATTTCACTCTTGAACACACAGCAACTGGAGTAGCTGTGCCAGGTCAAGCCAGACAAAATTCTGGCCCAGATAAGTAGATGACCTTCAAGTCCCACCCCTTTCTTAGGAAGCTCTGGATGGCTGATATTTCCTGGAAAAGAAAATCACTCGTTTTTGAGCATGTAACCACTAGTGGGATGGCCATGTTCCATTAGCTTGTCCCACACCTGTGCACGTACTGTGAGCACTCTCTAGATCCAGTGTGTTATAAGAAGGAGTATTTGGAAGGAGGATGTGTTGAGGGCGATATGCAAAAAGTTAGCGAAAGAAAATATGATCATATTTAATTGTATACAAGCATTCAATTTTCAGTAATAAAAAAATAAAGAAAGAAAAATATAAAGGAGGAAGGGGAGAAAAAAAAACAGTAGGATATTCATGTGGTGATTAGCAAGTACACTCTTCCATGATCTGTTTCCAAACAGCTTGACTAAGATTCTGGAGTCTGAAAAAGAGGCAGATGCTGCTTAGCTGTGAGACTGGTTAGCGCCCTCAACCATCCAGATGAAAACGGGTGAACTCTTCACCTAGAGAAGAGATTAAGTGAGTTGAAGAGAAAGGGGGATGGTGACAGAAAGAGACAGGGGGAAGTGGCTGACAAGCCTTCACATCTTAATTCTTAAGGGATTCAGCAGCCTCTTCTTTGACTGGGTGTCTGGGACAGATAGTTGTTCTCATCGATCCCCTTTGTAAGGAAGAGAATGAGGTGAAAACAGGGAAAGAAAACCAATTTTATTTCAATATTTACTGGGCGACAAAATGCATGGCTAAGAATGCTTTATGGAGAACACAAAATTGAGCACAATGCTTACTTGGCGGAAAAAGATCAAGTGGGAAGGGGAAAGAAATCTAAGAGAAAGCCTAGTGGGGGTCAAGTAGAGTTCAGTCACCTGCCCTCTGGGTGGCTTCAGGCATATCAAGTCCCCTCTGGAACCCTTCTTTTCACATCTGTCAAAGAGCCCGTAAGCCTTTCAACTGTTTGACCTCCCATCCACATTAAACACCAGGCTACATGTACCACACGCCATAATTAGAAACTGCTCAAATCTCTCCAAGTGTGGATGTGATTGGGGGCAGTTAGCATCTTCCCGTGGCCAGAGCTATATTTACAGCTTTGTTGTGGTGATTTATTTATTCTGTTTTTACTTTTAAGCCTGGCCTTTGAGACATCTGAGACTAAAATGAGCTGTTTAGAGATGTAGAAAAAAACGTGTTACATTAATAAACTTGTGAACTCCCTGAACAGTGCAGGACTATTGTTCAGGGTGTTGGAGGCATTAAGCAGTGGTTTCTCCTAGGAAGCAGGTGAAGTTCTAAGTGCCAGGAATTCAAGACTGCAGCAAATATGATGCTTGAATCCTAGGCATTCACCATGTTAGTATTGGAAACAACCATAGGAAGAGGCGACTATAATGGCAGTTTACTATTCAAAGTTCCTGGAATGAGCATTAGTGAAGGAAATTGCCAGAAGTCCTGTGGAAATTAGTGGAGGAAATTCCAGAAGTCTTGAATCAGGAAGGATGAGTTAAGCACACAGAGTGAAGACCATCCCAGACAGACAGCACACTACAGAAAGGCAAGAAAGGAGAGGGTGAATGTGATACTGTTCGTTCTCCGACACTGGATCAGTCATGGTACAGATAAACAGAATTTGAAACATAGGAAGCCACTCCAAATGAAGAATTCTCATTCTTTTATCACAATCCCAAGGAACCATTTCTAAATCTCTTTTGTCACTGCCAGAAAAATGGTGTGTACCAGGCATTCCTATAAAAAAAAAAAAAAAAAAAAAAAAGCCTGTATTTCTTTTAACTAGCAATTACTTTCCTACTAATGAAGAAACCAAATTCTGAATTTCAGGTATTAATTGGAAATTACTTATTCTTTTGTAAAGTGTGTCAGCAATTGAACAAACCTAAGTAAGGAGAGACATGGGGGAGGGGAAGAAGGGGGAGGAGGAGGAGGAGGAGGAAGAGGAGGAAGAAGAAGAAGAAGAGGAGGAGGAGGAGGAGGAAAAAGAAGAAGAGGAGGAGGAGGAGGAGGGGAGGGGGAGGAGAGGGGAAGGGGGAGGGGAAGAAGAAGAGGAGGAGGAGGAGGAGGAGGAGGAGGAGGAG
>JANHMN010000011.1:13676390-13706197 GCA_030674055.1 Rhabdomys pumilio
GAGGAGGAGGAGGAGGAGGAGGAGGAGGAGGAGGGGAGGGGGAGGAGAGGGGAAGGGGAAGAAGTAGAGGCTTCATAAAAAGTAATAAAATGTATCAACAGGGATTCTCTCAGCCCAGCAGACAAAAAAGTAAAATAAAAGCAACTGACTGGAAGGATGTCCTTGCCAGGTAAGGACACATTCCTTTTCTAGCTACTGTCAACCTCCACTAAGAAATGACTGCATGGCTGGCAGCTGCTGAAAATCCACAACTTCTCCTAGCAACAGATGGAGCCAATCAAAAGGCAGCAGCAATGGAGCTCTCACTGTTTGGTGCACTGACATCTCATTTGTCTGGCAACTCTAGTGAAGACTCCACAATGTGGAAGATAATTACCAAGGCACTAACATTTATGTCCCCAACTTCCAAAAACTGTTCGATTTTATTCAATTGGATTAGAGAATTGCCTAAACTAGTCATGTCTATTCAGGTTTAGATTATAAAGAGACACCAGGATGAAATATATGGCTTCTATAGAATATAGAGTCAGGAAATTGACTCACCTTTAGCACTTATCACTTGAAGGACACTTCAACATGTCTTCCTGAGCCTTAATGCCTTAATTTTCGAAGAGACAAACAAATTTACATAACAGCATATTTTACAGGAGTGTACTGATTATTAATTGTAAATGATATAAAGAAATCTTTTAAAATGGGCAAACACCTCAAATAATCAATATTACCTCAGATTTTCTTATTATTAAATAAACAGTATTTAATATAGCTAATAGTTTCAGTTCTTAACAGTTTGGTAGATCACTTTATTTTTCTTCCTCATAAATACCCATAGAAGACAATATTAGGACCTAATTCAGGAGTCACTATGATGATTGAATAACTAAACTGATCAGATCTAGTGTAGTCTGCAGTTATGTCTCTTAAGTAGTGTAATTATAACCCTATTCATTACTTGACACAGTGAGAGCCTGGGGCATTCTTAAGTCAGACAGAGCTGTTAGCTATATCAAAATATCCTAAAGCACTGGGTTCAGGGATTCAAACACACGTGGAAAGGATTGTACATAATCCTCTCGGCCCTCAGAGGATTTCTGAAACTGCCCTGCAAGCTGGAGGTTATCCTCCAGATTCACATCGTCTCTGTAGAGACTGGCAATGACTATATACTCATTTATCTCCTCCATCATCCTTGATGATGCACAAAACTACACATCTGTGTTTATCACTGGAGTAAGCGGCCTATCCAAGCACATAGTTCCTATGGTCCTGGGAATGAGAAATTCCAGTTCCTATCACTATTGATTTAGTCCCTGAATAGAAGAGGGAAGACAGATATTTTCTATTCAGGTACCTACAGTCGGCAACATTGTTTGTCTCGTGAACTCTGTTTGTTGGATTTAGTGTTTGATATTAAAATGAATAATATATTGTCACACAATCCATAACAGAATATGGAATGATGATAGAATCTATAATTCATTTAACAGCAAGGTTTTTCTTCCTAGACCTCAAACAGAGGGGTTATATTCATAAACTAAAACCTTCTGTACCATAAGGCTTCCTCCACATGCAGAACTTGGGTAGAGATTTTTCTAAATACCTTTACATTCTACTCCTGCCCACCCCTGCTGAACTGTGGGCTCTTGGGAGAGAAGTTTACTTGCATTGTACACATACCAGAAAAGGAGGAATGGAAGGTAGAGTGGAGGAGAAGATTAAAAAAGAAAATAAACACAAAGAGAGGAGGGAGAGGAAGGAAAGGTAGAAGGAAAATAGGTACAGAAAGAAATACTCAAGAAATATATAAACACAATAAACATGAGCATGGATCACAAGTAGCTCAACTGCCTAATTCCTGGGTTATTATTTGATGGGAAAAGGCTCTCACGGGGTCATGAGATAACAGTGATCCTCGGCTGGTATTTCGGATAGTTATAGAAACCTTTATAGGTGGATTTAGCTGGACTATGAAGTACCATAGGGACAAAGGGTCTTGGTGGCTTGTGGATGGAGGTCTTTCCTTATGAATGGCCACAGATAGGACCCAATCTATCACCATGAGTGCCACCATACTTACCCTTGTATTCCCCCATCAGGTCTTCTCTGTTATGGAATGGTGAGCTAAAATAAATCTCTTGCCCAGTAACATTCTTTCCTTCAAGTATCTGGTCACAGCAATAGCAATGCTTACCTCATGTGTTAATTTTCAAGGTAGATCCTTGGCTCCTGCTGCCACATTTTACACTACCTCCACTAGTACCGTTAGGAAAAAGGAAATTTTAGCTGGAATTTTAATTTTCATTTCTATAAAAACCAAAGAGCTAAATGTAAAATCGTCTTAGGCAAAAATGGAAATCATCTGTTTGTTATTACTTCCTTCCAGGAACATAGGTCCATGTGCCTTTGCCCTTGACCAACTCTGCCTCCAGGCCAAACTCCACCCTCAGTCTGCCATCACCTGCTGTCCTTCTGGCTTCAACACACAGGCATAGCTTTTCTGTATACACATCTCAGCCAGTATTCTGGCATCAAAGGGAAAATTAGCTTAGAAACTCCAGTAGGAGATAGAATAGTTATTTTTTTCTAATAAGGGAGAGAAATGAAAGTTTAAATATGAAATATAAAAATCTTATGCTCTAAGTAGTCTACAGACATAATGCTGTAGAAGTGACTCACTTGGGGGTAACTCAATCTATATTAGCTATAGTAATTATTACACTACCCTGAAAACAATCCAGGACTTGACTGGATCCAATATCTTTCTGAACATGAAAACTCCTTGAGCATAAATAATATAATATGCATAAGATCACAGAAGCGTTTTAAATGCATCCTTCTGATACAAAGAAGAACAAAATCCCTTGGGAATGTTCTAAATCATCCACTACAGAAGCCTCAGTTTACCAGTCTTCCACTTGATCAGGAATATGGTCAAATCTAGTCCACAGGTCAGATGAGTCAGAGGCTACAACTACGTAGTACTGATAGAAGATCAAATAGATACTATTATTTTGAGGGTCAGCATGACAACAATCAAAATCTAGCCAAGGAAATACTTTCCATAAGCTGGAAATGGAGTGCTTTAGAAAAAAGGCTCTCTGTGGATATGTGGACAGACTGACATAGATTTCAGCAATCAAGGGATGCACAGTAGGAAAACAGTGGGAGAAAAAAGGCTCATCAGCAGGCAATGTGAAAATCCATGGGAGCTTCCTCAGTGATCTTGAGAGGCCTGTTTTGCAAGGGTGACTATTTACAGTACAGGGAAGCTTTAGGGTGGGGTTCTAGTTGAAGAAAACCCCAAATATGTAGAAATCATGACACTAATGGAGTAGTGATAAGATGCAGATGCCATCTAATGTAAAAGTCAGCCTGATAAGGTCTCCTCTGGCAGTTAGAAAGAATAAGGGAGAAATGAAAATGAGGAGAATGGCTATGGATCAAAAATGGTGTTTGGGGGTATTGGTTTTGGTTTTTGGTTTGTTTTTTACAGACTCAACAGGATCTATAGTTTTTTATACAAAAAATAAAGGTTAGGAGTCAGTTAAATGTTCAGTCAGGGTAAGTCTCTGGAGTAGGAAAACCAAGGAAAGACACAAACACAACTGCAGTGTTGAGTTATGGATAGGAAATACTGTTTTCCTATGAAATTATCCAGCACACTTAAAAATATTGGACTAAATAAATAATAACAAACTCCAGTTCTCTGGTTTGGCAGTACTAACAGTTGATAAATGGTTTTCTCATGGCCCTGGAGAATAGCAGAGCAGGTCACCTGTGTACAAACCAGCATGTCATTTTCATGGATGATACAATGGGAAATGTCTCAACAACGGACGGAACAGTAAGGTCCAGATTAAAAAAAAAAAGATAATTCAAGTGCAGGCTCTAGATTTCACTTTAAAAACAGGGCAAGGATTGAAACAAATGGATTGTTTCCTTCCACCTCCAAAATTTAATGATTCTATTCACGAATCATTCATTTATTTATTGAAAACACCATTAATTTAAAAATGATCACAAGTCATTAAAAATGAATTTGGTTAATATTCCCATGGAAAGTTTAATCACATTATAGTATTTTAAAGTGTTTAGCAAATAATTGAATTTTGTAAATACTCTCTGATCATCATTTACTAGGACAGATGATATGTATAAGGGCAGATATGAATATGAACAATCACAATATAATTTTAGAATGGAGATAAATATGGAGAAACTTATTCTCCACGATGACAAAAGCTTAAATATGCCAACCACATACAAAGAACATGATAAATAACACGTATGTATGTGGTTCTATATAACAGAACCAAGAGCAAAGAGAAGGAGCACTTATCCTACATGATTACTTTTGGTAATAAAAGTCTTAGGATCAGAGATTATTCTGTACAAGTTGCATTAGAGTATAAGACAGACATTTTTTTTAATCAATTTTTTGGGACTAGAAGTACTTTGTATGGCTCATTGTTTGGATTTTGGAATATTTCTGAATATCCATGAGTTCTTTAAGGAGAAAACCCAAGTAAAACTACAAAGTCCATTGCTGATGTATCTCTGTCCTTTTTCAGAGACAAGAGGGAATTGTAGATAACAGTTTCAATATGCCTGAGATGTGGCTGCTATCCCTCACTGGTGGTCAAGTGTAGAATCATCTATGGTGGCATGTTGTCTGTACTCAGACAGTTTTAGAATTTGAAACATTTTAGGATAGAGTTTGAAAATTATTGATGCTCATTTTATTGATGCTCAAAAATGCCGCTAATTTGATTTGCTTTTATTTACTAACTCTGTAAAAATGAGGCAGCGCAACCATGACATTGGGAGGCAGACACATGAATGGGTAGGTGTATAGATCTTTCACTATGACAAGCAGTGCTCAAATACAGACTGTCAGAGGATGCGTTTGGGCAGGGCTTGTCGGGTTTCTGAGAGGCTGATTTATAGAACCGGGAACTCTGGAGTGCCAAGGAAGAAACCTACAGTAGTGCTCAAAGAGTTCTCTTTCCTGCTGCCTAAGATGAATGTGTCCTTCTTTGGGAAATGCTTTTTTTCCCCCAACACTTCATTTTTCCACTTTGGACTACTGGCTTGGGCTTTCCAGATTGTGGAATACAGCCAAACACATTCTGCATTTTTCATGTGAGACTTTGGCTGGATAACTCTATTTTAAATTGTCACATGGTATATCTTAGGCACTGGTGATGCTGCCTATGTCTCTTCATTTGTAAAGAAAGAGATGCCTAAAATTGTGTGTTTATATGGTGAGATTTGAGGATAAGGATCAGGAGATGCACATAAGAAATCAATAGTGACACACAGTCAACTGCAGCTTCCTTCATTCTTCCTTTGAGGTCTCAGCAACATGTTAAGTCACTATGAAAGTGATAGATGAAGTAACAGATCGTTTAAAAAATTAAGAATACAAATCACATTCCAACAATGTATCGCGACAGAAAAATTAAACAAGAGAAGATAAAGGATAGTCAATAGCTAATATTACTTGCTGTTCTTTCAAACGACTGAAGTTTAGTTCCCAGCACCCATGTCTGGCAGCTTACAACCACCAATAACTCCAGATCTAGAAGATCCAGTATCTACCTTTGGCTTCAGTGCACCCACACATATACAGCACACATTCACACAGACATGCATCCATAAATTAAAAGTAAAATAAAAATTTTATAGCACCAGGCATTAAAAGAACAAGGGTAAATTTTAAGATAAAAATTAAACACTTAGTTTGAGCTATTGCAGTCACTGGGACAATCAAAATATGATATCTGGATATAATGCCCAGAACAAGTAACTTTGAATGTTAGGCAAACGGTCCCCAAACAAGAGCTAACTGCTAAACCACTAAACTACAGTGATTTACCTCCCTTGACGAAATATAAAAGGAGCCCACAGATATATAATTTAATGTATCAGATTATGTGAACTTAAAGTATACTAGCATTAAACAACACAAAGCACCTTAGAGCAAACACTGAAATTTAATTTCAGAACTGAGATGTCAGCTTTCCTGACCTACTTCACAGACAGAGGGAATCAAATGAAATATTGGGAACAAACAAGCTTTGCACACAGAAAAAAAGAAAAGTACTGCAATATAAATTTGATTTTCTTTGTAGAAATATTACTTGTTTTTCTTTTCTTTTTTATTGGATATTTTATTCATTTATATTTCAGATGTTAGCCCCTTTCCCCATACCCCCTCAGAAACCCCCTATCCCTTCCTCCCTCCTCCTGCTTCTGTAAGGGTGTGCCCCCACACACCCACCCACTCCCACCTCCCCGCCTTCAAATTCTCCCACACTGGGGCATCCAGCTTTCATGGGACCAAGGACCTCCTCTCCCACCTATGCCCTACAAGGCTACCCTCCCCTACATATACAGCTGGAGACATGGGTCCCTTCCTACGTGCTCCCAGGCTGGTGGTTTAGACCCTGGGAGCTCTGGTTGGTTGGTATTGTTGTTCTCCCCATGGGGCCACAAACCCCTTCAGCTCCTTCAGTCTTTCTAAATTGAAGAATCATCCTTGATCCATCTCATGGGAACAACTGAATTTAATTTTTTTTCTATTTTGAAGCAGAGGTTTATGGAACCCAAGATGAATTTGAACTCTCTGTATAAGCAGCAATAACTTTGAATTTCTGCTCCCCTGTAACCAGTTTCGATTATCAGGATTATAGGTGTGAGCTACCACACTCAGTTTATGCTAAGGATGAAGCCTAGGTCTTTGAGCATGCCAGGCAAGCACTTGGCCAACTCAATGACAACTCTGTTTCAAGCTACTCCATTGCTGAGTAAAATGTCATTTAAGTGCAGTTTATAACCATGGACATGCCAAATAAATTTTTAAAATAATATGTAGCATGAAAAAGAAGCAGGGGGAGGACAGGATAAAGCAATAAAGACAGTCTGATGGCTGATACAAAGATGACTTCTGCTTTGATGGATAACAGGTGGACAGAACGGAAGCCACACCTTGTATCGTGAAGATCCTTGATGGTTTCCTGGGTGAGTATTGTTCAGCCACAGAGCTTTTCCATCTGTTTGAGGAACTACGGAAGCTAGAAATTGATGAATGGATAAGACAACTCCATCACTGGTTTCAATGTCCCTGGTGGTATGATGGGGAAATTTAAAAGAACTTAGAAACTGGGTGGGAATCTGAGGGAAGAACAAACAAAAAAACAAAAACACCACTGGGTTTGCTTTCAAGATGCTGATGGCTTAAATCTGGAGACAAAGGTACAAACTGGTTACAATGGCAAGAAGAACTGCTGTAGTTTACTTTCAATAGAGAATCCAAGGCAGATTTGTGGGTGGGAGTAAAAAATCTGCCAGTTTAGGAAGTGGTAACAAAGCAAAGAAACAATAACAACAACAACGATAATGTAGAGACGGGATCAAGACTGAGAGTGTGGAAAGGTGAGAGGAAACTATGAAGTGATTCAAAGAAGGCGTTTGAAAGGGAAGGAAACCTAGAGACAAAGTCGTAGAGTTCCTTTAAGGTCAAACTGTTTTGAAGGTCAAGTCCAAAGTGGGGATTTCATAGTGTGTTAGAAGTCAGTGAATGTTCCCAAAGCAGTGTATGAGTTGTCTACCTGTAACTTTAAACACAGGATAAGTAGGGGGAACATCACAGATCCAGGGGACTCAGAACTGAGATGAGAATGAGAGACGTGTGGAGAAAGGAGGTAATGACTACATCCCTACCACATATGCAAAGAAGAACATTTTCAAAGGCAAAGCACGTGGAACACACTGAGATATTTGTGTCTTGCCAAGGACCTTAACAATTTTAGGAAGCATAAAAAAGAAAGCCAAAAACAAACAAAAAAAAACCCCACTACATTCCCTAGGTGCTTATCATGGATCTGATCTGAGTGTAATAATAATTAATCTTTCTAGCAAGTCCACAGACTAAATATGCCATATTCACTTTTCAAATGATCAAAAGGAACTAGGAGACAATAAGTAGGTAAACCGCTCCATCTTAGTCAGCAACAGCAGTGAAGTAGAATTGACCATTCTCCTCGCTGTTGTCTTCACCACAGTGGCCGTACAACATGGCACCTTCCAGTCCACGGCCCTTATGCAGACTTCCATTCCTGAAGCAAAGCTGCTGGGTCTGAAGCATCCCTGGGCTAAATTGTGTGGAAAGTCTTTTAACTTTCTTGAAAGGTTGTAGTTCTCCATAATTTTCATAGTAGTCCTTCTCCTCTTTTACACGGTCTGAATTAAGCATTAACTAGATATGGAATGTTTACAACAGCAGCATTTCTGAGAATGTACACCATCCAATTGACTGACCTGCCGCTGGCCTTGAGTAACAGACATATTGAAGTCTAGGATGAACACAAGAAAGTGATGGTAGGACAACTGTCATGATGTCATAGATAAATGCTGGCTAAAGAGCCACACTTCACTAACTAGGCTGCCCTTGTGTTTGTTATGTACAGCCCTGAAGATAAAACCGACTATGATGAGTGACGAAGACACGTGCTGGCTCTCAGCTGTGTGCCACTGTTCGTTCTTAGAGATGATCGTAAGTGATCACCACACTATGTGGCAACTATAATAAACAAAGCAAGTACACTTTCATGTAGCTTTCTATAAGTACACCACTGCTTTAGACTTCATTTAAAACCTGCTTGAAACGTTCAAATTCACAACTAACGAAGAACTTGTAATTTCGAAACCTAAACTAATGCTTTCAGTTGCAAGGCGTTAGAACAGTGGTTGCCACCCTTCTAACGCTGAGACCCTGTAATACAGTTTCTCATGTTGTGGTGACTTCAATCATAAAATTATTTTTTGTTTCTACTTCATAACTGTAATTTGGTACCATTACAAGTCATAATTTAAATATATGAGATGTAAGATATGTAATATAGAACCACTGTGGAAGGGTCATTTGGGCCCCAAAGGGGTCACAATCCACAGGATGAGAACCACTGCACTAGCGTGTAGCTAGATATACACATTTACATCTGCTTTCTTTCTAAATAGCCCTAAGGTAGAATTTTTAAGTCCCATGATATTATAAAATGTCTCATAGCAACATTTAAAGTTAAGCTAAAGAGAAAGAAAATATATATATATTGTGATTTAAACTTACACTTATTCAAATGTATCATCTTGTTGATACATTTGTTGTGTACACAGCTTTAAAGCATAGACATTAACAATTGGACACTCACACTCATTGAACACACTGGTGATACGGAATATGAATCTCATTATAGAAGACCGACACAGCCAGTGTCGTCAACATTATTACTGTTTATTGTTGTAAAAAAAAAATAAAGTAAAAACTAGGATCACCATGACTACAGGGGCTCTACAGTTTCCACTCCTTTCCCCACATTTTACTCTAACAAAAGAGTGCTAAAACTTTGTCTCACTTTTCCAAGGTGATAAAATTCACATCTTTTCACTACCTTAAACAAACAAAGCATGCAATCCAATTGGGTTCTATTGACTACACTAAGAAAAATGTTGAATTTACTCTAAAATATCTACAAAATTGTGGATAAATTGACATGATAAATAAAATTGACTTTTAAAGTCACCATCTCATTGATGTTTAATTTGTGTATTTCTATGGTTTAACTACTCAAAAATATACAAACAGTAGTTTTTTAGTGTAAGCCCCCAACTGTAAGGACCAAGATCAATTTTAGAAGTTGTCATGACCCTGGAAAGCAAATCTGCACCATTTGGCAGCAAGCCCCTCTCTTCCCTCTCACTTATGTGCATTCTGGCATTCTGTAGTACATGACTTCTCACCACTGATCAGTTTTTATGTGATAGAGAAAACTGTTCTGAACATTTTTTATAAATGCGATATCTTTGCTGCTTTTATTTTATTTATTTTTGCTTTTTGAAAATACCAGCTTTGTGTAACATGTTTTCATAGTTAATGTATTTTTTTCAGTAGGTATTGATGATTTTATATAGCCACCTACATAATATTCTACTGTGTCGATATATAAAACTTGAGTTATCCATCAGTTTAACATTTGAGTTGCCTCCACTTTGGGATGGCACTTAATTATACTACTGTGACTACTCAGAGTTTTGGGTAGAAATACATGTATTTCTTTGCGGTAAATACTCGATAGTATAATTGCTGGTCATGGAAAAATAAAAGTGTCTGAACCTCCAAGGAAGCACAGAGACTGTTTTCCAAAATGTACACAACACATTACATTCCCAATAGCAAAGTACAAATAGTTCATTTTCTCACCTGCAAGTGTTGTCTAACCTTTTAAATATAACTTTAGTGCATATGAAGCAGTATCTCTGTGTGATTTGAATTTACATCTTCTTGTTGACTGACGGTGTGGAGCATCTTTTCATGTAGCTATTAGCTGTTTTTGTTTGTTTGGTTGTTGTTGTTGTTGTTGTTGTTGTTGTTTTTAAGTGTGTCTACTTATATTCTTTGCACCCATTTTGTTTTGTTGCTGTGGATGAAAGGACTTTGTAGGTGGTAGGTAACTGCTCCAACACTCCACTACTCCCAGGCTTCTGCATACTTAACTGTACCATCTTATTACTGAATTGGGCTGGTACTTAATACTTTCCAGATATGAGTTCCCAGTAGGAAAGGTGACTTTCAAATTTTTCTTCCATTCCATAAATAGAGTTTTTTACTTGATCGTATCTTTTGAAGCACAAAAGATTTTAATTACGATAAAATCCATTTATTTTCGTTTTTATTGATTGTACTTTGGTGTCATTTCTATGAAACCATTGCTTAATGTGAGGTCATGAAGACCTACTTTTTATGCTCTTTCTGAAGTTTTATCTCTTAAAGTTATTCAGGTATAAGATGCATCGTAAAATTCTTTTTCACATATGCTACAAAATTTTTCTTAAAAGTAGTAATTAGGGTTGGATGATAGGTGCTGCCAATCCGACCTCTCAGGTAATTAAGATGATGCCAACATGCCAAGAAGTATCTTTTTGCTGGAAATAACCAGAAATGTTCCTGAAATCCTAAAAGCATACTGGCAACTTTTGAAAGCCTTTAAGTGTGTGGTACACACAAGTTTTAAACTTTGCATCTAAAGAATGTATATAGAAAGTCAAAATGCAGAGAAAGATAGTACAAAGGACAGAAACTACCTCTGGATAAATTAGCGAAAGTTTGAAACTTTATGCTAAGAGCTGAACAAAGAAGCTTTACCTTGATCTCTCTGACAGCACTATCACATATGGGAAATGTTACTACGAATTTGTTTAATATTGGAATCTCCCACTGTAATAAAAAGAGGCTTTTGTTTTACTTCTAACTGAAGAGAGTGGTTCTCATCCTTCCTAATGCTGTAACAATTAAAAGCAGTTTCTTATGCTGTGGTGATTCACTCCAACTATAAAATTATTTTCATGGCTACTTCAAATTGTAATTTTGCTACTGCTATGAATCATAATGTCAATGCAGGCTATCAGATATGCCACCTGCAAATTCCTGATGTGCAGGATTTCTGATATGTGACCCCCAAGGGGTTGCAACCCACAGGTTGAGAGGCGCTAATCTACACTACTGTGTGCACACTGCCAATTACAAATGCACAGGTAGCAAGTGACTGGATGAATAGGACGATGGAAAGCTTCACTATCTCTGAATATTCACGAATGGGGTTCTGCCACCAGTCAAGGATGCCTGCACAGAGAGGCTGCTAGACACTGCTCCGTGGTAACTTTCAGTTTCCTCATGACATGTTGAGTGACTAAGAGTTATCTGTCACAGTTCCCAGAAAGAGCTTTTCAAGTCTAGTGTGAAGAATTACTGTTAAGTAGCAATGCTTATTCATTCTTGCCCTAGCTATATATAGTGAGACATTTCAAAGGAAATACCCAGCAATCTAATTTGAAAATTCAATCAGCAAAACTCTTCTGTTCAAATTCCAGGGAAACCCTAATCTGTCTGATTCTGAATAAGACTAGAGGTAATCTTTCTTCCCTATCGTCTCTAGTAAAAGCTCAGAAGGCTGATGACTAGTATTATTTAAATATTAATAATCATTTAAATATTATTGATTTCATTATTAAACTTAATAAAAAAAGACTACATCTGTAATCTATATTTCGATCTGCTCATGTGTCTGTCTCTTTTGTGTCCTAAAATATTACATTCATATAAGTTTAGGTATGAAAAGGTATTATAGATGCCAGATAGATCATTATCTAGTCTTTTCCCTTGTGTGTGCGGGGGGAGCACATATTTATGTGAGTGCATGAGTATGCACATGCACACATGTGGTGGCAAATGGACATCCTCTGGTGTCATTCTTGCCACATTGCTTTTGGAGTCAGGGTCTCTTATTGATGTAGAGAGGCATCTCTCAACCTGTTGGTTGCAACCTCTTTGGCGAAACTCTCCAAAAAAGAGTTACAATTCATAAAAGTAGCAAAATTACAGTTATGAAGTAGTAACAAAAAATAATTTTATGGTTGCGGGTCACTACAAAATGAGGAACTGTGTTAAAGGGTCACAGCATCAGGAAGGTTGACAGCCACTACTCTAGAACTTGCTAAATTAACTAGACTGGCTGTCTAACAAAACACAGGGATTTGCTTGTGTCTGTGTCTCTACTGCTCCAGCGTATAAACCACCAGCCTTGGCTTTTAAAATATAGGTTCTGATGGTCAAATTTAGGTCATTGTACTTGTGTAACAAACAATAGAAGCCACTGAATTATCCCCATCACCAGCTCTCGTCTTCAGTCCTTTGCTAAGCAATAAATAACTATTTCTCTCAAACTCATGATGTTGGTATTTGAAAGGTTTCTTTGAGATGGAATTACATCATGAGGATAGGGCCTTGATCATGGAATTAGTGCCATTCTATGTACAAACAGGAAAGAGCCTGTTTCTACCCTCGCTACCCTTCGTCTCCAGAGTTATGAGAAATAAACCCATTATTTAAATTACTTAGTTATGGCAATTGGCTCTGGGTGCTCAAATTCACTGAGTAAACTATGATTTAGATGAAGATGGCAAAGTCTAATGCTTAAAATTAGAAACAAAACCGACAAATAAAACTAGGCATTACTCTGGTCCAAGTCCACCACGAAGTGACCACATGGTATCTGTATCTACATATCTGTAAGTAGAGGTCATCTAGACGCCTGAGGATAGAGCTTTCTTGATCACAGTACCATTTCAACATCTATGCACCTCCTCTGTCTAGAATGCACACACACTTGCTGGCCATGCAGGAGCTATCTTCTACCACAAGGAGAAGGCTAAATGAACTAACCAGAGATCCAACATCAATAACTGCTTACTCTAAGAATTCTGCTTACCTTAAGCCTGTGATCTCTTGGACCATTATTACAGCTTCTCTTTGGCTCACAGCCAAACCCACTTCAGAGCTGATAGAAAGAAGTGGATTTATGAAAATTAAATTTGATCACTTGGGATCACTTCACTCAGGGCTGAGCAAGAGGACCCTAAGTTGAGCAGTCAGCTTGAAGAGAATAATGAGACTCTGCCTCAATAAACCAAAATCAACTCTTGGTTCTGGACAGGAAAACTAGAAAAACTATAAACTAGGCCACAAGGTTCTGTGTATGTACTGACACCTCAGTCTATCAGTGACTCACATCTGGACTGTGCCTTATGCATGCTGGTTGTGTATAAAGCAGCTACAGAATTATTGCCCAAATCCTAATCCTGGACACCTCAGAGAGTTAATTCATTTCTATCAAAAATTTCACTAAGAAATCAGCACAAACAAGAACCGTTTGGAATAAACCAGGGCACACACTTTCCCCATGAGAGGCTTATGTGCTCTGTGAACTCAAAATAATAAAGCCCTGCCCACTTCAGCTGTCTGAAATATACAGAACTTGTATTTTGTATGTGCAATTAAGTTCCCCATTGCAATGACTAAATTTTAATTTAAAGTACAGAAATAATATTTAGGTGCTAAACATATAGTGAATTAAAAGAACACTGTATTAGTGACCTCGTTTTCTCTACTACTGTTCTGATTTAACCACCTATCGTGTGCATTTTTGTTTGCTTCATTCATGTTATTTTGCTCACTGTTGTCTACATAATCGGCTAACTCCTCCTCAGATGTGGTTAAAACAATGGCTCCCTCTTGTTTCTGTCCTTTACTTTATCTCTATTCCATTCACATTTCAATTAAAATAACAACAACAATAAGGACAACAAAATATCAGCTGCAAGTTGAAACCCTGCTGGGATTCCAAAGTATAATTTTGCTCTTAACTTCCTTCCCTTTTCCTCTCTGATAGCTCTAAAAGCCATGGGTGGTAGACTTGTTTCATATCGTATGCTTTCCTTCAAGTGACATTTCAAAGAAGAGAAATCCCCAATGTTGAAAAACTAGATCATGCTGGAGCTAACAAAAGGAAAAATAATTAAGTTTATGTTTTCTTGTACCACAGCAAGATAGATTCGGAGAGCAAATCTATTAGTTTTTAAGGTGGTATGGGAGGAGACTGAATGTGATTGACATCTAGTTGCTCCATCTTCATCCCAGACCTTCTGCCCTCTGAACCTTCCAGACCCTTGTGAGGTTAAAAAGCCCATGCTCTCAGTTCCAAATACTATGATCTTTTGTTTATTTGTTTTTATTGAAATTTTTTCATTCTTTTAGAATATCATTAGTATTGAATTTACATCATTTCAACCCCTTTCCCTCCAAATCCTCCATCAAACTTCCTCTCAAATACATGACCTCCAATTTTTAATCATTATTGCTTTACGTATATAAACATGTATATGTACCCATATGTACATACATGAAAACAGCCTGGTGAGTCCATTTAGTGTTACTTGGATGCATGTATATTTAGCACCTAACACTTGCGATTACATAACTTATTGGGAAGGTTTTGTTTTTAAAGTCAACTCCCGTTCAGAGTAAGTCCAATCTTGTGATTTAAGCTAATTGGCCCTACTTAGATGAAAAGTATTCTGCAAGCAATCACACGGTGGCCAGGGGAGCTAAACATACTGGATTAGGTAATGCAGGAGCCATCATCATAACTAAGTCCCATGCACAGATGCAAAGAACTGACTATTCTTAGAGCCTTCTTAGATATGTCTATTGCTGGCATGTGTATTGAGATATGTGTATCTGTAATCACAGCATTCTAGAAGCTGAGACAGATGTTCTGTCAATCGCAGGCAAACATGGGTCACAGGCCATCCTGAACTAGAAGAGAAATTTTGTCTTGAAAACAAACAAAAAAACCCATAAGTAATATAAATTTATGCACACAAACATACATATATATTCATTGCAGCAACTACTGTTATTATGGCTAATGTTAAATAACTATGCTAAACACTGCTTAAGTCAGGAAGGAGAAATTTTAAATGTGAATTATTTTTAAGTTATTCAAGTCAAGGTCCTCATTCATGCTGTTCTGGGGAACTGTCTTGTTTTGCTTCTTTAATAGAAACTATCACTAGAAACATATGTGTTAATTTTTTCAGTGTAGGCCAGTTTTAGGGCTAAAGTAAGAATATTTTCTGGAAGTTACAGACTGTAATGTGTATGACCCACACAATCTGCTACTGTACAATAAGTAGCCACAGTCTATTAGAAGATGAGTCATTAACTGCTTTGGAAAGTCGATAGGTCGGGAGATTCTTGCACAGACTGTTGGGACCAGTCAGACAAGAGTTATCACAGCCAAGCTCAGTGGTTCTCTATTGAGTTATTCAATGGGATTTAAGCCTTCACGTGGCAGCTGCATGCAGTTTTCAGTGTAAAAAATTAATCTATATTATTTTGATCTCTAACTTCAAAGAACATGTAGTGTGATGGGATAGTAAGATATACAAAGCATCCTACATGGTGAGTGGTGATTTTAATCACTTAATCCAGCGGACGTAAAACTGATGGCTAATTCTTTCACGAAAAATGGCAGGCAAACCCAATGAGAATTTCTATCACATGTTTGCACGTAGTTAACTGCCAGATTCCCAGGCTGTCAGCATTTGATTTTTCCCCTTAGTTCAACATCCCAGTTCAGCTAACTATCACATATGGGACAAAAGCAAAATGGACTATAAGAGTTATTTTGGGGGTCAGACACTGGGGTCAAAAATTAAGATGAAATGAAATGATTTGAAATTCAGAAAAATCATAAATTAATGAAAAGGAAAGAAAAATACATTCATGACCTAGATTACATTCTTAACAACAGAACTGTTAAGCAAGCTTCTGGTTTTTAACTTTCTTCATCCCATTGACTTCAATACTCCTGGATTCATTTGATATTAATGACAAAGTCCCAGCCATTTCCCCCTCCCCCTCTCCCCTTTGTTTTACTCTCTCTGTCCCTCCCTCTAGATAACATGTTCCTAAGAGGCCATCAATTTCAGATGTTTCCAGGCAGATTTTAGCTGAAAGGGGAACTTAAATTGAACTAGAAGGTTTGGGGAGATGATCAAGTGGATAAAATACTTGGAATATGGTGATGAGGACCAGAGAGCAGATGTCCTGGCACTCACATAAAAGCCAGGTACAGTGATACATGTCTGTAATCCCAGTACTACATGTGTGGAAATAGAAGGATCCTTGGGTCTCACTGGATGGCCAACATTTCAATTGGTGATTTCCAAGTTAGTAAGAGGCCTTATTTCAGATATAAGGGGGAGTAAGATCAAGGGAGAATCTGAAGTTAACCTTTGACCTCAACATGTGCACACACATATATTCACACATAAGCACATGCTGACATCACAGATACACTCAGAGATGAATGAGTGATTGAATGAGTTAATGAAATGAATACTCTGTAAGGAATAACTTTATGTCTCTGCTCTGAATACACTATGTTTTTAAGTACACTACATTTTAGGCTAAAGCAATCATTTTTCACTGAGATGAAGGGAAGTGGGATGACTTCCCAGAAGGTACCATGGTTATTCTTTACTCTCCACACCTCTTTGATAAAGCATTTCTTTACTACAGAAAGGAAAGTATGGCAACACAAGCTTTTAAAGCTCTAACTTTGATCAGTCTCAACACAAGAGGTACGTGACTAGTAAAATTTGCATGCACGCGCACGCGCACATGCACACACACACACACACACACACACACACACACACACACACACACACGCCAGGTTAAGGAAAGCTGAATTTCAGAGCATGAACTGGATGGTTCATGCAATCAGAAGCATGATTACAAAGATAACGACTAAACAGCCAGTTCATTATTGCGGGAATTAGGCTGCATGGTGTTAGCATCAGCTAACTCAACAAGGTCTTGGCAGATGTCTTCATCTTGGGACTGCAGCTTTCATCTCTGTGAGAAGAATTCATCCTTATATGGGATCTCTAAGTCTGAGCACTAGATAGGATTGACAAGGCATGAAAACAATTAATTCTAACAAAAGGAGAATCACGGACAAATGTCTTCTCAACACTCCAAATGAGGAAACTATTTTAAATGCAGTTAATGTGAAAATGGTTACTGTGTACTGAAAGACGGGGAAACACGGGCATATGTAATGAAGGGACGGTAAAGGTCATTAGAGACATAAACAAAAAGTGTGTTCATCTCTGATCCAGCTTATGGGTGTAAAACAGTCTCTGACAGCTTTGAATGTGCTTCTTCTCCCTCAGAACTCCCGTTCTCTACGCCTCTCAATCCGTCTTAACTCTTTTTCAAAAACCCAAAGTCATCTCCAGGCTCCATGGTGTCTGCTCTCACTGGCCTAGGTCAGTGAGAAATTCTAAATGTTAAAAGTTGTTTATTAATCAAGCAGCCTGTCATTTGTTTTCCTAATCATTGTTTCTTATTGTCTTTATATAAAGCTTCTCACAGTTTTCTGGGCTTGATAGTAACTGTAAGACTATAGGGTGATAAACAGTTCATTGTGAGAGAATACAAGGGCAATATCGATTGCAGAAATGGATGCTGAATTAAAGTTGCTGCCCTGGGACCATCTGTTTCTCTATCAAGGGATATCATTTATTCATTTAAACTGTTTCCAAGAGAGGCCTTCGGTCAGTCCACAATAATAATGTCAGAGTTATTACAAAGATCTAATGAGATAGTTTATATGACAACATGGGAGATATAGGAAAGAGTCCATGATGGGATGGTGTCATTACATAGAAGCCCAAGGACAGAATTGCATCATGAAAATCTTACAGGTATTCAGTTCAGACCTAGACCTATATCTTGGTTCTATTACTAGGATCTGTTTAGTTAGGTCAATTACCTGGATAAGGGAGAGTTCTTTCTCAATGGCTAATAATTAATTTCTGCCCTCTCTCCCAGCATTGTTTTGAAATCTACATACAAATCTAAAAGCATTTTTAACATTACAACCAAAATTGTATTCTTTGTACAAATATGGTCGTTAATACCACTGCTCTGGCAGTCCTTACAGCTGCTGACATGATAACTTATTACTCACTAGAACACAGACAGACTTAAAGAAGTGAATTTATCACTGCCATAGACTCATATACAAGTGCTATGAGTTCAGGCAGTGTGAGATAAATAGTAGTGTTAATATAATTTTAACTGATCTCTCTGTTAAAGAAAATGATCATCAGTTTATAAACTACCTAATTCATATTTGGGAGATCACTATTGAAAGTTTATAAAATAAACAATGATTACAATGAAAAGATTGAGCTTTTCTAAACATATTAATCATTATTAATCAATGAAATGCCAGTGACATGTGTGCTAAGTACATCAAACTTCATTAAAATGCAAATTACTCAAATTGCATTTTAAGTATAATTTTCCAGATGCAAATGTCAAGGCTCCCAAGCTGTCTAAATCATTCATTTGAGATTTTTTTATTGGATATTTTATTTACATTTTAGATGTTATCCCCTTACTCCATTTCTCCCCCTCCCAGGAACTCCCTATCCCATCCCCCCTCCTCCTGCTTCTATGAGGATGTGCCCTCATTCATCACTCCACTCCCACCTCCCCACCCTCAAATTCCCCCACACTCAGCATACAGCCTTCATGGGACCAAGGATCTCCTCTCCCACCTATGCCCAACAATGCCATCTTTCCCTACATAAATAGCTGGAGCCATGAGTCTCTCCCTATGTGCTCCCAGGCTGGTGGTTTAGACTCTGGGAGCTCAGGTTGGTTGGTATTGTTGCTCTCCTCATGGGGCCGCAAACCCTTTCAGCTCCTTCAGTCTTCTCTCTAACTTCTCCATTGAGAACCCCTTGATCAGTTCAATGGTTAGCTGTGAGCATTGGTCTCTGAATATGTCAGACTCTTGCAAACCTCTCAGTAGACAGCTATATCAGGCTCCTGTAAGCATGCACTTCCTGACATCCACATCAGTATCTACCTTTGGTGATAGCACATGGGATGGATACCTAGGTGGAACAGTCTCCAGGAGGCCCCTCCTTCAGTTTCTGCCCCACACTTTGTCTCCATATTTGCTGTCTTGAGTATTTTGTTACTTTTTCTATGAAGGACCGAAGCACCCACACTTGGTCTTCCTTCTTCATGAGCTTCATGTGGTCTGTAAGTTACTTCTCAAATGCTGACATGCCAGAGACTCTGCTCCAAACGTCCTTTCTTCACTATTTTCTTCTTCCAAGTTGAGACACACAAATACACACACACACACACACACACACACACACACACACACAAAACATGGTAGGAAAAGGAGACATTTCACCTGACTGACAGTGGAGCTGGGCTACGAGAAGGATAGTGTATATCACAGCTTCAAAACAGTGAAGGCAAATATGATTGTGTGGACGGAGCCAAGTTAACATAGTGTGATATAACATCCATTTCTGTTAGGTGATTTTACAGCACATTGGGAATTTAACTTTGTCCCCAAAACACCAAGAGGCAACCTCTCTGTTTGAAGAACTTGCCCTAGACAAAGAATGACAACTATAATTCAGGGTGGGAGTTTTGTGTCATTCATTCAGAGCTGGAGAGCCATCTGACCCATTTTATCATGCCTACAAACTACTGGAGCCCTAGTGACGTCTCTTAACACAGAACACCTGAAGAGCTTCCAGGTCATTAATACTCTCACTGCTGCTCACTGAAGCAGAAGATTGACACATTCTTACTCCTCCAGAAGGGGAACAGGAGTTGTGTATCTGGTGCTCCAGCAGAACTTGACCCTCTCTGCTTGCTCCTTTGACCATTTTATTTTGTCGTCTTGATGATGGAATGAACACAAGGCCTCATACTGTTCAGCACGCCACTACCTCTCAGCTACATGCTTAGTCCTACCTTGGCCAATTGAACTTGTATCTATACTCTATGATAATTCAAAACTATGAGTATAACAATGTATTTATGGGAGTTCCATCTGTTTCTAGTAAATCATCAAGCAAGTGAATAACTTTGTGAATCTCCCGAAACTGTGCTGGCGTCATGAACTTTGACATGGTGTCAGAAGTGCAGGTGGTCTTGGGCACTGGGATCTCTAACTTAACATCTAACTGTCACAAACTCCTAACAACAGTTACCTACCATATGTATAATCTTTAAAAAGATAAGGAGTTTCCATTCATCAATGCCTTTGTATGTTCAGTGTTTTAGCACAGCGTCTTCCATGTGAAATAGCACCAACCAATGTACACTGGATAAATTTTAGGGTAACTGAGGTTGACTTTAGGCATAAACTACCACTGGCTGAAACATCACCAAGACTTTTCCCAATGTAATCATAGTTAATTTTTAGGAAAATTTTCAATTAATACTTAAAATATGCAATGCATTTAAACTCAGCAAGGTTTTAGTGAAAGACTTCCAATACAAGAAAACATGCTCATGGCTGTGATTGTTAAAACATCTGTCCCAGGCAACAAAGATGAATTCAAAGCTTACCTACCAGCAAAACAGAAGCGAACTGCTAACATCTTAATGTGGAAGAAACATTTTATTTCCTTTTCAATGGTGATTTTTAATAGAAATATCAGGTGAAACTGGAGCTGGGCTACTTAAAGGACTGTAAATATCACAGTTTCAGAATAGAGAAATCTATCTGCCATTGAACTGCTATAAAAAATTGTCAGAAGACACAAATAAGTAAGACATCCTAAGTTCATATAACAGACTGCTTAATATTGTTTAAATATTCAAATAACCTAAAATAACCTATATATTAATATCGTTTTTATCAAATCTCAGTCTTTTCCTGTAGAATAAAATAATGCACATTAAAAGTCAAAACAAACTCCAGAACAAAAGGAAAAATAAATAAAGCAATTAGCCTCATAGTTTCTGACCTAAAAGCATATATGATCAAACACATTTTTAATGCTTACACTGGGAAAACTTCATAACCATAAAACATATTTTTTTAATTCACTCAAAGTAGATTAAAGCCTCAAGTGTGAGGGCTGAAATCAAAGCTTCTAGAAAACAAGAATCACAACTTCATGACAATCAATTTACCAACGATTGCCTCACTATAGGACACCAAGAGGAACAGAAACAAATGGGAAATGCTTGCGGGATTTCAACAACTAAAAGAGAAGCACAAAAACCAACCAAGAAACTAAAAAAGGCCACCTGTAATAAATAAAAATAAATAAATATTTGTGAGTCGTTCCTGATAAAGAGTAAATATCCATCACATATAAGCAAGCTCCAACTGAGCAACAAACAGATAAAACAAGCAAGCAAGCAACCCAAAAACTTCTAAAGGAATTAAATATGTTAGTTTCCCAAGACTGTGCAGAAGATATCATAACTGATGTGTGAAATGTCAGTGAGCTTTGGGGCCTTGAAAATTAAACCTTGACTCAAACTATACTTGGGCTTTTCATACAAGATGGGATGACCAATGTCAAAAGAAAAACAATTAGTTCAGGAATTATCAAGTTTGGGCTGGGAAAGAAGCATTTGAACAATCATGCATTGTTGATAGCAAGACAAAACAGTGCCGATGCATGGAAGACGGTATGGGGTTCTCCAAAAGAGTTAAAGTGGAGCTGTATGTTCTAGAAACTTCATTTCTGGGCAAATATGCTGAGAAGTGAAGAGATTTTGTAGACATATTTATATCTTTATGTTCAGTGCAGCATTAATCCCACAACCAAGAAGTAGAAGGAACTTAAATGCTTTTCAATAAATGAATGGACAAGAAGATATGCACAATGGAATATTACTAAGTTTTCAAATCAAATATAATAACATTTGATTTGTTATACCTAATGCATGCTATAACATGAATGAAAATGAAAACATTTTGCTAAATGAAAAAAAGCTGTTGGAAGGATAAATGGGAAAATGCTTTTAATGGCCATAGTATTTAGTTCTTGCAATCAAAAGAGTTTTAGAGATCTGTTGCCCAAAGTGTAGATATGACTAACAATAAAGTGTATCTGAAAATATTAAGGTTAAAAAAATTGCTTTATGTCCTTTTAGCCAGAAAGGAGAGAGAGAGAGAGAGAGAGAGAGAGAGAGAGAGAGAGAGAGAGAGACAGAGACAGAGAGAGACAGAGAGAGACAGAGAGAGAATGATTTATTGTCTTCTCATAGTATCATGTACCCTCTCATTCCAAATAAAGGCCAACACAAGTAGACTATAAAACTCAAGGTTAACCACATTGCCAGAATCAACACTGACAAAGCAAGCAGAAGCTTCCCATGGAATACATATGGCATCATACAGGCTGCAGCTTCAGGCCAGCCTGGCTTCATGTCCTATTGAAAGCAATTTGGCCCAGAGTTCTCTCACCTTAGCTGATGTAACTAAAATTCTTGAGTGCAAATCGAGACCAGAGCCTGACTAGCTGCTAATATAATGAGCTGCACTGAGATAGAATACAGTGAAAAAAATGATATGCCCACCTTGAACCACAGTGCAGTCCTCGCAAGACAAAGCCACCCCTCACCCCAAGTTCCTGCACTTACTTTTACCCTAGGGTAAGAGCTGGAGGATGCCTTAAAACTATTCTAAACTTGAGATATTGGAGGCTGGATAGAAGATACCAAAAAATTGCTACAGCATAGCAGCAGACCTCCCAGGAAGAACTATCAAAAGAGAAAGAGAAGACATGTCCCAAAGCCAAAACCCTGAACACTGAACGATTCTAAAATCTAACCTGAATGTGGTTATAAGATGTCACTTAGAAAAATGAAGGCTTAAAATTTGAATTTATAACTATGAAGTACACTGACCAATTATGTCAGAAATGCTTGGAGTGACTTTCTGTAAAGAGTGAAAAAGAGCTACACAATTAAAAAAAACAGGAAGAAATAAATCAAGAACAGGAGGAGATTAATAGAACCTATTCAGCATTCAGAAACAAAAAAACACCATGACTGAAATCACAAAACTGCATAAAATTTGAACACAATGGGTTTGAATGTTCCTAGCTTACATCATAAGAATAGCACAAAAAAACATGACATGAATACGGGATACAAGTTAAAACATTTTCTCATTGGAGAATTATAACTCTTTGGGTTATAAGTTCATTACAAACTTCTAAAAGAGACAGTTTAAGAACAGGAAATATAAAATAAAAATATTATTTAGGTTTCTATAAATTGACAACAAATTCCTACATTCAACAGATGCCAGAAAGCAGTGGAATATCACCTCATGGATGTCAAGGGAAGTGCTGGTCCAGTGAGACACACACAAGGACCCGGACTGTAGTCAAAGGGAGAAACCAAAGGAAGCATGGATTCATGAGGCAGGAAATTACCAGTTATACAGAGATCTTCACACAAAACCTAAGAAGACACTACACATGGACCCTCACACAGAAATATTTGGTTTAGAGAAACAATAAACACAGCAAGCCTAAAATTAACAAGTGTGAATACGTGCACACATATACAAACTGTTCATAGAGATTATTTTTGAAGGCTGGTAAAATGTAAGCTATCTACAAGTAATGCATTTGAAGGTACAGGAAATCATACTAAGCAGTTGTATTAAATAGCCAAGAAAATATCCCATAGCTCATGAACATTCTAGAAGCCAGAAATGCAAACTTATTTACCAATGTGTGTAATTGTGTGTGTGTGTGTGTGTAAATTGAAAACTAGAGGCAACCACTAAAGTAACATAAATGCAGCTCAAGTTTAGAAGAAGAAAAGAATGGGAACGCTTCAGTAATGCAAGAGAGTTTAAAAAGATAAAAAACAAAGTAGGTTTAAACATGTAAAATGCAATGATTATGTATAGATACAGGTATAGACGATATATAGTTAGACATAGATATAGATAGATACAGATATAGGTTATCTATAGATAGGGATATAGAGATATGTAGAGAAAGATATAGAAATAGATGATATGATATAGGTATAGATGATATATATATATACACATATAAATTATTTCTTCTGGCATTAACCCTTTTACCTCCATGCTACAGCAATCAGCCCACCTTACTACTCATCTTCCCTCCTGATTCTTAGTGAATGAAGAGAACTCAAAAATAACAAAGGAACGCATCTCCAACTTAAACCTCAACGGAAACCAGAAAAGGACAGTATGAAAAACCCATGGATTGCTCTTTGACTCTGTTTCTGTAGAACTTCTGCAGTTGGAACAGCCACTAACCCTCCCTCCACATGTCTCTTGATGGCACTCACTGATGTGCCCTACTACGCTGGACACAGGAAATTGAAAGCTGCTTTTCAAATAACTTCAAGCCTTACTTAGCACATGGCAAACACACCTCAGGAAAGCTGAAGTTAGCAACTTCCTTTGAACTCACCACAAGATCTCTGCCCCTATTGATCTCATTGCAGTCCACCAGACAGAGGAATGCAGTACAGACGATGAGGAGGCCATACACTCTGATGTCGGTCTCTTTAGTCCCATTACAGACTGTTTTAAACCAGTATTCACCATGTCAGTCTGAGCCAGAGACAGATGTGTTTTGAGAGGAGAAAATGAGATGACTTATGCCAGAGATGATCTACTTAGAATTATAGGACACTTGACCCTGGCATCCTAGCAAAAAAACCAAAACACTATGATTCTATAAGCAATCATAAGCAACTGATAAAAAGCAGTCTTAAGCAGCAGTGTGTCGAATTCATTATGTGAGAGATGGCTTTACTAAGGTGATGAGTTTATTTCAGAATTCCAACTGCAAATCAAAACTGTAAGTTTCTTTGAAACATCTCCCTCCTACAGATCCCAAACCCACGTGCTTAGCCTCGTTTCTAAATAAGAAGTATAGAAAGAATACAACTCTTAAAAAGCTAATCAAGGGTGGAATCTTCACCCCACTCTGCCTCACCCATCCTTAACAATAACCACTGGCCAACCAAAATCAACTCTAGCTCAGTGCCAGACGCCCTGTAGCTTCTGTGGCATTGCACCCTGAGCACTGACACACTTATGTGATGCCTCATGCAGTCTTTGATACCATCCTCAAGTCTTCTCCACATTGTAGTTTTTAATCCCAGTCAAGGTTTGTGTTGCTGTTGCTTAGCCAACTAGAATTATTCAACATAGTAGCCTTCTTTGTGCTTGTTGTTATTTTTCTATTTTGAGTGAATTTGTGAGGGTCTGGAGCTATAGCTTAATTAGTGGTGGAGCTCTTGCGTAGCATGTGTGAGTCCCTAGGTCAATCTCTGGTGCTGAGAAAAATTTTTAAAATTTTAAAAGGGTTTCCTGATGATGTTTTTTGAAGAGCTGTGGGTGCATAAACCATGAGGCACGACAAACAAATGCTTGCTACTTTGCTTGAGAACATTTCTATCTTTAAGTATGATTTTGATCAACTTGGAAATGTGTGTGCATGTATAGCATATACATGTGGATAAATATAAATGGATATTCAAATCTGAATATGCTCAGAAATAGATTGTCACCTTTAATTTCTTAAAATTATCTTGTGTTTCAAGCAACTAATGAATTATACATATTTATGGGAGTGTGACATAGAAATAAAGGCAAGCAACACGCATGTAGTGATCATATTAGAGGAGCTGGCCTATATGTTACGTGATATTTATCATAGGTTGTTAGGAACATTCAGATGATAGCAGCTTAAATGTAATATGATGACAGAGGCACTGCTGATAGGCGTGTATCATGTATAAGAAACACAGTAAATAGTTACTTGAAGTCTGCTAACACTACTCAGTGTTTACCCCTCAGCTGAGAAACACAGGTTGACTTCTTAGATAGTCTGTGAAATGACTGAGATTATGGAGTAGGTAGAAACCTTTAGTTTTGATCTTCAAGAGACATTGTTTTTATGAGTCACAAACAACCAATTTTGGTATGAAAAACAGAAATTATTCAGAACAGCTACATTTTTTCAGGTCATGAATTTAAAATTTTGAGAGAGAACAAGGGTAGTATTAACTTAAAACTATGTCTTAGGTACTTAAAAATACGTCAGTGCTCACAGTATAGCTACTGGTGCTATGACACCATTTGTCACTTGTAGATTTGAAGAGATGTTATACGTGGGAGAGACCAACACCATCACTTCAAAGGTCCAGAAACTAAAATAAAGTGAAGAAGTGATTTGTGTACACACACACACACACACACACACACACACACACACACACTATGCTGACTTGTCTATAACACACAGATGTCATTGCTCATAATCGAGAGCTCAGTCTACAAATTTTCATTATCTTTAAATTAGATAATTCTTTAAATTAGAGAATATGGCATACTAGGCAGTGTCTACAAATGTTCTTTCTCTACCATAGTATAAATAAAAAGACCCATAATAAGTCATCTGCTCTTCATGAAGGAGAGCTAACAAAGAAAAGTATCTTACTCTTGGAACTGAACAGAAGGGTAAGTTACAAACTATACTATCTGGAAGTTCAAACTAGATGTAAAAATATATAGCGCAAAAAGTGATTGGTTCATTCTCACTCCCTGGAGCATGACCTCTAACCTCCAAACGGAAAAATCCTTACAACAGTCCTTTGAAGTTATAAGGTAACATCATTTCCTTTAAATAATTGCTTCACTAACACACACACACACACACACACACACACACACACACACGCACGCACGCACACACACACACACACACACACACACACACACATGCACGCGCACGCGCACACACAACTGAACTACTTACTGAGCTGTAGAGATAGCCTTCTCCATTCATGGCCACATAAAGGCTGGCTTTCACCCCTTGGATGGCCACCACACGCAGTCCCACAGGAATTAGATTGAAGAGGGCTAGAAGGAAAAAAAGACAAAAGAAAGAAAAAGGTTACTGAGAGTATGAATAAATCACCTTGCTTTTTACAGTGGTCTTGCATTTTTGAATGTTAAAAATTTATTAATTAGAAAAGGTATGAAGATGTTTATGGAAAGGGAGAGGGGTAAGAAGGGAAAAAGGAGGAGACAGAGAGGGAGGAGGAGGGAGGGAGGGAGGGAAAGAGAATTAAAACCACAAGAAAAGCCACACTGCCTTGGTGTATTTCTGCAATACCATTGATTACTCACAAAAGCTCTATGAGTTACATGACCCAATTGGAAGGAAGAAAATGCTAGGCTAGGAGGACATTGCAGATCTACACGGACTGAAATATCCAGGGCTCCTGCTCCTCAAAATAAACACATGAAGTATAAGGATGCATGTCTAACAAATAATCTGCAACAATAATCTCTCAACAGCAGAAAGAAATGGTAAGATGTAATCTTTAAAACAAAACAGAACCTGTTTCAGCATTGCTGTGACCCACTTGTTGGGTCTGAGCCCAGTAGGTAGACACAATCATGCACTGACAAGGAGCAACAATGCGCAGATCTTGTCTATTTTATAGAAATATAAAGCAGTCTACTTAAGGAGACAAAGCTAAGACATACGGAGTAATCAAATACGCTGTATAATTTATTTCTATAATTAAATGTAATATGTGCTTCTCTATATATATAGTTTGTTGTGGAAATAAGGAAAAATTCGAGGATGATTTTGAATCTTCGGATATAAATGAAGCTATGTTGATAAATCACAAGGTGGTTTGAATGCAAGTGGCCCCAGTAAACTCATATATTTGTGTCACTGATCTTTAGTAGGTGGTCTGACTGTGTGGAGAAGAGTTAAGAGGTATGGCATTATTGGAGGAGGAGTGTTGTGTCATTGGCGATGGACTTTGAGGTTCTAAAAGCCCATGCCAGGCCCAGTCTCACTCACTCTGCCTCCTGCTGGAGTATTAGATGTGAGCTCTCAGCAACTCCACAGTGCCATGTCTACCTTCTTGCTACTCTGCTCCCTGCCATGATGGTCATGGACCCACCCTCTGAAATCGGGAATAAAGTCGCAGTTACATGCTTTCTTTTATAAATTCTCCTGGCCTTGGTGTCTCTGCATGGCAACAGAACTTAAATAACTAAGACAAATGGACAGGCAATTTACTGGTAGTTTGAGCTACAACAGATATATGTCACAGCTAAAGAAAAATATCCTATATACAACATTAAAAATTAAGTTGGCAAGTTGACGTAAACAGTGTAAAATCAAACAGGAATATTGTGGTCTTTATTTGTTCACGTTGACTATAGCTAAAAATACTAAGCCAATGTGTTCACTCAGAGAAAAACAAATGCATGGACCAGGAAAGACAAAGACAGTGCTCTATGCTTCTACTAGCAATGCCTTGGGTGTGAATTATGATCCTGAAAATATTTGCATCATGTACAGAAGGGATGTTACTACCTAGTTAGACTTTGTAGATGGCATTGCAGAGAGGCATTAAATAGCTCATGACTACATTTGTAAAAGAATTCCTTGCAGTTCTCTTTAATAAACTGACTAGCAGTCCTCATTCGCCCTCTCTACAGATAAAATTCCATCAGGTCTGATCCTGCCAAAGCTTGCTTGAGTACACTCATAAATTAACCCAATAGCTTCCAGCTGGCTTCTCTCAATTTGAGATGGTAAGCTATATGCACACAGCACCAACACAAGCAGGTACTGTGTTTGCATTTTAGTCAACTTTTCAAGTGAGCCTTGCAGGAGATAAACTTTTAGACTTCATCTTTCCTGTAGCAGGATGAGATTCCTAGTTGATGACTCTGGCTAAGTCTCTGGCTCTTTAAACTTGTTTGCTTATTTGTCATGAAAGTTTGGACTATGCTATAATAATTGCTTAAGAATTAATTTTTTATTTAAGTCAGAGCTAAGCTAATTTTAGTTCTTCCTATAGGCTCACCATTGATCTTGCACATTTTAAATTGCTTAAGAAATAAAAAAACAATCTCCTTAAGGAGACAAAGCTAAGACATATGGAGTAAACTAATACACTGTATAATTTATTTCTATAATTAAATTTAATATGTGATTCTCTCTATATATAGTTTGTTTGTTGTGGAAGATCAGGAAAAATACAAGGAAGATTTCTGTGCCCTAAGGCACCCAGGAAATGTTTCACACAGAACACAAGATGGGAACTGACATTTAGGAAAGGAGAAGAAGGTTACATTCATTCTCGCGAGAAAGGAGAAAGCACAACATGTAAATAAACAAGGATTCTTTTAATCATACAGATTCAGACTTCCACGAGTGCATATAAGAAGCATGACACAGGAAGACTAGGTGAGCATCACAGATTAAAAGATGGAGAGCTTAAAGTGGATGTTTCTGGACCAGTCACTCAGAGTCACATGACTTTGAGCTCCGTATACTGCATTATGTCATTGGTTTCCTCTCTGTAAGGCAAGCATGTAAGGCAGGCATGTAAGGCAAGCATGTAAGGCAAGCATGTAAGGCAGGCATGTAAGTCAGGTATGTAAGGCAGGCATGTAAGGTAGCCATGTAAGGTAGCCATGTAAGGCAGGTATGTAAGGCAGGCATGTAAG
>JANHMN010000011.1:13706207-13734555 GCA_030674055.1 Rhabdomys pumilio
AAGGCAGGTATGTAAGGCAGGCATGTAAGGCAGGTATGTAAGGCAGGTATGTAAGGCAGGCATGTAAAGTAGCCATATAAGGCAGGTATGTAAGGCAGGTATGTAAGGCAGTCATGTAAGGCAGGCATGTAAAGTAGCCATGTAAGGCAGGCATGTAAGGCAGGTATGTAAGGCAGGCATGTAAGGCAGACATATAAAGCAGGTGTAACAATGTACTACACCTGTCTGTACAAGAGGAATTTAGAAAAGCCACTATGTCCTGTAAATATTTCAGAAACATAGCTATTTAACATTGACAGTAAATATTCCTTTCTGTGTATATGGATGATGTACATGAGAGCACGCACACCACAATGCACATGTGGAGGCTAAAAGGCACCCTCGGGTGTATGTGTTCACCTCCCAGCTTCTTTTGAGACAGTCTCTGGGTTGCTCTCAGGTATGTGTGCTAGGCTATCTGGCCCATATTTTACAGGTATTTTCTCTCCATCCCCCATCTCACCATAGGAGTGCTGGGATTCCTTACACATTATCACACCCAGCCTCATAAGGGTTCTAAGTATTCAAACCCAGTGTGGGACCTTGTAAGGATAGCGTGGTTCCTGGCTGGGCACACATCTTGAACCCTGACCCCAACGGGGCAACAGCAGGTGTTCGGCCACTCCCCCAGACTCCTGGCTCCTGACACAAGGCCTTCCTGCCCCCAAACTCTGTTAACCCCTGCCTTCCAGTCACGTAGGATGTAGCCCCTCCCTAAGAGGTTTATGTCACCCTATACAGGTAGAGGGTGTGACTACAGGCTTCAGCCTCAAGAGATTTCCATATTAATGAGTTACCTAAATGCCAGAGGGCATAGCTGATTAAGTAACTCTAATCCCCATCTCCCTCCCTATTTAAGTCAGACCCTCACTGGCTTAAGGGGAGGTGCACACCCAGACCATCTGTCATCCATCATGTTAATAAAGCTCTTAGAACCCGGACTTCCTCCTGTTATGTCACACTGCCTTGGTGGAGAACTTCTCTGCATTCCAGCCATGGGAGACACCATGCAAGCTAAGCGAGTAGAACAAGCAAGCAGGGTGCTGACCGGCAGCACACCTGGGCACCCATAGTCTCATCCTGCTGTGCCCCCCAGTGGTGTCTGGAGGCCCCCGAATGGAGACATCAATCTCCAGGTCCATTAAAGAGCCCTGTGCTCCCGAGGAACCAGACTTGAGTGAGAACTCCCCATGCTGGGCGGGACCCCACTGCGCTGGCCTGGTGCTGCATGAAACCTACTCAGTCAAAGATTCCGTGCACATGTGCCACTCTGAGCCATGACAGAAGCGTGAATGGGCCATTTAGCTTTTCCCTACAACCCAGATCCTTGCATTTGTACTCCAAGAACTTTACTCCTTGAGCCATCCCCCTAGCCTGATATTTAATATTTCTAGCTAACGAGTTATGACCAACATATGTAAAATATTCACAAATTCCCTTTGTAATGTTTTAGTTTATACTCAGCAACTTGCTTAAAGTTTCAGAAGATAACATTTCATAGTTGGGCACTTACAAGGTGCTTATGAATTCATCAATGATATTTGGTCCTAATCCATAAATGCCATGAAGAATATTTGGCATAAAG
The DNA here is from genome assembly GCA_030674055.1 of Rhabdomys pumilio. Lineage (NCBI taxonomy): Eukaryota > Metazoa > Chordata > Mammalia > Rodentia > Muridae > Rhabdomys > Rhabdomys pumilio. The sequence goes on from JANHMN010000011.1 coordinate 13,707,832, forward strand.
AGGATTGAATCAATTTTTAAGACAAACAAATTCAGAGAGGTAACTGGGGTGAACATTACTCTAAACTAAAAATTTCTAGCTCACTAACATAGTTATCTGTCAAAAAAAAATACCCCCAAAACCAAAAAGACTGTATTTCTTCTTTGTTTCACTTGAACTTTAATTTTTGGAATTATTTGTTCTTATCTTGTCACAAAAAAATACACACCTTAGCTGATTTCCCCACATATGCTATGGCTAGAGGTAACTCTTACAGACTCACTATTTGACACAGGCACACAGGTCATCGTATGCTGAAAGAACCCTTCATAAAGACAATGTTCCTTCACTTCCTCTTCGCAACATTTTGTCTTATTGCTGTTTCAATGAAGGTGTGACCCCTACATTGTTCCCAACATGAAAACAAGGGCTACTCCCAAGCAGGTGATAGCAGACCCATGAAAGAGGCAGAGTCTCTAAGAGTCGGACAATGGCAGCAGACCAGCTCTCAATTACTAAACCTTACTTTGGGGAGAGAGAGTGGCTCTTATCGGTTAAGTCTATGTAATCTTGATAGAGGACGCTAATGGAAGCAGAATTTGTGTGCAGAGAACAGTAAATTAAGTGCAAGGCAATTATTCATTGTGAATAAAAGAATCAACTAGAAAATATCATCTTTTAATGATGATTCTTGTGAGAACCGATTAAGGGAGTAAAAAAAAAAAAATCAGAGAATACCATTTCCCAAGAAAAGACTATTGCATCAAAATTGAAGTCTGTCTGAGGTAGCTAAGGCAGAAGAGAGAAGCCATTTGAAGGCTATCCTTCTGTGAGGGGCTTAAGGAATGCAGAAATAAATACTGGTGGATAACTAACACAGAAAACGTCCTTCATAAACCACAGGTGATAATGGCTTTCAAATAGAATGCTTAGAGAGACTTAGCATTTACCGCAAAGATTCAGCAAACAACTTTCAGTGGTAAGAACTAAAAGCCTACTCATCTGGTCTCAGAGGACTGGCTCAGTGCTTAAGTTCTTCTGCAGGACTCAGGAGTTAGGCTTCCAGCACTCATGCCGGGCAATCCAAAGCCAACTATTAACCCCAGCTCAATAAGAGGACTCAACACCTTTAACTGCACACATGTGCACACACACACATACACAATCACACATTCATACATACACACGCATACATACTCATACATACAAACAGGCACACACAAACATGTACATACATACATAGACGCACACGTTTGAGAGCACAGACTCAATTCTCTTATGAGAGATCTTCATCTTCCCTCCCTTCCTTCTGCCTCATCTAGAGACCACTCTGGCTTACAGAAGCCCTTCACGCTGTGTGAGAATTTCTACTGAATGTGCTCTTCATCCTTAAGCCCCTCAGTAACAGGGATGTTGGACTCCACCCCATTCTTCAGATTCGCACCATCTGCTCATGCCGTTTCCTGACTAGTCTCTTTCCATCTCTTACAACCTGACACATCCTACATTTATAATTTCTCACCTGTCACCCACTGTGTCCAAAATAATTAGCAGAATATAGGTGTTTGCCATTTCCTAACTTCCTCTTGGTTTGTAGATAGAATTGGTTATAGCAGATAAGTCTTATCATCTGACTTTTGAAGGTGTGTGTGTGTCTGTGTGTCTGTGTGTGTGTGTGTGTCTGTCTGTGTGTGTGTATGTCTGTGCCCTGGTGAACACTCACCATGTGTATGTAAGTACCCACAGAAGCCCTAAAGAAGATGGTAGATCTAGAGTTACCAATAGCAGTCAGCTGTGCAAATTGGGTGCTAAGAACTTAGCTTGTGTCCTCTGGAAGAGGAGCTAGCACTCTTAACCACTAATCCATCTCTCCATCCCCATCTTTTCATTCTTCTAATTGATTCAGCTCCCCCAGAATCTTGTAAAAGCCCATCAGAGATAGTAGGTCCCTTCAGATAGGTATCTCATTGATACATGTTGAAAATGAGCCTTAGAATTATTTATTTACCTATCTATCTCCATTCCTAAGTGCAAATCTCTTAAATGTACCTCTGTAATGCCTGCTTGGTAACAAGGTCATGGTTTGTGTTCTTTATATGTGACTTAAAAATAAGTCTACAGAACTTTGTGAATATGTAAAAATATGCCTTATTTAGAAATACTTATCACTTTCATAAGGATCTATCTGTCATATACTTACAATATGTCAAATATCTGAATGTGCAAGGGGAGATTAGTGACTCTAACAGAAGCAACCTCCAGTGAATACTCTTGTTCCTCTGGGGTCCTTCTTAGTCTTTAACTTGAAGGCACAGGACCTAACATGAAACCTTGATCTAAAGAAACTTGTCACTTAACATTGGCTGAATAATAAAGAAATACATCAAAATTCTCTGTCTTGCTTATTCATATCTTATCTAGGTTTCATTTCCATAATTGACTATTGGAGAGACATTTAAGCTAATACTTACTGTACATGAAATACATTTGAATACGGAATCTAACAGAAGACAGAACTTCCCCCTATTCTGAGATGTGAAACATGAAATGCAGGGGCTTATGTGAGAGAGTATCTGTGTGCTGTGTGTCAGGATACAGGGAGGTGAAAGGTTGCCAGGAAGGGAGAGTTTCTAGAGTCCATTATAATGGACTCTAGAAAACATTATAGGTTGTTATAGGTTGTTGTGATTAGTTTTAATGTGAACTTGCCACAAATAAAATCACCTAAATGGAAAGCCTCAACTGAGGAACTGTCCCAGTTGATTTGACTGGTGTGGAAAGCACCTCCTGATTGTGGGCTGTGCCTTCTCTAAGAGATCAGATAAATGGGCATGGTAGAAGGAATCTTTGCCCTCTGCTTACTGCATTTTCCTTTTTGCCGCCTGCTGCTGCTGCTGCTGCTGCTGCTGCTGCTGCTGCTGCTGCTGCTGATGATGATGATGATGATGATGATATGATTCTTTCTCTGACAGCAGAAGCATTTCATTTCCAAAATTTCACGGTAGGTTAAAGATCAGCATCTTTCCAAGAAACTTCTGGGCTTCTTGCACAAGATTGGAAAGGCTGAGACACCCAGCCTTGTGAACTGAGCAACTGTGACCTGTCACTCCCTACTGAAAGCTATTGTGGGACTACTCCAATTGCTGAGGTACTCCGCCTCAAGGAGCACGTAGCTATGGAATCTATGTACTTAGGTATGCCTCTTCTGTGGTTATTACTTTAAAGTTGACCTAATTTAACACACACACACACACACACACACACATATTCATCCTTAGTGTTCTGTTCTACGAGAATACTCTAACATGCATATCTTTCAAAATAATGTTGGAATAGAAAGATACTATTTCATAAAATGCTATGCTATTTCACATTAATTTTCAGCTGCTTATTATATGCCTCAAGTGACAAGGATATAACAATAAACACACACACACACACACACACACTCACACACACGAGATTCAGCCGATGCACTCACAAAGAAAGGAAAGAGAGTAAATGAAGAGAAGAGATTAGAAGGAAAAAAAAGATCCCTGAAAAATCACCTCTGAAAGATATAAACTCAGTGTAGTCATGGATAAACTTCATCCTAGTTATAGTTTGTATGTTCCCACTTGTATGGGGGAGTGTATGTGCAGGCTTGCACATGGAGCTTAGAAGGCTACTTACAAGAAATGGTTCTCTCCTTCCCTAATGTGGGACTCAGATGGAACTCAGTTTCCTAGCCTGGTAGTGGGCATTTTTATCCTCTGAGCCATCACACTGGCCCCATAAGTAAGTTATAAGGACAAGTTTCTTCTTGCTTTTAATAATGAACAGGTATAAAAAAGCACAGTTGCATTTCAAATTCATGGTTGAAGTTTTAAAGTGTGCAAAGAGGGAAAAAAAATCTTATGACCTAATAGAACCTAAATGAAGGATTGTGAGAGAAAGAAGATATTTAAAAATAATTTTTTTTCTAGATTTCAAGCTGTTTTCAGCAAAGACATTTTATTAATGTACGAATAAAATCTTCTATGATACAAAGCCTTAACCTAAAGATATCCAGTTGTTTTCTCCTACAATCTAAAATGCTATTGAAATATTTATAATTGTAGTATTTGCAATATTTTAAGCGCTCTACTGGTATTTCTTTGTCATGTAATTAATATTTGTCTTCAGTGCTTATTTTATTTATCACACTCTGACATCAATTCTGCAACCTTTCTGTTCTCAATAACAAAATGTCATGGTTAAATGTTGAGCAAAATGAAAGATGGTCTAAACTCTTCTATCCTTCAATAATACAAAGGTGATTATATAAATTGTGGGACAGTAAGACTTGCTTACTCATTTAAACTGATTATTCATCCCTCAGCTCCATCCTACACTGCACACAGCATCCTAACTCTGCACGCAGCACTGACTGCGCATCTTTTTCATGCTTGTGTATATGCATGGATGTCTCTGTGAGCCTGCTATCTTCAAATATCTTGGTATCTACTAAATAGATCGTTTACTTACCAATGACCTTTTAGAATACCTGTCATTTGGTTAAATTACTCTAGCTATGGTTGATATATGCCCAGGTACTTTATTAATTTCTTTGAAAAGCTATTAAACATTGAATTTTTTTTACTTTTTTATATTTTAGTATCAAGTATGCCTTGCACAATCGAAGCCCAAATAATTCTTTCATTTTTTTTAAGGCAGCATTTCTTACAGAAATTACAAGACAAATAAGATTGGTCTATTCCTTTAGTTTTCAAGTGAGGCTCACAAGATCAGAATGAGGCTCAGTTCATGTTGAGACATCACCCTTACAGATTTAAGACCTTGGTGACAAGGATTCTTGGCTCTTTGCTCTATATAGTTCATTCAGTTTTTATGAAGATAAATGAAGATAATAAAGTAGAAAGAAACCAGACTTAAATTTATCAAAGTAAAACAGAAAACATCATTAACATATTGGTTGGGTTTGTGTTGGGACAACTTCTTGTGCACTGTGTAAAAGCATCAGCTGTCAATAAAGAGCTGGATAGCCAATAGCAAGGCAGGAGAAAATAGGTGGGATTTCTGGGAAGAGATAGGAATTCTAGGAAAGAGTTAGAGGCAGGAGATTTGCCACCAAGATGGGGAGGAAGTCAGATTAAGAAACTGAGAAGAGGTAACCAGTCACATGACAGTTATGGAATAGTATAAACAGGTTAGTTGAGTAATGAGATAGTGAGAGAATCAGCCTAGCTTAAGTCCTAGGTATTAATTCAGAAATAAATAAGCCTCCATGTCATTATTCGGGAACTGGGCAGACATAGAAAAGCCAAATGATAACAAGCTTGTTGTTTTTCTGTCTCTAAATCTGGAACTTTAGGGGTAGGAGGGTTGGATGATCGCCACTCCACGTTTTAATTTGGCTTTCTTAAAATACCCTGGGATAGGAAAAGCTTTGGGTTTCACCTTACTCAATGCAAATCCAGGAAGTGCAAACAACATATACTTTAAATAACATCCTACATAAGACTGTAGATTCAACATACTTCCGGCTGTGCTGACTCAGTGCATTCAGTCTGGTGTCCTGTTTTATAAACAACTGGACAAATAATCACACTAGCTGATTTAGTTTCCCTGAAGAATCTGTTGACTTATGGAACTGATTAGTGGTCTGGGGCTTAGAGACTGAGATTTCTCTTCTAAGCTGTTGCCTGACAACACAGATGTGGATTCCCGGCTTGGTGAATATGAGCAAAATGGCAGTCTCTTTCTTTGACAAAAACAACAAAAACAAAACAAACAAACAAACAAACAAAAAACAAGCAAATATGTACACACCTGAGCACTAAAAGAGGGCCTACCATTCGTTTTTTAATGATGTGACTGCCATATCATGCTCTCCAGGATACTCCAGAGATGTTGGAAAACACTGCATAATTAACAAGTCAATTCAATGTGACTCTTTTTTTTCCCCCTTTTGGATGAAAAATGAAGCGCCTCACTATCGATAATGGAAGCAAATACCCTGTCATCACTCTTCCTCAGCAGCCAATTTGTCTTACACAGAAGACGTGTCTCCCAGCCCGTTTGGAGAATTCAATGAACAGTACAGGTTGTCGGTCCACAAGATCAATGAGTGAGGGTAAGCATCCAAGAATCTCGTCACGCTGTAGAGTTTTCCGAATTATATCCCCCACAAATCTTCCACTCTATGCTGCAGCCATATTGATAGTACTTCCTGTTAAGCTTACTCATTAATGCAGTGTGCATATTCCAGACACTGGGCAACTTGGGACAAAGTGGTAAAAAAGACAGGTGTGACCCTTCTTAATGTGGCAATGAAATACCACATATTAGCTTGAAATATTAGCTTGAAATAATATATTAATATTATAATTTAATACCATGTGTGTCCTGTGTGTCCATCTTTACAAACCAGACATAAATTTGAAGTGTAAGAATGTAGTTCTTCCAGGATCTTAAAGGCAGCCAACAAATCAGCTGATTTGAAGCCTAAATCCTGGGGCTGCCATGTGAGACTGCTGTTCTAAAATAAGACACAAGTTAAACAATTGGAATTCGAGTAGTTATAAAGATCATGAGAAAAGCAGACCAATGGTGAGCAAAATTGGTAGCGTGAGACACAAATTTCTGGGCACCTGAAATACTCCACCTATCCAAAGCATGAAACTTCAGCTCTTATGTACAATTACACAGAGAAAGGACAAGACACCATACTTGAACAAACTCGTCTAAACCCTCTAGATCTAAACTGTGAACCTCATTCATACAAGTTACCATGCAAAACATATGTCTGCCTCACTCTAAGGAGTGCCACAGAAATAAATACAATGTGATAATTTTTTTTTAAGAAATGGTGGGATTAAAAATGATTTAAAAACCAAATACTGATTTCTTCCCTTTATAATTCTCTAGCTAAAAGCTTTGTTTTGATTCCTCGCTAACATAAAAGATGGCTAGAAAGTTCCCAAAGCCCCGGGCTCTGCTCCCACTCACCTGCAATTACCAGTAATTTTCTTTCCATGACTCTGTTTCCCACATGACTCTCCCATCTGCCCCCCTAATCTCTGAAACATGACTAGGCAACTCTTCCACACAATCTCTTTCCAAACTGGTCAACTCATTTCTCTCCAACATGGCAGGAGCTTTTTCCACCAAGTGATTTCCTGCTTCTTTATCTAAAATTTGATTTTTCTTATCTTAGCTTATGTGTCCTGTTCCTTTTCTTCAAAATTCAATTTAAAACTAACCTCCGCTGAGTCCTTGGCTTTGGGGGATCTCTGATCTCTAAAACCTCATGATTTGTCTGATCACCCCATAGTACCAGAAGCAGCTTACATTAAGTTTTATTTTTACGTGCAAGTCCAAACTCCTCTACTGTTCTGAGAACTGGAGGGACTTGTATCCAATCCTTTTGTGCAGTTCCATGACCCAAAGGCTTTTAGTCCTCAGTCCTTTGGTATGGATGAAAATGGGGTGCTCATATGACAGTCATTGTAACAGTCAATCACTGGAGGAAGGTGTCTGATTCTAGGCAAAATGAAGGCTGTGTGAACTTAGTGGCATCTGTTAGGCACACAGGAAGGTCACTTATTCTACAAACCCGTCATTTCCAGCTTCATAGCCTACTTTTAAAATAAATTGTAAAAACTTTCAGGAAAGATTGTGATGATACCTCTGTGTTTCGAGCTAATTAAAACTTTTGAATGGAGTTGTATTATAAAATAATGCAAATTTGTAACACAAACCTCAAAAGTGAAATTCCAAAGATGAGCATAGCTCATTGGTTCACAAATTGCTGTATATCACAGCATTCTGGGGAGGTTTTGATGTTGTTGTTGTTGTTCTTGTTGTTGTTGTTGTTGTTTAAATTCTGATGCCTGCATCACAACCTTATCAATTAAATAAAAATTTCTCTCATAGAAAAAATCAATACTTCTTAACTTTACAGGTGATTCTATTGTGCAGCAATACTGAAAATGAAGAGAGTTAGAATATATAACAGGACAGGGGCTATGTTCTTTTGCACTGGAAACATTGGTATTTTCCTGCCCAAATTATTAATCATCAAAAACCAAGAAAATGATAATTCTAGCCTCCCGTAAAGGAAATGCCCAGATTACAGCAAAGTTTCAAATTCCATTGATTTTATCCATTTTCTCAAAACTGAAAACTTCCCCCCACACCCCACACCTAAAGAAAGCACTTGTAAGACTGGAGAAGTTCAGAAAGCCAATAATCCACAAGTTTGTGCCACAAAGTTATGTATTCAGTAATCAATGGCTGATATTGAGAAGAGAATCCTCTTTAGTGGAGATGCCTACAATGTTATCAAGGAGTTTCCTGGATACAGTTTTCATGCATTACTATTCCTTCTGGGATGGGCTCCTTGAGGATACAGCTGTATTTGTGTCATTCATGCTCCCCCACCCCCACAGGAAACCACTAGCCCATGCTTCTGTAAGCAACCCCTGAACTATGCTCTTGTAAGTAACCACAATTCATTAGTTCCACAAGCTAGAGTTGAGTAAAATTCTTGACTTCTTGTTGGCATCCTATCTAAGGTGAACTGACGTTTGTTCACATTTCCCCCAAGAAAATCCATGCAATGCTCAACTAAATTAAAATTTGATTGATTTTTCCCAAAGAAGAAGGGGTTAGGTCTTAGGCCTAGAATGATGAAACTATAAATGGCTTAGTAACACAATTACTCAAGGCTCTGCTCAAGTCCTTCATTGTCCCGAAGTTAGTCGGGATTACACTTTGACAGGCATACGTTTCTCTAAACAGGAGAAATCTGTGGCACTTTCTTCGATGAGTGGAAATTTGATATCAGCACCAGCCCCCACCCCCACACAACATATGCAAACCCTTTGTCTTCACAGTGCTAATGTTACAAAGATCATGAAACTGGTAAATAGAGAGAGTCCTGTGGTATCTATGATTGCCACTCAGTCCCGTGCTTTTTCTCCTATGCTGTGACTAGAATATGGAAAGTAAACCTAAACACATACAAGATAAACAGAAAATAGATGGGTCCTGTGATTCCCTAAAGAAGAGGTGGCAGGTAACAGCTATTTAGAATATTTTGAAAGATTCTCCTGAAACCCTATGTAATGAGTTAAACAATGCTGTGCAGATACGAGGTGTTCAAATTCCATCTCTGGGTCAGAGGAAGCAGTTTATGAAGAGCAACCACACTAGAACCTGGCCGAATGCCTGCCCAGGACCACTCTATGGGATGGTGGAAAATATGTGAAAATCTAGACACATACCAACATATACAGCCCACTCACATCGAACTTCCCAAGTCAGATAAATGGGGAAAAAAATCAAATCCAATGTCTTAGAAGTTACTGTATAATGGTTTACTACTTTCAAGCCACACTTTAATTAACCATCAACATATTGAAGAAAAATCCTAAGTTCAAAGTTTATCCTGTCTAAGGACAATATATTATAATTGGTCAGTTACATTCTTTTCTTAATGTTTGTGAAGTGTTGTCAGAGGTATGCACACACATAAAGAAATGTTTGCTATGGATGGAAGAATATTCACCAGGAAGGAGACCCTGGAGCTAGAGTGTAGACTAGGTCAAGGACTCAGGAGATGAACTCACTGTGTCTCGGCCATAAGCCTGCTATTTAATATCTGTATAGCCAAGGGGTAACTATTTAACTTTCCTGTGCCTCAATGTACTCATATTCATAACAGGAAGAGTTACAGTTCTTGTTTGTCTAAGGTATATATACACAACATTTGTAAAAGTTTTCAAACATATACTAAGCACTCAGAAAATGTTCAGTAAATATTAACTACTATAATAGATATAAGCCAAATCCATATGCTAAAAAAATAGGTTCTTGGGGTTAGGGAGATGCCATAGTGGGAAGCGGTACTTGCTGTGTGTGATGACCTGAAGTCAGTCTCTGAAACACTCAAGGTAGAAAGAGAGAGCCAGTACCCAACAGAAGAGGGCATCCTTTGACCTCTACATGTGTTTTCTAGTGTGTACATATTCACATAAAATAAATAAATGTAAAAATATCAACTAAATCATGTTTATCACATAGCCATTTTATTTTCCTGACCCTCCTCATTGAATATATATAATCTGTCCTTTAAATTTCATAGTAATATGCCCTGAAACCACCAGTCCACATGAGTACGCACTTAGGATTTGTCCCTATTTCCTTACTTACTTGGTGACTATGACTAAGTAATTTAACTAGTTACTTACAATAAACCCAACTGACAGGAATTAAGCACATGGCAGCTCCACAGTAACTACCAAGGTATAGAAAAAAGATCCAGCTAATACCCTAAGAGCAGTGAGCAGGTTGCACACATTTGTTTAAATACACAATTTATTTATTTATTTATTTATTTATTTATATTTATTTAAATACACAATTGTGTAAATAAGATATACAGGTTGTCTGAGAGAGAAAGCAAGCCTTACAGCTAAAGAAAACCTCAAAGAAGCAATTGCAGAAACAAAAGACCAACAGCACAGCCTTGCCTTTAGTGATGTCACACACTGAAAGTAACAAGGTGGGGGGGTGGCATTGATATCCAATTTCCACTCATTGTATTGACTGAGAAAATGTGTGGTCTATATAGAAATGCTGTACTAGCTCCACAAGACAGTAAAATCAGTTTATTAAATAAATAGTACTAAAGAATGGGGAAAAAATCAGGCATCCCAAAATGACTGCTAAGAACAGAGATTGAAGTTTATCTAGATTGAAATTTAACTAGCAAATAAAATAGAGTGAAATACACAAAAGGTGAAAAAAAGGATTTTAAGAACATGGAACATTGCTGATTCTAGTGCCCTACATCATGGAACAGACCTGATGTATTTGTGAGACCAACTTTAAAAAGACAGAGCAGTGAGTTTGTCTCCTGTTTTGTCTTTACTAGGTCACTGACCATGGAGGATGGGTGGGACAGGAAACCTTTGGTAATCAGCTTGAAGAAGTTAAAGAAGAGTCAGCGCCCCTATTCCCTGGGCTTGGGGACTAGGGTGGTTAATATTGGGCTGTCTTTCTAGGGGAAAGTAGTAGTTTTGTTGGAATAGGGAGGATTAGCTGGGTTGATGGCATAGCCATAACCTATTGGTAGAAATCTGTATAATTTAGTATCAAGATGAAGTTATAATTTCTTAAATGGTACAAAATTCACTTTGATTTCAAATTTAAGTTTTCATTGGTATGAGCTTCTTATTGATATGAAAGTGAAATGAATATTGATACTCTCATGGGCATTGTGCCTGTATAACACATTTAGAAATACAAGGCTTAGACCCAATCCTTCTTTAACTTTTTTAACTGATTTGGGACAGTTAGCCTGTGAGTTAAGGGACTATAGCAAATTCATGATTTTGAGTTTATTGTTAGGGTGTTTTCTATATTTTATTTAGAAATAGCTGAGAGGAGTTAACAGACAACAGTCCAGATTGCCTTACATGGATAGTTGGATTTCAAAATGTCAGAAATCCATAGAATTGAAGTCACAAATATTTCTGTATTAATGTTCATTTTGATTAGAGACTTGTCTGCTCCTGACAGCTTCCTGTCTTGGATTCTAAGAAGAAATTGAGCATCCTTGGAGTTACTCCAGTTGTGGTGAGACAGCCACTAGGCAAGAATTGCCTCTCTCCATCTACAGACAAATTACTGTCCAGAAAAGGACACACTTGCAGAATAGTCGACTGACTATATCTGCCTAGACAGAGTAATCAGCCCTTAATAATTCTGCATCACAAAGGTCTGTCAGATGAGTTTGGGCCAGAAGGCTGCAGATTTGATGCTCCAACGTTCGGTAGTATAGGGGCTGTCCAGATGTTCAGCGGTCTCTATAAATTGGCTAAGTTTTAGAAGCTATGCTTAGTGCTTCCCATAACTTCAGTTATGGATTTCTGACAGCGTTGAAGACCTATAGTCTCATAGCCAATCCTGGCTATTTACCTTGAGAGAAAAGATCTGAGTGGATGTTTTTCAGGTGACATTCATTCTAAAGCCAAGAAAAAGCCAGGTTCAAAACTAAGTGTTTTAGTCAAGAGAGACGACAGAGGTTCTGGTTAGTCAACAAAAGGATGGACTGGGTATTAAGACTATCTTGTACCTCACTGGTACAGATAGGAATAATTATGCTCTAATTGTATTTTGAGAGAAAAGTTTTATTTTAACAGGAAGGGTAATATGTAGGAGGAGCTAAGGGGGGAAGGAGCACCGAAAGGAAAAGATGGAATAAGGAGAGGAGAAGATGAAGTAGAGGAGAAGCTAGGTAATGAGAGAGAAAAAGAGAGAGAAAGAGAGAGGGGGCATGGAGGCAGAAGTTCACGTGTCTCCACCAGTCAAAGATAGTTTACATATCTAGGTTGGGTATCGGGTTACACTTCTGATTGAGCATTGTCATACTTATAAAGCCTTTGATTAACATTTAAAAAAAAATGTATAAAAGTAAAATGGAAAAGGGGGCATGGAATGGGGGTTTTCTGGGGGGGAGTGGGGAAAGGGGATGGCATCTGAAATGTAAATAAAATATCCAATTTTTAAAAAAAAGGATTAGCTAAGAAACAACTGGAAAGTCAAGGATAAGAGGAGCCTGCATTCTCTGTGTACTGGTTTAAGAAATGTCATCACTGTCCTTAAGTTCAGTATAAAACCTCTGTGCTGCTTTGTCTTACACCTTTGCCTTTTCTTTTCTTTACAGTCTTCTAAAAGTTAAAATTAGTCTTTGTCAACTTACAAACTTAAAAAGTTTCTGTTTTTAAGAGTGTCTTTTACAAACACATCATTTTAGAGAGAAGAGAATGTTAACAACTCAGAAGGGAAAAAGCCAAGTGATTGACCCTTGGTTCAAGCCGCCATGTCTTTCCATGGGTGATGCAGAACAGGTGTAGGCTGTTCCTTATTGTTTGAGCGCGGTTATTTTTACAAACAATGAAGGAAAGCCACAACTATTCTGAACCCGAAGGTCTTCGGGAATCAACCAGGTGGAAGGGGGTTAAGAAAAAGTAGCTGCGTTCTTGGCTGAAGTCCGTTCCGTCTGTTTTCACTTGAAGTACTGTCAATGAGAGCAAGCACATGTGTGCCTCGGGTTTGGGGTCTTGGAACCGTGCTGCGTTGCTTGCTAGAAAAACAAATAAGGAAGTGGCACTCAAACATGGAAATGCAGATGCAGCTAGCCCTTGAGCATAATGTGATTTGTGCAGCTATAAATGAATGCACAGGGCTCTCAGGCAGCAGAGTGAAATAAGGATTTTGCAACAGGCAGCAGTTCCTGAGCATGTGTGGAGGCAGCCAACCACAGACAGAGTGTAAGGGCTGAGACCTTCTGCTGTGATTAGGGTGGCTCATCCGATGCTTTAGTTACTTTAATGTTGCTGTGACAAAACACCTTGACAAAAGCAATTTAAGGAAGAAACAGCTTACTCTAATGCCCAGTTTAAGGGTCCATCAAGACAAGGAAATCAAAGCAGCCAAAATGTAAAGCTTTTATCACATACATAATCAGGAAGCCCCAGGGGCTGAACACAAGCTGCTTCTCAGTTTCCTTCTTCCATTTATAGTTTAGAAGTTCAGCCAGGGGAATGGTACCACCCACAGTGGGTGGGTCATCTTACCTCAATTAACATAATCAACATTATTCCCCAGGTGTATGGCCAGAGGCCCATCTCCTGGATAACTCTAGATCCTTTCAAGTACATAAAACTAACCATTCTACCAGGTGAATAAGATTAATGATTTTCAAAAAACAAAAAAACAAAAAACAAAAAAACAAAAAAAACAAAAAAAAAAAAACAGAATTAGTGTGTAAAAACTCAAAAGCATAAAACTGTGTAGTACATAGGTTTTCTTACATTATTAAGCCCTTTGTGATTTCTCCAAATTATGTTTGATTACATACCTGTCTAGAGTTGAACTGGAAGATACATGTGTTTCAACGAAGTCCCCACATGATGCGATGACCCATATTTTCTCAACTATTAGAGTATTATTCCATACCCTCCCGTCTAAGCACTCCAAATTGTTTCATATAACAGCAGTCTACTTCTGCTAAATACCCATTGTCTATGAGCTGTTTTCAATTCCTCCCCCAAAACAATTAAACAAAATAGGCTCTCTAGTTCTAATGACAAGATGACAATAATAGATTGGCTTTATTAAGAACCACTGTGTTCTAGGTACTGTATGAAACACTTTTCATATGTCGTTTAATTGGTGAAAAATCCCTGAGATCTAAGTGCTAGTATATTCTTACTTAATGAACAGATGAATTAAATACATAGGAAAGTTAAATAACTGGCCCCAGGATGCACACAATCATATTAAGCCCCAGATCCTGGGTGCAAATTCCAGCTTCATTCCATGCAGGGGTCTTTACACACATCTTGACAATATGATGCAGTGATTTGCAAATTGATGACTTCATATTTACTTACAGTATAGTTTTCAGAGAAAAAAAAGGGGGAAGTGTTAAAAAGGTAGTTAGCACATATTTATTTCTGCACCAAAAGGAAAAAAAAAAAAAGAGCATCAAGACTTTATGAGATTGTTTGTCCCTCTCATCTGGTACAACTGGGCTTATATAAATGGGAGAGAGTTCATGTGACTAACTCCAAGGCCGAATATCAGTTACCTCATGGAGCCAGGAAAGGACTAAAGACAACTCAGTCCTCACTAGCTTTTAGAAATCCACTTGGTTAAATAGTTTTTGAAAGATTCTAAATCAGTGTATCCCACCTATTAATACACTTGCAAACAAGAGCACAATTTCACTGGTTCATGTTTTGCTTTTCTGAACAAACAGTTTCCTTGGAGCAAGAGTCTCCCCATCAAAAAGAAATATTCTGTCAAGAAGAAAGTGACAGATCCAGGTTAAAGGAGTCAGGGGAGTTATTCCCTGTGATATATATATGGGGCTAAACTATTCAAGGGGATACATGGGTCTCGTTCTAGCTTTCCACAAATATTATATTGAGGCAACACAAATGCACATTTTTATAAACACCAGAACTAGCTTCTTAACCTCCAAATCAGATTGTAAAGTTCTTTTCTTTCTAAAAAAAAAATTAAAAGTACATGAATTTGCAAGCTAAGAGTCATGGCTGATTGTGCTACAAAGAAGTAACAGCCTCAAATGAGTGACAGCCCTGCATGTGCCACAGTGCCACATAGCAGGATAAAAGCTTTGCTTGGGGATACCTGCATGGATAATGCACCCACTTATTTCTCTTTTCACTTAACCTACAGGTTTAATTTCACAAGAAATAATGACACAGTCCTCAAACACAGATGGCTTTAGAAAACAAAATTAGATGTAGCATAGCTTTTCTCTGTCAAGAACTATAGCAAATGCACTCTAGCAGGTGGGCGAGGAAGTTATGGGCCAAGAAGGCCCCTCGTTAGGGAGAGTGAATGTTTTCATGGCTTTGGAGGTATCTTACAGCCTTAGAACTAGATACACAAGTTTCCCTTGACAGTCTTAACCTGAGCAACCATTTGGTTCGTGTTTCTGTTCATAGTTGAATAGGATGAGCTCCTGCTGGCTTTAGCTATGTCTATCCACTTGTGACTAGTGGTATCAAAACATCTTATGCTTGGTATTGTAGAGACAACATAACCATGACTAACATTTTACACTTACAATTAGATTTCTAAAAGATCAGATATAGGCCGTTCTGAAACATGTTTCTTTATACTAAAGTTATCATAATAAAGTTAAAATTTTATAAGATCTAAAAACTATAAGTGTATTTATGACTGTCAGAAATATGAAATATTAAAACAGAACTAAGTGATGCAAATTAATTAAATTTTAGTGGCAAAAAACTGAAATATGCATTATTAAAACAAACAAAACTGATTTTTCAGTCTAGTAATGAATAGAGATCATGTGTGTGAATGTGTGTGTATGCGGGTATGCGTGTATGTGAGAGAATGTATGCATCTGTGTAAGTGTGTATACATCTGTGTGCATGAGTTTGTATGCATGTGTATATACATGTTTGTGTTGTGTATGCACATATGTGTGTGCACATTGTGTTTATGTGCATATGTGTGAGTGTGTTTGCATGGTGTATGTGTGTATAATGTGTGCATGTGTGTGTAAGTTTGTATGTATGTGTGTATGCATGTTTGTGTGAGTGTGTATGCATGTGTACATGCTCGTGTATGTATGCATGTGTGTATATGCATGTGTGTGTAAGAGAGAAAGAGAGAGGAGAGAAAGAGAGAGAGAGAGAGAGAGAGAGAGAGAGAGAGAGAGAACTAACTATGTGTGTGTTGCTCGAGACTGGACTGAACCCAACATGCTAATCAACTGCTCGAAGATCTCCTTCAGCTCTCTTTGATTTTATCTTTGTAAACGGGGTTTCACCAAATTGCCCAGGTTGATCTTTAAACTCAGTAGTGCAGACAGGCCTTAGAATTTTTATTCCTCTGCTTCATCCTTCCTAGTCTAGGTCTGTGTCACTAAGCTTCGCAGGAATGATTACGTAAAAAAAAAAAAAAAAAATAGGAAAGAATAGGAATGAAACCATGTTTAAAGTAGAGTAGGAAAGACAAAAATATTCAAAGACAATAAAATGAGCAAAAGCATTGTGCAACACAAATAACAAAGATGAAACTATGTAGATTTAATTTATATAAAACACAAATGATAAATGTTTCACAGAATAACAGAAAGAGTTGTAACACAAGGTTTATATTACATATAATGAAGTATTCAACATAATTCATAACAAAATTAATGATTGTATATTTAAAAAGTGGCCATAACACACACACACAAACACACACACACACACACACACACACACACACACATGCACGCACACACATTTTTGTGTTGAGGCCTCACGATGTAGCCCCATTAGTTATGTAAGGCTAGCCTGCATTACAGATGTGTGCAGATGCTGTTACTTTCCACTTGTACTCAAGTTCTGAGGATAAAAACAGGTCCTTGGGCTGTCACAGAAAATGCTTTAACCACTGAGATCATTCTGTTTTGTTTTGTTTTGTTTTGTTTTGTTTTGTTTTGTTTTGTTTTGTTTTGTTTTGTTTGAGACAGGCTTTCTCTATGTAACCCTGGCTGTCCAAGAACTAGCTCTGTAGACTAGGCTGGCTTCAAATTGAGAGATGTACCTGCCTCTGCCTCCCAAGTACTGGGATTAAAGGTGTGTGCCACCACCACCACTCACCAGGTTGAACCAATTCTTTACTCCACAAATTAGGTATCTAAATTATTCCAATGAAATTTGTATTAATATGAAAAAATAATATATATTCTGAATTTATATATTCTGAATTTTAAATATATATTATTTAAAATATCTGAATTCAAATATATATTCTGAATTTTAAAAGATGATCAGGTAGTGAGTGAATAGAAAAGCAAATGAGGGCCAGCGAAAGAGAACACAGCAAGAAAAAAATACCAAGATTGTGTCCAGTCAGAGAAGGGTGGTCTTCAAAGAACATCTCTTGGACGGTGTCAATGTCTTCTCTTCAACAAATATCAGAAACACGTCCATGTTTTAACAAATTTGAGTTTAATAACACTGAAGCAAGCACCAAAGATGTGTACTCTGATAGAACTTCCAAGTCTGACCCCAAAAAATGGAAGAAAAGACAGACTGGAGTTTGTTTGCGGTAAGTGATTTGGGAAGGGCTGGGAGAACTGGATTCCCCTCAACCTGGATGCTCTAAAGTTGGGGAGGAGGAAGGGAAGTGAGATTGATTCTATTGCTATCTCAACAAGTCTTACCTAGAAGGCTTTGCTTGATGAAACAACAGTGACACTCACCAGCAGAAACTGAAAAGTGGCAACTCTCTCATTTCTACCACAACCTTGTTTTGTCCCTGCTCAGCCATGAGTCCTGAGTGGGTTTGCTTTTGTCTTCAGTGACCTATCCAGGGGCTTTGCATGATCATGCCCGTGGAATGGTTCACATCTCACTTGCAATCATGCATCAAGGTTGTCTACGTACAGAGCAAATCCTGCTGCTCCTGGCACGTTTTGACAGTTTCTCAGCTGCAAATGCTCCTGGGCCTTTATAGTGTTACCACACACACCCCAACACACACACACATACTTGTGTTTTCTTCCCACAATAATGCTGGAAAGAAAGGACTGAAGGAGACTCCAGAAGCCTTGCTCCAAGACTATTTTAAGGGTTTGCTTCTCCCTGCCGCAGCACCAAAGGGCTTTTCATCAATCACGCTCCCCTCTTTCCAGGTGGGTAAAGCATGGGCCCCACTAGCCAGCCTGACAATGACACCCACTTAGCATGCTGCCCACTACACAGTCAGAGGGTGCTTCCTGTGTTTTTCAGCAAAATGAGAACAATACATCTAGTTACAATATCATCATTATTTTCTTTTCAGCATTTTAACCTTTTCAAATTCATCTACTATGATAACTTATGGAACAGAATAATGGGCTTTTAAATTCTATGTAAAATATTCCTATTAATATCCTCCAAGCTGCTGCAATTCTCTCTCTCTCCTCTCTCTCTCTCTCTCTCTCTCTCTCTCTCTCTCTCTCTCTCTCTAGCAGTGTTCCAATACAGCCCTGCATTTTCGTTATCATTACATTTGTAGGGATTCTTATCTGCTACTGCAAGAGAAAAAAAACATGTGCTTTGTACTCAATTACATATAATTAGTCTTTTCTCGGTGAACAAAAGAGCAGGTGTCCATCAATTCTCTGAAGATGTATTGGTAAAGTTGGTTTGGACCTAATGATTTCTATGAACCAAACAAAGCATTTCTGGCAGATGCTAATAGTAACAAGATTTTTTTTTCCAGACAATCAACTGGCTTACTCCCCCACCCACACAGAGTGGAAGAAGAAAAGACATGTTAACAACGTAAAGGCTTATCTTTTTTTCTATTAATAACCATAAGTGGAATTTAAATATCTCTCTAAGGGTACTATTTAGCCTTAATCTACACAAATGAAAAAAATTATTATTTCATTTGAGGTTTCATTTTATTAAAATATATGAAAGGAAAAGGTCAGGAGAAAGTTCATTAGTTGAAAAGGTGAAATCAATATAAACATTGTAACCCGGGAAATAGAATTGTATGGGTGCTTATTTTTCTGGTTTTGGTCATTGCTCTGCTGTTACATGAAACTTTGTTATTAGAGAAAGCTCAGTGAGTACAAAGGTGCTTGCTATACTACTTTAATTTTTCTAAAGTCGAAAATTATTTAAAAAAAACAAAGGTGGAGCTAGACCAATGGCTCCATGGTTAAGAACACTGGCTACTCTTCCAGAGGACATGTACTCCATCCCCAGGACCCAGCTATCTGTAGCTCCAGCCCCAGGGATTCACCAGTCTCTTCCAGCTTCTGGGGACAATGCATGCATGTAGAACACAGACATACATGTAGGCAAAGCACTCATACATACAGAAATAATAGAATAAAATTTAAAAAATTACAAGGTAGACGTTGGTGGGAGAAGTATTCAGCAAACCACTGGAAAACCTGTTTACAGCGAGACTATAAACCATTCACCCATCCATCCATCCATTCATCCAGTCAGGCACCCACCCAACTGCCCACACATTCATCCAGTTCCCAGTGAATATCTACTATGCCCAACAGACCACTGCAAATTTAGTATGTAAGATAAAAATAATTAAATAACAACATATATGCTATGTAACCATGGAATTTAAAATTAGGAGTCAAATGGATGCTTGTTTGGATCAGAAATAACCCCTAAAGACTCATGTGTTTAAGGCAAGATCCACATCTTGGCATCATGGAGCACCCTTAATTCACATGTGACTTGGATAAAATACATTACCTATAAAAACCTCATAACCATAATAAAGTTGATAACAGAAGTTAATATGTATATGACAATGCTCTCACTATTTAAAAGCTTGAAACATGTCAACCAATATGAAGAATGGTTTAAGCATACAGATAGACAGAAAAAAAGAGCTATTTTTTTAAACTGCATGTGTAATATACTGTGTGTTAGTAAACTTTCACATGTTGTTTGAATGCACTGAGAAGCTGGCTCTGGAAGTGAAATTGTTCCTCGGTTTCAGAACCCAAGCCTGTTTGTCTCAAAGTGTCTCCAAGGTCCCCATGGTGGAAATGGGCTGCACCTTCTCAACCCCGTGAGGGGGAAGAAATCAAATGAGACAGCCCGAAGAGTGTGAGCATCATGTCCTTGAAAATAGCTAAAAGGTGAACCATCTCCTACAGATGTTGCTATTGTTTAATCCCATGATATAAAAAGGTCCTACAGAGGCTAAGGGAAACTGGAATTCAGTCTTGGACAATTCATCTGTGGAATGAAAACTCAATCTAGAACCTGGGTTGACTGTCTCAATGTCCTGGTTTCTCTGAGATATTGTGACTCTTGATTTGATGGTTTTATGTCTATATGCTGCTATTTGTTACTGTCTGTTCTTTTTAGTTTTGTTTTTTTTTTTTTTTACTTTCACTATGAGAATTTTATACAGGCACACTATATATACCTAATAGTATGATAAATCAAACCCCAATATCTCTCCCCTTCCACTCCCATATATCCATTGTCCAAAGTGTATTCTGCACCTTTTTTCCCCTTTCATTTGGAAGCCCAACCAAGGGGACACTCTGCTATGTCAGAAACTTACTCTCCTTAGAAACTTAACTGATTACCTCAGTGGGACCGTCCTGGTTAATTTCTGCTTAGTGTTTCCCTGATATTTTGCCACCTATATGTCTGTCTGTTTGTCTGTCTATCTATATAACTATCTATCACTTGATAGATATTTATTATTTTATTTTGGCTTGATACATACCAAATATGCTCGCTCACTCAAAGCCCAACATATGGCTCCAGTAGATCATTTCTAAATAAGCAAAGTCAAACTGGGAGACATTATTATGCCTGATAATCAAGGAAAGTGGAATTTCTTCTTGAAAAAAAAAATTGAAGTATACTGAATGTTTAAATTAACTTTATACTGATATCCAAATGAATTTATCGTAATTTTTAGATTTTGCACTCATTTAGATTTTGTCTTTATATTAATTTATTAGTAGGTATGCACCATAGGTCATCTTAACTTAAAAACAATGATATTAATTTGTGAGTTTAAACCATTTCTATAAGCATTTGATAGAACACATAATCAATTATCCTCTATGTGTGCAGTGCACATGTATCAGGCGTTTTTGCGATACCTGTTTTCATTGTATGCCTGAATTATATGTGCATACATGTATGTGTGGATAGATAGATGATAGATAGATAGATAGATAGATAGATAGATAGATGATAGATAGATAGAATATAGATAGATAGATGTGTGCCTTTCATGTCATCACATATGCTAAGTGTCCATGTTTACCATGGCCATGTCTCATCCAGAAGACAGTATTTTAAAGTCCTCCTCTACCTCTTTCAGTTGTGACAACTTTTCTTCCAAAATCCCCCCAGGGTAGGTGATGTAAGTGGTCCCACTTTCCATTTTAAAAATGTCCTTTGGGTGGTGTTGACAGCAGATGCCACTGCTATTGTCCTCTCTAGTCACCTCTTGTGAAAAGTGAGGTCTAGAGGTAGCTCATAATTAATGTGAGTGTCACAGCTCTGCACTCCCCTGACTCCACTGTCAGTGTGTCCCCCCAATCAGACACTGAAGTGCAGATGCAGCAGATGACAGTCAGATTCAAGGGGTACGGGCCCTTCATTCTTCTCGCCTGAATTGAAAACTTGAACCACTTAGAGAACGCATTCACAGAAGTACAAATTAGCAGTGCAGACCACAATAAAGTAATCAACTCCTTTGCCAAGAACAGAGAGAAAAGTGGAATGAGAGTCTTCATAATAAAGTCTGTCTTTATTGTAATTCATATTTTGTAGCTTACAATATTAAGTAAACAAAGAAAATTCAGAAGGGGTGGACAGGAAAGTCTCAGTACTTTAAGCATTTTAAATTTTGCCTAAAATGTTAATTTAAGAGTTAAAGCACTGTAAAATATCTGATTTCCTAAATTACCTATTGAAGTGTGAGGAATTTTCAATCTGACTGAATCACAAATGATTGAATGGATATTTAGTGGGCATACACTATGCATCTCGAATTCTTTTCTTTCTTTTTTGAGGAAAAGTCTCAAAGTAGTCCAGGGTGCTCTTAAATTTAGCCAGGATTAACATTCAACTGCTGACCTTTCTGCCTTCTCCCTCTAAAGTTCAATTATACGCATGCATCTACCATACTGGATTCATTCACTATATGTCTAATACTACAGACCTAGTACAAGAACGTAGACAAAACTGTAAAAACAATATGGCACCCTGCATAACTGTACAACACTAGGAATTTAGCCTGATATACCTGTATGATTATAAAGAAGTTGGAAATTATGAGAGCTCTTATTCTCACCTCTGAAAAATTTATTATGTTTCCAAAAATACAAATATAATCTCTCGTGCTTTGATGAACTAGAGTTGCGTTTGAACTTGTCAACTCCTACTGCTTAACAGTTACTTTGGGAGATTGAAAATTAACGAATATTTGTAAGTTTTACTTCGAAACTATTTCTAAAGTCTGTATTAGATCTACCAGTCTTTATGAACTTCTTCCGTGTGTGTGTGTGTGTGTGTGTGTGTGTGTGTGTGTGTGTGTGTGTGTATTGATTCATCATGGTTATACTGAAATTTTGTTTAACCAAATGAAATAGCCTATGGTTCAGTGTTTGCCTGTAGAAGTAATGTGATCCACCAAATCTAGGGCTCTGAAAATTATAACTTAAATGTTTATCATTTGGATTCAAGATTTAAATACCACCTTGTATTGAAACATCTGTATTACTTCTGTAAACATTTACCACCCCGACAAGAGATAGTCCAGTGAGAAAGCCTTCTCATCTAATGACTACTGCATATCTTTCAAGGCTCCTATCTTCTCGTTGAGTGCATTACCTCTCTGACATAGTGTTTTTATTTTATTTTATTTTATTTTATTTTATTTTATTTTATTTTATTTTATTTTATTCTTTCTGTGGCGTATATGAGAATAAAGATGCAGGAAGGATAAAGGGGGAAAGCCTAGCTCACTGATTATCAAATAGTCCAAACAGCAATACGTCTGTGTTGGGCCACACATTCTATTGGCACTGCATTGCAAGTAGCTGGCATTCCTTACTGTAGTCGCTGTTTTCGTCCTTGGTCCCATCAATGGTACCATCTGGATGCATCTGCAGGAAATATCCCTGCTGGCTGAATAACCTTGTCACAATCCCTTTCAGCTGGGGTTCTGCAAGACAAGATGAAATAATTATTTGCTTTTTTTATTTTGTTTATAAAAGTGCACACTTGCAAGTTGTTAAATACATCTGTAACTAAATGTATAAATGCCTGTGTCACAAATATTGAAATTAGCATTGGAAGGGGGTCATTTTAGTGTAATAGCTGTGCTTTTCTCCTTCCTAGAGGCAGAACCATAGTACTTTGAAACAACACATCACATGTAAGTAAATATTAAAGCTAATTATAGTTAGAAATACAGACATATTAAAAAGTGAATTATTGCCTCCTATTCTACATATGAGATCTTCCTGCAAGATGCCTCTCCCCAAGTTTATGGTTATATTTCAACATCACTGAAAAGGCAAAAATACCATCATAACCCTCAGCTTCCTGGTGTCATAATTGGGGCCTCAGAGACTTTGATTTCTGCTAGATCCTAAGGCAGCTGTCAGAAGCTCTTAGTTTTTTTAAAGCTCTGATCAAGTTCAAACAGACAGATCTACAAGTAAAAGCAAAACTGTGAGGGGCTGAGATGCTTAGTTACTAACCTTTCACCACAGAGGGGCTAGCCAAACTCACTTCACCACAGAGAGGCCTGGTCAAACTCACTTCACCACAGAGAGGCCCAGCCAAACTCACTTAGCCAATACAAAGCAAAACAAAACAAACAAATGAAAAATGTATCATCACCATTTCCTTAAAATAACACATAAATGGACTTGACTTTTAAACATTTTATACAATTAAACCACTGAACTCCTTTGTATAGCACATGTATAGTTGTGTACCTCAACCAATAGAAATATTTACAGCTTTCTTATTATGGTGGTCCCTATAGCAACAAGCTGCTTTCTATGGGCTCACCATCTTTGCATCTCTAGTCCTGGGTGAAAATTATTTTAGGATATTTACAGCTCTAATTATTTTATAAAACATACATATAGTGAGTTGGTCTGAGGCTGTTTATATTGTAGTGCTAAATATTGGTCCCGAAGGCCTGATTGACAAAAGAGTTCACACATCGACCCACATGATGCTTGTGACCTTGTCCCCAAATTATTTCTGATTGATGAATAAAGATGCTTACAGCCTAGAGGTGCACAGAACTGAGATAGGCAGGGCTTGGTTTCTCAGCCTTGGGGTCTGAGGAGAGCATGAGGGAGAGAGAAGAAGGCAGAGAGAGGAGAAGCCACCGAGGGGTAAGAATCTTAAAATAATGGCATGTGGGTTGGCTAATTGGAGTTAACAGCATTCCAGATGAAACACGGCAAATCCTATACTGGAATTTTTGGCTGAAAAATAGACACAATAGCATAGAGGATAGATATCGGCCCAGTTCTAGTGCTGATTGAGGCTTATTAAAAATTAAAGATCACATGTGTCTTTTATCTGGGAACCGAATAATCAAAGGCAGAATAGAAGCCCCAGATTGAGATTAAATGTAAACACAACATGTGAGAGAAAAAGGAGATCACTCTCTTTGCTAGTAAAAACTGAGGCAAATGATGGAAACCATAGAATTGTTTTGAAGTCGAGGATGGTGTCTATGGAAGGCAATCACTGAATTTATTCCTACCAGCCCCAGCCTTTGTGCTTACATTAGAGTGACAAGATTTGTCCTCAATACTTATCCTCCATGGATCCACTGAGCCCCACATGCGTACCAAGGCCATGTCAGAGAAAAACACAGCTACATAACAAATGATTCTGCCCATCTGTGATGAGGCTGCATGGCTGGGAAAGGGCTTCTGGTATGGCCCACTCAACTCCAGGTCTGAATGGGGGCATGGGACCCATCTGAGATTCGCGGCTTTCCAGCAGTTCTACAGAAACAATATATCACCTGAGACTCCGGTGTTTCTTCTGGATTTAAAAAAATAATAATTACTCAGATTCTAACCCCAGAGAATGTCAACTGTGTAACTATGTAATGGTATGAACTAGAAAACTCCATAAAGCTGTAAATCCTAATTAACAAGTGAAGTTTCAACTATCAAAACCAAGGAAGCCACAGGGGTGAAGACGGCACTCTGAGAGCCGACGCCAGGCCTCCTGGGTCTGTTCTGGTGAAATACTAGCTGAACTTGGGAAGGTACAAAGTAAATGGCAAGCTGAGAATAGACAGAAAATGATGGAGGAAAAGAGACAGCAGTCTCTCAATCCATGTCTTTCTGGTAAGCTTAAGGTCACTTTGTGAAGTATGGGCTCCTTTGTTAATGAGATGCACGGCAGCTTACTCATTAAAGCCTGCAAATTATTGTTTGTTTTCTTCATGCTCCTCTTTCTTCATCTGCAATTAAACACTGCTTTTGCCATGGTGACGTTATCCCCCTGTTGGGACTCTGGGAGTTCAGGTTGGTAACTCTCGTTCAACATAATGAGCATCAGACCTTTACACCACCTCCCTGTGCCAAGAGCACTGAGGACTTAGACATGGATCTGAAGATTAATTATATGATGATCTAGAAACACAAATGTCCTGCACCACAGAAATTTCACAGGAGACCAGCACATCTATTGAGCATGCCCAAAGCCTAGCACAGGCCATTGCAAGCTGTGCAGACCAGCTATGAAGCAATGCCCTATTCCGGTCTCTCAATCCCTACCAGTCCTTTTAGGCTCCAGCCAAACGTAGCCCCTCCAGAAAGGGGCCAGCATAAGTGAAGGACTTGTATGGGGAAAAAGTTTCTTACTATATTTGACAAAAATACTAAATACTTAAGCACACATTTCAGCATATTTAAAAAACACATTCTTTGTCAGTCTCTGCTTAGGAACCTAAGAGATGGGGGCATGGGTTTGCCTATGCTATCCCTCAGGAAGCACCTAGCCTAATGCATGAAACATACGTCACAGTAGTATCAGAAGTGGGGATATTACATGAATGAAGCAATGTGACATGATGACCGCTGAAGCAAGGACTAATTCTATTTTAGACATATATATCACTGACACTTGAGGAATGAGTAGACTGTCCTCCCCACAGTATATATGTACTCACATGTGTAGGAATGTGTACATGTGTTCCCATGTATGTGTGTGAGAGAGGGTGGAAAGATAGATGATGGAGAGAAGATAGATAGATAGATAGATAGATAGATAGATAGATAGATAGATGACAGATAGATAGATGATAGATAGATAGATAGATAATAGATAGATAGATAAATAGATAGATAGACAGGTACACAGATAAGTAGATATATGATAGATGATAGATAGATAGATAATAGATTGATAGATAGATAGATAGATAATAGATGGATAGATAGATAGATAGATAGATAGATAGATAGATAGATAGATACACAGATAGGTAGATATATGATAGATGATAGATAGATAATAGATGGATGGATGGATAGATAGATAGATAGATAGATAATAGACAGATAGATAGATAGATAAATAATAGATAGATAGATGATAGATAGATAGATAGATAATAGATGGATAGATAGATAATAGATGG
>JANHMN010000011.1:13734565-13767948 GCA_030674055.1 Rhabdomys pumilio
TGGGTGGATGGATAGATAGATAGATAGATAGATAGATAGATAGATAGGGGCAGGGGTTAGTGTTGAGGAGGGCAAAGGACAAGTTTAAGTATTGTTACTCAGGCACCATCTGCCTTCATCTTTTCTTGAAACAGAGACTTTTACAGGCCTGGACCTGCTAAGTAGTCTGTGCCAATGAGCTCCGGAAATCCTCCTATGTCCATCTCTCCAGTGTGAAGGTTATGAGTACATACTACCAAGCTTAGTGATCTCTACTTGAACCCTGAGGCTAAACCATCTCCACAGCCTATGAATAGATTTTTTTTGTCTGAAAAAAAAACAGAAAACAAAGCAGAA
This sequence comes from Rhabdomys pumilio, assembly GCA_030674055.1. Lineage (NCBI taxonomy): Eukaryota > Metazoa > Chordata > Mammalia > Rodentia > Muridae > Rhabdomys > Rhabdomys pumilio. The sequence continues at coordinate 13,734,902 of JANHMN010000011.1, forward strand.
ACAAACAAAAAACCCAGATACTAACAGAGGCATTCTAAATCAAAAACACAGCAAGGCAACTCTGCCAATGATACAGTGCAAATAAAACAGTGTGAGTTCTCAAATGCTGCCATGCACATGAGTGTGCCCAACAAATGTTTATGGATCAAGAGTAAATTTAATGAAATAGTGAAATTTAATAAGTCATTGAAATAAATTTTATTAAGTTCTTTACCATTTAAACAACTTTTAGATTGAGAAATATGATATTCTATTATTTTTTCTGTTTTTTTTTTTTAATAAACTGGTGGCTGAATTCTTTAATGGCAGCAGAGGAGTTAGTCAGTTGCCTTTTATATTCTAGAGTGGAAGTAGCAATACTGCTAGCATTTTGCTCAAATCCATTTCCTCCTTTTCCTGGGCACCCAGCTCGACCATATGTCCTAGCCTGCCTTGCAATTAGGCTTGGCAGATGAGAGAGTGTCATATGGAATGTAAGTGGAAGTGATATGTGCCATTTCCAGGCCAAGGCATTCAAAAGCAAACATTCTCTGCCACACTCTCTCTGGATTAAGACGACTAAGCCCTAGGGGGATGCTGGAGCAACAGAATGGAAGAAAGCTGTGCCCTGAATAACCAATGGAGAAAATAAAATAGCTATCAGACATATCCACCTTGGGCAATGGGGTAAATAATAAATTTCCATTGGCTCCGTGTGGTGTCTTTCTTCTAATGAGAACAGTATGGAAAAGAAGGGAGGGGTGATTTTTACAGAAACACAACAAAGTTCTGCCTCAGTCAGCTGACCAAGGATAACACCAACCACAATGAATCACGGTGGGAGCTTGTTCACTGGTATGATGAGCCACGATGGCACTTTACCTCTATGACTTTTTATCAAAAAGGTATAACCTCTAACTGTGAGAAAAATACAAAGTAGATTGCAATCAATGGGCACACCAAACTCTTAACTCCAAACCCTCAGGAGCCTCAAGGTCATCAATGAAAAAGAGACAGAAAATGTTATAAACAAGAATAAGGAAGGAGCAAAAGGGGCACAATTAAATGTAATGTGGTATTTTTGGAGCTAAAAAATTAGTAGGTTTAAAAGGAAGGAAGCTAAGGGGCATGGTGACACATGCCTGTGCTAGCAGAGCTTGGTAGGCTGAGGCAGGAGCAAGTGTCAGGTGACTCTGCCAAATAGAAGAACAGACAGATAGACAGAGAGAAAGAAGTAAAGAGAAATGGAAAGATGGAAGAGGGAGGAAGATCTGAACAAAGTTTAGATTTCAGTGCATCATGATGCCTCAAAATTAACTCTTAATTGTGGCAAACGTCTCAGAATAATTAAGGACATTAATAAGAAAATTAGCTGTAAGTCATATGGAAACTATATTACTGTAACTTTTCAATAAAACGCTATTATAAAAATAGTCAATTTAGGGAAGTATATCTGTAATTCCAGTAATTGGGAGGCAGAAGCAAAAAAGGGCAAGAGTTCAAGGCCAGTCTTATAACAAACTCAAAGCCATCCTGAGCTGTCTGATTCTGCCAAAGAGAGAGAGAGAGAGAGAGAGAGAGAGAGAGAGAGAGAGAGAGAATCCCATTATCAAATACACAAAAGGGTTATCACAGTTGAAATTATAGAAAATGAACAAGAAATGCCTTTTTCTGAATGCTATAAGAGGCTGGGTGAGGAACGAGGTAAAGTACAGATAGGAGCCTATGCATTGAATTCAGGGATATTCTGAAACAGGATACCAGAGAAAGCTTTCTAGATGTTCCTGATGGCTTGACAGGCAATGCCATTTAGGAGTTACCTAGGAGCACAGTGAAAACTGGAGCAGAGGTAGATCCTGGGGACATGGTCATACAGCTTAGGATGACCAGCAAACTGCAGGAAATAGAATGCGTGTTGGAAATGGAAAGCATGTGACATCCAATGCTTTCTTCATCACTTCCTGTTTTATTCTGAGTTCTCTGAGTAGTGTTTGTACTGGTGTAGCCCAGTCTAGTCAGCCAGGCTACTCTCAAACTCAAGCAATAAGCCTGTCTCGGTTTCCATAGTGATAGGCTTACAGGTGTGAGTCCCAACAGGCAGATCTTACATCATTTTCAAGATAAAAGCTAATTAAGCAATAAACAAACTGAGGCTCACAGATCAGAAAATGGATTTTTACTAAGGTCACCCAACTGCCACACAGAGGAGTGACCGTTAAAAAAAATGCATTTTCTATATAAATAGCATCCTCTTCTTTCCAAAGAGCAAACAGGACGTATTCCTTATCTTGAGCATGCAGTGGGCATTAAAGAGAGAAAGAGGTGAGGGAAGAGAGTCTGGAAGGCAGAGCAAGGTAAACCTTTCTTGCTGTGAATTAGTTACTGAAGTTCTAGTTGATTACTGAAAGGTAAGGATGAAGAGCATTTGACCCACAGAATAGAGAGCGGTATACATGTTGTTTTGTTTTATAGCTCTACTATATCTTATTCCACCGCCTGTATTTTATTTATTTCACTGTTCATCTGTGGCCATTTGTAGAGAACAGGTACTTGCATGTGAGCATTTGAGAATGGTGTAGGGAGGGAAGGATAAAGAAATGAAATAAAAAAAAAAACTGTGTGCTCTATGCATACCTGTTTCCATACTAAAATTAGATTGTATTTAGATAGGACCAACTTGTCAATATTTGTCCCCCAAATTAGCAAATATGCATCCATGTAAACTCTATTCTAAAATGAAACAACACTAGGGATCCTGACATAACTGGTAATCATATTAGAGCTAGAGGTGTAGCCATTCTTGTTTTGTCAAGTAGCCATACATTTCCCTCATGGCAGACACTCCTGTGCACTGTCCTGCTGAGCCTACGAAGCCTGTATTTACTGCTGATAACAAATGACTATGCCACTTATTCTCACCTCATTTTACAGGCGACATTACTGATCCCACACTAAAGATGTGTTTCTTCCACCCAGGTCCCAGACCTCTAAAGGATGAAGTGGGGTGCACTCGTGCACCTGAGGTCCCATCACTCTCTACCACTGTTGGTCAGATATTTTTTTAAAAAAAGCCATGAGAGAACAAGACCATGTCCAGAAGAAAGCAACTAAAAGTAAGGAGGGTTCAAGGGAGTCGTGTGTGAAGACTGCTGAGGGTGCTGTCTATATGCAGAAGATTGGGAGACACTAGACTGCCTTCATATGCTGGGAAGCAGGCACAAATGATGGGCAGCCATTTGGATGAGCACCTCCGTAGAGTCAGCACCAGGGCCAATGGGTGGAAGCTACAGCAAAGCATCACAAGGATGCTCTCTGTAAATTGTCATAAAAGAGAACAGGTTACCTGAGGAAAGAATGCTTTCTACCAATGGGCAGAAAAACTCCAGGTCAGAATGCAGTGAAAGGACACGGGCGTTCTCAAAGGATGAGCTGCTGAGTGACAGTGCTTCCAGATCTTGATGTCACCAGGAAGTTTGGGGTGAACCAATGACTGCTAAGTACACATTCCCTTCTCTGTTCTCTTAGTTTGTGCTTCCAAGAGGGAACTGAAAAAACTGTTTACCAATGCAAAATTCTTTGGTAAGGTTAACATACACACACACACACACACACACACACACACACACACACACTCAACCTGTGATTTACAAGTGGGTCTTCTGTGTCATGGTTTAGTACTACTCTCTTGAAACAACTGAGATTGTAGAGGCTGTTGAATAAGTTTTGTCAAGTGCTTCTGGGGTCTTCTATCGCTGCAGATTTTAAAAGGAGGCTATAGGGGCTGGAGATTATTCATTAGAAACAATAGCATGACCAATCACACCTAAAGGGTACAGATGAGGATATATTAACAAATCATAAATAAATCAAAAATGAAAGATAATGTAACACTTGAAAATGAATAGAACTCATCTAGACCTTGGGCATAGCTCAAAAATCACAGCCTTAATGAGCTATGGTAATTCGTTAAAAATTGCATGCTCTTTATAGAAGGAGAAACAGCCTGGAGGCCCCTCATTTACCACACAGTACATTGCAGATAAAAGGAGCATTCTCAAGATCTGAAGCATGAGGCTGAGGATGTGTCATTGGAGACAGGCAGGATCTGCTCCAAAGCTTATAGAGAGCCGCTTGCTGTCCAGAGTCCTAGTGTCTACATCAGAGGAACAAGGCAACAAATGCCATCCATTACCATCTAATGGATGTGGATGTCCTTACTAAGCACGAATTATTAAAAGTATATTCAAAATCTGTATGTGACTATGTTCTCTCCTTCAGCTAGTACTAATGTCCCAATTCACACACACACACACACACCAGGCTTGACTTCCATGAGGTTGATTCCTGGTTAGAAAAAAAAAAAATCCCCAATATGGTTAATTTCAAACAGTTATTTGACATCGTAAAACACGGCATTGGAGCTGAGAAGACATCATCTCAATTGACCCGACTGAATCAAACAGAGGCAGGAAAACCATCAAGCGTGCATCTTCGTAAGAAAAACGATAAACAGATAAATCCTTAATCGGGACTTGTTAAAGTACTGTGATTGAGAACAAAGGCCCTGGAGAAGGACATCACAGAACAGAGAGGAGTGTGCCGTGGTGAACAGTTAAGAAAGCGAATCCTACGGCCCTGTGTGAAGACCCAGCAAAAGCTACAATGGATCATCCCTGGAACTCAAACAGTAAGTGCAATGTGTTTCTAAACTTGAAGAGCTTAGCGATGATCATGTCAGCTTAGAGGCTAGCTGAAGAGTCAGCCTTCCTCCGTGGTAAGAGTGCACAAACCACAGGCCTGTCACTGTCAATTTCAAAAATACGTTTTACTTTATTGGCACACAGCCATGTTTGTTCATCATTTTCCATGACTGCTTCCAGACTACAACGAGAGACGCACACTTGCAGCAGTGATCTTAAAGTCTGTGAAAGTATATGGACTACTGGACTCTGAGCAGAAAGTTTGTCAGCCCTCATTTCACAACCCTTGTTTCTAGAACTCCCTTCTCCCTAAATTCACAGCCTCTGCCTTCCTCCTCATCAGGGAGATCGCCTGTGAGGTCTTTTCAGATACCCTGAAGTAAACTGAAGTAAAATTCATCTTCTGTTTCAGCATTCACTAATACACAGGTTAGCAGAGGAGCCATGGTTATAGTTGCTTGTTAATCTCTCTCTCTCCTCTCTCTCTCTCTCTCTCTCTCTCTCTCTCTCTCTCTCTCTCTCTCTCTCCCTATCTCTCCCTCCCTATCTCTGTCTTTTCCTCTGTACCCCTTTCTCTCAATCTCTCTCTCCTGTCTCTCTGTCTCTGTGTGTATTTCTGTTTCTCTGTGTGTGTTTGTTTGTCTGTGTCTGTTTGTCTGTCTGTCTCTCTCCTCTCTCCCTCTCTGTTTCTCTATCTGTCTTTGTGTCTCTGTCTCTCTCTCTCTATCTCTCTCTCTCTGTCTCTCTGTCTCTGTGTGTATTTCTCTGTTTCTCTGTGTGTGTGTCTGTTTGTCTGTCTCTCTTCCCTCTCCCTCTCTGTTTCTCTATCTGTCTTTGTGTCTGTCTCTGTCTCTGTCTCTGTCTCTGTCTCTGTCTCTGTCTCTCTCTCTCTCTCTCTCTCTCTCTCTCTCTCTCTCGATGAAATTACATTCATTTCAAGGGCAGGGACTTTAAATCATTCAGTAGTCTTGCCAGATTCCAGCACAGTACCAGGCCCTGGGTGAGTGGATAGTGTTCAAACACTGAATGAGTAAGTTATAGCTGGCATTTTCCATTGTCACCTGTGACTTTCAGAGAAGCTCATTTGTAAGAAAGAGCCATTCACAGCCCTTTAATACAATGCCTCCAGCCTTCACACTGCACTGTCTGACGGGCACAGCAGCCGCCTCTATAAACTGCACTGTCTCCAAAGCATGGAACTGCCTCGCTCTTCAAGAGGAATCAAGTGACCTTGAGACAGGCAATCCTTAACCTTCATGCTGCCTCAAAGCTAAATGGAAAGACACATCCATCTTTTCAGGGGTGTCCTTTTCCAGAGGATGACAGCAACATAGAATACTGACTTAAGACATAAAGCTCCAATAGTGATGAGATTTTTGTAGTGAGCCAGTGTCATTCCTCAGAACATAGCCCCCTTCCCTTTATTGTGCTCATGAAAGTTTAAAATAACTCAAACACCATTTACTGACTTCCGACATGCATGAGGTGTCGGGTACAAAGATGAGCAAGAAGTACTTCCTGCCTGGAAGGCACCCACGGCTCATCAGGGAGGCTCACACACAACCAATCATTCCACTAGCGAACATGAAAAGTGCTGTCATACATAACAAATAAAATGCCACCAATTCACAGAGTGCGGAGGCTAATTTTACCCGGGGATGGCAGGTTGTGAGACAAAAGGCAGTTAAGAAAGAATTTGAAGAGGAAATCCCATTTTAGATAGCCTTGAGGAGGCAAGAGGATTTTTGCTTCTGGCAGAAGCAACCACGCATTTAATATGTTCAGAGGTTCCGAAGACACATGGTGGTCAGCGTGTGGAGAGATAATTTGAGGGTGCAAATGTCACTGGAGGGGACAGTGGAAAGAACACAGGAACATCTGGAGGTCTGAACACAGATCTACTGCTTTGAGCAATTGAGTTTTATTTTATCCTTTAAACAAGAGAACTATATCATTTTTACTATGTGTCCTGTATGTTCAAAAACTTAGTCTACATCTTCTATATAGGTAATACTTATTGATAGCCACATGCATGTATGTCTATCCAAACTGTTTATATATGATGAGTCAAAGAACACATTTTAAAATACAGCAATACTAGTCACAAAAACAAAACCTTTCCACATGCTGAAGGGCTTTTTGAGGAGCATGTCTTTGGGCCACAGAGAAAACATAAGAGGTTTTTTTTTTTTAAAATAAATAAATAAATAAATAAATGACAGGGGAACAAAATGAAGAAGGATTTTGTTTTTGTTTTTCAGAAGGTTGCATTGTGTGCTGTGCTCCGGTAGTCATGACAGCCACAAAGAGAGTTATTCCATATCATAAGGGTCCAAAGATAAAAGATATCCACAAAGACCTAGTCTTCCTGGGATTATCCTGTTTGTATTTAAAGAGACTAAGGATGGTGTATGTGAAGTCTCTTTCAGCTGCTGAAAGATACCCAATTTTTTCCTCCCAAGTCCAAATCCACCTCTGCTTCTAAGGGAACCCAGGGGAGAAGAATTCTTAAAAAACCCATTTCCAGCAAGAGAAATTATTTCTTGCTTCCTAGGAATCTCTGCTCAGACTAGTAGTCTGAGTGTTCTGACCGCCTGGGTCACAGATCTTTGGTGTACTGGCTGGTTTTGTGTTAACTTGACACAAGCTGAAGTCATCAGAGAGAAAGAAGCCTCAGCTGAGGAAATGCCTCCATAAAATCCTGCTGTAGCACATTTTCTCAATCAGTGATCAATGAGGAAGGGCCCAGCCCATTGTGGGTGGGGCCATTCCTAAGATGTTTGTCTTGGGTTCGATAAAAAAGCAATGCTGAGCAAGCCATGAGAGCAAGCCTCTAAACAGCACCCCTCTATGGCCTGTGCATCAGCTCCTGCTTCCAGGTTCCTGTCCGGCTTGAGTTCCTTTCCTGGTTTCAGTCAACGATGAATTACAATGTGAAAGAGTAAGCCAAACAAACTCCTTTCTCCCCAACGTGATTTTGGTTCCGGTGTTTTGTTACAGCAAAGTGAACCCTAACTAAGACACTTGGTTTTCTCTGATGACCCTCCAGAGCGGTAGACCTGGAAAGAACATGGCTTTGGGCAGAACAAGAAATGGGCAGTTCACAATTGATACTGGGGTTCTTGGGATCGCAGGCTAAGAGAGAATTCAAACCTGAAGATGACCTCAGACTTCAGAGTTAAGCTCTGTAAGTACTACTGCAAAAGATCTAATTCAAGGCTTCCTTTACAGGTGAAGACGAAAATTCCAAAGAGAGGAGAAACCATGATGGCTACACATCCTTTAATCGCCTGAGTCAGAGCTCTCCAATCTCACTTCTGTCTTCTACTCCTGGAAATGAAAGGCATTCTTCATCGCTCCACAAAACACCCTGGGCTTTTCTCAAACTGGCCATGCAGAATCCAGAAAGCTATTGTATTTCCTCCAGCAGAAGGCATACTTTGCTTCTCATGTAACAGATGAAATGACTAGGCCCCATTTCTGAAGGCCTCGATAGGGATTTAAGAGTGCATGGAACTAGGGATTATAGTATGGGACACAGCCACAATTATAATGTAGATTGAGTATCAAGATACAGTCCATACAGATAAACCTACGGTTAGGTTTATCTAACCATAAAAATGGAAAGATAGTAAATGTCCCACGTTCAACACTTTGTGTGGATTGCAACATTGTGTTCTTACAGAAATATTCACATAAGGCAGGCACTAGCACTGAGTGCATAAACGTACATATTTTTAAAGAAACTGGAGAAGAAAACTGGAAACTAGAGCTAAGTCTCTGGTTAATAACAGACAGACACAGTCTTTCAGGATGATATCTTTGCTGAACATTCCCAAGTAATCACGAAATGTCTTTCCAAGTATAATATGCCAGTTTAATCTCTCTTCTTCCTTAACTGCAATCAGCCCGGAAAAAGTACAAAGAAAGAGGCCAGAAGCAAATGGCAAACATTAATCTGAAGTTGAAAACAGCTTTTGGCCTCCTGGCACAGACACAATAAAATGAAAAAAAGATGAGGGAACATAGACACCTCTGTGTGCAGGAAAAGTGTTCTATAATTGGCCTGGAGAAAAATCTGTTACTTGTTACTCTTAAAGTTCTTTTTTTTTTTTCAGATACATCTTTTAGCACCAGAGAGAAATGAACAGTGTGCATTATCTGGTAGAAGTGACTCTTGACAGCTGCCTGACACCACAGTTCATACAGATGTTAAGCCTTTCCCAGACCGCCCTGCATTTCCAACAAGAAAGTCCAGGGAATTCCCTGATATTCCCCAGATCCAAATTACCCACATGTAAAATGAGATTGTGATAAAATATGATTTTTGTTTTTTATCACTCTTTCTTACACAAAAGGCTCTAGCTGATTGGGCCAGTTGACTGATCATAGTAACTTTCTGTACTATGCCATTCTGAGAGCCAGAGGGTACCATCCATCAGTCAGGAGGGGGCTCCATCTGACTCCAAGCTAGCAAGTTCAGAACAGGAAGTGTCCACAGTGGGATGTTCAGCTCAAAGGCATCCAGACATCCTGGCTGGGCCCAAATGCCACCTCTGCATCAAACACTACTACTCCTGTCCAGCCTATCTCACTACCAACGCTCTTTCCAAACCACACTGCAGTTGAGGTAATATTTTACAATATAAATTGGCTCATGCCACTCTCCTGCTGAAGCCCTTTAATAGCTTCCTATTTCACTTACAATAAAACAGCAAACCCTTACCATAGCCTGGAGAGTTTTGTGCCATCTGGCTCCTCCTGATGTCCCATTGCATCTCAGTTTACACTGCCTGGCTCACTGGGATCTAGGCACACGCCCTTCTCCCCATTCAGGCCCAGGGATATCTGTTCCTGTACTTCATTATGTCTGTATTGTACATGGACTTCTTGAGATAAGTACCAGTCATTTTTACAGATCTGCTGCACAGGCCCCCAGCCTAATTTAACTCTTATGCATGTTAGCACAGTTGCTCCTTCATTACATGTATCCTACTATATCAATAGATAATTTCTATGTGTTACTCAACATCTACCTCTTCATCTAGACTATAGCATCTATAACAAAATGGTTGTCAACACAATTTAGTCATCAAAGTTCTTTAATAAGCTGATCTCTTCTCTCTGGGCTTTGGGCTCCATCTACACAGTGACAGAATTCAGAATGTTCAGTAGCTGCAGAGATAGGATCCAAGAAACCCAAAGAATTCTAAGGTAGAAACAGATGCCTGCAAGGTATTTTCAGTAAGGTGAAGAGGTTTTTGTTTTATTCTGTTTTTTTTTTTTAATAGATGAGGATTTTCCAGCACTGTAAGTTGAGTAATATTTAAAACTTTGCAGTTAAATTGTAAGTACTACACACTGTGTGCAAACAATTGATCTCTTGATAGTATGGCTCATAGAAAGAAACTGAAAATATTTATCAATATAAAGCACACTTTGAGATGGAGACGTGTACAGGGTGCTAGGACCCATATACATTTGGATAGCTCTCTCAGGACAAGTCCAACATGGATACGAGCAACTGGCAACTGCCACACTGCGTGTGACTGTGAATTTAGAACCATGACATGGACTCTAAATAGCCCATGAATAAAGGAAAGGCAAGATGATGTTCCCCAGAGTAGCTCTAGTTCCAGGCAGTCTGAGACTAACAGCTCTCTTCTCGAATACTAAACTGCAAGAAGCACACTTTAGGGTCCGAGATAGCAGTGATTGGTTAGACCATGCTTTTGAATCTTCTCAACCCTGAGATAGAGGGCATCGAGTCTTTAATACCAATAATCCATTTTTAACATTGCAAACATTTTTGTATTTATATGGTACATGCTCCATTAAGAACCATAAACAGGAACTAGAGAGATGACTCTGAAGTTACTGCTTTTGCAGAGAACCTGAATTCAGTGTTCCCAGTACCCACATGGTAGCTCAAAGCCATTTGTAACTCCAATACCAGGGGACCAATGCCCTCTTCTGGCCTCCACAGGCTCCTGCACAAATGTGGTAACATAAACACACTCACATACACATAAACAATAGGATTTCAGGATCCCAGATGCAGCCTGACTCCCAGGAGCTCTGACACCCAGGATCTCAGGATCACAAGATCACAGAGACAGCTGGATTCTGAGAGGTTCTGACACAACCAAGATAAAAGGACAGACAGGCTTCAGTCAGAGACAGTGAGTGAAGGTAGCACTAGAAATAAACAGATGCTAAAAGGCAAGCACAAAAACATAAGCAACAGAAACCAAGGTTACTTGGCTTCATCAGAACCTAGTTCTCCCACTGTAGCAAGTCCTGAATACCACATGACACTGGAAAAACAAGAGTCGGATTTAAAATCACTTCTCATGTTGATGATGGAGGAATTTAAGAAGGACATAAATAACTCTCTCAAAGAAATACAGGAGAACACAGGTAAACAGGTAGAAATTCTTAAAGAGGAAACACAAAATCCCCTTAAAGAATTACAAGAAAATACAACCAGACAGGTGAAGAAATTAAACAAGACCAACCAGGACATGAAAATGGAAGTAGAAACAATAGAGAGATCACAAAGGGAGACTACTCTGGAGATAGAAAACCTAGGAAAGAGATCATGGATGCAAGCATCAGCAACAGAATACAAGAAATAGAAGAGAGAATCTCACATGCACAAGATACCATAGAAAACATTGACACAACTGTCAAAGAAAACACAAAATGCAAAAAACTCCTAACCCAAAACATCCAGGAAATCCAGGACACAATCAGAAAACTAAACCTAAGGATAATAGGTATAGAAGAGAGCAAAGATTTCCAACTTAAAGGGTCAGTAAATATTTTCAACAAAATTATAAAAGAAAACTTCACTAACCTAAAGAAAGTGATGCCTGCGAACCTACAAGAAGCCTGCAGAATTCCAAATAGACCAGATCAGAAAAGAAACTCCTCCCTGTCACATAATAATCAAAACACCAAATGCACAAAACAAAGGAAACATATTAAAAGCAGTAAGGAAAGAGATCAAGTAACTTATGAAGGCACACTTATCAGAATTACACCAAACTTCTTACCAGAGACTATAAAATCCAGAAGATCCTGGACAGATGTCCTACAAACCCTAAGAGAACACAGATTGCAACCCAGGCTACTATACCCAGCAAAACTCTCAATTACCATAGATGGAGAAACCAAGATATTCCATGACAAAACCAAATTTACACAATATCTTTCCACAAATCCAGTCCTACAAAGGATAATAGAGGCAATACTCCAACACAAGGAAGGAAAGTACACCTTAGAAAAAGCAAGAAGGTAATCTTCTTCCAAAAAAACAAAAAGAAAATAGTCACACAAACATAATTCTACCTCTAATAACAAAAATAACAGAAAGCAACGATCACTTTTACATAATATTTGTTAATATCAGTGAACTCAATTCCCCAATAAAAAGACATAGACTATCAGACTGGATACATAAACAGGACCCAACTTTTTGCTGCATACAGGAAACACACTTCAGGGACAAAGACAGATACTACCTCAGAATAAAAGGCTAGAAAACAGTTTTCCAAGCAAATGGTTCCATTTGAAACAAGCTGTAGTAGCCATTCTAATATCAAATAAAATCAAGTTTCAACTGGAGGTCAGCATGTAGAAGAATGCAAATCAATCCATTCTTATCTCCTTGTACAAAACTCAAGTCCAAGAGGATCAAGGACCTCCACATAGAACCAGATATGCTGAAAGTAATAGAAGAGAAAGTGGGGAAGAGCCTTGAACACATGGGCATAGGGAAAAAGCTCCTGAACAGAACACCAACGGCTTATGCTCTAAGATCAAGAATTGATAAATGGGACCTCATAAAATTGCAAAGCTTCTGTAAAGCAAAGGACACTGTCAATAGGATAAAACAGCAACCAACAGATTGGGAAAAAATATTTATCAATCCTACATCTAATAAAGGGCTAATATCCCAAATACACAAAGAACTCAACAAATTAGACTCCAGACAATCAAATAACCCTATTAAAAATGGGGTACAGAACTAAAGAAAGAATTCTCAACTGAGGAATATCGAATGCCCAAGAAATACCTAAAGAAATGTTTAATATCTTTAGTCATCAGGGAAATGCAAATCAAAATAACCCTGAGATTCTACCTCACAACAGTCAGAATGGCTAAGATCAAAAACTCAGGCAACAGCAGGTGCTGGTGAGGATGTGGAGAAAGAGGAACATTTCTCCATTGTTGGTGGGATTGTAAGCTGGTACAGTTTATAATCAGTCTGGTGGAAATCAGTCTGGTGGTTCCTCAGAAAATTGGACATAATATTACCTGAGGATCCAGCTATACCACTCCTGGGCATATACCCAAAAGATATATGGGTTTAACAACATTTAACAAGGACACATGCTCCACTATGTTCATAGCAGCCTTATTTATAATAGCCAGAAACTGGAAAGAACCCAGATGTCCTTCAACAGAGGAATGGATACAGAAAATGTGGTACATTTACACAATGGAGTACTTCTCAGCTATTAAAAACAATGAATTCATAAAATTCTTAGGCAAATGGAATTAACTAGAAAATATCCTGGGTGAAGTAACCTAATCACAAAAGAACACACATGGTATATACACACTGATAAGTGAATATTAGCCCAAAAGTTCACAATACCCAAGTTATAACTCACAAATCACATGAAACTTAAGAAGAAAGACCAAAGTGTGGGTGCTTTGGTCCTTCTTTTTTTTGGTGGGGGGGTTTGAAACAGGGTTTCTCTATGTAGTCCTGGCTGTCCTCAAACTCACTCTGTAGACCAGGCTGGTCTCAAACTCAGAAATCTGCCTGCTTCTGCCTCCCAAGTGCTGGTATTAAAGACGTGCGCCACCACTGCATGGCGCTTGGTCCTTCTTAGAAGGAATAACAAAATACTCACAGGTGCAAACATGGAGACAATGTCTGGAGACTGCCCCACCTGGGGTTCTATCCCAGGTTCAGTCACCAAATGCAAACAGTGTTGTGAATGTCAGGAAGTGCATGCTGACAGGAGCCTGTTATAGCTGTCTCCTAAGAGGCTCTGCCAGAGCCTGACATATACAGAGGTAGATGCTCACAGCTAACATTGAACTGATTATGAGGTCCCTAATGGAGGAGTTAGAGAGAAGACTGAAAGAACTGAAGGGGCTTGTGGCCCCATGGGGAGAGCGACAATACCAACCAACCAACTCCCAGGGTCTAAAAAGCTAGCCTGGGAACACACACAGAGGGACCCATAGCTCCAGCTGTATATGTAGTGAAGGATGGCCTTGTCAGGAATCAGTGGCAGAGGAGGGCCTTGGTCTCATGAACCCTGGGTGCCCCAGTGTTTGGGAATTCCAGGGCAGGGAGGTGGGAGTGGGAAGAAAGAGGAGAGGGGATGTTATAAGGAGTTTTTAGGGGAGGGGAGGAATGGGGAAAGGGGATAATATCTGAAATGTAGATAAATAAATTAAATTAAATAATAATAATAAAACAATGAAACTGGCTATCACAGATGAGCATTTGAGATGTTTTGTCAGCAAATTATTATTACCCATGTTACTGGGATTTCTTATAATTGTCAAGGACAAGAGACTGTGGAATGGGCCCATGAAACTTTAAAATAATATCTTCATAAAATAAAAAGGGGGAAGTTTTATCCCTGTACACTACAAATTCATTTAGATCAAATTCTCTTTATTTTAAATTTTTTTTAAAAAAAAATGGATGCCAAAGAACTTTCTGCTGAGTGTCTATAGCACCCTACAACTAGGCGTACTTATTCATAGGTGAAATGAAAGAATCCACTTACTTGCATGTGGAGTGACCCCAATCAGGTATTTAATATGGAGAAGAGGGTATGTTTGTGTTTTTTTCTTTAGGAAAAGGAGTGTGGTGGCTTCCAGAGCGATGGGTGAGACATGTTGATGCCTGGACAAAGAAAGATGCTGACCTGTGAACTTGCTGAGTGCCCTGACAATGGTGACTGGAAAGCTATATTGGACATGTGTTCCCAACCCACCTTTGCTTACCTATAACTCAGATGGGACAAGCTGCCTTGCCTTAAGTTTTTAGATCTTGTGGAACAGAGAATCAAAAAGAGGAGTTATAGTGGCTCTTGTATTTTTCTTAAAGGTGACCAGTTATTCGGACTCAATAACAGATTGGTCTAGAAATCAATCCAATATTGGAAATAACAGTCTTCATTTGTAAGGCTGGTTCTGGACATTTTCAGAGACATATTTGGAAGCTAACTGCAGTTCTCTATGATATTACGTTAGCAAGAGATAAAGTTGAAACAGGATCTGGATTTCAAACAAATGTTAGTACATGTGTTAAGACTCTTGTTTCTTCTACAGTATTTAATGTAAGTTGCATTGATTATACACTTTCTAATTCTGTTAGTGCATTGAAACCTGGAATGTCTGTTACAGAATTATATCAACCAGCTTTTGTTTTATTGCCCTGAATATCACAGAACCTTGCTATTCAGAAAAAAAAAATTGCGAGTACTGGAAGAAGTGAGTCAGGCTTTAAGCAGAAGCAAGGGGGTCATGGGCTTGATTGTTGCTGATATAACAGCTCTAATTACATTAATTGAAAGCACCACTGCTTCTGCAATTGCTTTGACACAAGAAGTTAAGACAGCTACTTTTGTTAATCATTTAGCAAAAAATGTTACCAATGTGTTGATGTAGAAGAGGATTTAGATAGGCATTTGGAACAATGGATTGATGCTCTTTATCCTATTTAAATTAATTGGAAGGAGGGTCAGAGGAGCCATCTCATGCCAAATACCATGGGATTCGTGTTAGTTCTAAAATTTACAGGGGAAGTCATTATAATTAGGAAAAAGTTTAAAGACATTTACATGGTATTTGGTGTAATTCTAACACCTCTCTGGATGTTTTAACTTTGCATAGTGAGCTTGTGAATTTCAAGAATGCTGCTCTGCTGAGCTGCAATGGGCTGCTTGGCAGGAATATGACATTGGCCAAGGACAAGAAAGTGGGCTTCAGGCAGGAATCTGACATTAGGCTACAACAAAGAAGTAATTTCAGGCAGGAATCTAAATCTTAGGCTAGAGCAAGGAAGAAAGCTTCAGACATGAAGATGACTTTGGGCTAGAACACAGAAGTAGGCTCAGATATTTTAGTCATCCTGATAAGCCCTTAGAAACAGTGATCACGGGATTGTTTACAAAACTGTGTTTACTGCTTTGCTTGTTCTTTGAGTATTTGTGTTTATTGTCTTGTTTGTTCCTTGACTATTTGCATCTATTGTATTGCTAGTTCCTCAACCTAGAACTGACCTCAATACTTGCAGATAATTAAAATGGTAGAAAAGCAAAAGGGAGGAGGGGGGAATGGGATAGGAGGCTTCTAGGGAAGGGAAATGGGAAAAGGGGATGTCATCTGAAATGTAAATAAATAAATAAAAAATTTAAAAAAAAAAGAAAACTGGTTCAATTTTAGAATGTTGGATTCTCCCCAAACAAAATGAAAAGTTTCTTTTAAATGTGAATCCACAATCAATTCTGCATATGGATATTCCTTGTTGTCATAAATGGGAAATCAATTAGATAGGATGTTCTTGAGATTTTTTTCTTTTAATTAAGGTATTGACTGCCTAAGGAGTTCTTGATGTAACAATTGGTTCTGCATTTGCCATTTTTACTTTCAAATTTACAATAATTTTACCTAACCACCAGCCACTTAAGCTCTATTTTATCAGCAACCGTTCTGGGCATGGGAAAAGTATAAAACTAACAATGAAAGGTGTCCCAAAGCTCCCACATTCCATAAGTAAAAGAGCTCTAAGAGTATGGGCTTTGTATGACCCCCCAGTCTAGAGAGCAGGCTCCCATCCTAATTGGCTCTCAGATATCTACCCACTCCACGAAGATAAGCACGCACTACTATGTTGTCCAATTGTTTCAAACCATTTCCCAGAAACCAAACACTACAGGCATCCCTGCTAACGCCATTACTTCCCTAACTGGACCTGAACACATTTCTGAATTAGCAGTGCAGCCATCCCTTCCAGTTCACAGTTTTGTTGCCTTTCTCTTTCTATCCACAAATCATACCTAAAGCACGATTGTCTGCTGTGCATCTCTGCATAAAAAGCACACATATCATACAGTGACTTACCTCATTCAGAATTATATTGACAGATTTGGATTTTGAGTTTTCATTTGATCTGGAAATTCCTCCAACACACTACAAGCATCCTGAGTTCGTTGTGATCTGACTGACTTGTTTCTGCCTTACCTCTCAGCTTGTTTATTACATGTGCACTTCTTGACTTTATAATCCTTATACTCCCTCATTTCAATTATCTTCTCCTTACTCTCCATCCAGTTTTTCCTTATTTTAATTTCGACTTTGGAAATTAATAGTTTGTGCTCTCTCTTGCTCTCTCTCTCTCTCTCTCTATCTGTGTGTGTGTGTGTGTGTGTCTTTCTCTCTGTCTCTCTGTCTCTGTCTCTGTCGCTGTCGCTGTCTCTCTCTCTCTCCCTCTCTCTCCCCTCCCTCTCTCCCTGCCACCCTCCCTTCCTTCCTCCCTTGCCATTCTCTCTCCTTCTTTACCTGTAGCTAACTGAATATGCAACCGCAAAATAAGATCCCATTGTCTCCCTAGCAGCTCTGATCTCTTAAGTCCTCAAAAACTCTTTCATTTGTATAATTTGTCATTTTTTCTCTGATTGTTTTTGAGATAGTTGTGCTTGTATCATGTGACATTGCCATGGCATTTGCACATCTGGATTTTCTTTAAAAGCCACACAACTGAAAGAGGTTATATGAACTTTTGAGTTTTGCAACTTCATTTTTAATTTCTTTGGTTGCAGATGATGTAGCACTGTGTCCCCTCGGGACGAGAGCTGCATGCAGGTTGGGCATGCAGGTTGTAGCTTCTCTTTCTATGCCCCATTTCCCTTAAAAGTCTTTCTTTGTGTTTTCCACTTCTGTGCTAATCTCTCGGGCAAGCACTCTGAGTGACTTTATCTGATTTCATTTCAAATCCAATCATTTCCCCTTCTATTGTATATAGCCTCCTTTTGAATATGTGCATAGATTTTCTCTTCTAATATAATTACAGCATGTTAACTCTGAGCACCTATCTTTTTTTCCCACACTATCCTGTGATTTCTGCCTGCTTTGTGCCTTCTGCTTCTTTCAACTAATGAACATTTCAAATATCCTTCTGGTGAATTTACATCATATTTGCCTAGTGTCTAGAACTTAAGGATTTATTTGTTTCATGGTTTCACTATTGTGATAATATTTTCTTAGTAGGGAGTTGCCTGTGCTGCCCTGCACTGAGAATTTCACATAATCTTTCTGCATGTTATGCCTTATGGATTTCTCCAGCTGCAGAAAAAAAACTTTTATGTAACCTCTCTGAGTGGAACTCCAGTTGGACAGGGAGGATATGAAAATAAACTCCACCTGGCAAGTGGTCCAGTGACCCAATGGCCCAGCAACATACTCTACCCTCTGTCCTAAGGTATCAAGCCCTTTTCAACTGTATTTAACAGATGGAAATTTTTTGCCACTCACCCTTTCCCAGAATGGGAAACACAGGCTCAAGGGCTTGTGCCTGCATGAGTGTTTATGACAGAATCCAAGTCATGATGTCTAAGTCTAAATCTGCCAACTCCCCATGAAGTGCACAGGTCACTTCTTGTTCAGTTATGTACCTATAAATTTGCTCTTCATTCTTGGCACCTGAAGACTTCCCTCGTCTCATTTTGAGCTCTACTGTGCGTTTTAATTGTTGTTGTTGTGATCATCCTCCTACGGATGTGTCTATTTTAAGGGAGAGGCAGAGGTCTTTTATAACAGCTCACTTTATAACAAAGTATCATCATTTCACCAACGTTTTCATTCACTTCCTGTCTTTAACAAATGGCACACTGTGAGACTAAGGTAAAAAAGAGATGAAAAGGAAATATGCCGAGAAGGACTGGGACACAGACATACCCATCTTATTCCATCCAACTGAAAGAATAATAGAGCCAATTTCTATGCAATGATCTTAGGACACAGCAGGAAGCCCCTTAGTTACTTGTTCCTGAACTTTAAATCTTAAAAGTATTTTCAATCATCCACTCTGTGGCTTAGGAAGATTCAGATTTAAACTGGTATTTTCCCTAGAGGTCTACAAACCACTTACCAGAAACCTACTGCTATTCCACATCCTTATTTCACAAGTGAGGATGTGGAGAGTCTGAATGGAAGAAATGACTTCTGAGATGTATTTCAAGGTCATCAGCTGTCAATGAGACCCTTTTAACTACCACCATGCTTTTCCTAGAAAAGCAAATAGATAAACTCAACTATGTTTGCAGCCATAAATCTAAATAGCTAAACCTTAGTTTAGTAGTTAACATAATTTAGTCCATTTACATTGAAGATTTAAAGGCTGCCTATTATAAATACTGTCTGCTTGGGTTACATCAGCGATGGAATGAGAGTTAGTTTTCTGTAGTAGAAATATCTTTTAAAATATTCTCTAGTAAGTTTCCACTTTGATTTAAGAAAACAACACTGATTTGTGACATCTGACTTTAATCTTATTAATCCCAAAACTATGGTATCAGCAGTGTTTCCTATCCATCTTCAACAGTACATGCCTACTTGTCCAAAGGACCAGGCAACTCATGTCTTCAGTACTTCTGTAGATGTCAATGTATACAAGAGACAAGCTATTTACAGGACTACTAAACAAAATGTCAGGACTGTCTTTCTGAGTGGGAGAGGATGTATTGAAAATTTTCTCTATTTTTTACTCGGTTTTGCAATGAATCTATAACTCCCCAGGAAGATGACACTACAAATGCCTGTGTCTGCTCTGACACTATGGTCATAAAGGAAGAAATGCAAAGAACATAAGGGACATTTTCAAATGTCCAAGTCCTCTCAGAAATCGGCAAAGTTATCAAATTGATAAAACACTTACCTTCTAGAATACATGGAAATCCCCCATATCTATCTATCTATCTATCTATCTATCTATCTATCTATCTATCTATTTCTGTCTCTCTGTCTCTCTCTGTCTCTCTCATACACACACACACACACACACACACACACACACACACACACAACTGTAGATTTGCCCACTTATATTTCACATACGTAGGAATGCTAGCTTGTTAACCAGTCTCTCTGGCTGGGACAGTTCAAAGCACATATAGTCTCAGAAGAACTCAGTAGAAATATCTCTACCCTTCGGGGAGAGAGGTTATGTAGAAAGCTTAATCTATAGTCTCAGCTTAATCATTCTTTAGTTTCCTTTATGATTCAGTATCTTCATATAAGATACAAGGAGTTACACCATTGATATTGTCTTTTAGACCTTCATCCTATAATTTTAAAACAATACTGTTATTCGCGATAAGACATTGACTTACTGTCCTATTATAATTATTTATTTGCTGCCACAAAATACCCAGATCAGAGCAGACTCAACCACCACAGTAGTACGTATCAAAGATATTTTATGTTTTAGTGCTATAGATGGGGAGGGGATTTCCAGAAATTAACAAGACTTTAAATTAAAGGCTGTGCCAGAAATCTCAAAGAACTCTAAATCAGTTCCAAGCTTAAGCAATAATAACTAATATCCACTAATAATTAAGTGAGTGATGTGTAGCTTCAATTCCAGGAGCCTAAGCTTCCCTTTCTTGGCTCATTCTTAAGAACTACAATTGCTTTTGCTGCGGACAATGCTTTGGGCAAAGCATATTTCATCTGTTTGCCTAATGGACTGGCATCTTCTTGGAATTCAAAATTCTGGAACTTAGTATTGTAGGTGGAATAATTTATAATTGATTTCAACATTCTCTTTCACATTGGGAAAAGGCTCAGAGTATTTCAAAGCTTAATATCCTTTCAACTCTCATGTGTGCTTGTGTGAAAACACCAACCTTCATTTGAGGATCTCGCCTAGGAAATACAGATGGTGGCTATTAGCTGGTGGGTAGTCACAAGAGAAAACACATAATCTAAACCACACATTATGAAAAGGTGGTGGTAATGTTATTTGAAAAATAGCATTAATGGGCAAACATTTTACTTATGACAGATTATAAAACCAACTCAGGAAAAACAAGACCCTAATCGATCCATAATCAGGAAAGTTGAACATTTGAGGCTCTCCCACACAACGATGCTGACAGAAGATTTTGCTTCATTTTGCCACAATAATTTTCCTCACTTTTGAGATCTGGTAGCAAGCAAAAACATGAGACATTGTTTGCTGGGGTCAATGCTACCTGGAAGTGCTGCAATTCACTCAAACTAGCTAACATTAAATGATTCAGAGAGTCACATTTAGAAAACAGAAACTAGAAAGGTTAAATCACTCGACAGTATATTTTAATATAGTATATCCAAAATATACAGTGAAGATACTTTATGCTCATTTTTTTCACATTGTTATCAGAATCTACTGTGTAGATTACAATTACAACCTATCTCACTTTGGACTATCCACTTTCAAATGCTCAGAAGCCACATGTAGTTCATGGCTACAACATTGAAAGGCACAGTCAGAGTCAGTTGCATATTATGGCAGTTGTATTTTTCCAAACAGCACTTAGCTGATTGCCTCAAAAAGCAATACTTATCTCCGTGATTTATAACGTGAATACTGAAAAGATGCAAGTAACCAACTGCCACGTATCTTCTTAACAATGCGTATCAAAATAGTGTGCAAGACCAAGCCCACGTCCTGAACATGGCTACTCACATCCCTCCCACTCCTAGTCTGACCTTTCCTCACCCCAGAGTTCTGTCCTTGATCTTCTGCCAAGGTGTACAAGTGTAAATATGAGAGCCTTGGCCAGTGGCCTGCTTAAATTGACCCTCTAGTGGAAAGCATAGAATGCAAATAAATAATTCTACAATTAATTAACTGTAAATCGGAGAATGGCTCTGAAAGGATATTGGAAGGTACCTCCTCTCTAAGAGAGAAAAATGGCTATGTGAACATAAAAAGAAGACAAGTCCAGAAGAATCAGCAGGGACCAGCTCAGTGGAGTATGGATGGATGAGAGAAGATGTGGGAGCTGGAAGAGGATAACTTCCACACAAGGTCAGAGACAAGAAAAGAGATTCAAGAGCAGGAGGGGCTTGGCTGAGTCTAAACACTGAAAATACGGCTGGAGTTTAGAGACTGAGAGTGACAAGTGACCTGAGATGATGAACAAACCAAGAGTCTCCAGGGAAACACAGGGTGGAGGAGGAGAAAGAACCAGGGACACAAAAATGGGAGCTAGAGAAACACGGTTTTATTGCACTAGCCCATCAGCCACACAACAGAGAGATTCATCTACATCCAGGCTGCATCCTCTGTGCCAGCCTTGTAGGTGCCAGTACTTGAAGTACACAGTTATAAACTCCCAAATAATACAGTCTTTGAATTCATCCACCATTTGTCCAAAACTAATAGCCTTCCTTTTTTTTACCAATCATCCCTGTGGTCAATAACAGAACAAAGTTTAAAATCCCTCAAAATAAGAAAAAAAAGAAAACAGGTAATTTAACCAAGCAATGGTAATCCTCCTTTCCTTTACTATTACCTGTCTAAGGCCAGTGATTGATCTAAAGAGGTTGGCTATAAATAAAGTATGCACTTCTAATGTGGTGGCTTGAATGAGAATAGCTGCCGTGGACTCATAAATTCGAATGCTTCATCTCCAGTTAAAAGTTTGAGGATGATTAGGAGATGTTGCCTAACTAGAGAGTGTTTGTCACTGGTGGCAGGCTTTGTGGCTTCAAAAGACTCACAGAGTTTTTTAATTCGATCTCTCTGCTTGCCCCCTGCAGATCCTGATGCCCAGTTCTCAGCTGTTTCTGCCACCATGCCTTTGCTCCACCGCCATAGACTCTAACCCTCTGAAACCTTAGCTACGGTAAATTCTTACCTTGGACATGGTAATGTGTCACACCAATTGAAGATTAACTAAGACACTACTATAACATTACTATGTATAGTCATACAATATACTTAAATTATCTTTTAGATAGTAAAACATATGATTATTAGGATAGAAAACATATAGAACTATTAAATTTAGTTTTAAAATTATTCTAAAGCAAGGATATATTACAGATTTTTTTATTTTTTGTGCAAAGCAATAAAATGTCACAGAAAAGTTTTAGAAGGAAAACATCCAAGCTAGCTAGCCTGTATTTTAAAAGCCCCATAGAGAATATTCTAGAGAGCCAAGACGGGAGGATGGACAAAAAGGTATGTAAGGAAGCGATGATCTTAACACAGGTAAACCGATGGAGAGTAATGGGGTAAAGAGATGGAGTGGACTTTACCATAGGGTGTAGCATTGTCTTAACTTAATAACTTCATGTGGGCCAAGAAAAAATGTGTGGGAGGAGAGTGAAAATAGAAAGTGGGCATGTATAACCATGTTCTTTCAGAGGGTAGGTCCCTACTTGCTCTATTTCACTTCAAATAGCATATAGCCGCCCTATGTGGAGAGAAATGAAGAATTTATACTTCACTGAGCCAAACAAGACCCCCCCCCTCTGCTGAGCTGTACTGACCAGGAAGCCTGGCAGTATGACATGCCTCTGTGAAGTGCTGAGACAGCTCCATTGAGGAGATGAATGCTAACTTTTATGGCTGCATTTAAGTGTTCCCTTCACACAGCTCCTATGCCAGCATGCTAATAAACCACAGTAGTCAAATGCAGTCTTAAAGCAGGTCTGTGTGGTTATTCTTGGCTGTGACCCCTTCTCCAAAGCAGGACTCTGGCATTACTAATTCAAACAACAAAGTTTGTAATGGAACTTGGAGAAGTTCTTCTCAAAGATTATCTACTCTCCAAGTAAGAGAGAAAAAGGTTTTAGCAAATTTCCAGTTTTGGTTATTTCCAGTAAGAAAGAGGAAATAGAAAATAAATATGCAGTTGAGAGCTCGGAAAAGAAGGCTTGACCGAGAACATTGGTACAGCCCTGCTTGGTATATGAGGAATATAAGTTAGGTGCTAAGTGCCCAGAGCAGAGCCTTGGAAATTCACAGATTTGGAAGAAGAGAGGGTGTGCTGACCAAGGACAACAAGGAGCATTCAGACAGAATTAAAGAATATTTTCAAAGGCAGGGATTAACCAGGAGTGGCAAGTGCCACCAAGGGGTCATAGGAAGGTGCATTGTTAACGTTCCATTAGGCTTAAAATATTGGAAGTCACTAACAGCAAAGGCAAGAATGGTTTTGTTAGTGCTGATTGTAGATGTCATAGAAAGTGGGGGATAAAGAAAAATGACAGTAACTATAGACAAGGTGTTAAAAATATTGACTATCAAACAGAAGATGACAGATCCACCCATTCTTTCTCCCTTTCTCCCTCCCTCAATATCCCCCTCCATCCTCCCCTCCCTCACTCTCCTCTCCCTCTCTTCTTCAATCTGTCCTTCTCTTCCTCTCTCCCTTCCTCCCTTCATCTCTCCCTCCCTCCTTCCCTCCTTTCCTCTCTCCCTATCTCCTTCCCTCTCTTTCTCTCTTCCTCCTTTCTTCTCACCCCCTGAACGATATGAGCAAAGATAAAGGATTATGAATAGGCTGCTCGCTGTTTTATAGATAAACATGGAACGTGAAACCCAAGGGAATGGGGTTACAGGTAATACACCTTCCCTGTGGAGGTGGGAGAGAAGGAAACAGAATTGAAGAGAGTAGTTTCTGCTTTAAGAAAACAACTTCATTGAAACAGAAGGAAAGAATGCTAGAACAGATGTCAGTTTGCTTATTCAGTTGCAGAAGTGCCGAGGAGCTTCCAAATGTGGTGGCTCCTCTTTATAGCAAATAATTCGCACCCAAGAGTTCCAGTACATATGTGAGGATTCTTAAGGAGAAAAAAAAAATCTCTCAGACTACACTGAGTATCTTCTGAGAATGTTTGCTTTACTGAAACACCATGGGTTTCCCTCTGCTGAGCTTCTGAAGTTCCATTTGCAGAAGGGCCTGTGTATGATGACACCCCAGACACACCCTTGAACTGGGTAAAGCAAAATTAGTCAGTATCCATTTTGATAAGTTACTCAGTGCTTCCCCAGGAGGATAGAAAGGGTGAAAGAGTCTGTCTGAAGTGTCATCTATTGTTGCCTCAATTCTTAACTTTGTCACTAGCCTTTTGGCTGATTTACTTGCCTTCTCTGTGTCTTAATGTCCCAATCTGAAGAAGCTACAGATAAATTATTTATAGGTGGAGTGATAGATGATAGATAGAAAGATAGATAGATAGATAGATAGATAGATAGATAGATAGATAGGCAGGCAGGCACATCAATACATAAGCAAGTTTAAGGAAAAAATGTGCAGTACTGCAATGTGACTGTGACAATGAGCAATACTGACGTGCATGCAAAATATCAACTATTTCATGACCACTGAGCTCCCCCTGATAAGGCCTATGTTTATACTATGACACAATAATGTATCATACATTTATGTATAGTTTTTATAAATTAAATATCTCCCTCCTGTTCCACAAAATGTATTTTTAAGTTGGTTATTATACAAGCCCATCGATAACATTTGTAAAATCAACAGAAACTGAGGGCCTACATACCATTTTAATTTTGAAGTTTATAAATCAAGATAATTAACTATTATATTAAATGTTTTGCTTTGGTATGGAGAGATGGCCCAGTGGTTAGGAGCCTGCATTGCTCTTGCACAATTCTAGGAGTTCAGTTCCCAGCATCAATATTGGGCAGCTCACAACCACCTGTCAACTCCAACTTCAAGGGCATCTGACACCTGTGCCCTCCTTAAGCACCTGCACTCATACGGTAGCACACACACACATGTAAACACACACACACACATGTAAACACAAATACACGAAACTAAAATAAAATAAATCTTTCAAAAGTTTGGTCTTGCCACTTGAAAATTCTGTTTTCCTAATCCATATTAATTAGTTGGACTTCTCAGAGTCTGTTTTTTTATTTGCTATTTTTCCTGATTCTTTCATGACTTTATACCTGTGCATAGTTTTATAGTATCCATCCACCTTAACCTCTTCTCTTTCACTCCCATTCCCACGAATGCTCTTCCCCCACACACACAAAAAACACCCTCCTGTGATCATTTCTTTTGTGGGAAAGAACCTACTGACTTTGAAGAGGTTGTTCGTATGAGCAGAGGCAGTGTGTGTGGAACAAACAAGTGACTACTAGAAGAAATGACCCCCCTTTCCCCAGCCATCATTAACCACCAAAAGCTCCTCAGACAGAGACAGGACCTCTCAAGTTGCCCTTCCATCACAGGACACAATAGAATACACATGATATGAAAGTAAATTGGCGAAATTTGAAGTTAGAAAGCTGTGAGTGGGAATGAGGCAAAGGGCAGGAGTGAAAGAAAAAGAAGGTTTTCCCAACGCCACAGCTATGAAAAAGCTGTGTCAGAGCCTACTAGAATAAGCTAATAAAAAAATGTAAAATTAACGAATATTAATGAAAGTACCATACTCAATAATGCTGTTCCTTAAAGCCATAGGTTATTAAATAAAATCCAAGTGCTGGGTGTAGGATACTTCCTTAAGAGAGTTGTTGGTCCGGGAGTTACCAGAGAACCACAAAACATACAGGTTATTGTCACTGCTAATGGTTGCCACCAGACCTATACACGGATGAGAGCCAATAAAGACAGCATACACGTTGGTTGCAAGAAACGAAGCTTGAAAGATATGAATAAATGACGTTAAAATTAAACTTTAAGTTCCCTTCCTGGTTGCTAGCTTCAATAAAGCCAGATGGTACTATGCAAGCACTGTGGAATAAAATTAAACAATAGTCCCATCCAGGAATAGATCCTGTATGGTCCAATACCGACCTACCAGGTAAGATATGCCTATTGGTATAATAGTAATCGTGGTGTTACTGTTAAGGCGGTAACCAATTACTTTCCAATTTCTTTTGAGGCCCATTCCACAAGTACTATGAGTCACCAGGCACTTCACTTGGTACTATGAATCTTGTCAAAAGCCCATACCAGGGAAGATTAGCCCTCACTGTGAACCTACTACCATGATTTTGTCAAAGAGTTGTGTTACCAACCTGTCTTCTAAATATTTATGTTTATACTTACAGATTCATGTTACCGCCAGCTTTAGTGAGAAGTTTCCTTCCTGCACTGAGCACAGTTAATGAAAAGTCTCATGACAGGTCAAAATATTGAGATTAAAGACAGTGTTGAGGGCTTTCCTTTTACACAGTGCTTTACCATCTGGGCTTCCTTAGACTGATTATGTGCAAATAACTTCATAAATAATGATATGAATCTGAGACGGGACAACTGCAGCAGAATCTGCATGGCAATCATGGAAGAGTACAGGAAAATGTTCATGATGTTCCTGTCCCCCATGTGCTTACTGCTGCACTGCAAATCCTAGGACAAATCCTAATCAGATCTCATTATTGTCAGTGAATCCTGGCATGCCCTGGCATGCCTGCCAATGGGATCACAGTGAACAATTTGGTTAATATTTTATAATGATTCTTGAAGGAAGAGCTGAAGTAGAGTCTCCTAGTTCGTCCTTCAGTGACTTCACAGAATAGATACGACAAACATAAGATCAATCAGAAGTTACAGAAGCTTAGAATTTGAAAGTATAAACCAAGGGTATGTCTAACTGTCTCACTAGAAGACTAGTTATCCAAAGGTATATTCTTTTGGGTTAAAAGAGGTAACATGAGTGATTAATATACTAATTAAGAATGTCAGGTTTCCCTAAATAATTGTCAATATTTTTTTAAAAAATAGATTTTACTTCTAATTTTAATTTTTCAATGAATTTGAATAATTACTATTAATAAGTAAAGCAATAAAATTGAATATAACTTTTCAAAGTATGATTTTAGCTGTTCTTTGTTATTTCATGTATTTGTGCATATGTAAATTCACGTTTGTGGAAACAAACAAAGGTAAAAGAATCCAAATCAGCATACTGAGATAGCAACTATCATAAACAAATCACTATATGGAGGCACTGGAATTCACATTGCATTTTATTTAATAACTATGTGGAGTACAGACACTGGTATATATTAAAGTGGGGGGTTATTCTTTTGTATCTGCTTTTTTTAAAATCTTTTTTAAAAAATATAGTCACCTTTATTTTAATGTTAGGTGTTTTGACTGCATGTATGTCTATGTGAGAGTGTCAAGTCTTGGAGAGGAGACAGTTGTGAACTGCCATGTTGATGCTGGGATTTGAACCTGAGTCCTCTGCAAGAGCAGCTAGTGCTCTTAACCACTGAGCCATCTGTCCAGCCCTGTACGTTTTTTAATTCATTATTTACAGATGTACAATGGTATACCAGATACCTTACCAGATGTGGAACCGCATTGGAAAACGAGATGTGAATCATGCCCCAAAGACTTCAGTCTAAGAGGATGAAGCCCAAGCTAGAATCACAGAATTGTAAAATAACAACTGAGATATGAGGTGGGAATAAAATGTGTATAAAAGTGAAACAAATATACTTTAAATCAAATTGCCATTTGATGTCATACTAAACAATATTACAAAAACTAATTTTTTTAAAGAGGCTCTTTTGTTAAAAAAAAAAAAACAAAACAAAACATGAAACACATGGAAAAGAATAAAAACAAAATGAGCCAAAACTTCCATGTCTGCCTCAGTACCTGCAAATCAGTGCCAAACATTATCATTAATTTCTTGATAGGATGTTTGAGGGAGTCTTGCATTGAACTGTATTTGAATGGCTAACGCATGTGAAAAGACCTGAGAAGCACATGCATTCATAATATTCCCCCAAAACCTGAGAAAAACAAGACTGAACAATTCTTCCAGGGACTGTTCCAGACTGCTTGCATATACCATAATGGCATTTTTCCAAAACGAGCATCCTTTCTTTTCTATTCTGGACTTTGAAAGGAATCGAAGCATTTTCTGTCTTTAGTGTTGCAATGTAAAATCAAAAACTTTGATCGATTCCACATTAATTCTATTTAAAAATCACTTTTGTAACCTTATTTCACACATAAACGTTATCTTCTGAATTATTCTGTAAAATCTCCCTTTTTTCTGAATGCCTATTTTCTATGAAAGTTTCTAAACCAGAAGGATCAGGTGCAAGGAAAAATTAGACTAGATGATAGATTCAACCCAGGAACAAATTGTAAGATAATATTATTTCTGATTAAGCCTATCATCGACAGTGACTTGGCTGTCAGAAGAATTTCTTTTATTTAAATATCATGTTCTAAACTTCTCCTTTTGAAATGTAGACACTTAACTCTAAATGAAGAAAGGCCCTGCAGTAACCCAGGTATCTCAAGGCAGAGCTTGCCGAAGGCTGACTCAGAGCTTCTGCCGTACGCATTTATGAAAAACGCTCCAATCTACCAAGTTCAATTTTCCTAAATTAGACCACATCGGAAGCAGCTGCTTTGACTGAAAACCAGTGGAAAATATCAGAAAGGGGGAGCCGAGGAAAAGCCCTTTCATCTGTTATGTCATGTATTTCTGAGTTTGAGGAAATGCTGGGGTATGCAGCCACGAGGTTTCTTTACAGCTTGTTTAGTTGCTCATATATCTAGCGCCCATAGTTGCTGCTGTATTAAAACTCTTCTCACCTGCCCTGGTCTGGCTCAAATGTCACACCAGCTGTCGGTAAAAACGTGAGAGAAAAGGCAAAGAGATTGGGTATGACAAAAGCTCAGGGAATCTAAAGCCCTGGGTAAGGAGCCAGGGGTCTTTGCCACCATTTTTATAGGAGAGTGACGTGATATTAAATAAGTTTATTTTTAAAATTATGATCAAATTAATTAAGAGAGAAGCCACACCAAATAGAGGATTTCACAATTCTCTAAGTCATAACAAACCCCTAAACTATGACAAGGGAAGTGAGAACTCAAGGTAAGTGGGTCATACTTAGCACTGAAGTTCGGCTTTAGAAAACCCTCCACATTGATTTCCATGGTGGCTGCCTTAGTTGGCAGTCCCACAAATGGTAAGTGAGGGTCCCCTTCCCCTACATATTCTCTAGCATTTGCTGTCATCTGCGTTCTCGATCTTAGCTATGCTGACTTGAATAGGATGAAAACCCAAAGTCTGAGTTGGCATTTCTCTTAATTGCTAAGGATACCGAGCACTTTTAAAGATATTCCCTCGTCATTTTAATCTCTTCCTTTGAGAACTCTAGGTTCAGATTCATAGCCCATTTTCATTTACTTTTTTTTTTTACTCTTGTTTTTCGAATTCTTAGTATGTTCTACTTATTGACCCTGTATCTGTTTTATAGCTGGCAAGGATTATCTCCAACTCTGCTTCCTATGTTGTGGAAAAACTTTTTAGTTTCATGAGGTCCCATTGTCCTCCTCAGTAACCCCCTTTCCTACAACTAAGTTTTATAGGGTACTGCATATGTTTTCTTCTAGTAGTTTCAGCATTCTGGGTTGGCTTTATTCAACCAGTATAATTCCCAACTAGATTCAAATACATATCCACAGATGCACAGGTAAGTTTAGCTCTCATCTCTCAAAAATATAAAAAAATAAAATAAAAAACCCTTCATTTTGCAGCTAAGGGGAAGACTATCATAAAAATCCACAAGTGGTCAAAATGCAGATAACTACTGACCATAGCAGTGCCCCTCCCTAGTTGATACATCTACAATACTGTTATGTTGTAACACAATGCCAAGCCTCAGGGAATGTCACGGAAGGGTGGGAAGAGCCACTGTAAGAGTCAGAGGACAAGGATTACCACTCTGCACCAGTGTCTTCTGTATATGACTGAGAGATGCGCTGATGTAATCTTAACAATATGGTCATCTAAAAGGGACCTGTACAGTGACACCATGAGTTGACATTCAACCCCGGATGGAGGAGATCTAACATAAGTCAAGAGCTACAGGCTGCTAAGAAAAAGAAAGTCAATCTTCTCAAGAAATCAGCCCTTTTATAGGTTATCCAAACCTAAAGTGGTCATCCCTAAGCATATATACATAGAAGTAACATAAAGTGGTCCCAGCAGGTTGTGTGCATCTGTTTATACATGTGGGTGTTTGTGTGTATAGATAGATAGATAGATAGATAGATAGATAGATAGATAGATAGATAGATAGATAGACAGACAGACATATAGAAGACAGATAGATAGATAGAAGACACAGATGGTATAGACATATAGATGATAGATATAGATTACATAGATATATAATCTCAATTAGGAGGAGGGCATGAATTTAAAAGGAAGTCAGGGGAAAAGAAAGAACTTTGAGTGAGAAAAAGTATTGGGTAGAAATGCTATAAACACAGAACTCATGTATGTAATTTTCAAAAACTATAAAAAAAAACATGTTTATAATATGGATCACAGGTTGTCAATCCTGATATAACAGCTGTACTTGAATCACCTCACCACTGCCTGTACTTTCTAGAAAGTCTTTTGTACCTGGTAAATAAACAAAAGAGTAAGAAAGAGCAAGCACTGTGACTATGAGTGTGGTGGGGGAGAGAAATGGATCAGAAAAAGGAGATTCAACTTCTCAGACAAAAGGGTTCAGTGACCGAAAGTCACAGGTTTGCTAGTATCATTCATTAAGACAGATAACTGAAAACACAAAGTCAACTGGGACCTGGAAGAAGATTATGATTTCAAACTGAGGCAATCTGTATCTGAGAGGCTAGTGGGAAAACTATAGAGAGTAATATGGGGTGTATAGTTAACTTTGTATGAGAAGCTCAGATATTGACATTAATCAAAAGTAGACAGGAAACTAGAGAGCTAATGTCAAGAGAAACCACTGCAGATAAAGAAGGGGGAAAAAAGTACACACAAACTCAGGAAATACATTTGTCAAGATTATTATTCAATAGATGTTAATATTCTCAAAGATAACCCAGGTTTCATGGATCACTGTCAAGAAGTTCAAAAGCTCTGAGAAACGACTAACTTAAATAAAAAAGCACAAGAGGTCTAGTATATGATTCTCAAAGTAACTTAGAGAACGTAAGGAACTTCCCGGGAAATGGGTCCGAGTGATAATCAGGAGCTTGCAGGACCCCAGGGAAGACAAAGAAAGCTACCATTTGGGAATTAGCAGAACGTGTATCTTTGAGTTACATTAATTCGCTGACTGCAAAGTACAATTGTGAACAACACTATGCTGAGAACTCTTGAAAAAAAACTAAACACAGCAAGGCCTTCAAGCACATAGCTCCCACGCTGTGAATTCTACCTGTGAAAGTGCCGGAATCAATTCAGATGAGGTCTAGACCAACTGGAGACCTAATTTAGAATGCCTACAAAAACCTCTTATAAAAATCCAAAGAGTTTGACTAACATTAAAAAATAATAAAATCCCTACTGTGAAATTATAAAGTTCTCTTCTCAAACTACATTATAAACAGCAGTTGCAAAGACAACTAACCGAATATTTCTGTACAGAGAAATAGTGTGATCTCCTGAAGGCATCATACAAATTCTAAATGCTGATCCCACTGAAGATATTTTGGGATTATCAGACCAACCATGGATTGCCATATTTGGTGCCAAACAGAACTCTTCATAATGATTTTGTTAAGCTGGGAACTTTATATACTGGTAGTTAATCAAGGTCAGTACAACTTCTATGTACAATCTGTAGAAGAATATTTCCCCAGCTACTTTGTACAAAAAAAACTCGGTAATCTGGGAGGAGCTAATGTGGGAGAAGAGGAGAGGAAGAGGAGAATGAAGAGGAAGAGCTAGGAAGGAGAGAGATGTAGGAGCCATGAAGAACCATGCATGGGTTCATGACGGTCTTGGGTAATAATTTATATTTAAGGTTAGATATTGGAAACACCTCTAATTGTGTGGGCATCTTATTAATTGAGCATTACCAAATATATAAAGCTAATGGATAATCTTTAAGCATTAGAGTCTCATTTCTACCGGGTACGGCATGGATGGCGGGATAGTCTAGGCTCAGCTAAACATTGTGGAGACAGTGTGGTAGATTGACATAGCCATCTCCCACACTGGCTTCTAGTGGGTGCCAGGCTGGTGCTTTTGGCCTGCATGAGCCACAGTCAGAGTTGAGCAGAGATGGGAGCACACCACTGCTCTTTCCTTCAGGCCTTGTCTAGTCGGGAACATGGCGCTGTAACAACAAGCCAGATTGGGTGCCACAGTTTTTAATATTAACCTCAACACAATTCAACCTCAAATAATTTATGTTCAAATTTAAGCTTAGGTATCCTAATTCTCAGACTAGAAAACAAGGATAAGATGTATGACTATCTCATCTCTCTCTTACTTTTTCCTTTCTCTCTCTCTCTCTCTCTCTCTCTCTCTCTCTCTCTCTCTCTCTCT
>JANHMN010000011.1:13767958-13819318 GCA_030674055.1 Rhabdomys pumilio
TGTGTGTGTGTGTGTGTGTGTGTGTGTGTGTGTGTGTGTGTGTGTGTTGGTGTGTGTCTGTCTGCCTGCTTTTAATCTTCCTTTATACAGGGACAGAGCCACAGTACAGAGAATAAGAAAAAGTTAGATTGGAAGCCATAGAATACAAGATAAGTATAGAAAGTTCTGGGGTACATCATGATTTTTGTTTTTAGATACTAAATCCTTGACGTTCAATGTTGTCCACAAATCATGTTAAAAATCCAGATTGGGTTTCAGTGAGTCTAAAACCCAATAAGTAACCTTGGGATATTCTTGAGGGTAATGTGGGATGGCACCACTATTTAATGTCTTGTATACATATTAAAGTTTGGATAACCAACTGGTGCAGGGGGGGGGGATGGCTGTCCTATGAGGAATACTATCTCTTCCACCCTGAGCATTACCTGGTTGTCTGAAGTTATTTGTGTAGGTTGAGGTCTCATGAGATTCTCACCTTCCATGTTAGCATTGTCTCTGTTCAGGTTTTGTTTAGGCAACAGTGTCCATGAGACTTCATAGTTGTTGCTTCCCAGCCCTGAAATCATGTACCTATTAGTAATATAAACTAAGAGGGGTGTGTGTGTGTGTGTGTGTAATAATGAAAGAAACTGAGATAATGACATTGATAGAGGGGAAGAAGGTACATACATGGGAAGGGCTGGAAAGAGAAAGTGGAAGGGACAAATTGTGGTATAATTATATTTTAATTTTAAAAATCTTAAAGAATTTTTTGAGTTTGACACCCATGTTCTACAGAACTATTATACATTAAAAAAAGAAGAAGAAGCATATTTTTCTTGTCTATTTTTCCCCTCACACTTAAGAAACTCTCAAGAAAACCAGTTTGCATTAACATTAGGTGTCAGGGATCGACGAAGTTGAAAACATGCTATAGTTGCCCAGTGAACAAAATAAAATTCCTAACTATCCAAATAGAATGTTGTGTCACAGATGATATCAGTGGTGTTATAACTCCCAGTTTCCTTAAGAAAGAATACACATACACACACACACACACACACACACACACACACATACACACACACGCGCGCACAAGCACGCACGCACGCACGTGCACATGACACTCACACAACTCACGTTTTCTCCATTGATTAATTCTTCAGTACCTGGTAGATTATAAACAGTAGATATTTGTCAAGTAACCGAGAGCATAAATGAGTGAAAAGAGATGCAAATTTGAATCACAGTGGTGCAGATTTGGAGGCAATCAGATATCCTTTAAAGTCAGCTATATTCCTAAGATTACAGTCACATTAATGGCAGACACTCTTGCTTTGAATCGCATCTACTTGTGGGGAAAACTTGATTAGAAAAGTTTAGCTTAAATTTCTCAAGGAATGGCAGCGTAGTTGAAGATGCTCAGAGCACCGTTGAGCATCCTCTCCTCCAGGGCTATGTGGATTTGTCTAGTTTTATTAGGCCTGTGTCATTTTTAAGATTATGTATTCAACAAATACATTTCTCATGACATCTACATGTCAAGTAATGCTATGGGTTGTCTTTTATTACAAAATAATAGCCATGTTCCATTGATGGGTGCCATGATTTCATCAGACAATCACTCAGTCTATCACCCAGGGATGCAAACCAAGTCCTACATTCACTCTAGCATCTACACAAGAATCATGCAAATTATTTTCCTAGATATTCCTTATATTTGATGCACACTATGAAGCAGCCTCTAACTCATAATATCATGAAAGACCCTTATAAATCAAAAAGAGTCTTTCTCAAGGAATGGTTAAGGTAGACTTGTGCTACTCTTCAAGTTCAGAAGGTAGCCAATACTTGTGTGTTAGAGATGTGGCATAGCATGGTAAGTGTCTCAAAAGAAAGGAAGAAAAAGTTCAAATATCAGTAACCAGTAATGCTTCAGGAACAGCTGAAATAAGGGAGTGTACATAAACTCAGAAACTAAATATCACTGTAAGCCTTATTTTAATTAAAACCTTCATTTCCAAATCCTTTCATAGAGAGGCACAATTATTTTTGTTTTTTACCAACTGTCTTAAATACTAAATGTGATGAAATTCAGGAGATACCAGGCTTGATATAGAGTAATTAGATGCTCTCTCTTTCCTTAACTTGTGGTGAGAAATGTGCCTAAGAGGAGATCCCAAGGCCTGGGAAATCTTGAGCCCTGAAAATTAAGGAATGAGTTTTCTCTTCACTACTCTTCCATTCTGTATGGATCTTGCACCTTGCCATATTTCCAATGTCTAATTTAAACTTCTTTTAAATATGATATTCTTTGAGTGGGTGAGAGTGTTCAGCATGTAAAGTACTTAACACCAAGCACCATTCCCTGAGCCAATCCCTAGAACCCACATGATGAAAGGCAGAAATGCCTGACTCCTACAAGTTGTACCTCTGACCTGGGCACACACATAGCTCCCCCAACAAAAAGACAGACAGACAAACAGACAGACAGACAGACAGACAGATATGCGCTCGCGCACGCATGCGTGCACACACACACAAGCATTTTTTTAAAGAAATGTAACATTATACACAGGCTTATTCAGAAATTCTTTTACTCCATTGTACTAATGATTCCATTCATATCTGCTTTACTCTTAACATCTCATTGAGCTTCCAATGGTAAATAAATCAATGTATTTTCCAGAGAAAACAAAAACGGCTTCCTTTTTTTTTAATCACTTCACTTTTGAGATCCAAGCAAGCTTATCTGTTCATTTAGGATCCTCAAGATGAATACTGAGTATGTGAATCACAAAAGAAAAATTTTCTAAAAGTATTATTACATGATAAATTGTACCAATGTGGCTAAGAAAAAAATATAGGTAAGAAAACAATTAACATATTTGCTAAATTTTACTATTCCACTTTATATGCACAGACCCTCTCATAAAACATAATGTTAATTCTATTGTTAAACTAGTTTCTTAGAGATAATATAGAGATATCTTAGAATCTTCTCTGAGTATTCTCCTAGTTTGCTTCTGCTAGACACAGCCCAGAGTTATCTCATAGAGTTTCATATGCGGGATTCCCTTAATCATGTTATTCTGTGGTGATATATTTGAGGCATCTTCCTGGTTGTTAGTTACTATAAGAAGGTCCCATCCACTGTGAGTGGTACCATCCCTAGGCAGTGGATCCTGAGTCTTAAAACAAAGCTAAGTGAGCAGAAACTAGGGACCAAGTAAGCAAGCATGAATTCCTTTCTAGTTTCTGCTTCAGATCCTACCTCCATGTTCCTGCCTTGGCTTCCCTTGAAGATAAGCTACAAAATGTTAGCTGAAATAAACCTTCCCTTACTAAAATTGGTTTGGATCAGCATTTTATCACAGCCACCAAAAAGTAAACAAGAAAAAGCATTAATGGCAGAAATATACATCAAGAATGATAAAGCTGAATCTCAGAATCCCCTTCATTCTAACCCAGAAAATGGAGCTACAGAAAACAAAGGATGAGGGTAACAGGGCTCATTCTCACTGCTGTGATTTAAGTCAGAATCAAAACCTCCCATTCACATCTCCGCAGGAATGAAATAAATACAGAAGATTGTGGCATATCAACAGCTTTGAAAAGAAGAGACCAGATAGGAAGAAAGTCAATGAAGGAATAGAGCATTGACCAACAGCTATTTAATTAGAACTAATCAATATTTTATTCCCCCACCACTTACAGTTTCACCCAGTAAAGTGAGACCAGAGTGAATGTTTTTCCTCAGGAGTATTTAACACCAAAATGACTTGCTGGTCTCAAATGTAAATGTAAGGACCAGACATGCTTACATTTGAAATCAATAACAAAGGTTATTTCTCATTAACCCAACATTAAGAAACCAAAGCCAGACAAAATTAAGATGGGCTTTTTTCTAAACTGGCTATATTAGTGTCCCTCAATTCCTGGGCCAAGCACATAAGACAGTATAAAGACATTCCTGTTCCTTCTGTATCCACAAAGAAGCTGTCTCCTCCTGAAGTAGTTACTCTTCTTGATAAAAAGGAAGCGTGTGACAGAAACATGTGACGTATAAATGAGGTGAGTAGTCACTAGGGTTGAAGAAGTGTAGACATGGGGCTCTAGGCATTATTTGTTAGCTACATATCAAATTAAGAATGTATCAATAATATTTTGCTCTTTTAATATTAAATGATGAAAATTAATATTAGGCTAAAGTGGTTGTATTCTTTTGTGTCCACAATTTTCCTGTTTATGAAAAAAAAATTCTTAAAATTAGCTAATTCTATGAGCCCATCGGTCATTAATAGAGTTACTTTTGTTTGGAAAGGTATTTCTGACCACCTACGAAGGGAAAAGTTTGGTGTGATAGAGTTCTTACCATCCAGGAACTCACACTCTAGAGGCAAAGACAGTACTTAGACAGTAATTACAACATAAGACAGAATGATCTACAAATAAGACAGGTACAAAGTCTGGGCAGGAAGTGATTCATTCCACCTGGGAGGAACTCGCAAGATCTGGCACAGAGATGGGATTTGAACTGAGCTCGTTCGGGATAATGGCAGTGCTAGAGCAGAGTGGATAAAAGCAAGAGAGGTGTCTG
Organism: Rhabdomys pumilio; assembly: GCA_030674055.1. Lineage (NCBI taxonomy): Eukaryota > Metazoa > Chordata > Mammalia > Rodentia > Muridae > Rhabdomys > Rhabdomys pumilio. The sequence continues at coordinate 13,772,538 of JANHMN010000011.1, forward strand.
GATAAATAAAAGATGGCTATAGAGGTTAACTGTACCCCCACAGAGGCAACAAACAGCTCTAGACTAAAGGACTGAAACAGATGGATGGAAAAAAATGTTTTCTGATAGTGAAGAAGATACCATTGGTGAAAAAGTTTCCTGGCAAAGGTGGAGAGCAACTTGATAACGCACGTTGATGAAGCTGTATGCTCAGCTCGGCATGTATTTCTAAAGGACAGATTCTACACATTAAATAGTTACTTTTGGAATACAGGTATTCAAGAAGAAACTTTCTAAAAAGAACAGAGTGAAAACAGACTTAGTATACAGGAATCCGTATCCAGCCAGAGTTAATGAATCTTAGCCATATATTTCCTTGCTAGATGGACTTTCTGGTTAGTTCTACATCACTATTCCCAAATACATGGCACAAGGAAACTCAGCAGGTGTCTAGCTAGTAACTCGATTATCACTCTTCAGGAACTGGTCTCTCTAGCAAGTACATAGATTTCACTACCAGCCTCAAGCAATGGTGCCAGAGATATCTGTGGTATTGCAAGGATACCACATAGAATTTGGGTGGATTTTAATTCTGTCTTTGTCATTTCTCATTTGCATTTGTTAATTTACCCATGCCTCTCTAATGATATGACTGTGTTAACTGCAGTAATCTTCAGTGTTTCACGATTTAAAGGTACAAAAATTTTTAAATCCTATAGCTGGCTAAGCAGACATCCCAAGTCTTAGGCATCCTCAAGGATGTGATAGATATATCATAGCCTGAAGCAAAAGCTCTAACTAAATTGACATTTCCAAAAAGAGTTTTCTATCAGAATTTCAGATACCTGCCAGGAATCCAATAATGGAACACTTCCTGCTCTCCAGACTTAACAGGATACACCCATCAGCTCAAGGGAAGCCAGCAGCGAGCTGAGCTGTAGGATGTGGGGGCAGATGTGGACACACATGCCTGTCAATTCCTTATCTAAGCAAAAGCTACAGAATATGATGATGGCCCAGGACCTTCCCAGAAAGGATAAGGGAGGCCAGGAGGTGAACAATTGGAAATTCTTTCTACTTTACAGTAGAAGAACCTCTCAGAGAAATGTTCTGTGAAAATAGAGCTATCAACACGGCTTCCTTTCCCCGAACTTGAAGATTCAGTCAATCACCCTAATACCATTTCCCCTTCTTCATGACTTCACTTTGATGGCAAAGACCCAGCCCAGTCCTCTTGAACAATAAAACATGACAACAGTTCTATTTCTGTTCATAGGAGACTTGGGTTTTCTTAGACATGAAGGCTCTCTTTACCTCTCAACATTTTTGTATTGTTATTTGGACATAGAAAAACTTTCTTCCAACTCCCTGCTGTGCCTCTTTGTGTTCTTTTTAAAAAGATGACATCACTGAATGGATACTATGGGTGTGGAACAGCTGGGGATATTTTCTCTCAAATGGACTCAACTCCTATTCTAACCAGGCAATTTGTACATGGACCTGAATTTGAGTACTTAAATTTTATTTCCCGATCCTCTATTTGGTAAATAGATTCTGATCTGAGGTCACTGTAAGATTATCTGTTATGTCATCTGGATTCCCTGAATTAAATACAATACTTAAGTGACAAACACAATAAAATTAAAAACTTTTCTGGCTATTTTCATCTATTCTTCCCTCTTTATAACAACTTATATAAGATCCCAGGGTTTCTCTAGTGAATCTCTTCTGTGCTTCATTTCAGTCTCATTTGAACTTAACTTATAAAACATGGCAGACACTGTAGCATATAAGGTTTCATTCCAAACCTTCAATGGGACAGAATGGGTCCCAGTTGAAATCAAAACAAGTAAAGACTGATATTTTAGACAAGGTTATCTCTGCTAAGAAATCACAGGTAATTAAAACAAGGTGGGCACAAAACAGTGCCCGAGCAACATAGGTTCTATCCTTCCTAATAAGCAGGGAGAAGACTCATGGTTTACGGCTCCAGTCACGAGTGGTTTATCTCCTGTGGAGAAGAGAGCTAGAGTTAATGCCTTCCAGGCAAATAGATCTTTAGCTTTGCGTCTTACTTTCAAAGGAGAAAACTAAGGTTGATTTCCAGCACTTACAGAGCAGAATAAACTCTAGATTATGAAAAACAAATCTAAGTCTAGACTCTAACTAGTACTACAAAGTTGAAGGCTCCATCTTGCAGGACCTTGCTATCCTAATGTGGGAAGGGGGAACTCATTCTTCCCTGAGCAGGCTGGAGAGAAGGCTCAGTGGTTAAGAGAGCAGTTTCTGCTCTTATAAAAGGGCAGAGCTTGGTCCCAAGCACCCACATTGGGGCTCACAACCACCCACATAACTCCAGTTCCAAAGAATCCAAGTCCTCTCTGACCTCCATGGGCTCTGGCACACATGTGGTACACTTAGCATTCATGACAACCATATCCACTTAAAATAAAAGAAATAAATGTTTAAAGAAACAAAGGTGAGAGAGAGAGAGAGAGAGAGAGAGAGAGAGAGAGAGAGAGAGAGAGCTGCAACTAAGAGGTATTAATGCACCTATGGCTAAAAGTAGAAGCAAGGAGTCTGAAGGACATATAAACACATATAAACCCACTGATTAATGACAAGTAGCAAACAAACAGGTAGCCATTATAAAGAGTACCTTTTCAATGTCTGACTCTATATAAACCAATGAGGTTAGGCCAAACTCACTTATGTAACTATATTTTAAATTGTTAATGAAAAGTGTAACTTGTAAGCACGTTGGAAATCACTCTAACGGAGGTAGCTTAATTCTCAAACCTCTGTTGGGTTCAGTTTCTTACTGCACATTGTTGCAGTTGAAAATATATGGAGATTAGCTGGCCTTACTCCAACACATGGTTGTAGCAGTAGGACTTCATATGATTGGATACTTATCAAGTAGTCCCTTGGGATAACCATGAGAATATTCATGACACAATCAAAGATGGGAAAAAAACATGCGGCTGGGTATGTGGGCAAATATTTGCCTTTATGGACTGAGAGACTTTCCAAGACGGCCCCAGAAGTACTCTACCCCCACTTTCTGATAACTGCTGGACTAAAGTCCTCTCTGTCTTCCTACTCCTTTGCATCCACTCACGATCCCTGTGTCCATTCTCTCCCCCAAGCTGAGAGTACCCTGCTAAAATGCAAATCACATAGTCTTTGCTGGGTTTTCAGGGCCTTGGAGAGCCAGGCCTTGCTCTGTTTGCTGTCCTGCTGTCTCATAGCATCTCACTGTTCTTGTCTTCTTCAGTGTCTCCCAGGAGCTGAAGAAGTTGTTCTCCTCTGCCTTGCATGTTCTCAGTCTTCTGCTCCTTTCTATTTGTCTCATCTTTTACAACTGTACTTGGACAATCCTGGAAACAGGTATGACATGACTAAATACTACAAAGAATATCTCTATTTATCAACTGGCAAACTGAGAGTCAAAGGGATTGATAAGCATACCTAAGGTTCTTAAGAATAACATGTCCAGAATTCATACTGAGGTTTCGCTCTGCAGGTCCCATTGTTTAATGGTTCTGCTGTCAGTTAAATTGTAACCTCAATGAGGAATGAGAAAAAAGACGAAGTAAATAATCCTGCAGGGCTCTGCTGAACTCTGCATTACCCACGTGAGTGTGGAAAACATCTGAGAAACCCTTGGTGCAAGTGTTTGTGTTTACATTCAAGAAGTTCTGCCCACTGGGCCCCTAGTCTCCCTGAGGATCCTCTGCTGCCCCCCAGGGGCATGAGCTGGTGTTCAGAGGCTCCTGATATGCAAAGGGAATCCCAGCCAGGAGCCTGGCCCAGAGCAAGACAGCCTTGGGATGCCACCTCAGCACAGAAGATCTCCATCAGCTTTTCCACTTCGCCCGTCTTCCTTGGGGACTTTAGATCACACATGGGACACAGAGCAAAGAAGCCACACAATCACACTCTACTCTTCTTGATCTCTTACTGAGGTTCTTACCACAGTAATTTTCCAACTTCAAAACAATTAAGTTATTCAGGACCAGAGCCTCTTAACCCAGCGGGGTAGCAGATAAAAAGCCATTCGGCTGACTGATGACGCAGTCATTTTTCTGATTGCAGTAGCTAGAACCCTAGTACATAGAGTGTAGTGCTCTGTTTTCTACAATGGGGGAATACCCCATTGGAGTGCTAAAACGATTAGAATAACACTATCTCAAAGTCATGCAAGTTATTATTAGAGTGTTTACTATAGTGTCAGGTACACTGGCCCACACCTTTAATTCCAGCACAAGAAAGGCAGAGGCAGGCAGATTCATGTGAATTTGAGGACAGCCAGAACTACAAAGTAAGACCCTGACTCAAGGAAACGAAACAAAAGTTTATTATATCTAGCTATTTTAAAGGCATTTGACCGCAAAGTCCTGGCTGCTCACAGGCTCTTGGGAGATGAGCCCTGTAGAAATGGTATTTCTTCTGGAAAAAAAAAAAAGTTCCATAGATCCAGGGTCAAGCCATTAGCTAAAGGCAAAAGTGGCAAGGTAAGGATAGTCACCTGTCTAAGAAGGCTCTGCTGGTTGGAGTGTCAAAGCGGGGGCAACTCATAAAGTCTGTAATAATCCCAAAGGAAAAAACCAATAGCAAGAAGCCCTTAATACGAAGCACTGGAAGAACAGGCAAGAGCAATCGATTATGATTCACACTGACACAGGACTATAAATGCACAAATACATGTTCACCAGGAATAGAACAATATAACACTGTGCTATCAAACCTAAGAGTATTTCTAAAACTCCAGATTTATGAGACAAAACCCTTGTTTTTAAAGATCTAAAAATATTCCTAGTGCTTTCTCAACCTCAACTACAGAGACCGCCTCATTTCCTGCAAATTGTTTTTCCTAATTCTGTTCGAGAATATCAACTTCATTAAAAGTTTAAATGCTTAATCCTGTGTTAGGGCTTGATGAGATCTCTGTGGGATGAAAGAAATCAAGAGATCACAGAAGCTACAATTTTACAATGTCCTTACACTGGGGGTTATCAATTGCTGGTGAGAATGCTCTGCTGGAGAGAAGTGGGATTTAGAAAATCACTGAACTCACTTTAAACTGTAAGATGCTTGCTAAAACAAAACGAAAACAAATGCCCTACTCTAGTTTGTTGCTGGGTCGTAATATGATTTTTTTAAACAAACATCAAATCAAATATCATCTGATTAGACTAATTTTGTATTTCAGACATAAGCCATGTGAAAGAAGGAATTTGCTATAAATGTAAACTCTCAAATGTCAGACCATAAGTTCTTCAATTTGTAAGCATCTACTTTCCCTTCTGTAGACCCCCAAAATAAGCATTCTTCCACCTTTGGGTACATATTTCTTCTTAAAGTCTTTTTTTTTTTTATGTGACGCTTTCTTCCTTCACATAGGAGGATATTTTTAGGCATTTTGGCAAGTTTGATAGTAACATGTTGAATGAGTATGCTCTTGCATACTATTTTAAACATCTGCCAAAAGGAGCTGGAAGAACACTGAAATATTATAAACAGCTATAATTTTATGAGAGAAACAAAGGCTCAGAAAAAAATGAGAAAAAAAATCAACAAAACTTGGTAAAGTTACTATTGCTTCTCTGATTTAGTTTATTACAGAGTCATACCGCATCATTTTAAAAGGGGAAACAGTGGAGAAGGCAGAGTGATTCCATTAGGAAGTCCTTTCCATGTATTTTAGGTGAGGGAATTTTCCTCATTGGTGGTTTTGCTTAATAGCTTAAGGGAAGGGACTAAATTATACAAAGAAGCATTAGCAACAGCAAAATGCACAGATTTGACTTAAAATCACACAGATTTTAGACCTCTTTAGGTACTCTGTACATTACAGAGAGGCTCTCATTTGCAAAATGAGACTGACCCTAGATGACTCCCGAGCACCTTGTCCACTCTGATAGCAAATCTCTGTCAGCAATTCTCCCAGTACCTTTCTTTTCTCAGTGGGGGCTACTAGAAGTGACTATGGAGTCACAGGTGAAGTATTTGAGACTGAAAACAAAACAAATGTTGGGAATAACAATATGGGTGGACTAAATGCCAGAGTGCAGTAAATTAAATACCACCTCCCTTTAAGTAAGCACTGTGGCATCTTTGGTTCATACAAGTACTTCACACAAAAGGAATGCCTAAGATAATGACCATCACACTTCTCTATCAGAAAGTGAGAGAACAGAAATGTTCTGGAGGCTTTTTCACGGTTCAGTAGCTTCAGACAGCACATCAGTTCAGGGTCTCCAACATTTTCATTTTCAAAGAACTGCAACCCACACAGTGACGAAGATGTTAACAAGACCTGGGCTAGTTACAGGATTGCACTATTATTTCTGCTTCCGAGATGCAAGCTGGCAATAGGTTACGATTGTTTCAGAGAGTAACCCTTCCTACACTAAGCATTCTAATTGTAAAATAATATGGATAATCCCACCAGTACTACCAGTTACTAACAGTTGAAAAGTACAAGACTATTTCCATCAGTGGACAGCAGACCCCCACCTCTCCCGTTACATTTTTTTTCTATGCCACACTGCAAATAGAGCAAGCAAAGGGGCGGGGCGAATCTACTTCCAGTCTTAATTTTTGTCACCCTTCAGTTGTGTGATATCACAGATAAGCCACACACTGCTTGTAGTCCTTGTGTTCCTCATCTCTTCAAATCAAGGTTCTGCTGTGCAATCCCAGAGCACACCGGCACATTGTGATCCAGAGATGGCCCACTTGCAACATGGGTGTGTTCTGTGGCTCTGTGATGTCCTGCCTCGCCAGTTCCCTTGGGTTCACTTAGTATTTCTGTGCTTTGGAAAGCAGAACTTTATACTGCGAGGATTCGGACCTTTGTGATGGGTTTATGATGCACTAGCACCTAGTGAGCTAAGAAAAGAGACTGAGAGATGCTCAGAGTTGTGTCTGCCCTGAAATCAGAACCACCACCAAGGCCTTTCCCATTACATATCTAGTTTAGACTCACTGCCTCAGCAGGACTCTCTTAGAAAGTCTAATCACTGGAATGTGTGTCTCAGGGGCGGAAGCTCAGAGTGGAAATCCGTTACTGCTCTTATTCCCCTTCACCCCTCTCCCATTTATGGCTCAGTTTGCAGTTCCGAAGGCTATGGCTTGGAGCATGAATGGTTTTTGAAAAATAACTCAACTATTAAGTGACTATGAGATCAAAGTACTAACAAAACAGGAAACTGATCACCTCTTTTCGTGCTGAGCAACCTCCAACACAATGCACTAAAGAATCCTCTGTGGAATTGAAATGTGGAAGGTGCTACCTCTCTGTAAATAGCCTTATCTCATGCTATGTGAATCATGGTTGCTGACATAAAATCAACAGATTAATTATTTGGCCTTGTTAATAACATTAATAGCACACCTATCATCTTCTCTAAAAGCTTTTCCACGCCCTACACCCCCCCCCCATTCCTCAGAACTAAGTAAGCGTTGGAACAGACTGAAGCCTTTCCATGTATGAATTCACTCTTGGTGTCCTTGTACAAGGAATGCCTTAGCAATTCCTGTCTTTCTGTTTGGTCATCATGTGGCACTTTAGCTAAAAGAAGTGACCATTTAAGATCTTCAGGATGAGCACCGAGAGTGGGAACAAGACAAGCATATTAAGTAATCACTAAAGGAAACCATAAACCAAGAGAATCCCCTCTTTTCTAATAAACCACTGAGGAGATGGCCTTAGAGAACAGTACAAAATTCCTCCTCCCCAAGCAAACATGAAGTCATGTAACCTGCTCATCTGCAAATCAACTTCCACGAACATCGAGTGTATCTCATCCATTCAGACGTATGACCAGACCAGCTTAATACTTTTGTTGTCTTATTATCTGAGAAGGCTGAGAAGGTTCACCTCATAAATATCACATAACTATCCCAACCATAGTGTAACAACTATTCCAGGGACTGAGTATGTGAGTCACATTGGGTTTGACGTCTTGGAGTCCCTTGCAGACCACACAAGCCCTGAGAGGAAGGTTCCAAAGGATCCCATTCAACCAAATGAAGGATTTATATTGCCCTTTAAAAAGAAACAGTCAGTATGCTGAGAGAGATAATTCTGCTTTAGCTTTGATCTTCACTTTACCAGACGCAAAGGCCATACTGACTGGGTGTAAAAAGGAAAGACTTCAACAGCTTGTGGATCCAGATCAGCGTCTGTTTTGTTTACTCCTGGAATCTGCTGCTTTGCAGCCATCAGAGACATTGAAAATGAGCCACAAAGGGGGTGACTAATGTGACTGATGCCATGAAAAGTTAAGGAAAACTAGAACAAAGCACCTTCCTCCCAAGACTTACTCTCAAAAATCTTAACTTACTCTGTGCCCCACTTGAATCTAACCTACACACTTTAGTGTGTGGAACTCAAGAGAACAGCAGAGTTGGAGTTGCTAACATGTTTAAGGTAGTCAACTCATCCCAGGAGAGGCTGCCTCTTCAGCCCATCCTTCCTTCAGCTGTCAGTACTGAGGATATCTGTAGATTGCAAGTGACTCGAGGCCACACCCAATGGATCAAGGATTTGAGGAAAGCAAGGACTTTGGTGATTTGCTTCTGTTCTTTCAAGGTGTAACAGTGTCCCAGCTTATGGTGGGAACTGTCACCTTGTTGACACTGAAAACACACAGCTTTCCTTCTGTAAATAGAGACAGCTGATGAACCATTTGAGCCAAAGGCTACAGAAGCAGAATCAGTTTCAGAAAGGTTTTGACATAGAAATGTCTGCTAAATCAAAATTTCTTTACACTCCCTGGGGCCAAACTGCAGATATCATGTTGTTGGCTAAATGTCTCAAAAGCTATAGTGTGCAGGGAAGAGTAATTGGACAGAAAACTTTATAAGATGAGCCCATGGTAACTATCAACTGGTTGGAAGAATAGGAAAGGGGTCCTATGTAAAAAAAAAAAAGTTGATGAACATACAAGAACATGGAAAGTTGGAAAATTGAGATGTCTTAAAAGGCAAAATACCATGTGCTTTTTGGAGGCAGAGCAAATCAAAATAATTATTAAGTTCATCTGGTATTTACTATAATTCATAATCATCTGTCTTACGTGGTTATGAGGAATGTAAAGAACTTTATTTTTGTATTCTTCATAGGTAGTATGACTGACTACTCTGTAGGTAGACGGATGGGTAGAGTAATGGGTGGTGAATGAATGGATGGATGGATGAATGAATGAATGAACGAACGAACGAATAAACGAACGATCAAACAAACTAGTGACTGCCCTCCAGGGCTCCCAGATGCACCTATGCAAGTGACCCTCATACTAGTCAGACTGTCGGTTGATGAAAGCAGAAAGTGTTTTCCCGAATATGGGACAAGCTACTAACTGACGCACGGTTGTTGAAAGAAGGTGGGCCAGCATGGAAGAAAGGAATTCGAATTCCCTTCCATGAGCAGTTCCCAGAAGCTTTGAAGAAAGGGGATGGGGGGATCAGCCTCTGGGGAGCCCACTGTTTTGACTGCTACTGACCTGGTCTCCGCCTCACTGGCCTCTTGCGGCCGCTGCAGAAGCGCACTTTGCTGAACACCCCGAGGACGTGCCTCTCGCATAGGGAGCGCCCGTCTTTGCTGGGGCTGGAGCGGCGCTTGGAGGCCGACACTCGGTCGCTGTTGGACTCCCTCGCCTGCCGCTTCTGCCGGATCAAGGAGCTGGCTATCGCCGCAGCCATAGCTGCTCAGCGCGGGCCCGAGGCCCCGGGCTCCACTGCGCCCTCGGGTTCCTGCTCCACCGGGATGAGGGCAGGACCTCGGGGGCCTAGAGGAATAGGACAGGCGCGGGGAGGCAGTGCTAATATTTGAGGAGGTTGCAGTATCAAAAACCTGGAGCCCACAAGGTTAGTCAGAGTCTGGGCAGTGGCAACAAAACGTGTGAAAATCCGGATGTAAACTTCCCCAACCACTGGCGGCGGGGGCGGGGCGGTCCCAGGCCTTCTTGCGAAGTAGACGTTTGTACCCCAAACTTGCACCCCAAAGCGATCCACGTCCAAAGGGCAGTGGGGAGTTTGGTCACACTGCGTTCAGGGTACCAAGTGGAAACGGGGGAAAAGATGTCCAAAATAACAAGCCGTGCCCCGGCTGGACAGGCGCAAGCGTTGTAAGGTGTCCAAAGTATACCTACACATATATACATAGAAACCCGTTTACAAGGCAGAGTCTGGACCGAGGCTAGAAGCGTGCCCCCGGCTTAAAAATATATATAGTAAAAAGTGAATAAAATGTTCCTTTAGAAAACGAACCACCAACCGCGACAGAGAAGAGGAAGGCAGCAATTTAACTCCCTGTGGCCCGCGGTTCTGAAGATTAGGAGGTCCGTCCCAGCTGGGTGAGGTCTACGAAATGCATCGCACCGGCTGCGGTTCTCCGGGGTCCGGCCCCCCACTTCTAGAATTCCAAGAGGCGAGAAGTGGGAGCGGTTAACCAGACTCGGGGTAGGGGCGAGGGGCTGAGGGTGGAGGGGTGCAGCTGTTTCCAGCTGCGGTGAGCGCGCCTCTCCTCCAGCAGCACTGCAAAGAGAGCGGGAGACTAGGGAGGGGGAGGGACAGCGAGAGGGAGGGAGATCCTCGAGGGCCAAGCACCCCGGGGATCCGCCGGGTCCCGAGAGCGGGCGCTCCCGCTCTCAGTGCCTGCGTTCCGGCACGAGACGGGCACAGTTGGTGATTATTTAGGAAATCCTAAATCTGGAATGACTCAGTAGTTTACAGAAGCCCCTCCAAAGGCAGAGCTGCCGAAGGTGTCCTCCCCAGCTCGGCGCCCCCACGCCTTTCACCGGAGCTCCCCGCCACCGTGCGCCCGAGCCGCCGCACCGAGCCGGTCTCCGCACAGGCTCTGAGCGAGCTGGGCAGCGAGGGACCGGCGCCCTGGCGGGCTTGGGATCAGGTCATCGCCGCGCCTCCGGGACCCCAGGCTCGCACGCCCCGGCGGTCGGCAGCTCCGGGCCGCAGTTCAGATAGGGGTTACCCGGCCGCCGCTGGGCCGCTCGCTCGGTCCCGCGCCGCCCATCCCGGCCGTGGAAGGAAGTGACCGCGCGCTGCGAGCCCCCGCGCGTCCGCTCGGGTGGGGCGGGGGCTGGTGGAGGGCGACGTCGGCTCGCGGCGGCTGCGGCTCTGGGTCGCAGCTGCCCACCATGGTCTGGCGCCTGGGCGCAGGCAGGGTCCCTAGGCCACCCCGGGCGACGGCGGGAGGTCGCCGCGCTTGCCACCTGGGCTCCCCGGGCCGGGAGCGGACTCTGGGGCCGGGGACAGGAGGCAGGTGCAGGCGGCCACCAACTCGCCCAACTTGCTGCGCCGGTGGCGGCAGAGAGCCGCGGGATCGCGGGGCGCCCCCCGCCGCCTCCCCTGGACCGGGAGGGGGCGCTCAGGGCGGAGTCCCATTCATGGGCATAAGCTCCCGGGCGCCACCGCGGGCTGTCTCCCCCAAAGCTCTAGCTCCGCAGGAAACTCCTGGCAGAGGCGACAGCAGCCTCTGAGAAGGCGAGTGGGACAGGGAGCAAGCAGCAGCTGGAGTTACTCTGGCTCTTAAGGACCAGGAAAGCTTTCCTGGTGGGACTGAATTGGGGGCTGGGCTTGCGGAGCGCTGGAAGGCGCGGTGCTTGGGTCCTGCTCCCTTTTCTCGCGCCCACTGCTCCCAGACTCTCTCCTTCCTCCCCCCCCCACACCCTTCTCCCCCCTCTCTGTCTTCTGTCTTTCCCCTTTTCTCCTCTCTACGCAATCCTACGTGATTGAGGTTTGGATGAGAAATTCTCAGAGGCAGAGTGAGGGAACTGCAGCCTGGGTCTGCTGTGTCCGGTCCCTCCTCACCCCACCCCCCACCCACCAGAGAAAAACACACATTCACTGCTTGTTGAAGGACCCTGGTTGAGCAGAGAAGAGGATGGTGCAAGGGAGCAGAGAGGTGCAGTCTGCCCTCACCAGTGACCAGAAGCATGTAGCATCCTCCAGGAAGGAAGTGCACAATGGATAAAGTAGCGATGACCTCCCGGTCTCCCATATTGCACACAGACCCCCACCGCTATCGCATTTTGGAACAGCAAAGTGTGTCCTATCTCTTTGGGATCGAGATTTCTTATTAATGTCTAGAAAACTATAAAGGAAATTCAATGTCTAGAAAGGTCTCACGGGCGACCTGCCTTGAGAGTCAACAGAGGTGGGGTTACAATATTGCAAGCAAGGACAGTGAACTACAGCACTGGAGCACAGTCTTGTCTCCAGACAAGCATGCCTGCCATGCTCCTGATGGAGAAACAGGAGCCATCCAAGGAAACATTAGAGATTCTGAAAACCTATATTCCCCTTTGGTTCAAGCTATGGTCTGGGAGTGGTCCTTGGTCCTGTTGGCATTTTCTCTACAACTAATCTTCAACTCTCTTCACCCTGTGATTTCCAAGTTCACCCTGTGATTTCCAAGCAGAGACAGACAGGTATATACTAGAAATTTTCTAAGAGGTTGGGGAAGACTCGAGGGGTTACCCCCCAGGAATGCCCAGTCTAAATGTGGGTACAAATTTGCAGGCCTACTAGAGACCCACTGGGCAACGAAGGGCACAGGTGTGTGTCCCACAACCCAACACTGCCCAAGGCAAAGCAAAAACTGGCAGACTGGCTGGTGTGACAGACAGTAGAGGGGAGGGGCTCCCAATGGCCAATTGGGGGAACACAGGCCTTGCAGCTGCTCAGTTTGCCTGGATGGGATGATGGACTCATTCCTGGAATTTAAACAACACAGATCAAGACGGGTGAACCGGATGCACACTCCAGAGTACTTCTGACAAGACAAAAGGGATTGCTTGAAATCAATTGGCAGCACAGTCAATTAGGGAAGTGTTCAATTTCCACAAATAAAATTATTTTCCTTCTTTGGCTTCAGGAAGAGTCGCCTCATTTTCAGCAAGGCAGGCACAGATAGTACTGGCTAGCTTGCAGGTTGGAGGGCTGTCTTTTGCAAATCAACACACACACACACACACACACACACACACACACACACACCACACCACACCACACACACAAGGTCATCTAAGGGGAATCTCAAGAGTCGTGAAGAAGAGGACAATTTATAATGAGGCCCTAAGGAAATCAATTCAACTTGGTCTCTTTCATCCCCACAATGAAGATAATTGTTCTCATCTACCGCTCAGAACAGAATGTACATATGTAAGCATTTTGACAACAGAAAAACACTGAATGAATGGAAGGGTGGATGGAGGTGTTTGAATGTATGTGATTTACCTGAGATGCTTGCTCTAAAAATGCCAATCCCCTATGGGAATCTCTGAGAATATGAAGCAGAAATCTCTATACCTGAGGCAGATACATCAAAATTCTAAAAAAAAAAAAAAACCTTCTCTCAGTCTCAAAATATAGCTGTTTACTGTATACATGCAATACATACAGATAATACTGAAGAATAGAGCAAGATGCTCAAAATTGATTACATTTCTCTAGATTACACTGCTCAGCCTCCCTCTCCCCTCAAATAGGACTGTAGAGAGGCATATCTTCCCAAAGCTTTATTTTACCATAGGCTGTGGGAAGTCAGGCTGCTTAATAGAGAAGGAAACACAGACAGAGAAGCAAAGAAAACTTGTGGAAGAAGACAAAAGGAGAGATGAAAAACAGCTCTTTCTATTTGAAAGATATCTTGAAACATCATTATCAACTTTGGCAAGTAAAGACTAATCAACACTAGGTTTCTGAGACGCACACTGGTCTAGTCTTAGATCTCTATTAGAATGGAAGTTTAGGTTTCCATGAAGAGACAAAGACTTGACTTTTTCACCTTGTGCTTCTGCTGCTGTTGATACATCTTAGCTCTCTGGTCCTTAAATGTTTCATCAGCACTACTGTATGCTCCACTTCCTCAACAGAAAGAACGGATATGCAGAAATCTGGAAAATCTAGGTCCTGGGTTCATGGAGGTTGAACTCAGAAGAGAGATGTAAATTGGGTTTTCATGAATTAATTCAAAGCTTCCCTATCTGGTTCACGGAATTAAAATCTTCCCCCAGTGCTTCCGAGGATATGTTCAATAGCTCTCATATGAGGATGGGAAGATAATACAACCTGCTAATGGTTGTGATTTCTCAGACCTATATCAGTCTTGATTTTTCTGCTATCTTTTTTAGGATAAATGAAGAATGTCCCTTTCCAATTTTGAAGACATGAGTAGGAAAAGTTTTAGTTTGGAGTAAGTTGCCAAATACACATCAGAAGGATTCTTATATAGCTATATTTATATCTCTTACCTCCAGTCAAACAAAATATAGACAGTATTAGTCATCTGCATATTTTAAATTTTTTTTTAAAATGCAGATTTAATTGTCTTTGGCTTGCTCACAGGCCAAATCTTCCAACTCCCAAATCAAACTAGGATTACCTCACATGTCCATTTTAAACACTCTATTGAGTGCACCTGGTGTGCAGGATATGGTGTCAGTAACCGAGGGGAATTGTATGCCGGTAGTTCTCAGCCTTCCTAAGGCTTCCACACTTTAATACAGTTCCTTGTGTTGTGATAACCACCCCAACCATAAATATCTTCTTGTTGCTACTTCATAACTGTCATTTTGCTCCTGTTATGAATCATAATGTAGATATCTGATAAGTAGGATATCTGATATGTGACCCGTGTGAAGGGATATCCCAACCCAACCAAGGGGTCATGCCCCACGGGTTGAGAACCACTTCTATACACTTTTACAATCTCCTTACCCTCAACTAGCCTAAAGTTCGTGCCACTGTGTCCATTTTGGCCTCTTTTCTTAATCATACATTTGAAGTAAGCTACGAGATGAATTAATCAACCTATTGGAACCAGAGCTGCAGCACAGTTAGATGAGATCAACACCTGAAGTATTTAACCAGGTCACAGAATACCACAGACTGTGACAGTGATGTGCAGTCTGTGTGTGAGAGAGAGAGGACTATGATTTGGATATCCATTTGAATCAAGACCCTGCTATAAAATACAGGCATCTCGGAACAAGAAACGGTACTTCATGATCTGCATACATCATCGCTCACTCCCAGACATAAAGTATTTAATAGAGACTGGAAATCTACAGGGAGTGAGTGATGACCAAGATGGCGTTTATCAGGAAAACATGACCAACGTCTTTGTTGGAAACACAAAGAGGCCCACCTCTGCACATCCTCCATCCTTCTGGGAGATCAGCCCTTTGACTCAAAGACCAGGAATATAGGCTAGCTGGTCTGAAACACAGCAGGCTTGTCAGAGAGCAGAGCTTATCCCTAAGCATTTGTCTTGTGTAGTCCCTGTACTTAAAGCCCCTTCACTCTGTCAGCTGGTTGATTAAAGTAAACAATATAAACAAGTACTTTCTAATAATTTGTGAATTTCTTTCTGTAGCAAGTTCTTTCTTGGTTCTTTATTCAAGAATTCAACAATGAAATTACTCTTTGTATGAGAGTGTCTCTTTTACACATCTCTCAAAGTGAAAAAGAGGATAGATTGCATTCCTATTCAAGACAGAGGAAGTGTAATGTCTTTGCTGCTAAAAAAGAGAAATGTTCAAATTCCACAGCATGTCTCTTCTAACTAGTAATATTAGTGGTAAATTTCTTGAATACCCCTAAATGCATCACAGCTACAGACACTTGACAGTCCTCTAAGGTGGGATGCTCATACTGAAGAAACTGGATACAGAAAGGTCAAGCTCTTAACTTAGGACATACAGCTAAGAGTTTGTAGAATACAAATTTGTTCACTTTCGAAGGTTCTCTTTAACCATAATTTTGATATTATAGACTAATAAAAATAGAATGTCATTAATAATTATAATTATGCAATTGCTACTTTTGTTACCCTTATAGTTCTTTCTTCCTTACTTCCTTTTTGTTTTGTTTTGTTTGTCTGCTTGTTTTTGTTGTTGTTTTGAGTTTTGTTTTTGTTTTTGTTTTTCTGAGACAAGATTTCTTTGTGTAGCCCTGGTTGTCCTGGAACTCACTCTATAGACCAGGCTGGGCTCACATTCAGAGATCCACCTGCCTCTGCCTCCTGAGTCCTGGGATTAAAGGTATGTACCAGCACACCCAGCTACCCTTCTTATGAAGTGTTGAACACTGTTCTTTCCAGGTGCTCTCTCACTAAGACTGAAGAAGCTTCTGGCTAGAGTTAAGGAGGTAATCATAACCTCATTTTGTAAGTGAGCACTTAGTCCAATGGTTTCTCAGTCTCACACAATGAAAATCTAGGAATCACACTCTGGCCTGCTGACCTTAATGTCTACATTGTCCTCACCGAGACCACACACAGGGAAACAGAGAGAACTCCTAATATATTTGCATACCCTGGCCTCTGCTACAGTCTTAGGAATGACTTTGAAATTTTCACTGTATGGTGGACAGAGTGGATGTAAACACTCTAATGCCCTGTCCTTCTGTGGCCATTGTATCTTAGAACCCTCTGGGTTGCAAAGCTAAAGTGATGGTTTCTTTTTGCCAGTCTTGATTATGAATTTTCCATTTCCTTCATTCTTGTTCCTAAATACTGCTCACTATTTGGGCACATACATGATTGTCCTCTACCCCAGGTGGAGTGAAGGTCAAACAGCACCTGTGCTGGTGCTGCCTACAGAAGGGAAGGTCCCTGTTAGACAGTAAGTCTTAGGGTTGGGTTCTGTCAGAACAAATAGTCACTAAACACCTGGATGAAGGCATTAATTCATCCATCCAATAGCTTTGTTTGTAGCTCAGTGTAAGAGTGTGTGCTCAGTATGCCCTAGACCTTAAGTTCACTCTTTGGCACTAAAATAATAAAATATATCCATCCCCTCATGTATCTTTTAAAGTCCAATGGATAAGTAAGTCATCCCAAAGAGAACTGTGGCACATTGACTCCTTGTAAAAAGAAAGAAGTTCAAAATTGGCTCAGTATTTCCAAGTGGAATGTTTTGTTTCATCCACATACCTTAGAGAATTGTCTGCCTTGATTTAATGGATCTTAAGATTTGGTAGCCTGAGAAGGTAGATATCTGTACACAGATTTTTGCTTTAACAGTCTTCATATCTAGGCTTGTCTTTTCGGTTTTCTTTCTGTCTCTATCTCTGCCTCCTGTGATTCTTTCCTCTGTCTCCTTCCCTCCCTCCCTCTCTCCCTCCCTTCCTCCCTCCCTTCCTCCCTCCCTCCTTTCTACTCTGAAGCATACCTATACATTGGTTCATACCCATGCCCATAGGCAATGAGACTATATTAATAAGGCAGTGGAACAAAGATGTCAGATAAATTGATGAACCAATTTTGGAGATCTCAAGGCTGTTAAAGTGATCTTAAAATGGTTTGATAACTCTAATATTTATACTGACACCCTTCCTCTCTGAGATGCTCTCTCCAAAGGCCATTCTTGGTTGCTCTCATTTCTAAATTTAGTTTCCAAATTTCCAGGCAATGTATCTGGCTGAAAAAGCATATGACTAACACTCAAAACATACTACAAAAACTCATATTAGAATTATATATTTGCCCTCTATGTTGCACACAGCACTGGGTGCTGGAAAAATAGCAAACAATTACAGAAAGATCCTGCTATTCTTTCACACGTTATGCTTGATACAGAATAAGATTTTATTTTAAATAACTGAAATATACAAATGATTTAGAGAAACATGTCTGGGGATCTAATGACAATTTGGACAAAGTGATTGACAAAGGCATTCTTGGACCTAGGCTTTGAAAACTCTAAAAATAAAGTGTAAATTAAGATAAGCATCTCATTGAAATAAATAATTTTTCAAATAAAGCTAGCCTTGTTGATTGAGCCTAAGTTTATTCTTTTATGAAATGACTACTATGTAAAACTTTCAAATACTTGAAGTGATATATTGAAACTGAAGCATTTAATTTTAAAATCAGAAGATGTGTGAATAAAAGCCTGAGTTAACGGTTGAGCAGGAGTGGATAAGCTGCGGGCTCCTCTAGGCAGCGCTAGATCAGCCTGCTCAACCAAGCAAAATTATTCATCATAAAAATTAAAAATATTTGGAAAGCTTCCTTCACATTACAGCAAAAGCAAAGAAAAATGTTCACTAAGTCTAGGACAGGAAAGAAAAAAAAGAAAGCATCTAGCAATATTCCTAGCCAGTTGCTCTCCTGCCTGTTTAATGCAGAAGTGTTCTCCTTAGTGCTCACCTTCCTTGCTAACCCAGCACATGTAGGATGACAACAGAAGAACATTAGTTTCGATAACTGCATGTTTGGGAAACTCAAAAGCTCAAGCCAAAAATGGTGGACTGATGGAAGATGAACAGATAGAAAGATACATGTCTGTCGTGCTTGGATGTTCTGAAAGTATGTATGGTGTGTGTGAGTGGGTGGGCGAGGTAAGAATGAGATAATCATGCAAGAATATTTTATATCAGTCTAGTATTTAGGGAATCGTCAATTAGCATTTAAAGAATAATCAATGTTTTTGCCAGATTTTGAATAGGAGATCAATTTCTTGTATCACCTAGTGGAGACCTCACAAGACCATCAACTCGTTTTACAGGGTGCACGTATACTGTAGTCAGTTCTCGAAGACTCGAGACTTTATGACAAGTAAACAAGCCAATTATCTCTCATTTGGTTGAGTATGTTAACCACTATGGCACTGGAAAAGTGCATTTCTTTTCTCCCTTTTGGCAGTTCCATCTCCTCTCTAAAAGGGCAGAAATGGGGAAATAGTTATAGCTGGCTTTTAAAGAAGAATTAACCAGAAACATCTTTTATACACTAAGAACAAGAGTTAAAAGTTTTGCTTCAGGAAATATCGAATCCAATGTTTTTTTTAAAGTCTTGCATGTGCTCTCTAGATAATATTAGATGCAGAATTTAGAATCAAAAATCTGATTAATAAACCCCTTGTATAATATTTTGAGCATTTTAGCTACTTCTACTTGTATTGACTTAAATGTGACTTTAAAATAATGTTGAAGATGAATAAACATAGTTTAAACTTGATCCTAAATGAAACCTAGACATGCTTTTATTAGTAGCAGCATTGCCTGTATTCTTCAGAAACATTATTTAAGCTGTGGCTACAATAAGCAAGAACTGCACAGCTGGTAAAAAATGAGAAATGGTCTAAATATAGGAAGAACTTTCCCTGTATCTCCTGATTTCTAATAATGCTATCTGAATAAACCCTATATAAACCCCCCACCACCCTAAGGAATTTAGTGGTTGTTACCTACATGAATGGAAGTCGGTTTCAGAAATCAGATCAAAAGGACTGTGTTTGTGAAGATATGAAAAAAAAAAAAAAACCTCAAGGAAGTAGGGAGTGTCGTGTTCCCTTATAACTGGATTTTGATAAATTCTCCCACATTCAAAATTGTCTATCAAGGGAAGAGTTCTCTTTTAAGCACAACTGGGCAGAAACTATGAAAGGAGACAAGTTATCTCGTTGTTGCTTGCAAATTACTCGGCACTATAATCACCTCTGTTGTATTCAGCCTTCAGAAAGTCTTATAGTAACATTCCTGCTCGTCCCACTTTGTGTGCCAGTAATAAAGAAACATGCCAGTAGCAGCACTTAGGCGAGGCTGCACATCACACTTGGAGCCATGGGAGCACAGAGTAAGTGGAAACAGCTAAGGTATAGCTCACTGATAAGTTAATCATCCCTGGGAAATACTCTTCTGCAGTTCCAGTCTAAGGGGATAAAGCTTTTGATCTCAGACTTACTGTGTTATTTTCATGGTCCTTTATATAATTTCAGGAAAATTTTACATTTCCTAATTTGATCCATGTGAAAACATACCACGTGAAGAGAGGATGCTTCCCGTGCTGGGCATTTTCTTTTACAAGAAGGCAGAAAGTTTTGTCTTTAAAAGGAACTATTGGTACAGTCTTTAACACTGGGCTAGGGCTCAGAAGACTCAAATCTCAGTCCCACATTCGCACCAACTCATGAGTTACTGTAGAAATACGTGTATGCACTGTGGACACAGAGGTTTGCTCAATACTAAGCTGATTTTTGTCATGCACTTAATTAGAAAGGAAATAGAGACAAAAACAAATACTCAAACAAAAAGTTGTTGGTGTAACACTGAAAGCTATGCCACCATCTTGGTACTAGAGAACTGGCTCCTCTGACCAGAGCAGTGCCATCATCGTGGTAGAAGACCAAGATTCAATGACTCAGTGTGTTTCTGAGAAATTCACGGCCTTAGAATTATCAGTAGTAAAGAAGGCAGTGACATTTCTGAGCAAAGTTCTGAAAACTACTCCCACTTAAAATTGTAACTCAGATCTACAGAAACAAAATTTAAAGATGGTGATATGATAGCAAGAAGCATTTCTGAAAAAAAATTTCTATTCTCAGACAGTGTTGCTTTAGAATAGTGCCCATTTCTGCACCCATACACCACGGAAAATACCAAACAAAAGTTCTGTGTGATCCGAGACATTTATTAATCCATTGCTTTAAACAGCAACCTTGTGGAAGCTCAGTTGACCATGTAGACACATGAATTAATTTTGGATTTGTTCTGTTGGATTTTATGTTTGTCTTTATGCCATTGTCATACTGTTTTCAGTACCGTAACTTTGTGAGACACTTTAATATCGGAATGACATATCTAACTTTGTTCTTCCTTGAGGTTATTTTAGTTATGTAAGGTAATCTGTGGTTTCCTAATTATCATTCTGTGTCTTTAAAAATTACATACAGATTTTCCTAACACTGCATTTCATATGTATATTGTTTGTTTATTTGCCTGCAAAAAGCTATTTATTTTGATACCCTATAAATCTAATGTATTTGAAAATATAAATATTGCTACTCTTTTAAATGTAGCCATTTTTAATCGGAATTCCACTATGTTGGCTATTGTTGTTGTTGTTGTTGTTGTTGTTGTTGTTGTTGTTTTTACAGAGTTGAGAATCAACCCTAACATTCAAGCATGCTAATCAAGTGTTTAGCTACTGGAACTAGAGTTATGGGTAGTTGTGAGCTGCCCAATATGGATGTTGAGAACTGAACTCTGGTCCTCTGGAAAGGCAGCAATTATTCTTAACTGCAGAGCCATCTCTCCAGCCTCATCCTTAAGATTTGGAGTGCATCTTTTTTTCTTGTAGGAACAAACACAAGTAAACAATCTTCAGAATCATAAATTTTGTGATGTTTTCATTTTGTAACTGATCACTCCACAGTTTTCACTGATGTTTGTCCTGATAAAATATGCTTATTTAACTGAAGAAGTCTCTGTGTTCCAAAAATGGGTTGGAAGTATTTGAAGGGTAGGAAAGGTAACCTAGAGACTGGGATAGAAATCAAGATCCACTGGAAGCCATGTGCATCAGACACCATGTTCTTTCCCTTACAGTTACACCCCTGTTCTTGTGAGGACACTGTCACCCACATGTTATAATGAGAAAACTGAAGCCAGAAAGATTACTTGGTTGAAATTCTGGTCATAAAGTTGTATTAGTTTCTACAAGACTCACCATCTGTATTAACAATAACAGAAATCTAGAAACTAATTCCATGTTGGAAAGAAAATTCTTACATCTTATATACGTACTTATAACGTGTAAATATGCTTTTGGAAGCAAGTCTTCACCACATGGTGCAGGCCACCTGCCAACATGCAATCCTCTTGCTTTAGCTTCCTGGGCGCTTGATTAGAAATGTCTGTCACTATGACTGACTCCTCTTACAGCTTTTACATTAGTGTCTTTGAGTTCATATTTAGAAAGATAGATGAGAATCACAACTCTGGAAAGTTTAAAATCAATTTGAGAAAACTGACTATAAACAGAAAAAAAAATCTTGAAAGATGTTTTGTTAACTAAATGTTACAAACCACAATGAGGAAATGAAGTGAGATTAGACAGCAAATGGATGCCACGTCTATGGAATTAGGGGTTTTGAAAGACAATCATTCCATTCCTGGATTGTATGACATAGACATGTTATCCTTAAAACTGGAGAGTAGCAGTGTGTCCTACCCCTAGTAGGTAGGTAAGTTACATAAACATGGAAAGATTATTTGACCTTCCTTATATCAGCTCACTTGTCTATAAAATAAGTGCTTGTCTTTAAAGTCGAAGTCCTTCTGATAAAACCATCCTAGGGCCAACGGCTATAGTTAGTTTGAATTCCAAAGGACAAAAGGCATGTGTGCTCTAAAGTACCTATTAGAGACAGAAGCACTGGTGATAATGGATGAATAAGAAATAAAATATTCTGTCTTCATTGGAGATAAAACAAGATAGAATAATACTTTTTCCACTATAACTAAGGGGGGAAATCAAGGTTTTTTTGTCTCAGATTTTAATTATTGATTTTTAATAAATGGTATGCATGTATATGTACATATACATCAGGTAACCTTCATCATTAATGATCAATTTCATAATTCAGGTCCAAAGATGGATCATTTTATAGTGAGGAAAGTCAACATAAAGTAGACTGTAATGGATTTATTCCCAGATTTAGCTGAATGTTCATTCACATGCTGCCTAAATAAAAGCTTAGATAACAGTTTTCCTCTCTGTGGGATTCAGTTTCTCAAACTCAAAATGAGTCTACCCTGACGACTGCTAAGTTCTTCTAATCTAATATCCTCCGACCACAGACATGTATTGCTCACCAACATTACTTCCCATAAGCAAAACAATCTGGAATGGATCCCTTTTCTTCTCCCCAAGTACCTTTGAGGTAGTAAATTAAATTGTTCTTTTTGTTTTTTGGAGCTGGGCATTATTATTAATGACTGAAGAGAGGGGTGGGGGAAGTGACTTGGCACAGGTGACACATCTAATAAAGGGAAGGACCACAGGGAGAGCACATTAGTCTGTGTCCTCCACACTCTTTCTAGTCCATTTCTGCCTCCCAAGTCTTCTGGTGCTGCCAGTGATGACTATGACGGTAGGTATAGCTCATGGGTTTTTTTTTCTTTTCCTATATGAAAATGAGAAGATGTAGGTAGGAAAATCTGATATAAAGAACCTCAACAAAGAGACTGGGAGAATAACATGTTTTTCCTATTGTAGACTCTTGATCGTTTTAGGTGAACCTCAATGCTAGTATTCCCATGAGTTTCTAATCTTAACTAATCTCACTTAAAATTGGGGACAATACAGGCCTCAATGTGTGTCACACTAAGTGTCTTCTTTGTCAGAGAGCCCCTGTGACATGATCACTGTAATTAAGTGTCTACAACTTTGCTAATCAATTCTCCCAGTCAGTAGAATATGAGGGTTTTTTTTTTTTTAATTTTTACTGTCAGTATCCTTATGGTGCCAATCTGTGATTTTCCAGTCAGAATGCACAACCCTAGAGAGCTACTGAATAACTATAAGCCTAGAAGAGCAACTTAGCTAAGAAGTAAGCCATTGAGCTCTGAGAGTTGGCACGTCAACACATAGCTGCTGTTTGCTTATTGAGAACGCCTGAGTGAATGCTGAACTTTCTGCTCCTTAAGATCATTCAGAAAACAAATGCAGTCGATTTTTCATGACAATGATTCAGACAGAATCACCAACATAAGAACCGGAATGGAAAGAGCCCGGAGAATCATCTGGTCCAATGCCTTCATTTCAAAAGATGATGAAACTGATGACTGAAAAAGACACAGCCCAGTTTTTGGTCAAGCAGCTCCTGATAGCAGGCAGAAATTCAGTTCAACTCTCTTATTCTGAGACTAATGGTTCTCTTACATGTAAGGTTAATTTATGACTTAATGGCCACATCATTGGGTTTGTCTTAAAAAGACTTGCAAAACTTAATATGAATGACATGTCACAGATTAGAATGAAAGGGAACTTTTCTTTCAGTGCTCACAACCACATGTAAGCCATACTCAGCCCTTTGAAATGCCCAACTTGCAAGCACAAAAGCCTGACAGCAGAAGAATAGGATTCTGCACACTTTGCAGACCATAGCACGAGCGTTCCAGCTCTGAGCATCCCAATAGGATTTGTCTTCTCTCCTTTGAACCTTTTCCTGCCTCTGATCTTTTTAACTTTAGACGACCAAATTAATTATTAAATCTTTGTAAATGGTTATGAATGCTTTCTTAAAAAGTCTCCGATTGGCTTGCAGGCTTTTAAAAAAAATAAGTATTTGGCTGGAATATTGGTAGATAAAAGGGTCAGAATTCTCTTCGGAAACTGTAGAAATGACATAAAATTACAGAATTCTTCACACCACTCCTGAGATGCTCCACTGAACACCAGGCAGTGCTATTTGCAAAACATCGAATCTTACAGCAGATTTGACTCTGGATTTTCTTCACCTTGTACTCCAAGACAGGAGCCATCTTTAGTGTATGTTTTCTATGCTGAAGCACCTGATAGTTGCACTAAAACTTCTCTTAATTAGTTCACCCTTTGGACTTTAGCTTTAGTAGTCAATTAAATAAAACTAGCAATTCCTTATGGAAAATTTCATTAAGCTGCACGTTTTCTTTAAAAGCAACTAGGGGAAGATATAGTAAAGAAATGAATTCGCTTATCATATATATGTATATATACAAGTTTTATATATATATATATATATATATATATATACATACATATATATGTATATGTGTGTATATATGTATAAACATATACATATATATCTATACATATATATGACTAAATATTGGGAAAATAAGTCAGTAAATGCTTATGTTTTTTATCTACGCATCTCACTTTATATATTTATATCCTGCTAAATTACTTGTGAACAATTATACATATATAATGAAATTTAATAATAGACTATATTTCTTCTGGCCCTTGACCAGTCTCCTTTCCTTGGCATTTAAAAATTGTATGTAAAACAAGAACAGCATGGCACAATGACTCTGGAAGTGCAGTAGTGGTAACCACCTACCAACAAGTCTCTAATTGGTCTTAAGGTCTGTTCTATAAGAGGGAAACCCAGCCAACTCTCCAGGGCTAGTGAACTCATGAATCTTAGAGAAGTATCTACAACTACAACTTTAGTAAGACATCATCATTCCTAACTTTACTCTAAGTGTTTGCAACAGGTACGGACCATTACAGAAAACCACACCAATCAAGATGCAGAGTTGTGGAGCTCAGTCCCAGCTGATGCATCTACACAGCGCTTTCTGCACATAAAGCTCAGGAATCACTTCGGAAGAGTGCAGAAAGCTTGTAAGAGCCAGAATATCAAGGAGTTTGCTGTGAGATTGTGTCTTCAAAAACTTCAAGAGCAACATCCATGAAATATCATCAACATGGCTGCTTAAAAATGAGCTGAACCAGGACAACATCAATACACATGTTAACATGGAAACAGAGAGCTCAAAAAACTAAAAACTTAGACAAAGTATCTCAGGCAACGAAGGAATGCTGACAGCAAGATAAATGGTCTTCCTTGGGGGGAAAAGCACAGCAATGGATTATTCAATACCAAATGGTCATCCCTGAAAACGTATGCGTGCAATTATCATTATACAGACTGAGGAGGTTGTATTTATGTACCTAGGAATACACACACACACACACACACACACACACACACACACCACATCACATTGTATATATACGTACATACAATTAAAGAAAAAAGGCCATGAAGTGAAAAAAAGAGCATGATCACATGGAATGGGGATACATGAGAGATTTTTTGAGAGAGAAATGGAATAGAGAAATTATGTAATAATAATCTCAAAAGCCTGAAATATTTAAGAAAATTTAAAATTGTGTGTACATGGTACATATGTATATACTATATATACACATATTTCAATTTGTTTTTATGTGTATATAAATATATATATATACACAATTTTTACAAACAATTTATATATGTATGCCACTATATTTATTTTCCTTTATTTTTCTGTCCATTGAGAGGTAGATGTAAGTCTCGAAGGTATGAGCACATCACTGGACTAAACATATGCCAAACTATTTAGCAGGTAGTAGGTATAAAGACATAAAATATGATTTTTCGCCTCAAAGATCTTACTGTCTTGTGGATGAGCTCGATTGCTTTAGTGAGTACTGAATGAAACACATGCTAACAGGAGGTAGGCTCATGCAGGCACAGTTAGAAGGTTACACTTCTCAGTTGAAGGGAACTTGCCAGGTTTCATTAGAAAGGAACATGAGAACTGTCCACTCAGGGATAAGTGGAATAGAACCTTCCAGAAATAGAACTAGGACAGGGTTTCTCAACAGAAGAGAAGAAGGAAGCACACAGGCTCCAAACACCAGAGTTATGAAGTCCTCCATTGCAAGGCCTGTGTCTTGCACATTATTAAATTTCATGGGACAAGTTCATGACTAACAAAAGCAAGTTGATGGAACAAAACAAGCAATGGATGTATGCAGTAGGTGACGTCAGGTTTGGGCTTGGTCTCGATTTTACATGAACTTACTGAAAGACACAAATCTTTTTGCTCTGAGCCCATGGGCCTAATTGCAGTTCTGAGAGTTTGTTTTTGCAGTGAGGTCATTGAGGTCTCTGGAATGTGACGCTCATTCACAGACCACACCAGTTTCCACATTTATCTCAACAGACACCATGGGCACACACTCTGTACACAATTTCTTCTAAGGGACAACCATGTTACCCCTTTAACTTAACTAAAAATACACAAAGAAGGCTATGAAGGAAACAAATGAGTCAAGGAAGACACAACGTAATAACCTTGTAATAATTTTGAGAATATGCTAAACATAAAATCTGGAAATCTGTGAGGTTTTCTTTTGCTCAGCGAGTACCCCATCTTATCCTATGACAATCTTGTAGGTATAGTAATAGTCTCTGTTAACTTCCTAAGTGACGTGAGAATTCTAAGAGACAAAAAGTATAGTGCAGGAAAAAAAAACAGTAACACCCTAGTAATTATAGTAAGAACAAGAGAAGGAGAAACAGTCCTCACATTTTCTTTTATCCTTAGACGTGTTTAGAAGACAGACACTTATGTAAGACATAGCAAGGTTGAAAAGAGCCAAATGTCTCAAAAACAGAAGAGTGATTAGAATCAAATTCATGACCTTAAATTGTGATTCTTGGACTAAATAATGAGAGAACCCTCGGTTAATTGCTAACTTATTGTCCCTTGATCACCACCAAAGTAAGAATAGAATCACTGACATTATAGTTTTAAGAATAAGTGAGAAAATACATAAAATTATGACACCACATTCTGTAACACATAATATATGCTGAGTAAGTAGAAGCTGTTTCTGTTGTGATCTGACAACTTGGAACTTTGCAATAACATTCCCATTGGGCAAAAAGCGAAGGTGAAAGGAATCATACTGTTTTCACCTGATGCATACAGTGGGGCTTAACATAGTATAAATTATCAGTAAATAAATATCTTTAAATTGGTTTGGGACTTTCAGGTTCTATCTGGACAAATAAAAATAACACAATCTATAGAACAGGGTGTTCTATATATTTCACATATTTGTGAAATAAATATGAACAGTAGTATACTTGTCTTTGTTTCATTTGGAGTACGTAGTATAACTGTAAATAAAGAGATACAAGGAAAATGTTAAAGAGAATATACTGAGTATCCTTTGAGGTACCTCCTCAAGACCTGACAGAGCACAGGTGTGACTGAAACTCCTTAGTAGGGCCCAGCATTCTTTTATGTCTTCCCATCATGCACAGAGACAGCCTACCTACTGTAGCTACCTGCAAAAGTGAGATCTGGGAGCAGGGATTCTTCTCAAGCTTAGACATCTGAAAAATAGCTCTGCTTATTTCATGTTTGCTTAAATCAAGGTACAGACTCAATCTGCCCACTTAACCAGACACAGAGAATATCTTACACCTATGTTTTCCTTTTGCAGTCAAAACCAGAAACATGTTCACGTTGTCCAAAGTAGTTAGATAGAAAAAAAAAAAAAAAAAAAAAAAAAGACTTCCTTACTCGGGGCCCGTGGGATCTCTCCCAGGTGCAGCTTTCTTGTGGCTAACCAGATTTTATCTTCTGGATGACTAAGGTATGATTTGGATTTTTCATAGGAAAGTCAGCTTCTTACTTTGTATGAATTTGATTTGCATCTTAGTCATTTCCTCTTTCATCCACTAGGCTAGGAGTTCCTAGAAGGCAGGGACTCTCCCAAGCACATTCTATAAGCTGTGTTCTAGAAACAGACATTATAATCAAATGTGGGCTGGAAGAAAGGAGGAGGAAAGAAAGGAAGAAACAGAACTTAATGTTCACATGTAAGAAAATGAAGAGTAGTGAGAGGAAAATAATCTCTTTTCAGTACAGTTCTCTGCCCGGGATCATGGACAGCACAGGACAGCTCTCTCCTGTCATTTAATTACAGCCCGTTCTCCTGGTGCTTTTACAAGACGGATGGAAGATGGTCTTAAAGAGCTTCATGATTTTAAATGATCAGCCTCTGAGTACTGGTGCAGGCCAGGCTTCAGTGTCTTATTCATGGAAAGATGTGACTGAGACAAGCTATTTCCCATTTCCACCAGTGAACTCAAACATTTGTTTTGCCTCACTATTAATCTAGAAATCCACTCCCCCACCCCCTTTTTTTTATAGGCATCCTGCTAAATTTCGGAGGGTGGATAATGAAAGTGTGGTTTCCACTCTGAAGGAAATCAGATCTCGTTGAGAAATCCAACCTGCATCAACATATAAATTGACGGATACACAAGTAGTTCAGAGAGGATGGAAGGACAATTAATACAATAGAAAGATTCAGGTAGTTCAAAATAGAAATGACATTTAACTTGAGTCACATGTGCGATTGCCTTGTATAGATTCAAGGGATGTTTGAACCATATGAAATATCTTTTAAAAAAAAATCTTAGTTTTAAAAGTAAATTTTTGTTTCTTTGTTTCAGAATATTGGGATTCCAACTCAGTATTGCAAGTCCTCTACCGCTGACCTAAAACACCTATACCTAACCCAAACACTCATAACTAAGGTTAAGAGTCTGAAATAATTAACTCTTAAAGTTGCTTCATATTTTTTCTGGGATTCTAAAAGATAAGCAAGTATTGGCTACACATTTTTCTCATGTGTTTTCTTGTTTCAACATCTGATATTGGCACTTTGCCATCTAAACTTTCATTACCCACATGGCATTTACATCTATTTCTCAACGTTATATACAAACTGGTTAAAAAATCTTTAAATCATTTATTGAGCCTTATTTTGTATGAGATCACACTTCTCTTAGAGAACACAGTCAAGAAAGAGTGAGATTTTATCAGTGTTCAGTCAAGAATACTTAGCATGTATTTCCTATCTGGTGTCTAAGGACCCAAAGTTTCCAAATACTTGTGTTATATCTAATATCAGATACTGTTGATAAGACTTGCTACTTTCCAACAAACTACCCAGGGATGTCACCTCATCCCCAACTCACAATGCAGGAAAACAGCTTTCCCAAGCACCAGGTATTAATCAAAAGAGATCTTGCAAGCCAAAGAATGGAGGAGCAGATGAAGACATGAGTTATCTTGAGAATCCCAACACAAAGAGCATCGGAACTGAGAAATTGCTTTTGATACAGGTGAACTGCCTCTACCACCCACAGTGAATCTTGGATTTAAGCTCAGTCTACTTGCAAAACTGGGTCTGAAAAGAGGAACTTCAGAGACACCTGGAGGCCATAGTAGGTGAAACCTTTCAATTTAAAGTTTGCATCAGGTTGATTTTCTTGGAAGCCAAAATGTTATGGGGCTGATGAGATCACCGCAAGAGGGGAATGCCAAAATAGTGTGAGTTCCTGGTGGTAGAGCTGTATTCCAAACAAAACAATACAAAAACAAAAGAAAGCAAAACAAAAATTATGAGGGGTGATTTTAAAAGCATAAGCATCTTAATTCTGCTACTTATGTTTCCAACATGGCTACAACCAACAGTTGAAAAAAACAAGGTCATTTTTCACATGATCTTTCTACCGCCTTTAATCAAAAAATGACAGGAATATGACAAGCCAGCCTCCAAACAAACCCACTAAATTCAAAACAATCCCATAATACTAGCTAAATACCTGAGTACACTGTGATCCCAGAACCAGGAGACTGAGATACAAGGCTCAGGAGAAAAAAGAAAGAAACTAAAAGACCTCAGAATCCTGAGATGAAGGCCGCAAAGCCCAACTTCTAAAGTGGCAAGCATGCTTGAAAAGATTCAGCAATGACCAGCCCTGACCTCATGAGCCTCTCCTTCATCTTTGGCCAGCTTTGACCCTAAAATTATTCTTCATCAAGAAGAGATGCATCTTCACTGCCACAGAGTTCCACTATTTGTTTCACCATGAATTATTCTAGTTCCCCTTCATGCAAGAAAGCTTTCCCAATTTTTGCAGAAAGCCTCTGTCTTTTCCCTTGCCTTTGTTAATAAAACATCATTCCTTCAGCCAGCACTCACAGAACTAGTCTCTCCTCTTCCACCTGAATAAACCTAAGTTTTCAATAACTTAACAACGCCATCTTTGTCACTTTTAATATGTTACTTCACTGTCTTACTCAATGCTGGATGTATTCAAACATGATTTGGGGACCAGTGAAATGGTTTAAACGCTTGGCACCATGAGTTGAGCTTTAGGACCCACATGGTCAAAAAAGAGCCTTGACTCCTGAAAGCTCTCCTTTGACACTCACAAGACTACATAGACACACAGACAGACAGACAGACAGACACACACACACACACACACATACACACACACACACACACACACACATTTTTAAATGATTTCAAAATTCCCAACTTAGGAAAGGATACAAGTTATCTCCATGTGTGTCTTGATAAGCTACTATTTAAAAAATAAAGTTAATACTTACATTTTCTAGCAGCCTTTCTTCTCCTGATGTTTCTCAGATAGGAGTAAATCACCTCCCTCCAGCCATTAAACAGACAGCACTAAGTGAGTCTCACTACTGTCTATAACTTACCCTTCTTCTTTCGGCTATGTACGCACATGCTCACACACTCAGGTTTTTCAGGGTTGTCCCTGCAGTGTCTGTCTGTTGTCTCTTTCCTGTTCCCCACTGTCACTGTCTGAGCCAGGTCTTCCATCAATGAATATATGGGCAATGCCACACACTGGCTGTGCCTGTATAGGTTCCCTCTTAATTCCCGGGCCTTGAGGAACTTACGTCAGCAGCTAGCTTTCAATGTTCACTGCCACAAGTTATGTTCTAGGCGCTGTCCCATGTGCTGACAGCTACAGAACAAATGTGTTTGCTTTCTGGCTGAGGCTTTAATGGGAGTAACAGGATCTAACAAATAAGAGTCGGATAGTGCAGAATGAAGCACTATTTCCTTGTCTGGAAGGTCCCAAGACAAGGAAAATCCTTGCTTCCTTCATAGTCCTATAGCATTTTTTATAGCCCTGTACAAATCTATAAACTGTGACTTACAGTAATTACTGTTAACAGCATGATGTGCAGAGACCACTTCGTGAGTCAGAAGGTCAGTATAAGAGCAGAAGGAAGGCAGAGGCATGCTGGTCTCTAACCTTCAGTGCTTTGTTTAATATACCATGAGGATTCTTTAAAAAAAAATATTGTTTCAAACACTATTTGATTGTGTTTCCTTTGGTTAATTTCAAGTGGACAACTCTACAAATATTTGCTGAATGTCAACTGTAAATTTAGAGTTGGACAACTCACTTTGAAGAGTGCAAGGGTTGGTGTGCACACATTATATTTACAAGGCTCTGGCCCCTAGGATAGGTAAGACCCATCATGTGCCCATCCAGTATATTTCTGTGTGGTCCATCCTTCAGTTCCCAAGGCCACATGGTATGCTTCAAACATCTCTGTAAAGTCAAACCAATATTTTAATTAAATCTAGATGGTGTATCTCCAGCTATTATCTTCTTTGCATTACTGGGGGGTGAAACTGGGGACTTGGGCAAATTAGGCAAGCATTGTTCCACTGAGACATACCCCCACCCTATCTATTTATATGTATGTCTGTCTGTCAGTCCAATTTTATTTTGAAACACGCTCTCACTAAATTGTCCAGGCTGAACTTGATCTCACTTCAAGGGGATTTTTAATCCTCTCGTCCCAATCAACCGAGCAACGGGGATGGTAGGCCTATACCACAAGGTTTGACTGAGATTTTATAAGATGTGCTTTCTTGATCTTAAAAAATATGGGGCAATCCCAAGCACCCAGAAATCCAACTTTAAGATATAAATAACGAATATAAATAGTGTGCATATGGTCGGTGCTCAAGTTGTGTTGCCCTTCCCTCTCGTGGCAGGTCAGTACTCTAAGAAATCACCGGGATCTCTCTACTCCTTGGCATACATGGCCTATGCAACCTGCTGCTTTTTGAGTGGGAGTGGGAATCTGAATTGGATGAGATGGCAGCATGGATTGGGTTATGCTATGTAAGACTCCTTCTTAGCAGCCTGGAGAGAGATTTTCCTGCTGATCTGGAGATGATCAAGCTGTCATGCTGTGAACTACCTATGGAGACAGCCACATGGCGATGCCTCAGAGCAGCGTGTAGGAGCCCAAAGTGGTCACAGCTAACAGCTAGAAAAAAAAAAAAAAAAAGAATACTACCTCCTGGCTTGACAACCACAAGGATAGAATTGCAGCCAGCAGCCTGAATGAACTTCAAAAGGAATCTTGGGAGCTAAAACATGTCAGGCACTGTGTCCCCAGCCTGGTGAGACCTAGAGCAGAGTACCTAGCTAAGCTGTACCCATCGACATCATGTGACCAAGAGCATCTGATGCTTTAAGCTGTCAACTCGAAATACTTAATTACATAGTATAAAAAAATAAAATGAATGAAATCTCCCTAAAGGAAATGAAGCAGATTGCTGAGATGGCCTCTTCACCTCAGTCATAGCTATGACTACCCACACTGTTCCCAGGAAAAAACGCCATTCACGTCACCAAGCATGCTCCATCAGAGATGCCGATGAGTATCAATCCGCTTCACTCAGTCCAGACCCCAACACTGTGCATGGAATTCCTACAAAGGTCCACTGTTTAGATGAATTGTTTTCAAGGCAATCTAAGAAACATAAAATGCCTTTAAAAAGATTCCATGAGCATCACAAAGTTCAGGTATTGTTTTAACAATTTGCCTTGATTTTTACCTGTTTTCACTCTTCACTCAATAGGAATGCTGTATTTTTTTTTTTTTTTACAGAAGAGCTAGATGATTCAGTGTTCCTTTAATTTGATTAACTGACTTTTTGTGAAAAGTTAAGTAATGTTAAATTCAATCTTTACCAATCATTATTATTTATGCAAGGAAAATATTTATGGCAAGTGGCAAATTTAATTTTAAAAGAAAATTGAATTTTATTACATAAGGGCTAAAACTCAGAAGAATTTCTTAGAGATTAATGACTGTAGTTTCCTCCTACACATGGTTGTGACACAGCACAATACAGTCCCTTAGCCCCGGGCTTTGTGTCATGCCCCCCACCAAGTCAGCACATGGGCAATTGGACTATTTCTGTCCATTTCGATTGGGGAGGGTTGGCACTGACTTACAGGAAGTTGCTGTGAACATAAATGGTAATCCTAACAAACCCAAACAAACCCAAGCTCATTCTACTCCCAAATGGACTCTCTCTTAGCTAAAACCCAAAAAATGCCACTGACTACTTTATCTCCATTCAATAGGGACAGTGATGCGGGGAACAAGGCAGCAACTTTAATTTTAGTCCACAGATCTTGCTTTTGCAAATTTACACACACCATATGAACACGCGAGTGTGGTTCCCAAGACCACAGAGGGGCCAACGGAAGTATGGAAGCCAGAAAACTACAGCTGCATGAACCTTTGTTTAGAGGAGGAAAGACAGTAATTGTATGTTGAATAAACCAGAGATGGTGTTTTGAGAGAGGAAACTGCCCCACTTGGGGACAGTAGGCTCCTGTATTTGAATACTTGGTCCCTGGTTGGTGGTGCTGTTTGAGGGAAGTTATGGGGCCTTTAGGAGGTGGAGCCTTTCTAAAGAAAGTGTGACACTGGGATCAGAGTTTTTACTTTTCTTTGCTTCCTGTGTGTGGGCGGAAAATGTGAACAGCCAAGCTTACTGTTCCTGCTGCTCGCTGCCAAGCCTTTGCCACCATTACTGATGCTATCTCTTGGGAACCTTAAGTTAAAAGTGAAGTCTTTCTTTCTTAAGGTGCTTTTTGGTCATGGTGTTTTATCACAGCGTCAGAAAAGTAACTAACACAAACCATACATGAGACTCTCTTGGACTAAGACAAAATAACCAAACTGAGGACTGTGGTGTGCACATGTGAGTTTGTGTTTGATAGGCCAGAAGAGAAGAACTCTGTGATTCAGCCTTAGAGTGGCATTTTGTTTCGTCTGTCTTCTCAGTACTTGTTTGTTCCCCTTGATTACAGAAGGAGCTCATTGCAACAGAGAATTCGGGTTTGGATTCTGTAACAAGTAATCAACCACTATCCAAAATTTAGTTAACCAAAATATGATGAGAAAACCAGGCTCAAGGCTTCCTCTCAAACAGTGGTTCTCAACATGGGGGTTGACCGCCCCTTTCACAGGGGTTACCTGAGACCACTGGAAAACATGAACATTTACATTACAATTCATAACAATAGCAAAATTACTGTTACGAAGTGTCAATAAAAATAATGTTGGGTCACCACAACATGAGGAAGTGTATTAAATGGCCGCAGTGTTAGGAAGGTTGAGAAACACTATGCTAGAACTATGTACTACTTAAAACCAACATGATCAAGATGGCGTCTCCTTCCATCACCTGGGGAGGGAGGTAGCAATTCTGTTACTTCTATTTCATGACTATGAGCACCTGCCCAAGGGATGACCCTCAGCCACGGAAAACCTCCAAGGGCACTGAAGACAGAATCAGGAAACAGAGTTCACTTTCTCACTTTTAACTAACTGGCAGTGGCAGTTTCCCCAACAGACTGTCCAGCTGCCTCAATGTTCTACCAATCGGAAAGCACCAATTCATCCCTTGTCTGTTTAAACCACAAATCAAAAGGTACAGCATCAGAGGATGTAAGGCAGAAGAAGAACATTCTGAATCATCTCAAATCTTTTTCCCCTTTAGACCCACATTTTAAAAAAATAAATAAATAAACCCACCTAGCTTGATCTCTTTGAATGTTAAATGGGGTAAAAAATTTTAATTATGGTTGAAGGAAATAGAGTCAAAATTCCAGTTCTGGAATGGAAAGCCTCTCAGTAGAGGCGGGAGGACTCAGCAAAGCCCAAGAAAGAGCTCTGGCTGCCTGCCTGCCTCTACCCAGATCCTGTGATAATCCCTGGACTCAGAGAGGCCCTGGACTTCCAACATCCAGGAAGTCGGTGACCCACTTTAGACAGGTGTCATAAAGGAGGACGTCACGGTCCCAGAGCAGCCCTGCCCAGCGGTATCACCTTAGACAAGCCTGTAGAGCTTCCTTCTCTCAATTATGGAAGAAATGTGCCCACCTCTTCTACCCTCAAAAACCTGTGTTTTCTGTAACATGTGTTACGCTCAGGCCGGGAGCAAGCTCTCATAGTTGCTGGCACAGAATACCAACCCATAACCACAACAGGCCTTCCTCATTCTGCTCTATGGGCTCTGGAAACACAATCTGCTTTGAAAGCATTCCCCAGGCAGAGTAAGATCTTATGCGTGTTTCATGCTAACTCTCCTTATCACATTTTCAGAGGCACACATGGTAAACAGCATTTGCTTAAGGAAGCTTTGCAATCCATTGCATTTGTAAAAGATTATTTTGAAAAAAAAATATTTTTAAAGCGGTAAATTTTAAGGAAAACATTATGTCATAGTGATAGCATCTGTTTCTTTGAGTACAACCAAGTAATCTTCAATGTTCTCTTCTATCCTTTACTAAAAACTTTCATTCCACTCCAGGCCCTGGGGTAGGTTTGGAGGCTCTAGAGGAGAGAGAGAGAGAGAGAGAGAGAGAGAGAAGATGGTGACGCCAGGATGGCGTAGATCACAGCACCATCTTCAAAAGACTAACTCTCACTCCAGAAAGTGATTTCACTAGAACTGATATTTAGCAGGAGCTCCCTAAAGTTCCAGTGTCACGTGACCGTACTGATATGTCAGACAAAAATATCCTCTCTAGTGCCCAGACTTACATCTCAGATCCAGAAACCCTGGGAATCAGAGCAACGTGCTGGAAACCAGTGTTTCCCGAGCATCTGTGTGCACTGAACTCCTGTGGAAGAATGACTCGACATAGATGGCCCACTCTCATTTCCTGATATCCAACTTGGAAGGACTGGGTTAAGAGGAGAGAATGAGCTCCCTTGTCCTACTGATGGCACTCCTGGGGGCCTCGGGCTTAGGGACACTGGGCCAAAAGAAGGTGTAATGAAAGCAACTAATTAGCCTGAAATCAAGATGACTTTGATGGGCTTGAAAAGCTCCCCGGTTGTTTCTAATGTACAGCCAGGCTGGAGAACCACTGGCTTACTTTTCAATGTTGCTTTCCTTGCAAGGTGCATTTAAGATTATTTATGTTGCTGACTACGTTGCTTGACAAATGTTTTCTTGCCCAGTATTTCAACTTTTTAGTGAAGTTATACTTCAGGTGACATGTCCCAGGAAGACTAGAATGATGCTGGCTTCCTGTTTATTTACTAGCAAGTGTCTTCTAGGCTAACCTGGTCCTCAGTATCAGAAAGCAGAAAGTTGTAAACTCATGTAAAACTAGGTAGATGTTAAAGGACACATGGATTAATGTAGTCAAAGCTATTCATTCAAAATAGTCTTTGAGTGTTCATGCTGTGTTGTGTCCAATGGTTCACACTTTTGTCTTTAAGAAGTTTTCTTTTCCTAAAAGACTTAAATTGGGCATGATGGTATATGCTTGTAATCCCAAACTTGGAAGGGTAAGAGGGGAGAATTACTGCAGGTGTGAGGCCAAGTTTGGACTGACTAGTGAGAATCAGGCCATACATAGAAAGAGCCCTAGACAACAACAGCAAAACAGTGTTCTGCAAGATGGTCCAGTGGGTAGTGTACTTAGAGTGCAAGCTGCACAGCTGAGTCTATTCCACAAATTCCACAAGATCCAAGGAAAGTGTGAAGAACAGGATTCACTCTACCAAGTTGTCCTGACCTCCACAGTTGAACTATGGCAAACGTGTGCCCTTACTACCATCTACACACTAATAATAATAATAATAATAATAATAATAATAATAATAATAATAATAATAAATTTAAAAAGAAAAAACTTAAATAAATAAAGCTATAGAAGGCTTTTCAGGCTAAGCAAGCCATAATCTAAATTGCTTCTTAGTAGTGTGTGGGACTCACGACAAGTTTCTCAATACAGAGAAGCTAGAAGGAGTCATCATCAAGTAAGCAGAGAAAAGAGGAAAGAATTTTTTAGGGAAAATACGAAAAACAAAGTTATAGAAGAAAAAAGATCCATTAGGATCTTAAAAGACTGCAATAAACCCCAGGACATTCCCAAAAGATTAAAGAAAGTAGAAATGCTATGGTCATTTTGAGAAGATGCTCACAGATTGCAAAGTTAACAAAGGAGGGATAGATTGCTTCATAAAGAGCAAGCTGGGGACTACATCACTCTTTATCCAGAAGTTTTAAGGAAATTCAGAAGAATATTTAAGAATGGTCAGTGGATTATTTTGCTATGAACCACCTGTCTACAGTCCCAACTCTATTTCTTCAGCTACTCCAGAATCTGAGGACATAACCCCTCCTACTTAAAACCCAGCTTTCTTTGGCTTGGGGATGCCTCCTACTCTTTGCCCACTCCTTGCATTTCCTGCCTCTCCTTCCTTTTGTCCCTGAATAAAAGTATTCTCAGAAGTCTGTTCTTCTTTAATAACGCTGTCTCCTTAAAAAAAAAAGAAAACTCCTTTCTGTAGCAATGACCCCAACCTCTTCCACAAACACCTACAATACCCCATGCTTGAGCTTTTGACTTCCAGGTGCCTTAGAGCTCATTTTTCAAGGTACTGGATAAGCACCTCCCTCCGCAGGTCTTATTTTATTTGTACCACCCATTAGTGAGCACCAGCCATTCTTTTAAAGAGCCTCACATGCTCTCTTGGGAAGCATTTTAATTCTAACTGAATAGGATTCCAAACTTTGAACTTCCTGACCCCTCTACTCCTACAAATGTCACACTTTAAGCTTTTATCTCTTTCCTGATACAAGAACTGTGACCCTGAAGAATCCGTCACGCTCATCCACATCTCTGCTACCCAACCCCAGGCTCTCACAGATTTCAAATTTTAGAGCAAAGGTTACAAGTGCTACCTAGATCTAATCTGATGTCTTTCTGGAAACATAGAAGGAATCTAAGAGAAACAGTCTGGAAAAGAAGGACAATAGACTTGGATCTCCTTATCAGTCCAGGGATACAAGCAGGTGTTTATCAGCTTCCTGTTTTCTGATGTTAATGGCTTTCTTGCTTCCTGCCCCAGCGTACAAGGATGAGTCCAGAGCAGCGTCCCCAGAGGTGAGGGCAGACTACACAGAAGAGAGAGCACTGATGGGGACACTCACGTCTAAGGGAGACAACCTAGCAGAATCCCAATACAAAAAATCCCTGCTTAGACAACACACCACTCTGTAGCATCTACAGGGTGACGGAGGAAATCAGTCCAAATGTCCTCAACACTGCCAAGCCTGTTAATCTCAGAATTTCTTAGGGAGGATGGTTTGAAAGCAACTGAGTCTGGACTAAACAACAACAAAAGCAAAAACACGGGACTGAATTGTCTTTGTCCTGAACCATGATCCTCAATATCTAGGTCTGTTAACCATGGGTACTACAGTTTTAGGCAGTGGGTCTCTGGGAATCATCAAAGAACCAATGTCAGCTAAGTGGGAGTGCCTGCCTTTCCTCACACTTAGGGGGGTTGTAAAGGGCAATTCAGGTTGTAGATATTAGGTCTAAAATTCAAGCAAATTTTAGTCATCTGAAGGCATTTGTTGAAATGGAGATTTTTGTTTGCTACAGTAACCCCATCAGAGGTCCAGCAATCTACACTGACTCTGATTTGCCTGTTCTCTTCGGCAGTTTAGGCCTCTGCTGGTTAATTTTTTTCTATCCCTCCCATGCCAACACAGCATATAGTTCTTTCACAAGTCCACAGGGAAAATAAATTAACTTCAAACATTCCTAAAGGTGATGCTCGTTCCTGTGAGGCTTCCTGTAAGCCCTAGCTGGAATCTCCCCATCCTGGAGTCAGAAGAGTTTCGCCTGCCTTCAGTCACTCATTCAACAAACATTCAGTTTTCATCTAAACCACTAGGTATTGAACTGTGCTCGGGGCTCTCTTGGAGAGGAAGTTGGCCCAGTTCTTGCCATAACCCAGCTTTAAATCAATGGTGAGAGGAACAGATAGGAGTCATAGTCACTCAAATTAACTGTAGACTTACATTTGTGAAGAAAGAGGGAAGGAAGGACATGGTTGTGGAGGCTTATACAATGGGAGGGAAGTTAGAGGAGGCTTCACAGAGAAACTAAACAATGAGCTAAGATTCAAAAGCTGAGAATGGACATACCTAAACGAAGACTTGGTCAGGTAGGGATCAGTCAAAGGGAAACTTTTTAAAATCCCAAAAAATGATGTGTAAGCCACTGAAAATAAATTATTGTTTTAAGGATAAGAATAACTTATGGAATGGTTTGGAAGGGCTGTTGGGAGGAAATGAAAATATCTGCATTGTGGAAAAGTCATTGACTGTGGTCTTTGGATGGTAAGTGAAAAAGCTATTTTTTGGAGAACGTAACCTGTCTAGTGATAATTTGCAAAAGCCCAGATGATGAAATGATGAAGTGGTGGCAACAGCAATGGGGTAGGGGGGTAAGTCAGGTGGACTTGGGCAGAAGCCACAGAGCATGCCCAGGGTGACCTCCAGGTTCTTAGGAAGAACACAGGAGAGTCTACGCGCCTGCCTTCACGCACAATAGACACTCTGACAGAGGGTTCTCATCTGAACTGGGCCGCACTAACTTTGAAGCTTTCTCTCATTGGCCCTGTTTTCTTTCTCTAGTTTTTGAGCGTCTTTTAATTTCTGTCACAAATTGGAAAGCATGCAAAGATACCAGGCAGAATCTCTTGACATTTGGCTCAGCAAATGGTAAGGGGTTGTCAAACATCTGCCATGTTTGACAGTTGAACTCTATTCTCTCTTCTAATATATATTAATCACTCAACAAACTGAAAATAAACCAAATAATATCTTCCCCACCAGCATATGAGTTAACTCCACAGTCCCTGGGAACAGTCAGTGTTAGGCTGAAGTAACACACCTTACCACATACAGCCTTAAAGTGGAATCTGTTAATGACCCTGCTCATTGTCTTTAAATGATATTGAATATAGAAATTCTCTTTAATTTAGGTGCGAAATCATCAATAGTAGGAACCACACTGTGCGTCTATGTGTGGGTCTGTGTTTCTGTCTGTCTCTATCTCTGTCTGTCTGTCTCTCTCTCTTCATCTCTCTTTGTCTTTCTGTCTCTCAGTCTCTTTCTCTCTCATGTGTATGTGTGTGTGCCTATGTGCGTGTGTGTGTGTGTGTGTGTGTGTGTGTGTACTTGTGTGTCTACTTGTGTCTGTGTGTGCCCCCGCATGCTCAACTGCATATTCTACCCATGCACACTGATGGAAGCCATAAAAGGATGGTTGGTGTCCTCCCTTGTCATTATCCTCCTTATTCCTTTGAGGCAGGATATCCCACTGAATTTGCAGGGCAGTTGGCCAGCCAATCCCACTGATACCCCTGTCTCCATCACCCACACAGAGCCAGAGGGATAGACACAGTCTGGCCAGTTTTCTATGCACTTGTTAGAGACTTGTCAGCTCTTCACACTTGTGTAGCAAGCACTCTTACCCACTGATCCATCACTCCAGTGTCATATATTACACATTTCTAAGACACTATAGAAAAGCCTCAAGAATATAATACCTCAACCTAAATATAATAAATACATGTGTTTCCTAATCTTTGGCATGGTGTTGATCACTGGTAAAAATACCAGGTATGGTGGCACAACTGTAAGAGGTTTGTATGTGAAGACTGGAGTTGCAGTGACACTATGGCTACTTAACCAGCTATGTAACAGTAGGTGCACTCAGCCTAAGGATCAATTAAGCAGGACTCATGGTGGCTCACGGGGATGGAATCAGCAGAGCCTGTGTGGGTTTGTGTTAGGTTTTCTGCACAAATGTTATGATTCTTGACTTGGTGTTTTGGGTGGACTCTGGACAACAGGACTGGGAATATCTCTACTCCTTTGCCTGCTCTTGGGTCTCCTTTTCTCTTACTGGGTTGCCTTGCCCAGGCCTGATGTGAGGTTTTGTGTCAGGTATTATTGTATCTTGTTGTGTGGTATTAGATTGAAGTCCCTCCCTGGGAGTCCAGATAGAAAGTGGGTCTTCAGGAGGAGGAAACTGGGGAGAGATGAGGGAGTGGAAGCTGAGGTCAGGATGTAATGTATGAGGGAAGGATAAGCTTTTTAAAAATTAAGGTAGATGCATTATTACATTTCCTTGGGCTTCGGACATTTCCATTACAAATATCAAAGTTTCAGCTTTTAAAGCCAAAGTGTCATGCACTTCAGAAATACTTTCTTTATTCCTTAAATAAGATTTATTTTAATGTAGGTGTGTGTATGTTTTGCCTGTAGATACGTATGTGCACAATGTGTATGTCTGATTCCTAAGGAGGCCAGAAGAAGATACTAGATCCATGGAAACTGGAGCTATGCACTGCCATGGGGATGCTGGAAATAAAGCCTGGGTCTTCTACAAGAACACTCAGTACTCTTAACTGCTGAGCCATCTCTCCAGCCACAAGCTATATTTTCTTTACTTTTATTTATTTATTTATTTACTTATTTATTTACTTATTTACTTATTCAAACATACCAGAAGAGGGCATCAGATCCCATTACAGATGGTTGTGAGCCACCATGTGGTCGCTCAGAATTGAACTCAGGACCTCTGGAAGAGCAGTCAGTGCTCTTAACTGCTAAACCATCTCTCCAGTCCCTTCTTTGCCTTTCTTGAATGCACAGAGAATAAATAAATCATGATATGCAGAGGTGACTATTTGACTGAGTGAATCTGAAACACGATGGATGCAGCCTGTCAAAGGGTGTTGTCCTGTAGCCAGGAAAACAAAGGTCTAGCCATGGTCAACCACTTGCTTATTCTCTGATCCAAAGCCAACCTTTTCTCCTTGTGTGCCTCAGTTTCCCCCTTGTGACTCTTCTCTCAGCGACACTGTATTTTATCATTGCCCTTGCTCTAGAAAGTCACAAAGAAAACTCTTCACTAAGTTATATCCCTTTCAAACTGAAAAAAGGACTAGAAATTGAATGCATGGGTCACTGGCAGTTTGAAAAGACCTCTTAAAATGAAAAATGGCAGCATGTAGGTTCTTCCTTAAGATTATGTCTATATCATTTTCTTGCCTTTGTTTGAGAACCAGAAGGAGAAACTCTATGTTCGGAGATGCAACTATTTCAGTGGTGAATCCTTAGCAATTCAACTGAAGAACCTGTGAGTCAGAGAAGAGCAGGTGCCCATCACCTCACAGACATTGCCTTCATGGTTGAATAACTTCAACCATTAAAAAAAATGTTCATGGCTCAAAGTCCACAGTATGTCAAGAAATTATTCTGTAGGAAATATTACCCACCACATCATGTATTTCACAAGAGACCGTTCTTAAATACGTGCCTTTGCCACTTACTGGTTTGAATCCCACCAACTACACATACAACTTAGAAGAGTAATTTCTGTCTGTAATACACCATGTAAACCAAAATTAAGCTATTATGAAAGGCTATCTTCATCTTCTCATAGGGTCAATAAATACAGAGGAAACGAAACAAAAAACAAACAAAAACACCCAAGAACTAATGTGTACACTAAACTGCAAGAGGCCATGGTTCAGAGATGCCCTTGCTACCATCTCTGTGTTTAAAATAGCACAAAACCACAAACTCATGTGCTCTCTTCATTCATGTGGATGATGTGTCCATGTTGCTTGTCACAGTGATCAGGCAGTAAAAACACAGAACCCTGGGTAAGAGACATCCCTACTCTGTATTTTGACACTGAATGAACAGAGTGGTTATTTATTGATGAGGCAATTAATTGAGATCGTTAACATTATCAAAAAAAAGAGACCAGATGCAGAATAGATGGAGACGACGATGAGCTTAATCGGGTACAATGACTGAGGAGCTAGGAAGAAAATCAACTGAGTCTGCCCAATAAACACAGATAAAGCCCGTATCTACTACAGAGCAGAGATGACCCATGGATTTTCTTTGAAAAGACAATAAAGAATCTCTTCCATAGTCATTGACTCAAAATAAACCCTCAGTCCACACCAAATCTTAACATATAAATGAATCCTTTTATTTGGATGTTGCCAATACACTGCTACAGATCACTGTATGACCCTTGTCTAAAACCCATACTGATTCTAGAGAGAGGAGCTGAAGCCACCTGCTTTCCATCTTTACTGTACGTGAGGCTTGCATGAGGCTGAAGGAGGCGCTTGATTCAGGAAGTCTAGATCTCAGACAGACTCCTCACAGATCAGTGCAGACATCTTCGAGGAAAGCCATCTTCCCAGCAAGGAGTGTAAACATCAGCTACTCAGGGATAACCTTGAGATCTCCCTGCTCTGAGAAGCCCTCTCCAAAACAAGATTCCAGTCAAAACACATGGCAAAGGAGAGAACAACCTTTGCGTCTTACATGAAAACCATCCAAACATGTAGGTGGTCCTCTATACAATATTTTATAAAAAACAAAACAAAACCATAAACACAACTATTATAAAAAGTCACATTAAGGAAAGATTAATGAATAATTTTGAATACCTGCTTTAGTAACTGTATTTTAGACTACTGAAGATTTGGGGGGAGGGAGGTAAAAATGAAATTCCATGAGCACTCTGCAACTGGAAGTACTGTTAATCATTTTATTTTGGCTGAATATTTTATATGAGACCTTGCCTGGCACCTGAGCTTCAAATGTGTTCTTCCTATAATAAAGATGAAAAGCAGGTGGCTTCTGTTCCTCCCCGGGAGAGGAGTTAAGCTTAGCAGAAAAACACAAATAAAAGAAGCCATTTCTAGATCAGACAAATAAGCTCTATGGTTTAGACTTTTGCTTCGTAAAATCTATTGGTAGAAAAATCTCCCAAGTGCATTCTGAGTTCTCCTCACCAAGCTGTGTGTCTCAAACTAGTAAGGAAACCAGCAAAAGGAGCAGGTAAGATCTGATATCACAGCTGAGATACACTGATGCTCTGTGCCAAAGGCCAG
Source organism: Rhabdomys pumilio (assembly GCA_030674055.1). NCBI lineage: Eukaryota > Metazoa > Chordata > Mammalia > Rodentia > Muridae > Rhabdomys > Rhabdomys pumilio. The sequence continues at coordinate 13,816,800 of JANHMN010000011.1, forward strand.
CACAAGCCAGGCATTGGGCTCAGTCCCTGGGATGAAGGAATACAAGCCTACACTCAATTCAGGATCCATAGAACCCCACAATTCTAAAAGTCCCAGTAATGTCATATTAACTAGTAAGGCTGAAGAGGCAGCGCCAAATGGACTCAGAGGCTGTATATATGCTAATTCATATACGCATATATGTAACAATAATAACTAAAGTAAAGGAAGCCATGAAATTCAGAGGGAATGGTGGGTGAGACAAGGAGAGCGAGAGGGAGGAGAGAGGAGAAGGATGCAAATACAGTACACATAGATGAAAACTTAAACACTGGATGAATGCTTTAAAAATATGACAGTCTAAAATAATTACAACTGGTGAGGCTTTTCTGAATGCTAGACATTTACATCATGTGTTGACTCTGAAGAAATGTGACACTGGCCATCAGTCTGCAGCCTTGCCTTCCAGGGACAACTTCTAAAACTCCAGACTAGCATGTCATCGCACATAACCTATTTTCTCTCCCGTCTGACCTTGAGAACTGACATTGGGAAAACTAAAAGAACCTGGAGGTCAGCGTCTGCCAGGATTCCCGCATCACCCCTTGCTCCCAATGTTTCCTGTTCTGTGGGTTCCTAGAAGGGTCATTTGCTTTCATTTCTAGACCTTTCTTTCTCTTCTTTTTACCTTTTGTCTTTTCTCCCTGCCGGTGTGGAAGGCTGCTTTGTTTCTGCTTCTTCTATAGAGTCTACTGATCTTTACATTGTTTCTGGGACAGGATAACGTGACCTTCAGCATTTAGACAAGCCAAAGCAAGTTGGTAAAGAGCAAAGAATATTGTCATTCTGTGTTCTAAGAATAATTCAAACAAGGCCATTCCTTAAGGCTGACAGGATGACAGGAGCTCCCCAGATTCTCTCTGCTTTGGATACCTTTACATTTCAGTGCCGCTTGCTAGGAGGGCAGAGATGGGGGAAGGGTGCCACCTAATGGTCAGAAATGGGAAAGTCCTCACTCTGTGGTGCCGACTTAGGTTTTTTAACTCTCAAATCACGTCGAAGAGAACTGTGTTTTTAAATGGCTTGAACACCTTCCAGGCACTGAAGCGAAGCCTGATTTTATGAATTCCCCATCTTAGCACTTCTCTGAGTAGTGGTAGAAATAGCAGTGTGATAAATTCCTTCCCAGTAAGATTTGAGGTGAAGGACAACCTTGTATTCTCCAGATAAAGGATTTGCAATTTCAAAGAGATAGGAACACTAATTATGCATATTACATGAAAATTAAAATTTACATAGCACCTGAGCAATAAATTCCACTCATATTTTCAGGCAGAGAACTAATTACTTCTCTTGCATTCAATCTTCCCTGGAAAAAGCTGTTCTTACAATTGCAAAAGCCAGTCAGCTTTCCACAGTTAACAGCAACAATTGTCAGAGCAGCAGTTTACGGGTCATTTGCGTTGAAATCACCTATAGTTCTACACTTTTTTAAAAGTACATCTTCTTGAACCCCACTCATGATCAACTGAATCAAAATTTCTGAGTCTGGAACTCGTGGGTAGACACTTGCAGTTTACCCTGTGGACCCTCCCCTCTCGGGTGGGTCCATTTTTCCTCTGCATATGAAACAGAAATAAAATGTTGTTACAGGGGATTGGCCTTTATCCCTTCAAGTTTCTTAGTCCAGCTTTCTACAGACAATAAGTCCTTTATCTGGGAACTTTTCTCAGACAGACCCTTTCCCTGAGTCCTTCACCCTCATCACCATATTGCCACACACAAAAAAAATTATATTCTCTTCTCCACTTTAGCTCATCAGATACAGCTCATCTGTGTCTTCATTGAGAAATTTGGGGAGGGCAGACTCTTGTGCAACTCTTTATGCCCCCCCAATACAATTTTAGGGTCTCTTGCACATAGTAAAGTTTACAGAGTTCAGTCTCAAACTCATGAATTTCAGCTCCACAATCTCCTAGTTTAGAATTAGTTAGCTGATGAGAATCAACCATCGCGGAAGCCACTAGAAAACTAACTTTTCACCCAGCCTGAAAGAAAACCAACCACTGGCAGAAGAGAGACACCCCTTGCTCCACAGTCAAATGCTGTGGTTGCAGTTGCCCAGAAATAACAGCAATCACGCTGCATCTGCTTGGCTCTCCGCAGTGCCCCAGGAATTCTGAGCAACAAAGAAGACAGCCTCTGTTCCACAGAGTAGCAATTGTGTCATTAAACAAATTGCTCCGTAGCATCAAAAGAGGCACTCTTTGTGACAGCCAAGTGATATAATTTGTCTTGAATCCAGACACTGGAGGCATCTGTCTGGAATTTGTGCGTGTCATTTGATGTTGCGAATTTTATCTGTGAAAAAGTGAAACCACAGCCAGACAGTGGGGGCAAAGCACAAACGTCAGGTGACTACTTAAAAATCATCATTTTTACCTTTTAACATAAATGCACAGAAACTGCATTGCTTACCAGAGGGGGGATGGGGAGAGAGAGAGAGAGAGAGAGAGAGAGAGAGAGAGAGAGAGAGAGAG
>JANHMN010000011.1:13819328-13854856 GCA_030674055.1 Rhabdomys pumilio
AGAGAGAGAGAGAGAGAGAGAGAGAGAGAGAGAGAGAGAGAGAGAGAATGAATCCCTGAGGAATCTGCTTTTCAGAACAGGCAAATTAATTTGCTTGAACAGTAGTTCCTACTCAAACTAGCGACCCCTTTGGCTTCATCTGACTATTTCCAAGACTCATGTCTCCTGGAACTGTTAAACAATGTTAGCTGTGTGTCAGCTCAGGAGGTGCTGGGACAGGGCTAAAGGGGTATGGGCATGAGAGGACTTGTACAATTCAGTGATGGTGTCAACACCTAACTGTTGTTTGTACGCCTTGCACCATGCTGAGGCAGAGGAAGGAGCCAGGGCGGCAGCTCTAACAGTCGCCCATTCCTTTCTACCCATCCCTTATCATAGTCTCAGTGAAAGTTCGTTCACATGCATTACTCTGGAAGAAACAGAGAAAGCAAGCTCAACGTAGGTAGGTATTCCTGTTTTTTCCTGCAGTGATGTTAACTGGTGTCTTTCCCAGCTTCTCTACCACCATGAAAAGAGCCCTCGGAAACCATGAGTCTACAGAAAATTTCCTTCCTTGAGCGGTCGATGTCGGGTGCATTGTGGCAGTGCCAGGGGAAGTGACTGGGCACCCACATCTAGCACCAACTCTCAAACCCCTGCCTGCCATTCTCGGATGCTCCTTAAATGATTTCCTCTACCCCATCTAGAAATTCACACTATGCCATGAGCTTATGCCAACTCTGAGGTCACTCTTAAAAACACACCTCCTCCCAGCCTCCTGTCTCTTCCCTCACCAAGTCCCCAACAATTCCTCAGTGTTACTGTGTCTCCCTAACTGTTGTCCCAAAGGCCAAGCATCATAGATCATGCCCTTCTGCAGGCAAAGTAGCTCCCTAAACATTCATCTTCCCAGTAATCATTCCAGATAATTATTTAAAAATGATTATAAACTTATTGAAAATGAGCTGAAAATTTTAATTTAGAGCAATAGAAAAGTTTAGAAAAAAGAAACCACCATCTTCTACAAGACTGCTAAGATTTTATGGCTTTTATTTTTTTATCATTTTCTTGACATTTGTTTTGCACAGTGGGTAGTATGGCACATTCAAATTTGGTTTGGTATTAAGAGGAAATAAAGTAACATTAGCATCCCTTTTCCATCATTGGAAAACTAGAAAATGTTGTACAATGGCTACCTATCTGAAATATGAGATTTGCTTATATCTAGTCCCTATAGCTGCTACTAAGTTCTTGATGTTAGCAACATCTCAAAACCTTCTATGTCTTCACCCCAAGACAAATCCCTGGAAGGTAGTCTACTAATCATCCTAATGACTTAATATGCCGTAAATTAAACGTTGCCTGGTTTTAAATTTCATAATATTTTCACCTGCTTAATAGTATCAGTGAGATTTTTCCATACCACTCTTTCAGGTGTGGCAGTGACTCATTCAATGTCATTTATTTAAAATAGTCACCCTGGGTATGTGGCTCAGTTGTAAAGCATTTGCAAGGCTATGGTTTGATTCCCAGTACTGAAAACAAGTTTCATACCTCCCTTGTATAAGCTAACGTACTTTTTGCAACTGTTAGGAGTACTTACTTGGAGAGTAAGCACATCTTATTCATTACGAAGATGTTATAGTAATAGTTTCAAATAATATACTTTAGGGTTAATTTTATAATTCCACATCTATTTTCTAACAAAGTAAGCTAACGAATATTTTTCTGATATAATAAAGATTTTTTTCAGTCGCTATAATGTTACTTGTATGCAAATGTTTTCAAGGATGACCATTTGGTACTGAGTAACCAACTAGTGTTATCATACGTTCTTAATACCCTGTCGATGGAAATTTGGATAACTTCCGGGATAACATTGTGATGCATAAGCTCTCATGGTTAATCATTTTAACCTAACCATATTGTTAGCATAAAGATTCTTCTTAATGAAGAGGCTTGTGCCACCCTGCTAACAAACGGGAAGAACATTCCTTTATCAGTTGCTCTGCACTCTGAAAAGAATTCATTGCTGATGTGAGAGCCGAACAACCAACCAGGAATCAGTGTTTGCTTACCTGTTCTTTACAGTCACCACCAAATCTGTGTGGTACTAAGACATGTCTGAGTACAAAAAGAAATACTATTTGTAAATTAAGCAGTGGATAGACACCATTCCAGGTGGACAAAGAACACACAGATATTGAAGGTCCAAAGTAAAACTGATAAACCTCCTAAATGAATATACACACAAAAATTCTCAACAAATTCCGGTGATCCTAGTTCAATAAATACATTAAGAAACTCCAACAACATAACAAAGTTTGTTGGATTGCGGGGTCCAATTTGGTTCAACATCTGCAAACCAATAGCTGTAATTCATCACATATGTAAGGACAGGGATTGCATGATCCTCTCAGTTGATTGAGAAAAGAATTTTAACGAAGGCTGTGAAGAAATTGATTGAGAAATTGATTGAGAAAAGTTGATTGAGAAAAGAATTTTAACGAAGAAAAGAATTTTAACTGATCCTCTCAGTTGATTGAGAAAAGAATTTTAACGAAGGCTATGAAGAAATTGATTGAGAAATTGATTGAGAAAAGAATTTTAACGAAGGCTATGAAGAAATATGAGTTGAAGACTATGCATGGCACACCTATCATGAACACTATAATAAATGAGGAAAAATCGAAACCATTTCCTCAAAATCAGGAGGGATACAAATGACCATTTTCTCAACTCTTATACAACGTTGTGTTACAGTCTTACCTACAACCATAACACAAGAGGAAAATAAAGGAGACACAAGCACTAAAGGAGAAGTCAAATTATCTAGATGTGCAGATAGTAAGACCTTACGTTTTAAAGACCCTAATGACTGCACGAGAAAAATCTTGACCTAATAAATACTGTGAACAAAATAGCATGAAACAAAATCAATGTATAAAACTTAACAGGTTTTCTCTATTCAATAAACTTTTTGCAAAAGAAAAATAAGGAAAAATTCTATTTTCAATAGCTTAAAAATATACTTAGAAATGAGCCTAGCCAAGGAGGCAGAAGATCTCTAAAACAAAAACCTGAAGACAGTACAGAAGGGAACTTAACAGGGCACTACAAAATGGAAAGATTTCCGTGAGTACGTACGCAGAGTTACTCAGCATAACACAAAGATACGTACATATCACAACAGCCAGGAAATGGAACCAGTATACATGTCTATCAAATAATGCTTGAATAAAGAAAATCTGATGTGTATTCACAATGGATTTTCAAAATAACAGCTGTCTTAGTTACTTTTATACTGCTGTAACAAAATACTAAGACCAAGGCAACTTAAAAAGGAAAGTACTTAATTAGACATATGGTTTCAGAGGGCTAGACTCCATGATGGCATAGTAAAAGGCCTGGCGGCAGAAACAGCTGAAAACTTACATCTTGCTTTGCATATAGTAGGCATAGGGAGAACACTGAGATCTCAAAGCCTGCCTCCAGTGATACATCTCCTCCAACAAGGTCACACCTTCTAATCCTTCCCAGTCAGGAAATTAATATTCAAACAAATGAACATAAAGAGAGAAACCATTTACATTTATTTTGTACTAACTGGAAATAATTATGTAAAGTCAACTAAACAAGATCCAGAAATACAAATTGCACATAGTTTCTCATATTAACAAAATCTATGTTTAAACGTGTTGCATACAGGAATGTGTGTGTGTGTGTGTGTGTGTGAGAGAGAGAGAGAGAGAGAGAGAGAGAGAGAGAGAGAGAGAGAGAGAGGAGAGAGGAGAGAGAGGGGAGAGAGAGAATGGGGAGCATGAAATGAAAAAGAGAATCATGACAGGTGAAGGAAAGATCTATGTCAATGGAGAAAAAAAGAATAATGAGATAGCTCAGAAGATTTCAGCATTTGTTGCGAAACATGGTGATCTGAGATGCATCTGAGGACTCACATGTTGGAAGGAGAGAATAGACTCCAGAAAGCTGTCCTTTTACCTCTGTGTAAATATTGTAACATGTGCTCATGCACACCCACATGCGCGTGCGCACACACACGTGTACACACACAGACACACAAGTATACAAATGGGGTACTATCAGCTGGGAGGAGGGAACCATCCATATAGGCAGATGGGGTGATCAGGTGAGGATGGTACAGTGGGAAATAAATATGATGACATTACTTTGTATGATAGCTTAAAATGCTACTTAACAAAATTCTTTTACTTTATTTAAAAAATATCATCCATGGCTACCAACATGGAGTGTATTTTAGCCTAGGAGATCAAATAAGCAGAAGTACAGTTCAGGGCTACTCAAATAAAATCATCAGGCAACATTTCCAAATGTGCTAACCATACCATTTCTTGGATTTCGTCAGTCCAATCCAACTCTGGCATGCTACAGACTCATGTCAGTTTGTGTTTAATTACACTAAGCCGCATCTATAGCAACAGTGAATTTCTGTGCCCTGTCTCTGAGTTTTTAAATCCAAAAGTAATTAAATCCTTCTGATCCCTCACAAACTTTATTCTGTGGTAGCCAGTGATTTGTTATTCTTCAGCTTAAATCTATGAGTATTACTGCATACATATATTGATAGACTTAAACTCTATAAATCTCTCCCCTCTTTACACCAAGAATGAGACATATTAAGCTTTATTGGTAAAGATCTCTGGGGGGAAAAGGTTTCTTGTTGTTGTTGTTGTTGTTGTTTTGTTTTGTTTTGTTTTTGTTTAGTTTTGTTCTGTTTTCAGCTTCTGCTGTACTACATTACTGATTTTCCTGTTATTCCCGCTGCATAACAGCCAAGAGGAAATTGGTTTTGAAGAATACAATGTTTCAACGATCCTGTCACATATCCAGAAAGAGTGATCCCTTCCTCAGCTTGTGACTCTGGTCCCAGCCTGGTGACCACATTGCTGTAGATCACCTAATGTGGATGCTGTACATCCCAGGCCTCACGCTCCCCTCATCTGAACGAGCATCTCCCAGTGCGCAGGTCCTGCAGGCTCCGAGTTTTCCTCAGCTTCAGGCTCTTGCATAGCACAGTTTCTTCCAATATCACATGCCAAGCCTTGGGTGCTGCAGCTTCTGCCAGTGGCCAGTTGTGGGTGGTTTCCTGCAGCACTGGTTCCATTAAATCTGCAGTAAGTCTTGAGGAGCAGTGTGGTACTTAGATTGCTCCCTGAGTACCCCATCATTCAAGTTTGTGCTAGTCCCAGGGAGAAGGCATTTTATGACTTGGGTTATCCATTTTTTCCAAAGCAATCTGGAACTCCTTCTGGGGTGCAGTTGGAGCTGTTTCTTAGCACCCTGCCTTCGTCCTGTGACAGCAGCTGCTCCTCGTGCATGGGCGGCTGCTGTGTAGTTTCCTTTACTAGCCAAGTCTGTTACTTCAATCGGCATCATCATTAGCATATCTTATATCAAGCTTTCTATTTTCAAACTACTGTGTGGTCTCTGTCTCCAGATTTGACTGTGACTGATAACACCATTCACCCTAGACAAAATGAGACACAAAGAAAGATCTTCTAAACCCCAAGGCTTGCAGGTTTTCACTCCTTACAGATACCAAGGTTATAGTCCCATAAACCTATTGATGAGGCCTATTGATGAGGAAAAGAATAAATATTTAATCTAATTAAATAATTAGCTTCATAATCACTTTAAAGCGTCCCTCTTCCAACTGATTTTCTTGGACACAGAGACAAAAATATCACACTACAGAACATGCTGTGCACTTCCCACTATACAGAGAAATGCTTTGGGACCCTACTAAGAAAAGAACTGGTGAAAAGTAACACTGCACATACCCAGCTTTAATCACAAAACATATTCTAGAAACCACAGTCAGTGCTCAACAAAGAGAAACCTGGCCAAAGGATATCAAGAAAACCCCAACAAGCATCACTGGGAAGTGATCTCAGGATATTAGACTGATTCACATAGCGCTCAGTGAAAGGATCACAAAGTTTGCATGGACACAGTCCCTCTGGCCTTCATTTATATTATGACTCAATCCAATAAGCCAAAGAGTGAAAAGCTTGCTTAATTCTTAATAGTAACCATGAGCCACTAAGTGGTTGTTTATAAAAGGATCTTGCCTCCTAAAACCATGACAGATGAAACAGGATGATTCTGTTTGATAGGTTGTGCGTTGGAATTATTATGCCCAAGGCCTCATTTTCATTCATCTCTAATAGTGAATAGATTGTTTATAAAGCCTCCATAATGGCCTTGACTCCTGTTAAATTATCAAACTCACTAATAGGGCTTAGTGGTACACACCTGTAACCTCAGATTTATTGATGTATTTTATTTATATGAGTTCACTGTAGCTGTCTTCAGACTCACCAGAAGAAGGTATCAGATTCCAACACAGATGGTTGTGAACTACCATGTGGTTGCTGGGAATTGAACTCATAACCTCTGGAAGAGCAGTCAATGTTCTTGACCACTGAGCCATCTCTCCAGCCCATCCTGTGCTGCTTTCTATACTTGCCCTATATGTGTTCTCCTCTATCTCGCAGACACTCACAAGGTACTGCCACACAGGAAACAATTTTGCCACTGCACACATTGATAATGCTCAAGAAGAAGTTGACAGACTTCTCGTAGGTAAAGAGAATGACCGAGAATGAAATGCAGGTCTCCCAACTTGCTAAAACGCTCTCTGTGCTCTGTCAATGGTGAAACGGAAAGGTTGTAGCCTGAGGATGTTGGGATAGAGAGCCAAGGAAATGGAAAGACTGTGAGTTACCAGCTTACAACTGGATGTGCACTTGGAAGCAGAAAATAAATAAAACTTTTGAAGCCTGGTTATTGAACCAACTAAGAATTGAAATTGCCATATACTACTTGAAATACACTTGTGTTATGTCATTCTGACAATTAAGCTAAAAATGAGTGCATAAAAATAGGATTTATCATACTTATTGGGTAATTAAGTTCCCAGGAGAATGAAGATGAACCATGTAGGGGGCTGAGGAGACTGATTGACTTAAGAAGTTAAACAAAGGCCAAATTTTTCTAGACTGTATGCTCTGCAAAAATTTAGCACACTTTACACAATATTTTGGAATTATTTTTTTATTCAATAATGCATTTCTTCAGTTACACCACAAAACACACATAGTTGTAGTTTATTTTCTGTGAATTTCTTACATCCCCCTGTGATGATAACTGACTAATGATCACTTTCTGTTTCGTTGCTAGTTTACATGGGCCATCTGCAGCTATGTTACTCAGCACTGCTGTAGACCGTGTGTCTTGGTGACACCAAGCCTTTGTGTTGGACACTGACTGCAGAGACGAGAAGGTTCTTCTGGGGGATTCTCATCTGTAGCACTGGGGCTTATTGATCTCTTCCCCCTGCCTACTTCTTTTACCAAAGATCTATCTCCAGGACTATACGGAATAAGGAATTCTTTACCTAATCACTTTCTGCCTGTAAGCTTATTAATGATTTTGTTGCTGTTCTTTATGTGTTGAAAAGGTTATCGATATTTCCATTTAGTTAGAAGCTTTTTTGTGTTTGAAGAAAATATATTCTGTTTTGTTAATGTTTTCTCTGCATCTGTTGAGATGATCATGCTGAGAACAAACATTTAAAACTTTATAGAAATCTGCCTCCATGGATAAGTTTTAAATAAAACCAGAGCTGTTTTCCAAGCCTAAACACCACATAACAATTCACACACACACACCCCACACAAACACTCACATATACATATATGTGTGTATATATATATTTGCATATACATGTATGAATGTGTATGTATATATGCATATATAAGTGTGTATATATGTATGTGTGTATATATGTGTGTATGTGTATGTCTCTGTGTATATATATGTATGTATGTGTGTATGTATATGTACATTCCTTTTTAGTTGTGTCTGATATGGTTCTAAATTCTCTTTTGGCCTTTGTATTTCTTTTCTTTTTTTAGAAGTTGTATTTGATTTTTTTGGAAGTAATTTAGTCACACTTGAGAAATCTCTTGTTTATTCTTTGTGTACAATCTTTAAAATCTTAATTAACATTTTTGAGACAAGTTTTCAAGGCTGGCCTGGGACTCACTCAGCTCAAAACTTACTCTAGCATTCTGAAATTGAGCATTCTAATATAGCAGTTCTCCACCTGTAGGGCAAGACCCCTTTGAGATCACCTAGGCTGGAAAGCACAGATATGTACATTGTGATTCATAACAGTAGCCAAATTACAATTATGAAGTAGTAATAAAAATAATTTGATCCTTGTGGGTCACCACTGATTAGGAACCATATTAAAGGGCTGAAGCATTAGGAAGGCTGAGAACCACTGTTCTAACACATTACATTCTAGAAGCTTCTCCAAGCTTCTAGAGCATGTGCTCTGTTGGGCTTCATAGCCCAGCGACTCTCATGAGGAATCATTCATTTAGGAGATTTTGGTGATAACTAACTTCAAGATCATAACTAACTATAATTTTGTTATACTCCTGGGATTTTCTTACCCTCTCAGACACTAAACCCTCAATTGTAACCAAAAGTCTCCTGACTCTTGACAGTATTAAACATGATCAGATGTGCTGGCTTGCTTCAGTGAGAAGTCTTTCCTGTAGGACGTCACAGGTCTTGGGTCTGTGTGACATGCAGGATGAGCCTGCTTGGCTGGGGCTCAGCCTACCTTCTAGCACACAAGGTGCACGGGGTTAGGTCCATCTCAGGCTCCACCGACCTTTGCTTTGACTAAACAGTTAACAGAATCCGTGTGTGGGGGCCAAATATAACTGCTTTAAATCCTATCTCTTTATCAGATCAGAGGGCTTTTTCCCTAAAAAAAGGGAAATAAATATTTCCTTTAAATAAATAAAAAATATGTAAATAAATATATTTAGAACCAAGCAGACTGCTTCTCTCTGTGTAATGATCTTGGTCTGTTACTCCCTTTCTAAGCAAGCTATGGCAGAAAGTTAATTAAGTACATACCCGCAATTTTCCTAACAAGAGAGGCTGCACATTTTAGTTCTCCCACAAAAACAGAGATTTTTTTTTCCATTTTATTAGCAAAGTAAAATCCACACGGTCAGATTTCAGCACAAATCAGGTTTTTTTTTTCACCAGGTGAGTGATTCATAAAAGAAGGAAAATACTTGAATGGTAGCAAAAAAGAGAAGGCCAAGCTTTGATTACAAAAAGCCCACTTTGTAAGTTTAAAGTGAGGCATAGCCGAAGGTCAGGAGGATAGAGAATTGGTGGTTGTTTCAGAAATGCAGGAGAAACCATAGGAATGTAAAAAACTATGTCGGGGTTAGAGAGCACATGCTGCTTTTGCAGACTGCCAGGATTTGGTTCCCAGCACCCTCCAAAGCTAATAACCATCCACTCCAGTTCCCAGGGATCCAGTGCTCTCTTCTAGCCTCTGAGATCACCTGTGCTTAAATGTAAGCAAGCAAAATACACATAAAACGAAGCAATGAGAATAAAAACAACCTTACATCAATGATATTATCTGCCAGACTGGATAAGCTCTTTCTGTACTGGAAAAGAAAGTATGGGAAAAGGAGAAGAACAGGGTGAAGAACGATTAAGCAAGACTGTGCAGTTAAATACTGATGCTGGTGGTCCACGGGGAGGCTCCTGCGTTTTGCAGAGTGTTTCTCTATTCTGTCTAGAAACAAAATTCTTTTCTGTCCTGAAGAAGACCCTGAGCCACAATGCCAACCTGCACCTCAGCAGGCCTGCCTGTCCCTTAGTGGGCATTAAGGAAACATCCATGACATTTTTGTTTATTGTGGGAACTCTAAGATAGAATATAGGCAGTTTAATTCTAGTCTTAAAAAATTAAAGGTATACTTTTTCATACCATAACTATATCTAGTTATCAGAAATTAACTTCTGCTTTATAGGGCTGCTTGTTGAAGAAACTGGCTGAGTTTGCTAATCACAGAGCACACGTGCTGTGACTTGGGTAATCTCTTACCTAGAAGCCTCATTCCAAGCAGACATGGTAGATTGAGTCTTATTATAATTAGAAAGTTTTGGAATTTTCAATAAAAATATTTTCAGAAGAGAGTGCTTTCATATTATAAATGTAACACATACTTATTGTAGAAAATTTCAGTAGATATATTGAAATAGTGTAAATTCCCCTTATGGATGACTAATGTTAACCTGAATATTCTTCATATATACTCTATTTTATCAGCTACAGATCTAACTATTCTTTCAATTACTATTTTATTTCTTATCTCCTACCTATTCTTTGTCTCTATCATCTGTCTGTCTGTCTATCTATCCATCCATCATCTATCTCCTAAATATTTTAAGCAGCACCAGAGATTTTCTTTACAAATAACCAACTTATTAGTGAACTATTTTGAATGTGAATAGTTGCACCCCAAGCTTTTCTTTTTCAGCACACACACACACACACACACACACACACACACACACACACACTTCTCAATCCTAGTCATATTTAACTACACCTGCCTGAACTCTCTGTCTACAATTGCTACACAGCCAGAGAAGAACCACAAAGCTCAGAATGTTGGACCAAGTGTCTTTACCAGATCTGGGAAGAATTTCACTTCTAGATTCAGAAATAAAACAATCTGTCTTATGGTGTTCTTACAGACAGGAGCCTATCATGACTGCCCTCCAAGAAGCCCAAGAAGCAGCTGAAAGAGTCAGACACACCCAACCAAGCCCTGTGGTTGAATTAAGAAAAGGCTGGAAGAAGCTGAGGAGGAGGGAGACACCATAGGAAGGCCAGTAATAGCAACTAATCTGGACCCCGAGATCTCTCAGACACTGAGCAACCAATCAGGCAGCATACACTAGCTGATATGAGGCCCCCAACCCATATACAACAGAGGACTGCCTGGTCTGGCCTCAATGAGAGAAGTTCCTCAAGAGACTTGAGGCCCCAGGGAATGGGAAGGTCTGGTGGGGGTTGGGCGGGGAGGATATCCTCTTGGAGACAAAGATGAATGGGATAAGATATTGTTGGAGGGTAGACCAGGAGGGGAATAACTACTGGACTGTAAAAAAATAAATAATGATAATAATAATAATTATAATAATAATAACAATAATAATAAAAAGAGCCTAGACAAAGTAAGAATAGGCTTGAGTCATAGTGGGGCTTTCTAGGTAATCCTTACTCATATGGAAGCTAAGGCATCAGTGTGCTTGAGCTCCAGAGACCATTTAAGGAGGAGTATCCCTCATATTTCCAGGAGAATTTAACCTTTCTGTTAATTTGCAAATTATCCAGAGACAGCAATGCAAATTTACCTAAACCAGATATAAACTTTCTATTGTTGACACTTACCAATGCAAACTGCACGGCAGCTAGTGATAACATCCCAGGGATGGAAGTTTGGAAGGTGTGGAGTGTGGGGAGTCAAATCACTCGGGGAGTAAGTGTTCCTAGGCGGAGGAGCCACACACTTCCTGTTGTGCTTGACCCAGCCTCTCCCTGGGCAACCTGGTAGTTCTTGCATCATTCCCCGGCACCTGTTTCCTCAGGTGGCAGTTTCTGAATGCCATAGTCACGAATGCCCCTGTTGAATGCCTTCTCCTCAGGTTCCCTTCCTTTCAATCTGTAGTCTGCAGTATCAGACACAATTTTTTAGCAGAGTGGGTTGAGAAAACAAACTTCAACAAGAAATCGCAAATTCCCCAATGAAGCAATGACGGATCCTTACAGTATGCATTTCCCTACTTTTTTTTCTTTTTTTTTTTTTTTGGTCAAGCAACCAAAATAGGAAGAAAAAATTTTAAGCTTGTTAAAAGTAGCCAGAGCTCTAAACAGCCTCGTCCATCAAAATAGTATGCATGAGAGCTAGGCTGGGAAGGAGGGACATTTTAAAAGATGATACGATTCTGCATTGGAAGGAAATAAAAGCTTTCCACACCAAAACCAATCCAAGTGACAACCAATCAAGTGACAAGATGCAGTTTGCTCACTTAAAACATCATGTTGGGAAGAAAGGACAATAGAAAATTTGTGGATATTATGTCTTTGATATTCTCTCAACAGGGTTTCTGTACATTTACTACCCATAGATCCCCAAGTACAATACCCTGCAACCAGAAACACAGGCAGAGAAGCCTGTTTCATAACCTCCCCTCCACCCTGCTACCCAGAATCACCTCTGCACTGTGCCCCAGAGCCCTTTGTTTCAGGTAAGAGTACTAACTCACCACAGCACCTGTCCTAGCCTCTCCTGACCTGGATCATTCTTCAGTGACAGGTTTATGAGAAGAGGCACCAGGAGATCAGAAGATAAAGAGATAAGAATGTTGGGGTCAAGAGGTTTTACACAAGCTATGTCTATGCCAAGGAAGCTTATTAAGAAGTACAGCAAGGAGAAAACGGGACAGAGTCAGCAGGAAAGCATGGCACCATGGGACAAAGTAAGCAAGGAGCAAGCCAAGCAATGCTGCCTGTGGAGAACACAGGGTATCTCAGGCATGCCACAGACAGAGCACACAGTGCCCTTGAGACTGATTAATTTCATCCTCTTCAGAGGTGAAAGTTCCCAGGAATGTAAACTTTAACTCCTTCTAGGCCCTAGTCTCAGACCCAGACTGGCCTCCCAAGCCTGTTCCTGAACAGCAGACTTGTTCTTGTTCTTATTGTTCTTTTTGTTGTTGTTGTTGTTATTGTTGTTGTTTGTCTTGTTTTTGTTTTGTTTTGTTGTGGTGGTGGTGGCAGTGGTGGTTGTAATTTTTTTCCTTGTCCTGTTACCAGGACCTCTGGGAAGGCTCGAATTATAATGCTCAACACCATCCCATAAGATACCCAGCTCTTGAATTAAGGAGCTTCCAAAGAAAGCAATTTTCAAGGTCTGTATTAATCTCTTCCATTAGTGACTGATATAGTAAGCACCTGTTAAAAATAGTTTTCTCCAATAGACTGCCAGAGATTATAATGACCACACCCTAGGCCAGGCCTCATGCCAGAGAATAATTGGCCAAGACAAAATTGACACTATTATTTTTTATGGTTTATTTTGTTGTTGTTTTGGGTGAGTTGGTTTGGTTTGTGTGTGTGTGTTTTTTCATCTTATTTTCTTTCTTTTCTTTTCATCTGTTTTGTTTCTGTTGTTTTTTTCTGCTTTGGAGTTTGAGCGAGGTGGGGGGGCCATGAAGTTGGGTGGGTAGCAATGTCAGAAGGAACTAGAAAGAGTAAGGGGTGGGAAACAATATGATAAAAAACATAATGCATACAATTTTAAATGAAGTGTAAAAACCTTTTTTAAAAAGTTGAATTTATTGTTAAAAAGCAGAAATAACTAGGGAAGCTTCCCTTTGTCTCCTGTGAAGTCGTGAAGACGGCTATTATTCCTCATTTTTAGAGAGCATCTGTTGAGGTTTGGTCGGTCAGTATGTATTGGAATGCTAAGTTCTATACAGGAAGACCTAGACCTATGGGTGACTTCTCACGGTTACAAGCTTTTGTTGTGCAAAACTTGTTTCTTGAGTTAAAACTATTGGCTAAATAAAATTTGAGACAGTGGATTACTGGAGGGATTAGAGGTAGGTGGGTTTGGAGTGACCTGGTTGGAGGAGGAAAGGCCAGGGAGGGAAGGAGGAAGAGGGGGGGAGGGTGGGAGAGGAAGCTACCATGAATGGAGATGACCATGAGCATGTAGCCAGGAGAAACAGCATGTATTTGGGGCATACCTCTAGAAAAGTGGCCAGACCAGCAGTTAAAAGAATAGATTAGGGGTTACCCACCTCTCCCCCAGTAATTGTCAAAGCCAAATAAAATAACCATAGTCTGAGTCTCATTCATTTGTAAGCTAGTAGGGTATAAGCTTAAATTGCTTGTTCTATAAGCATCCTTGGTGCATCCCTACAGACCCGCACAGGACGACTGAAGCTTCTTTCCACCTTCTGTTTAAGGTACTTCTCTTAACTGTCCTCTGAACCAGTCAAGAAAAGGATAATGAGGCTCTGAGTGGTGAAACAGACTCCCAACAGTCCACCATGCTGAGTCAGAACAAGAGGCAAGCGTTCTCAATTCTGTATGTCCCATTACACATGCTATTGCTAGTCTTCCTTGTCAACCAAAGTGCTTATATTTATTGAGTATATGGTATGCTTCCAAGTTTATGTTTAATGGCAGGAGAAAATAGTTTGCCAATCAGTGAGCCAATCTCTGCTTCGAGAAACTTAATGGTTACTCCAAATGATAAAATACACAGACGCTCACTTGAAAATGCAAGTCTGTCAACACTGATTTTAAAGAATGTACATTGTGAGGGTAGAGAGGGGTCTCAGTGGTTAATGCTTGTTGGTGGCTTACTGTTACCTGTACCTCCAGCTCCAGGAGAATGTGACTTCCTCTTCTGGCCTCTGGTGGACACCCACACTCGTTCACTCCCACCAGCCTCCCCCCCCCACACACACACAACATACTTAAATGAAATGTTTTTTTTTTTAAAAAAAAAACCACTGTAAAATCATGTTGTGCTTTCAAATAACAAAGTAGCTTGATTGCGTTGACAAGGAGGCTGAAAAGTTGCAGAGACGTCATATCACAGGCATGTCCCATGCCCCATGTCCCATGTCCTATGTCCCATGTCCCATGTGCATCTTTCCACCTCTAAAACTGCACAACTGGGTTAAACAGAATCCTTCAGAAGCACACTTGACAGTGTATGATATAAAAATAATCAGCTGTGTCAATGTATTTAGACTGCTAAATGCTAATAAAAAGAAGGAAGGAAAGAAGGAAGGAAGGAAGGAAGGAAGGAAGGAAAGAAGGAAGGAAGGATGGAAAGAAGGAAGAAAGAGAGAGGAAAGAAAAGTGAAGGGTATTCCTCTGGAATGTGTTTTGTTTATGATGGAAATCACTAATCTGTGTCTTACAATCCGCGAGCTACCACATAACTTCTCTTTCCTAAGAAAGCCCCACCTTTCAGCCCTGGACACCACACAACTGCCACTGCAATTGAATTCCCTTTTCAGCTCTCTCACCTCAAGTGAGATGTGTTCCGGTGAGGGGAAGCTACTGTGAAAACCTTATTGTTTAAAAAGTGTGATACTGGAGGGAACCAAAGCTCATTAGTTCTGGAACACAGCTCAGGGACAGATCATGGCCTTGGGTTTTATTCTCAGCAAAAGAACAAGATGAAAGAAGAGAAGACAAAATAAAACAAAAATAAATTTAAAGTTTAAATGAGAAAAAAATGGAAGAGGGAACCCAAAGTTCAGGCATGTGTGAAATTACCTCATAATAAATATAGCAGCTGTAATAATAAAAAAGTAATGGAAGAAATGCATATGAAGAATGATTTAGTAATGAATATTGAAGTTACCAGGAATGCCTAGTGTCAATAGACCAGTAAATGTGTGAACTGCCCTGGGCAGGGATCTTGACCAAGACTTTACAAACAAGGGGTGCTGTTGTGAGAGTCAGGGGGTGCACCCTAGAGCTTCAATTAACTGAGAGGACACTAAGTCTAAACCCACTGGTTTTGGGTTTCTGACGAAATAGCTCTAAAGTAGAAAACCAAAGAGAACTTTAGTTACAAAACTGTACATAATGATATGCATTGATTGTACATAGAGCTTATCATTACATCTTAAATAATTTTAAAAAGCAGTCCTTCAGAGACCCCATACAGTGTAGTGACTGATGAAAATCGTTCAGGAACACCAAGGGGCATGCTTAAGGAGACGTACATTCACGCTTACACCCTTGAGACACATGAAAAGAGCCAGCTGGGCTATCCTAGCTGTAAGAGACTCCAGGTCTGTGGGGCGGAGCAGCAAGGGCAAATTTAAATGTCTTTCAAAAATATCAAATTTTGAAACAGGCCAAATACAAAAATATAAATTTACCAATAAGAAGCCAAGAGTGAACAAACACATCGTTTGGATATGTGAAGATGCAAAGCTAAAACTTAACACATGCACCACGTGAATGTATGAAGTCCTAGGTCAGATGATTATAAGATTCCCAATGCTTAACCCGCACTTAGAGTCTCTCAAAACAGCCTCTATTAAGCTGTTCTAACTGGGAGCACTGTATGGGGAAATCTCATAAAGGAGGCCTGAGGCTGTTCCCTTCTGCCAGGTTAGCCTTGGTAACATGTTCTCTGTATCACTGAGGTCCCTCTCACTGTGTCCACACTGTTAGACAGGTGCTTTATGACACTGGGTTTTGCTAGTTGCTGGACAAATGGTTCCTGGTATTTCCTGTGCTCACCCAGCTACCTGGGAGCTGAATTCTAATGGGCTTCTCTGAGGACTGCTTTGATGTAGATGCAGTTTTATAGCTAAGGAAACAAGCAAACTTGGTGTGTCTTGACAAAGGAGAGAGAGGTCAAGAAATGTATCAATGAGATCTATAGTTTCCCACACACACGCCACCTAGGTTGATGACATTCCATTGACCTTTATCCTGTAGTAATGCTGAGAGAATCTAGACAGCTATTCCATGAGTCCTGTGGGCCCCTCTATCTGTCACACAATGGAAAACATCGTTCAGGAGCCTCAAAACAAATGTTTAAACATATACTCACACCCTGAGACAGTAATACATGTGACCCCACATGTCTGATGGCTAGTCTCAGAAGACATAGAGCCACACGCTTTCCTATAATCCAAGACCAAACATATTTGCTATGTGCCCTTATCAGAAGATCTTTGTAGGCAAGCAAAGATAGGTGCTCACTCTCCAAGGGCTTTCCACGTCAATGGCTTGTTTTACTTAACTCACTTCAGGATCATAGGAACATGCACACCTGCTGAACCGTATAATCTACAGACAGTTTTAACTTCATCTTCTGGGCAAATTTACAAGAATTAACTTTTACAAGAATCCTATATGGAGGGTATTCTCTGGTGAAGGTGAGGAAATGATCAGGAGGAAGTCTGGGTTGTCTGTCTTGTTCACGAATGAGCTCACACTCACAGAATGGACGGGAGCCGGGATCAGACTCAATTTTTGAAATGCTGGGTCTTCATTTACCAGCAGTTTCTAAAATCTGGTGGGTGATAGGCATCAAGCCATCATAATCCGTTTAACTTAAAAGAAATAATTATAAAATGCAGCATCAAAACTGCTATGCACTCATTCATGGTGACCACTCTTCCCAGGTTAAAATAGCAATTCCGTTAGAACCTTGTACAAGGTTTCGAACCCTTGTACAAGGGGCAGCTTCTGTTTATAACTTCTAGTTATTTCATTGTTTCTTAATGTATATATAAGAAAGCATAACAAAATACAAATCTACATAGATCTGATCCAAAAATGCTCCCCACCCCCTACACCCCTTATGCCCTTAAACACCAACACCACCACCTCCACCCCTTCTGCCTCCCTCCCCTGGTCAAATGTCAGTCTTCCAATCTTCCCCTCATGTCTGACAAATCAACTTCAATCACAACTTCAACTGCCCCTGGTCTCACTCCTAGTCTACATAAGTCGCTAAGAGGCTCAGGGGGTCACCATGAGCCTCTGAGGATCAGTTCCTTACTAAGGAAGGAGGTGGTTTACATTTATTCTGGGTAAATTCTATAATTATAGCTCTGGATCGCTTAAATCCACGGCCTAGCCCTTCAGTACCTACTATTAGCCACACGGGGGCAGCACAATTCTACTTTAGCCAACTTGTAAAACCAGTGGCCGGCCGGATTGCTGTACTGACAGGGAAACTAGAAATAATTGGGTAATTGATTGCCTTACTTAAACAGAAAGCAGTTGCACATTAACTACCTCTGACACACAGGGTCAGAAAACTCCAGTGAATCTACAGAGAAAACTTGTTTTCGAATTTAAGAAAGAGTGAGGTTTCAAATCCATGGAAACGGAAGTTTCAGAGGTCAGCTCGGAGAACTGTAGGCCATTCAGCGCCTCGCTGCTAGGGGAGAAGCCCAGGAAGAAACCAGCTCTTCTGAATCTCAGTTCAACATCCTGTACTGAACACAATGTCTTGGAAACTACATTTGTTCGGAGATGTGGGAAAGGGTCAGAGAGAAGCTGTGTTTCTCCATATAGCAGACGTTGGGGTACCAGGAATGCTAGCTCTGATATCTACTCTATACAGACACATAAACAGCCCTCTTTATAAAGAGTAAAGAGACTAACAACTCTGAACTCAAAGGCCAAGACATCTCATTGGTTCATTGGCTACACTCAAGGACCGTTACTTTGATTCCTTTATGCCTCTACCCACCCTCCCGAAATGGGAGTTCCTCACACAGTCACTATACAATTTCCCAAACCATCAAATGCTAAGTTACCACATCTAACTATAGCTCTTACCTAAGGCTATTCCAAACTTCCTACTAAGGCCCGTCTTTTTTATTTCTGAGTTTTTTTTCTTTCCACCCTGTGGGCTCTAGGTTGAACTCCGGTGATCTATCAGGCTCAGTGGCAAGTGCCTTTTCGTGTTGAGGTGACTCACCAGCCTCAGTTTATTTATGTTTTTCCTCCTCTCTCCTTCTTTTCGACACTTCTGCAATAACTGCTCAGTTACTTTCCCCTCTGCTCCACCATCTAGGATGGCTACAGATTCACATTAGATTGTGGCCATACTTTGTTTGGGGAAGAATGCTCTAAGACTCCTCTACATCCTTCTTGGGTACAATGTCAGTCAGTGATGTCATTCAATGTGTCAGATTACCAGTGACAGTTGTCATTGAGGGGTCATTTGGTTTAAAATGACAATTGACATTTTCAGTGGAAAGTCCCTGTATATACATTTGTAGGTGATGGAGAAGGGACCTGGTATAACACATGCGTCATCCTTGCTCCAAACAGTGGTTTACATCTGTTAGTATCAAGAAGGCTCCTTACCTGCAAGCTCAGATGACTGTGATTGCTCTATTTCCCTGGTTTCTGCCACACTTGGGGATCCCTCTGTAACAGATGGTCCATTCTCTTCTATTCACTTATTAAATCCTAGATTCATAGCAACATCTATGAATGTTATTATGTGAATCGAGGTCTACGCTGTTATCGAGGTCCCTTGTTTTTAAACAAGTCATTCCACCTTTAGATGGAATGCTTTACATTCTTCTGACAAGCAGACAGCCTTTGGGCACTTCCTTGATGTTCAGGATCCTTGGATGTAAAAACCGTTTGCCCACCACAGCCTCGGAATCACGCATCTCTCCAAGATGTCTTGAGTTTTTATTGGAGAAGGCAGATTAGAAGCCAAGCTCCAGCATAGTGTATTCACAGCAGCTGGAATAGCTTTGCTTCTAATCTGCTTTGCCAGCTGACCACAAGATACACGCACTGGTCAGCCATGTTCACAGTTTCCCTCTCTCTCTCTCTCTCTCTCTCTCTCTCTCTCTCTCTCTTTCTCTCTCTCTCTCCTTATCCATCCATCTCTCTACCTACTTATCCACCCATCTCTGTACTCTACCAATTCATAATAATGCTCTCAAAACTCATAAAATACCACAAGGCCATTCTTTAATAACGACCTTTCCCCTAGCTGTCCTCTGGGCCTGGATTTGTTCATCACCTACTTGGCCTACTAAACACCTACTAAACACAAGAATGCTTGTGTTTAATAAACTGTGTAGAATTAACTTTTTACCTAAAGAAGCCATTCTCTCCCATTCCCAAAGCCTATAATAATGGTCCCCACACCACTGTGTTGAATTGAAGAAAATGAAACCAAACCTAATTGTTCAACACGAGGGAAGGAGGGAGGGTGGGGGATGGGAAAGTGCAAAGGAACAGACATGGACAGTGAGTGACTGTGCAATAAATTGGGCTGGAATACGGTGCTGAAAGAAATTATATGGTGAATAAGAGCATTTACATTATTTCAACACTCAGACCTGCAGAAGTTGTGTCAGTTAATGAAGACAGGTGGATTTGGGCATACTTCAGACTCTGGATACCATGGCAAGAAGGGGAATGGTGATGAGATTTGGATGTGGTAAAAAGAATACTTTGGGAAAAAATACAGTAAGGTACATTTTAACTGAACCAACGTAATGTGTGTGGTGAGTTAAAGACTGGAATTCAATCTTCCTCACCCAGGGAGAAATAAACATCAGGTTACATCTGGCATTCAAAACTTCCAGGAACTTGGGGCGGGCGAGTTAAACTCAGCAGTGTTAGCATTTTAATTTGAAATAGCATGTTTAAATTGTATAAATGTATCTGATGCTTTAAAACCCCAGTGGAGATCCATTAATATGTTTGTTTTAATTTGGGGTACAGTGATCTTTGTAATATTCATTACTACTCTGTGTGGTTTAAAAGGTAGCTTCATTAAGGGGCTGGGCTCAGTGGCAGAGAGCTTGCCTGGCATGCAAATGTCTAGGCTTGATCCCCAGCATCAGAGAGACAGAGGAGGAAGGAGAGAAGGAAGAGGAAGAGAGGGAAGGAGAAAGGAGAGAGAGGAGAAAGAACACAACAGAGTTCGGTTCTTCCGAGGAGCTCCTTGGGGGTCTGTGTGCACTCACCCCCTCTGACAGGACCACATCAGCTCCACATATTCATGGCCCTGGCTCCCAGCAAGCAGCATTTCCCCAAACATCTTGTCTGACTATCTCTCTTAAACACTTTCTTTGAATTATTTATCACCTGCCATGTTGTAAATTTATTTTCTAATTTAATGCATTTTATTTTACAAGGTGATATTTCATTCTTTTCCTAGTGGCTCTGAGCAGCAGGTATTCGATGCTGTCATAAGGCACATTTCACCTGCAGGTATGTGCTCTGTGAGGACAGCCTCTAGCAGACTCAGGCTTCATCCCAGGCCAAAGGTATTTCTGCACATCCACTTCCGTGTTCAGTTTCAGGAGCTGGGTAGTGATACAGCTAGTGGATTTGATGCCAGAGACTTTTTTTTGCTGTTGAACATTCTCTTATACACAGCAAAATATTTTTGGCAATAGTAATAAAATAAATTTCATAAAAGTATCTTTATCGAATCTTCCATATCAGCAAGTCACCAATAATGTATCACTAATAAAACCACAAACTATAAAGTAGCATTGATGTACTTTGTACCACGATTTTCGTTTACTTCACTGTATTAATGCTTATGTGTGCCTGCACGTGGTAGGTATTGGCGGACTCCTGGAGATCATTAGTCAGCCCCATTAACCAAACTGATAAGCTTCACATTCAGCAAGAACTCTGTCTTAAAAGATTAAGAGTGATCTAGAATACATCCCATGCCAACCTCAGGCACATGCATGTACCTGCAAGGACACGCGTATACACAGGCACAGACATTAGCATTCACTTCCCCACAGTTGATCCTTCCTTAACAGTTTCCCTTTGCACGGTGTCAGGGCAGTACGCCATATTGTATCTTGGCCTTCTTTGGATTTCTATCATGTCCTATAGACCAAGCATTATTCCTATAATCCAGGGCCTCTAAATAAAAGTTTGAAGACTTAAAATCGCTTAGAAACTCTTGAGTGGCTAATAAGGCAGAAGTCCTGAAAATACCAAGCTGCTTTGAGGAGGAGGGGCACCAGAGACATAATCCACTCTTGAAAACCCACCCTCTGTGCGCATGCTCTACTTCCCCAGGTCCTCTCCCATCATCTCCTTCCACTCTGAGTCACTGCTTCCTGTAAGAAGTATGAAAAAGGCAAATCCCAGGCAGGTCACTGTGATTTTTGACTTCAAACTTGCTGTTTTCGTTGCGTTGCATGAAGCTTTCTGGGCCTACATGTCATCTTCTGCTGTGATGTTTTGTGTTACTTTAAGCACTGTCACAGAATGTGTCTCCCGATCTGCTCCCTATGCAGGGGCTCCAAAACTCTTTCCTGCTACTATTGAACCAGAGGAATCTTCCATTAATTGAGAGGCCATTTGCTCAACTATGGTTCCTTTCAAAGCAGGACCTAAGAATTCACTCATCTGTAATTTTACCTTGCTGCATGTTCAATTCACGGATACACAATCAATGTCTGCCCGCCCTGAAGACAAACACTTGCAAACACTCAACTAACTGCCCATGCTTCCTTTACAAATACCTACCGAATAAATAATCAGGAATTCAGCGTGTCTTTGTAAGGTAGAGTATTTTGAGTTCTTTTCTGGATTCACGGTTGTACATCTATGCATTGCAGCATGTCATATATTCTGTGGAAGCCGTATCCCAGCGTCTTCAGTTCTAACCTTGCCTATATGACAGTTACTAGACCAAGAATGATACACAGCTGTATGCCACAATGGCACAGGAGTGTTTAAGTAACCTCAAGTTCTGGTCAAGGTTTATTACCCCCCCTCCACACGAGCACCGTGTCTCTCATGGGATTTCTCAGCAGCATGGCTGCCAGTATGGAGATATGGACAGAGTGGGGCTCTGCTGGCTTTTGTATAGGCCCTGCATCTCACGGCGTGTAGGTGGGTATGAGATGTGAGTTCTTGTGAGCCATTCAGTTTTACAGTTGTCACACAAAATACAAGAAAAGTTAGTACCTAGGTCAAATAACTGCAAATCTTTTAAAATTTAAGGTTAGGAAATATAATTGTCTCCTTTAAAATTTAAGGTTAGGAAATATAATTGTCTCTGTATAGTTTGGAATATAAAGACTGTAAATCAAATATTTTGAATAAATAGAACGTCAACAAGGTGAAAAGGTTTTGTTCGGTTATGAAGAAATTAACAATATTTAATTTAGTTTCTTCCTGTGTATTGGACAGTCTGATATTTCCATTGGTTCAGATTCTCTTTCCCTACTTCCTATAACACAGCCCTCCTTTTTGTAGAGGCGGGGGTTGATGCACACACAGGTCTCAATCAAAAGACACTGATCTGCCCTCTTACAGAAGCAGGCATAGAACCCGGATTTTGCCAGCAATAGCACCCATTTCCCTTGTCACAGTAGTTGGTACAAACACGATTCCATGGATGGCAGTGTCCTCTCTTACACATCTTTTATCAAAGTGATTAGAGAAAACCTGATTTGCCTTTGGACCAGCAGATGCTGCAGACTTCAAACATCAAACATCCAACATCCAACATCACAGCAACAACTGGACCACAGCCACCCAAAAGAAGAAGACTTCAAGAGTAAAAAAGGATGTTCTAAGGACCTGAAATCTCAAATCTGACCCTATCCACACAGTTTTCCTTTCTGAAAATTGATTCCTTGCTTAAATAAACAAATGAACCCACAGTGAGTGAGGCTCTGCATCTACGACTCAACACGGTGGCATATAAATTAAATTACCTTTCAATCACCTGTTTTATGATATAAAAAAAATGCACACTGCTTCACTGATCCAATCCAAGAGTTTAGAATTCAGACTGCTGCTCCTTTGAACATGCTAGAGGCCCAAGTCAGAGGTTGATTCTAACCGTAAATTAGTGAGAGTTCAGAACAAGCTGTTCCCCTCTCAGCCTTTCCTGACCTCTGCCCATTCTCCTACCTTAATCTGGAAACCAGAGGTTCAGGATACAGAATCAGATTCTCTCACTGCATATCTATTAGGGCCGGGCACTGGCTGCTGGCCTCTGAGAACCTGGAATGATAGCTCATTTCCAGTTTAGACAGTGAGAAAAGCACAAATTGTGAGATTTCCCACCCGCTGACAGGAAAGTGGGAATACAGAGCTCAACAGACAAGGCCGTGTTTCCTAAAGAGAAGGTGGGCTGAGCATCTCGAGTGACGACAATTCTTCCTGAATATCTCCTTGTATCATAGATTTTCAATGGCAAAGGAATGGACGAAGTAAGTGCTGTTCATGTCCTTGGTAAGCAGAGAGGATCAACACATGGTTCCTTTGTGTCTGGAGTATCTCTGACTTAACAGCAACACAATAATCCAGAAGGGCTCTACCTACAACCCTGAAATCATTACAATAGACAAAATCCTATAAAATAGAACATAGCCTGGGCAACTCTGTAAATGGTGATGATGGGCTGGACCATCACCCAAAAAGAGAAATTCAGTTACCTCACCTTCATGAGCCGTGGGTAAGTGATATCAGACTGGAACAACTTCACAGCCACTCTGATGGACGAAAACCTCACATTTGACCAGAGCTCTGACACCAGTAATGAGTTCTATACTTGAATATGTAAAAATAAAAGTGGTAGCTATGTTTTCAAAACTTGTTTCCTATTTCTATTTATCTGAATGACTCAACGTGTTGACTCATTCCTTACTCCAAGGAGCCCGTGAGGGACATGTTGTCTTGGGTTATAGATGAAAAAGTAGAACTCAGAGGTACTCAACTCATGAATTTTAGAATCCACATATGAACCAGTTGTGTGACCCCAAGACCTGACACTCCCCGTTGGCAAATCACCTTTAAGGAATCGCTCATCATCCTGCCACAACATGAAGAAGTGTTTGGAAATTATCTGATGTAGGGATGGTAGGGAGCCCCGAATTCTCAGAGGTATCTCTGATCCTAAGATTTTGCTACCATTGATTCTGACTGTGCTTTTTCACTATCACAGGTACAACCATCACTATATGAAAGTGCTAGAGAAAGCTTGAGAACTAGGCTCTGACTGCAGGTTACCAAAGTAGCTTGCCCAAGACAACATACCAAAGGACTGAGAAGTAACAGGCAGTGTAGTTTTGGTGGAATAGTGGATCTCTAGAGGAGAAGAATTGTAATTTTAAATCAGAAATGGTGATTTATTATAGCCTGATTTTAAAGGGTCAGAGAATCCTTCTCCTGGTAGCAACAGAGAAACACTGAACAGGTCTCAAGGGGAGCGTTACATACCATGATCTCAGCTACATGTGAGCCAGCATTCAATGCCTTCAAAAGACCTTGACATGTATTAGAAACACACACACACACACACACACACACACACACACACACACACACACACGTGAGGGCGCGCGCGTGCGTGTGTGTGTGTGTGTGTGTGTGTGTGTGTGTGTGTGTGTAAATTAGAATCACTTAAGAATATTTTATTTACAAAGAAACTAATTACTGAAGAGAACCAGATGTGGAGAAGTATGTTGGATTCTATGGGCTGCCATCCAATCACAAGAAGAAAGAGGACTACCAACACCAGGGAAAGACAACATTCTGTTATGTCATGTTGCCCAGAAAACAGCAGAGATCGTCTCCCATGGGCAGCAGATACTGGCTTCATGAAGAAGGAAACAAGAATTAATATTCTAATCCAAAACTCTCCTTTCCATCCCCCACCAGAGTGACTCATTGGGCAAACCTAACTGGAGTACACAGAATAATGTCTAGTAATTCACATGGATAGAGATTCAAGCAGACAGCAGACACGGGGAAGCATAGAAAGCACCTGGAGGGTCAGGTACAAGGCAGCTGGCTCATGGTTTCCCCCACAGTGAAGGAAATGCAGTGGCAGACAATTTTAGTTTCTTGTGCGAACAGATGAACAAGTACAGACACAGTTCCTATAGAGGAAACCATTGCCAGCATACAAGATAACCCCCAGTGATTATGTGATGGGATTGTATTTCTTAATAGACAGAGTCATTTATAATAAGTTTCTGTAAGTGCTCCCTACTTAGGTAGAGACTAGGGTGAGGAGAGGGGAGAGTCAAGAAGGTCTCCAAAGTTGAAACAGAATAATTTGATCCACTGCGAAAAGTTTTCTGGGAGTTAATCACAGATAATTAAAAATTAACTTCTCTCAATATTAAAAGTTTACTATACTGATCAATTATGTTTTTCAAGTACATGGCATAGTGGGAAGTTTCCAGAAGCAGGAATATAGGTGTCTCCTAAATAGAACTTAAGGGGCCATGCTGTACATTGAATTACTTGGTTCCATTACTAAAATCCTGCTTCTACATACATTGAACTTCTGTGCTAATGAATGAGGAAAAGTGTGCTGGCTTGTGAAAAACATAGACCCAAGTTCTTAGGTCTGCCAAGAACTGGTAAAACCAGAGGGTCAGAGATCTGGGCTCGGTTCAGCTCCTTGATCTTGGACAAGTATGCCGACTCCATTTACAGGGAAGAGCTGTGCTCGCCGGAACATCTCACACACACAAACATCCAACAGTTATTCCTTTCTGAGCTCTGATTATCTTTCTTGTTTAACACAACAAAGTAAGAAGTGGGTGAGACAGTTTCCACCATCTCACTTCATAGAAGACTGAGTTAGATTAACGCAGTAAGTTACTTAAGGCTAATAGGATTGACATTCAGACTCTGGCCTGACCACAAACCAAGTAGTATGATAATTCCCTCTTATTCCATAACAGTCCTTTGGGATTTGACTGGAAAAAAAATTATGTTAAAACACAGCATAAAGTGCTATAGTCTTACACTGATTTTGTTTTATAGATTCCAATACGCAGCATAACAGCCCACATGCATCTTTCCAAACAGATTAGTCTATTCATCTTCACATAAATATTTTATCATATGTTAATGATTTTCATTCTTCCCATGAAGGACACAGATTTTTCAAATACTAGATCTGGAGACGGGATGTTTGAAGTTATTAAAAAATTGAATACTCTCTGAAAGAAAAATGAATCTAGTTTTAAAAAAAAAACTTAAAAGCACCTGTTTCATTACCATGGAATTTATCTGCATGCACTTCTGAATGAAGGTCCCATTTCAGTGCGGCTACTGACTTGCATAAACCCAAGGTGATGGCTAATATTCTGCTGACCATGCAATGTGTTGTTGCTGTTGTGCTGTGCATTTTAATTCTAACTACAGATGTTCTTTGCTCAGAACCTGCTCGGCCAGCCCACTTTTCTCCAAAAGATAAATTACTGAAGTAAATGAATATCTGTTGGCGCAGATGGTGAAAATACAGAGGCTTAAAAGAAGCATATGTTTGAAAGATGCTGTGAAACACCATGGAGATGTATGTCTCTGTCTAAAACTCAGACCGTTCCTCCTTCCAATTTTTCTTGTGGAATAAGAAATACAGCCCCCTCTGAACAAGCAATACGTTGTCTTTCCCCCAGCATTTGCCCTCAGGGAATCTTCCCACTTCAAGTCTCTGCCTAGGTGACAGGGGGTATATCAGTGAAGTTCTGTTTAGAGTCTAAAAACCATCATCTTCCAATGGGCAGCATCATCTATTTAAAGAGACAGAACAGTGGAACTGGTCCCCAGCAGGTACCCACCTTCCCAGAGTCCTCAGCTACACTCACTGAAATATGTAATCAAGGGGAGATCACATGGGCTCTCAGTAAAATAAATTTAGTCAAATTTAAAAATTTCAACTGCTAACTAAAAAAATCTACAAACCTCTTCCATAAGCCAAAACAGAGACATATACTTTGTTCATGAATGGGAGAAGTGAGTAAAATAGGAGAATAACTCTATTAACTGAAAGAGTTAAATAAGACTGTGTCTTAGTCTCTTGACATACTGTCATCAGGTCCAGCCAACACATTCTACTTTAGTGTTTCCTATGTACCTAGTCCTGGAGATGTGAAGACAGCAAAAATTACTTTGTGAAGCAACGAGTCCATTGAGGTACACAATGCAGATAAGACACTGAGAGAGGAAGATGGCCCAGGCTACAGAATAAAAATTATAGATGCTAAAGACACTAGATAATGGACAAATAAGAGTGTTGGGAGCTGGGCAGAATGCTCAATGGGTAACGAGTCTGTTATGCAAGCCTGAAGAACCCCCGGCACCCTGCAAAAGCCAGAGAGTAATACACATATCTAACTCCAGTTTTAATGGACTGGGGACATGCTGGTCCTGAGGCCTTGAGGACCATCCAGTCTAGTTGAAACGCTGA
Source organism: Rhabdomys pumilio (assembly GCA_030674055.1). NCBI lineage: Eukaryota > Metazoa > Chordata > Mammalia > Rodentia > Muridae > Rhabdomys > Rhabdomys pumilio. The sequence goes on from JANHMN010000011.1 coordinate 13,846,988, forward strand.
GCTCCAGGCTCATTGAAAAAATCCTGTCCTCCCCAAAATAAGGCACAAAGCAAATAGAGGAAGACACTTGATGTTGAACCCTGGTCTCCATGGATGCAAGCGCAGGCAAATGAATACACACGCATGCAAATAATATCAATAAACAAATAAATCTAAATATTGAGGAGACTCTATGCCACAGGCATCAACAGCCCTGAGTTTGAAAGGCAGAGTAAGCTTTGGGAAAGAAAAGGTATCTCCAGGATGCCATGCAGGTACGGAAAACTGATAGAGACATCGGTGTGTTTGCTCTAGTGGGCAGAGCAGAGATAGAGAAAGGGAACCGAGGGAGCGGTGATTGGTCAGCTGAAATAATCGAGGTAGCTTTGCAAAGAAGTTACATCATTCTCAGCCTTGTCCACAAAATATAGTTTCTTCCTCTTGTGACACTAGGGCCACATGATTCTAGTGTTTCGCTTAATATAATCATCTTTAAATATCAGCATTATTTTTTTCACTTTCTACATACATCCAAGATATTAAATGTCAATATGGGCATTTGGAGACAATTCCTGGCAACCACAGAGTATAGAAGTTTCATGTCCAGTGGTAACAAAATACGTGATTATTAGAGAACACAGTTTTCTGTCCAAAAGGAAGAAAAACAGTGCTTTCATGTACAGCTAAAATAAGAGGACAAGATAGAAATTTTTTTTGTGGTGTGAAGCCATCACTAGTACAGAAGTATTAAAGCTGGGAAATAGCATGAAATCTCTTTCCACTCTCTGAACTCACACAACATAGAAAGCACCGTCCCAAAGTCTCATTGACCAGGAATCTGAGACACAGCAAGAGTCCCTTAGGCTCTCATGCCATAGGTAACATATATTATTTTAAAATTAAAAAAGACAAACCCATGTGTTTTGAGCTTAGAAGGGAACCCAAAGCGGCTTAACTGAATTACTTCATGACATTTATCCATTACTACTAATCAATCAAAGTGTTTTCATTGTCTACACACAGAGCTAATCCAGATTAATCACTCCAATACCTATTTAAGAATTAAATCAAAGGAGACGCTTTCATAATTGGTTGGCACTAATCATGAAAGCAGAGAAGTGCATAGCAGTGTTAATATCCCTGATGTTTAATTTATTTTCCTAATAGATGCTGAATTTTTTCTACCATCCCCCAAATGAAAATATTACAAAACTACCCTACGAAGTGTTCTATGTTCTGTATATTTTGATCAGAATGCTGCAGGTAATGGAACATTCACTTCAAAACTGAGATGTCTGAACTCAGTGAAGAATTAAGGAAATTCTTTGAAATTAGAAGCAAAACAGTTTGAATGACTTAAAAAAATAACTCTTTTGAAATTAGAAGCAAAACAGTTTGAATGACTTAAAAAAATAACTCTCTTATGCAGAAGAGACCAGACACAGGTCTCCTTTTCAGTATCCTCTGCCTTTTGGGCATTCTGTTGGGCAGCTTGTGGCTAAGGGTAGAGTTTCAATAATCTAGATCCATGAAGATAACCCCACTCACCTACAGGCAGAGGGTCTCTCTACTAATTAATAGGTGATATTTCTTTCACTACAGGTGTTTCTGAAGTCTTTCTCTATGTGTACCCACCCTCCCCCACTGGATATTATCCTAGTTTGTATCGGGCATCCTTCTATCTGTGGCCAAGTGGATAACCAGCTAACGACACTGTAGATTTCAGAGCTCAAGGTGACAAAAAATAATTTTGAATGAGAGAGTTGTGCTACTTGACCAGCCAGCCTTGAAGTCTCTCCACTGGTAGGCTCTTCAGTGCAGTGAGCCAAATAACCATCTCTGTGTTTAACCTTGGTTGCATTATATTTTCTGTCATCGAATCAGAAGTAGTTTTATCCCAATGCCGAATATGTAGCTCTGTCTTTCACAGAGTCTACCTGAGACAGATTGTTTATTTTGTCTATGTGAATATGAAGGTCGGTTACTTCAAATTCCAAAGATTTGCCCCCTCAGTTATATCAGAAGAGGAAGCTAGGTCTGAAGGCTTAGAGCTATAATCCAGCTACAGGAGAGGCTAAGGTTTGAGTAACAAACTTTCAAGGCCTGCCTGGATAGCTTGGTGAGATCCTGTCTCAAAAAGTAAAAAGCAGGCTGGGGATATAGCTCAGTAGAATAACGTGTGTCTGGCATGCATAAGGTCACAGGTTCAATCCCCAGTACCATAAGAAAAATATGTATGTATGTGATGTGTGTGGTGTGTGTGTGGTGTGTGTGTGTGTGTGTAAGTGTGTGTGTGTGTGTGTGTGTGTGTGTGTGGTGTGTGTGGTGTGTGTGTGGTGTGTGTGTGTGTGTGTGTGTGTGTGTATGTGTGGTGTGTGTGTGTGTGTGTGTGTGTGTGTGTGTGTGTGTGTAAATAGGGTCTAATCTCCATATACATTAGGAGGACCAAGCTAATATGAAATGACATGATGATGCCTTTATTATTGTTCACACATGACATCCTCAAAAGGAACAGAGTCTGCCTCTACAGAGCATCCATGCACATTGTGCGCCTTGTGTTGATGTATGGAAATATCACAGCGAGACTCTAACATGTACAGTTACAATGTGTTAATTAAAATAGGTATTTTCAAATGCATGGTAAAACACTGATCTATTTCCATATTCAAAGCTGTTAGCTTTCTATTTTTTCAATAATAAAGTCCAATCATATAAAAATAGAAGATAGAGGTTCTATAGCTTGTGACCTGGATTAACTTCCACCTCCAGCTGCATATCCAGGAGTTCACAACTTCTGGTACCAGGCAGCCTGCAGATGTGGAATCCAGACACACACTGTCCCTGAAGCAGCTCTCCTGCTCCCTCCTCAGTCCTTCCCAACTCCGTTTCTTTCTCCTTCTCTCTTCTCTCCACCCTCTCCACCTCTGCATCTTGTCTCTATCTTAACTATTATTTACTTATAAATTTACAACCAAAGTCTGAGATTTCATTTCCAATGCCATGTGCTTCCTTCTTATGGGGTTTCATTTGCCAGCAGGAATCGGGAGCAATCTTTCCTGAAGTCTTCTAACCCTCCCACTTTTAACTTGTTTGCTTGTAGAAGCAAAAGAAAACATTATATAATCATCTCATTAGAAAATGTCTTGTTTCTCTCACTGACTCTGAAACCCTTAGAAGAATTACATCATATCTGATTGTAGGACCGTAAGATGCCAAGATGAGACAGCTCAGGAATAAACACCTTAGTAACTAACAATTCAATTAATGGTCCCAAGAAACAGAAGGAGAAAATGGCTTAGAATACAGGATGAAGGCACGTTATAGGCCATGTGTAAATGGCAGAAAGAACCAAAGCCAGAGAACAAACACCCCAGTGTGAATGCCAGCAAATGAAAGTGTAGTTAAGACAGAACTTGCAGGAGAGGTAGTATTTGAACTAAATGAGAAGACCCTCACGGGCCATCCAGGCAGAAAATAAATCATACAAGGAGCAGCCTGGAGAGATATATCACTTGTAGCCAAGTCAGAGAAATAGCCTACGTGTGATATTGTGCAGTAAAATACCATTCCCCACCACGAGCTGATAGAGAGCAATTGGTCACCAGCTGGTGGTCATGTCTCGGAAGATTGGGGAACATTTGGCAGGTGAAGTGTAGCCAATGGAGGTGAACCATACCTGGAATGGCTCTTCAGGGCTATATCTGCATCTGGTTGCAGCTTGCTCTTTCCTTTATCTGGCCTGCCACTCTGTGATGAACTACCTTACATGTCTGCTCATGTGGGTGGAGCTACACCTGATGGCTTGCTTTCCTGGTCATGATGACCTGAAATCCCAGAGAAACCCTGAGCCAAAATAAACTTCTTCCTTCACAATGCTTTTGTGAGTGTTTCACTGTAGCAATAAATGAATAAATAAATAAATAAATAAATAAATAAATAAGCCGTCTAACAATTGAATGTGGTGAACTAAACAACACCAGAAAGTGGTTTTGTATAAGACCAAGAGACTGTGGTGTTTTGTCCTTTATGCTACAGAAAAGAGATTACCTCCTTATAGGGGAAAATCACTTCAAGGTGTCATACATTCTATGGGAGTGTGAATTACGCATAACTCTTAATATCAAAGACAACTAAAATGACGAATTAAGCAATGGTCTAAAAGTTCAAGCTAGTAACCTAGAAAATGACTCTTTACCAAAAGCAAGTGTACTCAAAGGACCAGTTAAATAGACAAGATGAAAACTCTGTTTTGGTCTTGTTGAGTTAAAAAAAAAGACACCTTGGGAGACGGACACAGTGCTACAAGTGTTTCTCAGAGAGATGGCTCTCTATTGTCATCACTGATAATTTTAACAGAGTCCAAAAATTCTATTATCCCCACACTGGAGTACCCAACCATCAGATGCTTCTTTACCTACAGATGAGAAAAGAGAGAAAACAATAACAAACAAATAGACTCTGAAATGGCACACTACCTCAGTCTACTGTGCCATGGGATGGAAGTACATGTAATACTGTGGTGGTTTGAATAGGCTTGGCTCAGGCAGTAGCACTATTAAGAGGTGTGGTCTTGTTGGAGAAGGTGTGGCCTTGTTGGAGAAGGTGTGGCCTTGTTGGAGGAAGTGTGTCACTGTGCTGGTGGACAATGAGGCCCTCCTTCTAACCGCGTTGTAGCCAGCCTCCTCCTAGCAGCCTTCAGAGGAAGATGGAGAACTCTCAGCTCCTCCTGCATCATGCCTGACTGGATGTTGCCACGCTCCCATCTGGATGATAATGGACTGGAGCTCTAACCCTGTAAGCCAGCCCCAATTAAGTGTTGTCTTTATAATACTTCCCTTAGTCCTACTGACTGTTGACAGCCATAAAACCCTAACTAAGACAAATGCTCACAATGGACTTTGTTACTTTATGATGAAAGTATTCATCATGGGCCGGGCGGTGGTGGCGCACGCTTTTAATCCTAGCACTTGGGAGGCAGAGGCAGGTGGATTCCTGAGTTCGAGGCCAGCCTGGTCTACCGAGTGAGTACCAGGACAGCCAGAGCTACACAGAGAAACCCTGTCTAGAAAAAATAAAAATAAGAATATAGAAAGAAAGTATTCATAATGTACAAGAACCAATTGCCAGGATGCAATGAAATCCCCCCTTTGTGAAGGGAACCCTCATTTAAACCATCACCAAAGTGAGCATATTGCTATGAGAGGAAGAATGGACCAAGCTTGGGTTCTCTGGATGGAAGGAGAATGCAGTGGCCATGCAGGTGAACACATGTTGTGCACTCTTCAGTCTGGATGGTCAGGATCACATTGTGAGGCTTGAGGGAGCACTGTTCCTACTGGATTCGTATGAGTTAACATGCCTTGAAGCACCATCCCTAAAGTTATGAAAATGATGTCTATAGAATTGCTTCATAAGCCGGCCTTTGTCTAGTACAGAGCTCATTTCAGAGAAAACAGAAGGAGGCAGAAGTCTTCCATCCTCTTCGTCTTGGTTTATTTTATGTACGCATCTCAGGACTTGTCTAGAGACCTATTTTCTGAAGTTAGAGCCTAGGCAGTTGAGAGTAGAACACAGCAGATCTTCTCATCCACCGATTCTAAAGTTAGGTCAGGAGAGAGATGGGAGTGTCCATGGAGACATAAAACCGCATAGGTGTCCACATAAACACCTACCCACACATACTGAAGATACAGATGCACGCATCCATCTGTTCATTCAACAGGCAGACATTCTCTAAGTCACCAGGTCAGTGACTTTAACCAGCCGATGTGAAAACGGTTGAAACCAGTGCTCCAGGCTTTTCACCATGATTGTTTTACCTCCAGTAAACATCAGGTTAAGTCACTGTGAATGAAGTAAACAGCAATTTGTGATAGTTCAATTGGAAAATGAGAGAAATCATCTGACTTTTATGCACATAAAAGTATCCATGACTAAGCATCAAGGAGTCAATTCCATGTAAGGATGGTGTTGCTTCAGGAAGCGTGGCTACACGTGTACCACAGCTGTAACAACTGTTGCATCCCACAAAGGAACCATGGCTACATGTGTACCATGGCTCTAACTACTGTTGTACACCACGAAGAATAAACAGCAAATATTCAAAGAGAAACCCTCATCTCCAAGTCCCCAACTAGTTCACAATTTAATGTAGTTTTCAAGAATACTACCTTAGTAACTTTATCTTTAACTTTAAAAAAATGGAGTGATAGAATCAAATATACTATTTTAGAATTTCAACAAAGTTTTAATCAACTATAAGGTCTAATTCTCATCAACTACCAAACAAAAATGAACAAAATATTAATGCATTTTGTCTAATAAGATTATGTGAATAGATACTCTGTTTCAGTGTAATTTAAGAAAAGGCTTGGAATTATCAATAGAGAACTATATAAGAATGAGTTATATAATTAGGCAATCTTGTTTGACTAAAATTATATACATCTTTAAATAAATTTATTTGAACTGGCCTACTTTTATGTAGCTGTACTTATAACTTAATTTGTTGCTTTATAATTTACTAAATACTATAGATAAGATATTCTCTTACAATGTGACCATATAATATGTAATTTTATAGCATAATGTAATAGAATATAATATAAAAATCATAGTATAATGTAATTCTCTTTTAAGGGAATTTCTTATCTATACTACATATAGTATACATATAGTATATTTCTTTTCTATGTACTTACACACAGTACATAATAGAATGACTTAAATTTATTTAAGGATGATCATCTGTATAGATTTTAATGAATAAAGGTGAGGGTCTTCCCTAAATGTGAGAAACCCTGCTCTGGAAGGTCCAAGTCTGAAAAATATATTAGCAAAACACCAAAGTAAGACACAAATCGTCTATGGCCTCTTCTTAAGGAATACATCTATTCATCCATAATTATTGAGTGTCTACCAGTGATGGGAATGGAAGTTTTATCAGTAGTCTTTACAGGCATGATCCCCGTCCACAGGAAGCTGATAACCAAAGGAGTGGGACACATTCTTGGCACAGAAGTATTTTTAAATTTAATATGCAGTATTAATAAACAGAGTAACTGATCCTATCTGAGGATGGCTAGCAGTAGAGTTTCCTAGAAAGCACAGCATGCATGGTCTCTTAAAGGGAGACTTCTTCCCTGAAAAACAAAGAATTGACTTTGATGGCAAAACAAGTGATTCCAGAGGAAGGGAATTATAAAACCATAAAATTTATTAATTATAAAACTACCAGGCCTTAATGCAGAAAGAAGTGTAGCATGACCTAGGAAATAAAGACAACCAGTGTGGGTACGAAACAGCAAGAAGAGTGTTCCCAGCTGAGTGTGCAGGTAGACAAGAGTGTCTTCAGAGGCTGGGTTGACTTACAAAGGGCTTGCAATTTTATTCTGGGTAGTTGCTACACCAGTGAATGATAGCCACAAAGAGAAACAAAGATGCCAGCTGATTTACACTTGAAAATATCAGACGGAAATGAGCTAAAGTGTTGAATGTACCATTGATGTAAAAGACACAGCAGACTCAGAGATGGTCAGTAATAACTCAGCCTGAGAGAGAGAGCCACAGAAAAGGGATTGTTTATCTAAGGGCATTTATATGTGTCTTTTCTACCAAAGTTGAAAGACTTTACCCGAAATGTCTATATTATCGGAATCTCTGGAGATTAAAACAGAATTCTCAAAGATCCAGCAACAATGAACTTGTGCCCCATGCCTAGAATCAACGTCCTGGACCCAGGAGCATTTCCCACTTGGAAAACTCCATAGTCATATAGTAATCAGAGCGATTGCCCTGTGCCAAGGCACTAATCCACATCATTCACTTTTCCCATTCCAAGGAATGTGTGTGTGTGTGTGTGTGTGTGTGTGTGTGTGTGTGTGTGTGTGT
>JANHMN010000011.1:13854866-13866288 GCA_030674055.1 Rhabdomys pumilio
TGTGTGTGTGTGTGTGTGTGTGTGTGTGTGTGTGTGTGTGTGTGTGTAAGCTGTAGTTATCATCTCTTCATAGGGACTACACCAACCAACACTCATGGCCCTTGGCTAACCATGTTTTTGTCCACACTAGATCTTTGCTTGATTGACAAGCTACCTGCTCCTTCCTTCATGTCCCCCTTCCTAGACCAAAAAAAAAATAAAAATCAACTCACTAGTGTGTGTCCACATCCTCATCCTTAGCTTTGGATTTTGTGAGGCATTTTTCCAAATCCTGAGCTCACATTTGATCAGGTCTCTTTGAAGGTACACACACCTGACTCTGCTCTGTTTAGATCTACTGTATAAAAAAAGAAGTTCCTGAGACCTCTTCACAATCAAATATTCACAGGCTAACTACACGCTGCTTAAATTATTTTCTAACTTAGTTTAGACATATTAATCTACAAAATAAATCATGAAGTATGCTTTGTGATATGTTCTTGGGAATAAGGAACAGTCCAGACCCCATTCTTCCTTCAATATCAGCACTTTCTCTGTAAGCTCTGCCTTCTAGCTCACATGACCCCGCCCTAAGGCTATTTATATTCTGAAACTGTGACATCTCTCAGAATAATAAAATTTACCAAGTTAGCTAAGATTTCTCTTGGTCTCGGGTGAAGCAGCTCATTGGACATCATCTTTATGGAGTTCTGAAGCAGTCTAAGGAATGTTTCCTCCTTAGGGAGCATGATGCTTAGCACCACCAATCATTTATGCAAATAGATTTATCAAAATCTGAGCCTAGGTCTGAACTGTGATTTCTCGGTGTGCTCCCGTTTCTTTCGCTTCTTTCCTCGTCTCTCTGAGTGAATTTCTTGGACAGAGCAATGTTTGTCTTACTCATAATGAAACCACGTCTGTTATCTCTGCCTCTAATGATACTACATTAGAGAAAACAGGGTTGGTAATTCTGCTTACTGCCCCACATACCCTAACACAACCTGAACACATAACCACAAGGGACACAGTATGGACTGTGACTCCTCACTGAATAAACCTTGTATTGTTTTGCTTGTAAGAAACAGTCAAGGAACTAAATTCGTAGACTGACCTCATTTCTCAGCCTTACTTTATTCAAAAGGACCTCATAGGGCTATTTGCTTTTGAGGGCAGCACATACCAAGTTTCGAAATAATAGCAGAACTGATGCACTTTTCCTCTGTACCAAAACCACTGATTTAGTGGCATATTGATTTGTCCAGACTCCACAAATTGAGGTTAGAAGGTAGAAGTGAAGTCACATGAACGACCAAATTGGGCTATTTTGGATCTGTTAGCCTTATGATGGGATGTTTTAATTTATGCATCATAGAAGCCTCTTTACACCACTCTGCCTGTAATTGCAACAGCTCACGATGCTTGCCTGTTCTTTGGTTTTGTTTCTGTTCTGGAAAAGCTGGTAAAATGTCACTTTATGTAACAGCTGGTTTGCTGGTGCAAACGCATTTTAAAACAGCTAACCTGTTTTGCCTTACAAGATAATTAATAATCTTGTAATGATGATGATGGTGACAAAATAGTAATAGTCATTATTTATACATTTTGGTAAGTACCAGATCATCATTATCATCTAATAAAATAATGTATTAATTGTCCATCTTTCCTAGTTTTCTGTGTGAGGTAAATTTCCTATTCTGTCAAGTCTCATCCTCAGACAGCTGTTCATTTGAGATCCTTACTGTTACTGAAGGCTCATATAATTGACTTTCTAATATACAGTACTGTGATGAAAATTCCCAGTTTTCTCCAGGACAAAAATGCACTTAGTCTCAAGAAATGAGTCTGAATCAGTGAACAGCAAGCTTACTAATGCCCTCCTGAATTTTTATGCTTTACTTCAAACAATAAGACTGAAGAAGGAGGCTGTGAGGAACATTGGAGAACTTTAGCCCCTGGTGAAAGAAAAGCAGTGCAGCTGACATCAGTGGCCATGTTCTTATAGGTTTGGATTGAAACTTGATTCTAGAGCCAACTTTGCAGATGCTTCACAAAGAGGTAGGAAAGCTGTGCATGGCACCGTCATAAGGAAACTGCATTGGAAAACTACATGCTAGGTCCTGCATGACTTTATGGTGATCTCTATGAAAACCAGCAAAATGCCTATGCACAAATGCATAATATGCAAAGGAACTCAGCCCCCATAAGATCTGTACTGAAGCGTCTGGCATGCAACTGGCTGGCTTTCTGGCTGATAGAATTGCCTTTTTCTAATGATACCTAAAACATCTCCATTTTCCTAGTTTCACTCTACAAACCTATCTTCTATTATAGCCCTCAAACAGTTCGTTCCTGACAGTTATTCCTCACAAAGCCTTCCCAGGACCCATGTAGGGCCTTGACCAAGGCTTTGTACTTTCTTAAGGAAGTCTTCTGCCATCTTTGTTTTCCCTCATCAAACGTTCTGGTAGCATAGGTGCATTATATGACTCAGAAAACACACCCATGACTCTTTCTACAATAAGTGAAGACTTCAGATCTGCAGTACAAGACTCTTGACAGGACACCATTCATAATAACCCTGAAGTCAGAAAGACACAAATGGTCACCAGAAGTCAAATTGATTATACATACATAAATACATACACACACATCTATGTATGTATGTACGCCTTCAGATGCATAACGGTAAGAATCGGTGTTTCTTTTAACTTAGTGGAGATCTAGAAAGATAGAGAGGAAGAAATGTCTATTGTCTTTTGTACATTGTTTGAGCATAAAGTTGAGTGAAATAGGTCATTTCTTCCATCTTCCCCAAAGTACAAGATGAAAAAAATGATTCAGATAAAGCCTTAAAAATTATAGCTATTTTGAAATAACTTTGTCCTGTTGGAAAACCACAGCATGCAAAACCGCTCCTGGAACAGGCTATATTGATTTTTAAGTGTATTGATTTAAATGGTAACTAATATGACTGTGAGTGTACAGATGCAGTGAGAATATGAAGTGTGTAGATTTCTCTAGTTTGGGGTTCCTTGTTGGAAACATTTGTGCTTCTCTGTAGATGAAGTTTGTTGTATGAAAAGCCTACTTAATGTCCCCTCTCTTCTGGGACATCTCCAAAGGATATTCCATCTCATATTCATGTTGATAGAGAAGTGAAATCTAAGACAAAAGCCCACCTCCTTGAAAACTTATCTCAACAGGTAATGGTGGGAGTAATCAATTTAGGGGACCCATCAATATGCAGAGAGTCATGGCATGCCTCGGAAGATGATGGCAGAAGCTAGGTCTTGGTCTCAGTTTGGAAATAGCATATCGTTTCACAGATCTCTTCCTTGAATCTAGCTTGCTCATCAATAAAAGCCTCTACCCCTTGTGTTTCTTACAGAAACACCAATGTACCAGGCATGACCTACATCATGAGAAAAGAGAGCTGAGTAAGCAAGGCAGAGAAACTGGTTGTTATCTAAGTGGCCTATACACTAAATTTCAGCTTTTCCTCTCAATGTAGCTACTGAAATATATTTGTTAAATATGTTTAATTAAAAATATTTTTACATGTTTTACAGTTTTACTCCTTGAAGGCAAATGTGAAAAGACCTCAAATACTGGTGTGTGTGTGTGTGTGTGTGTGTGTGTGTGTGTGTGTGTGTGTTATTTAAAAGCAAACCAAACTATGTACCAATAATAGTGTTGTGATCCCATGGATAAGAACAGAATGATAGCACCAAGCCCAGAAACTTATTCTAAGGCTTAAGAACTCAAATGTCTAGCTTTATTTTCTTACACACCCGAGTTGAACTCAAAATCCGCCATAGTCCCCTGTGTAATTTCACGTAATCTCAGTTTGTCTGCTCTCTATGAATCACAGTTTCAAATCCTGCGGAGAATTTCATTGTTGAACACCATCACATCTCAGAACTAACGTGTCTTCACTTCACACCTGCAAATGTTTTTGGGACATGTATGCAGAATCATGGTATAACCGACATTACTGCTTCATTCCTTCTCTGAAGGATATGGAAACCTTGCTATTGTACACACGAAGACACCTGTGGAGCACTGGGGCTTGCTTTCATGTTTTACTAAAGCCTGGGGACAAGAGCAACATATAATTCCATAGTCTATTAGCCACAATCCAAAAACTATCGTACTACCTGAAGAGATTCAATGAGAATAGTACTGAACAAAGAAAGCTACATACCAACAAATAAATACATTTTGTTTACATGCTTGCACGAACATATATGGGTATACAAAATACCTATTCACACACCTGCAATCACTTTCCCTCTGTTACAAATACATTACAAATACATGTACTTATACCTACGAATACACAGAGTCGTAAGCTTTCCTTAACTTCCTCTACTTGAATTCATGACAACTGCAAGACAGAAGCAAGGAATGTATTTCCATACTCCATCTCATGTAAAAACACAGAGCTTGTAAAAAAAAATCACTCTGTGAATTACAGAACCAAGATCTTTGGATTCCAGACACAGTCACCCTCTACAAAGTTATACTCCCTAAATAACCAAACTTCTGAACATCTAGACGTTTCTAAGACTCAGTTTATGAGTCTTGTACTATAAATCTCAACTGTCCCCTTAACCCAGTTACTGGGATGTGCTCAAACTGGATGTGACAGTCTCATGGTTATTTCTGTGTATTTCTACAACACGGGACGGCACATGATTCTCACTTTTAAATGGAAACCACTTCAATTCCTGATCAAATATTTCCTAATTACAGTGAGATGTAGGGAGACACTTTCATCAATACTACCCCAGAGGGACACATGGATTTCCAAATTTGATACAACTTGGGAACACTGAGAGATAAAATTAAACTCTACCCAAAGGGTAGCAGTATAGAATTTGGTGTTCTTTGTTCTACAGGAATGAGGAGTGACTTAGACCCTGGCAAGTGCTGTGAAAGAGCAAACCTTAGTGCTGTGCCCCTCCCGGGCCTCCTTTCTCTTTGTTTGTTTGTTTGTTTATTTGTTTGTTTGTTTGTCACTTTTATGTTTTTACTTTAAGGCGGGGATCTCACAAAGTTGTACAGGCTAACCTTGAACTTACTCTGTTCAAGGCAGGCCTTGAACTTGCCATTTTCTGCCTAAGCCTCTCTAGTAAATAGAATTATATACCTGTACCAAGAAGACTGGCCAAATACCAGTCTAAAATTGTCGTTACTTATTTTTAGTGTGTGTACATGTATATGTGTCTGTGTTTGTGTGTGTACGTGTGTACATGTGTACGTGTGTGTGTGTGTGTGTGTGTGTGTGTGTGTGTGTGTGTGTGCACGCGCGTATTGGGTACATACATGTGTGTGCCACAGCATAAGTATTGGATGCCAGAGGACAAGCCTCCTCGGGAGTATGTTCTCTTTCATCCTGATATTCCAGGGCTCACGCTCAGGTCACCAGACTTGCCTAGCATCTCATCTCATCTTCTCTTCTTAAGAGGGAAATTATGAAATTGAGAAAAGTCAAAGCAACAAGAATTAATATTTACAAAAAGTCCAACGTTTTGCCACTGGACTCCAGTGGATGCTCAGACCATCACAACATCTCATGTTGCTTAGAACAAGTTCCCATATCTAGTCCCACTGATGGTCCCATGGGAGACCATCAGTTTATGTATTTCCCAATACATAAACATCCATTCTGAAATGAGGTCAGGGGTCTTATGAAGAATAAGGCAATTTGCTTCCTAAAAAGCCTGATGCAGCTGTGCTGTGGCTATCCCAGCCTGGCCATTGGTAGTCATGGAGGTCACTTGTGTGCACCACATACCCTCACTCCTTCAACATCTGCTTCTCTTTGTCTTGTCGATCATTGCCATCAGCAATCAAATATGCTAAAATATTTTCACAAAATGATACTCTCTGGTCTCATATCTTCTCATTTCTCCATGAACTTTACTGCAAAACTCCTGTGAGGTCCTTCTGTTCATTGTCTTTACTGTCTTGCTTTATAGTTTCCTTGCCCCTTTACACCCAAGGAGCCACTAAAACTTCTTACTCAGGTTATCAATGATATCCATACTTCCCAACTTGATAATTCAGTCTGAGTCTGCATAGCATTGATGTCTCAGTGTCTTGTAAGCCAGTCAGTCATCCCTTCTTGACAATTCCTTCATGTGTCTCCTGAATTTTCTCCATCCTCAAGTTACTCCCCTATGTCTCTGTGGAAATATTTCATTTCTGGTGACTCAATATAGGAGTACCAATGTGTGTGCCCATCAGCTCTAACCACCACTGTACTAACAGAGTTCTCTAGTCCAAAATACTACCTATACAATGATGAGCCACACAATCGTTTCCCTAGCTTCTTCTAAGTTTCAGAACTGAGTCTTTTATTCAGCATCTCTAGTGGTATGACGTTCAACACACTCAGAATAGACTATCCACGTTGTTCCTGAATAATATTACTCTATTCTGTTTCCGTTATAATAAAACATGCCACTCCAGCTATCTGCTTGGTCATCTTTGGTCCTTCTCTTCCTCTCAAGAACCATTGCTAATCCATTATCTAATTCTGTCAGTTCTGATTGAAGTACATCCTGACTCTGATCACATGTCACGACCTTACACACTTCTACTGGGGATTTCACCATAGACTCTGTAATAAACAAACCAGTCTCCCTAACACTGTCTGTTTTCATGCTACAACCACAGTGAGCCATTGAAGGTATGAATGGCTTATTGTAGCCACATTCAAAACCTTCCATGGTAAATCCTACTACCATACAATCCTCAAAATAAATTCCAAAGTGTTTTCCATGGACCACAGGCCACAGGTAATCTTTCTTCCCAACCTCTTACCTTGCTTTGTTCAGCCATGCCGCTCTGTGCCCCTCCCTGAATATGCCCAGCTTTGCCCTTCTCTGATGTCCTTTGCATTGGTGAGCAGGTTTCCTCAGCACATCTGAAGAAAGCGTGCTCCCCTACTGCCTTTGGTCACTCCCCCGGAGAAGGTTAAGTATCTGGAACGTTCTTCCCTTCACTGATGATCGTTTCATGCCGTTACTTCTCCTTAGAGCACTTAGCACCAACCAACATTATCTTACATGCATAGATGTTGTTTACTTATTTATTACTTTACTTCTGCACTAGAAAGTAGGTTCTCAAAATAGACATCACTTTGCTCAGTGCTGAATCCCTAACAATTAGAATAGTGCCTGGGAGCAGCAGGGTGGGAAGTAGGCCATCAGTAAATGAATGAAGAAATGCATGGAAGAACAAGTAACTCATGGGCCTGCAGCACACGCTCCCTCTTGGCTCTGGCCCTGGTGCATAGTTCCCCCTTTAGATAATATGTATCTTTCCTATGCCAGGTGTGTGACTATAAAATTTTAATGTAACTCAGATGCCATCTGCCTTCAATGATTACCCTTCCTGCCCACACACAAATGCACACACACGCACATGCACACACATGCATGCACACAGTGATATGCACGCACAGATGCACAGATGCAAGCACTATCACCACCACCACTATGATTTAGAGGAACTATCATTGTTCTTTGCCTCTGGAGTAAGTTGCTCTTTAGTTTATTCCTGACGATGTGACGATGTTTGTTTTAGTGGGAGTTGTTTTGTTGGTTGGTTTGGTTTTGCACATTGCCATATAATGAGGTCCCTGAAACTTGGGCATCAATTCATTCTTATATGCCCAAATTCTAATACACAGTAAGATTAAACACATAATGTCGATGTCTGTTAAGTTTTTAGGACACCTATGAGTTTTCACTAGTTCTTTTTGTGTCTTTGTGGTTGCTGTTGTTTTGTTGTTGTTGTTTTGAGTTGTTGCTATTCATTAATCTGGTTAATTCACCTAAAAGGATTACAAGCACTCAATGCCACAAGTTGGTCTGGATATTAGAGTTCATTTCCACATACGCTGTAGGTGCTAGTTGTCAATGCACGAATTTACCATGAGCTTGAATCAACAAACCTCCTTAACGTTTATCACATTATCCTACTTTATGTCATAGAAGGGAAATGTTCTTCTATTGTTTGATGGAAGAGCATTCTCTCCAAGCAGCTTCACAATCAAGTAGTAAAGTGAGATATTCTAATTTGTAGGCGACCAGATTCTACTAAAAGCCTCTGTATGCCAAAGAAGCCACTTGCGGGTAGTTACTCACTCTATCAAAGCTAACTCTGCCAACAGTATTTGGATGAAAGGAGAGATGAACATAATCACTTTATAATTGAGGAGCATGATTCTCACACACGTAAGAAACTTACAAAGTCCCTACATTGAGTAAATCAAAACATCAGATTCAAGTCGGGCTATTATTAGTCTCTAGACTTGAATGCAATAATGGTTAAAAGCCTACATTTAAAGATTAGACACTGTACACAAATGCTGGGCTTTGTACAGCCTTTCAAGATTGCCAGGCCTCCATCTCTTCATTCCCCTATTAAAAGATGGAGCCTACTCCCACAGCTGTTGATAGAACTTAAATATTATGATTCTGCAGCATGGTGATTGGTCCTTTGTCGTTACAGATGTTTTCTTAGTTAGGCAACTTGTGCTATGTATGCATCCACAGGAAATTTCGCTGGAACGGTTGGTGACTGACCACATAGAAATGCCACATGAGGTCAGTAGAACAATAGAGACAAAAGCTAGCTTACTTCTCATGAATGCCTTAGAATGTCAACCTGTTTTGAGAAAGCTATTTTCAATTAGGAAGTATTCTATGAGGAGACTCAGGTAGCTTAAACTCAGATCTGAAGTCACTGTGCATTCTCAGCTGCCTTATTCCTTTCATTTATTTTTTCCTTCTGAACCTGAGGCTTTGTTCAGTCTCAAGTGCTCACTCTTCTTCCCATTACAAAATATCAACCCTGAGACTCCACCTCACACCAGTCAGAATAGCTAAGATCAAAAACTCAGGTGATAGTAGATGCTGGCAAGGATGTGGAGAAAGAGGAACACTCCTCCATTGTTGGTGGGATTTCAAGCAACCTCTCTGGGAATCAGTCTGGTGGTTCCTCAGAAAATTGGACATAGCATTACCTGAGGACCCAGCTACATATACCCAGAAGATGCTCCAACATATAACAAGAACATATGCTCCACTATGTTCATAGCAGCCTTATTTATAATAGCCAGAAGCTGGAAAGAACCCAGATGTACTTCAACAGAGGAATGGTTACAGAAAATGTTGTACATTTACACAGTGGAATGTTTCTCAGCTATCAAAAACAATGAATTCGAAAAATTCTTAGGCAAATGGAGGAGTGAGAGAGAAGACTGAAGGAGCTGAAAGGGTTTGCTGCCCTATGGGGAGAGCAACAATACCAACAATACCAGAGTTCCCAGGGTCTAAACCACCAGCCTGGGAGCACATAGGGAGGGACCCATGGCTCCAGCTGTATATGCAGGGGAGGATGGCAGTGTCAGGCATAGGTGGGAAAGGAAGTCCTTGGTCTAGTGAAGGCTGGATGCCCCAGTGTGGGGGAATTTGTGGGTGGGAAGTTAGGAGTGGGAGGTTGGGTGGGCACACATCCTCATAGAAGCAGAAGGAGAAGGGATGGGATAGGGGGTTCCTCGGTGGGGGGAAATGGGGAAAGGGGATCACATCTGAAATGTAAATAAAATATTCAGTAAGAGAATGTAGAATAACAAAGTGAAATTATTAACAATTCCTGTGAGGGGGGCAAAGAGTGTGAACTATATAGCTGAAGCGAGAAGGAACTGGATGCAGAGCCTTCTTAGTTGCTCCTGTGATAGAGTTGATATACTAAATCAACTGATTCATATCCATTCTAGAAAACGTCAAAACTCTGTGTATTAAGTCTGTACATACCGGAGGGACACAAACTCATCACAGGAGTACTGTGTAAGGAGGGTAGGGACAGAAGCCAGGGAGATTTTAATGACTTTAATTCTAGTGTTTGAGTTCATTATCAAAATAAGAAATTTATGGCATAAAGTTATCAATTTGTTAATTCTCTTTGCCAGGGTACATTATATTATTTAGTGACCACATTTTAGGTCTAAAAAATATTGTGTCATGTATCCCTTCTGCATTTTCCAGTGCCATATACGCCATTTCTTCTTGAGGTCGTGGAATCCACAAGGACTGCATTTCATGAAGCAAACTCATAGTGATGACTCCACTCAGGCGACTTAGCCCGATGTTAACTACTAGAATATTCTGGCTAGTAATAAAAACAAATTAGTCAATCCACTCAATTAACTGAGCACACATAAACACTCACAACAGCCAGGGTAACTATCAAAGAAGACAACCAAACCAAAATGGGGTTAATAGGGTCCACCATGCAGTATGTAGTATGGTATAAGTCTTAATATTGATGACTGTGAAAATACCAACGAATGTAGTATTATACTAAAATGACTTTGTTTTCCAGAATAATAACCTATGTGGGTAAGCTTTTTCTCACTTGATCAACATGCTTGGGTGGGTTGTTAATTGCATACTGAGTAGATACTAGAACACTTGCCTGTGCTGAGCATTATTTTGTTTTGAGAAGGTCTCCCTTGTGGAAGCTCCCTAACCACACATGAGTCCTTTTCTTACTCATTGTTTTCAGAGCTTCTGCTACTGCCAACTTGTAGCTGATGCCTCCAAGATGTTAGATATTTTGTTTAACACTTGGAATTGGATGTATTCTGATACCAATCAAGTTTGTGAAAATGTAACAATTTCTGCGAATACCTTTCTATTTGAAAAAAAATTCTTATTTTTTATTCTTAGAAGATTCATATTGTTTGCCCTAGAGGCTTGGGAGATCATACTAAGAAGACCATGGCACACAAGGCTTTTCTGCAGTCTCCCCAGAGAGAAAGAAGGTAGAAGGTGTTGTGCTACATGGCGTACTTCTAGTATCTGGTATTTAAAATAAAACCATGTGAATATTCAGGAATGTGCTGTAATTACTATGATTGCTTTTCCTAGTCATGTCATGAGAGTGAGTGTGATAAGATGACATTATGTTCTAGTCACAGGCATCTTCAACAAGGAAAACAATGACCCTTGGAAAAGCAGTAGGGATAATTCTCTCAGGTGGCTGAATTTTGCCTAATTGATGAAAGAGACAAATAATACTCACTGCACAAAGGCAGAGGAGCATTAAAGAGTAGTGACCAGAGAGCTCACCTCTGCTGAGCAAGCTTCCTATGGTAGCAAAAGACACGCACGCACACAGTCTGTTCTGAGCTTGCTGTGCACAAGCCTTCCTCAGGAATTTTTAAAAATTTACTCCAAAAATACTTTCTGAGTTTTCTTGGCATTGAAAGGGGAAAACAGTAAAGTTCCTGAGGTTCAACTGTTCAGAGCGATAGAGCTTGGGGGAATGTCACAAATACGGGGAAAGTTTGCACTGTGTATGCCAGAAGAGTTCAAACACACACACACACACACACACACACACACACACACACACACACACA
>JANHMN010000011.1:13866298-13908659 GCA_030674055.1 Rhabdomys pumilio
ACACACACACACACACACACACACACACACACACACACACACACACACACATCGTGGAGTATTAAGAAGAATTCAAGCATCAAGGAGCACTAATGTTATTGTTATAAGGCTAATTCCTCAAACAGCGTTATCAAAATCACTTAAAGTCACTCAAAGTATCTGTTATAGATGAATTATTCTCCACTTTCTACTTTATTTTCTTCTACTGTTGTTGTTGCTGCTGCTGGTGAGACTGGACCACTAGAGTCTGGAATTTATTCCACTGGCCCAAGGAGCCTTGAATTTATTATTAGCCCAGGATGGTTTAAATTTCATAGCTGTTCATCTGCCTTTGTCTCTGCATGCCAGGACTATAGGCAAAAGCTACCACAACTTGTCTTAATACTGTTTACATCTGTCTCTACCAATAAAGTCAAATTTGGTATCATTCTTTATTTTGGGACCATCGTGGTGACAGTTTAATGGAGAAAAACAGGAATTGTGACAAATTAAATTAGCTAAATGTAAGCAGCGGTAAATTTTTATGAGAACAATGGCCAATCTTAGTATGGCAAAGTTCAACATACAGATCAAAATTATAAACATAATCAAAGATGTAATAGTATTGTAGTTCTTTACTATAGACAAGAGAAGGAATAATCCAGAATATGTCAGATAGTTGTAGCAGCCAACTGGTATCTTATGACGCTGGAAATGGGACACAGTAAGAAAAATAGTAGAAGGAAAAATTCTATAGTCCCTAATTAATCCAGAGGTTCAGAAATGACAAGTAACGCCCCCCAGAGTCAAATAGCTGTGATTGCTGGACCAAAGCCTTTTCTTAACGTACATAGAATTAGTTGCCCACTATCTTCCAATGTGTGTTCGAAGAGCCACTTGGTAGCCTTGTGGCCACAGCAAGCTGTGCATCTCATTGGATCAACTCAACTCCCAAATGTCAAGGAGATCCATTGAACTTTTACTCTTAGCCTTGACTTCTTATCCATGACTTTGAGAGTTTTTTTCCATTCTCCCTCCACTTCTTAATGGATAATGTGCATGAGTAAGGCAGCCCCCACCCCCTCGCTTCCTGCCATTTACACCACTCACAAAATGTTGTCCTTATTCCTACTCCTTCTTAAGCATAGGTCTTCTTTGACTCCTCCAAATGCTTCTTAAAATTTCGGTCCATACTGATAGTTAAATACAAGAAGGAATCAATAACTAACAGTGTCCCAATCTGTGGAAAAACTGGTCCTCCTTAAAAGTTACATCAGAAAGTTTAATTATCTTTTACCCATCACTCCTCAGACCTCCCTTCTGCTTGCTTCTGCCCTTTTGAATTCTACATGATCGGCTCTGTTCTGTCTAGCCTCTCTCTATTCATAACCACAGTGTCTATGGAGCTTAGGGCACAGGAAAAAAAAAAACAGAAACCTCAGACTTTTTTTTAAAGTAACTTGTCTTGGTTTACTATGTTCTAAAAACAAAAAAAAATTTCTTCATGGTCCTTCTACACTAAGAAGAATAAGAAAAATAATATAAACACTGTCGCTTTTACAATGCGAAGTGATCCCTGGCTAAAGAACAAGAGGTACATGCTGTCCAATCCCAAGGACCTAGCAAAAAAAGATAAGGTAACCTGAAAGTTGGTCCAGGTCAGAGGAAGAGCTAGCTATCTGTAAACTACCTTCTCCCCTCTTCCAAGACCATATCTAGAAAGCTGTCCATCCCCAGTTATTTGGTACTCTCTACATCCTGTTACCAATAAGTGAGGCATCAGCACCCCAAGTTGTACCTTCAATGATTTTTTTCCTACAAAACACAGTAATTTCTTTAATTGACAGATATTTTTGTGCTCCTAATAAATTACAGAGACCATATAGAGCACAGTGAATGTATGGGAAGCTGCCACCATAAAGGAGATGGTAGGTGGGTCAGTAGATAGATGATAGACAGATTAGGTCTGTGATAGATAGATAGATAGATAGATAGATAGATAGATAGATAGATATGTTAAACAGATAAATAGATGGACAGATAGATAAGATACAATGCAGACTCACAGGCACACACACATAGAGAGAGACACACAGAGACAAAGACAGAGAGACAGAGAAAGATTTGTTAAACACACACTGTGCATCTATTCAAAATATTTTAAAAGCATTTTAATATGAAGCGCACTGGTGATATAATGTTATATTTTAAAAACATACAGAAGACCACACTTACATGACTCACTTAAAATAGAAAAGTTGAGCTGGTGTCTAACTAGAACCTTCACCCATACAGATTATTGCTCATGGTAGTAGAAAGTACTCCATATGCTTTCAAAGGAAAAAGTTAAACACCAACCCAGCTACAAACCCTCTGATCTACAGCAATGATCTCCCTGCAAGATTTACTAGTATAATAGTGGCACGAAGTTCATGAGAGTAACCAACCACCATCTGATTGGATTTAAGGGCCACTCCATGAATTGGAACCCATCCTCAACCCTCTTCAGTGGCCAAGAACCTGAGATTAGTTAGGCCATGGATCTAGTGTGAAATCAAATCCTACTGTTCTGCTAAAGGAACATAACAATAAAATCAATCCTAATACATTCTGCTACCCTCATAGATCAGTGCCTTGCTCAGCCGCCATCAGAGCAGACAAATGCAGAGACCCACAACTAGACAATATGCAGAGAGAAAGGTTTTGAAACACTAAGTCCTAAATGAAATGTTTCCACCTCATCCCTCCCCTCAGGGCTCGGGGAAATCTATGGAAGAAGGGACAGAGAGTATAAGAGTCCATTGGGATGAAAACCATCAAGAAAACAAGGCCTTCTAAACACATCAGGACCGATGTATATGTGGATCCACAGAGACTGCAGCAGCATGCACAGGGTCTGCACAGGTCTCTCCAGATGGGGCCCAAGTGTTGAGAGAAGTAGACAAAAGGCTCCATCCCTAACCCAGAAGCTATCATCAACTGATAACCACTCATAAAAGACAAATTGATTCTCCTCAATCAATCTCAGTGGATATATAAACCAGTCTTAAAGGCAAGCTTCCTGATCAACAGTAGATAGCCAACACAAAAAGAACTCAATGGAATCTTTGGAGGTTCTTTGTTTTATAATGTTTAGTTATGGTATGTACTTATTTATCTGTTACCTTAAAATATATATTAGTTTAGAAATAGTAATTTATACATCTATAATTATTTACATTATTTATTTAGATATTTAATATAACCAATAAATTATATGAATTTATATATTAATTTATATAATGTTATATATCATAATTTTATGTTCATTATACATACATTATATATTTATATATTTATTTTATTGTATAATTTTAATTACTATATTAATGTATATGTTTAACTTTAGTTTATATTATATTCTATATTTTATATCTATATATCTATATATAATATATAATATTACAGATATTAATTTTATATATTAATATATATTTATCTTAAAGTTCATTTGGATATGTATTTTTCCTGCTTATTTATTTCTCTTTTTTTTGTCTTATTTTACTTTGGTTTTGTCTTATCTTGTTTTATTATTATTATTTAGAAGCCTGTTTGTTTTCTGGAAGACTTGAATTGTTTTGACTCTGTTAGGAGGGTATGTGGCAAGAATCTAAGAAGTTGAGGGAAAGAAAATTGTAATTAGAATATATAATAAAAATATCTATGTCCAATAAAAGAAAACTAAAAGAGATTTTAAAATACAGACTAGTATACAGTGTGATATTATTTTTTAAAGAATCAAAAGAATATTAAATGAGATAGAGATAATTTGGGATGAGCTTATAGAAAATCTTTGTATTTGTCTTGGTTGTCTGTATTTTTTAAGGTCTTTAGAATTAGAATTTAGAATTAAAAATGTAAAGATTTAAACAACTATTACACCTACATGGTTTAAAAGAAGAAATCATGACATTCAGGCCTGTTGAACATTATAAGAAAAGCTTACCTCTGTGGAATAATTTGAATTTAAATCAAGAATAGATAACATCAACTTTCCTCTGGTTTTCAAATACTAGACTAGAAAGTTAGTCCAGCATGGTACCATCCCAAAACCTCTATCATGAGCAAGACTGAGAACTTTAGTTTTTCAGCAACAAAAGAAAAGTTGGCTACAAGAACATTTTCCCCAAAGTAACATGATAAAACTTATCTAGGAAATAATAAGGTATCTAGTCATGCATTGCATGTATGCCACAGAGCAGTCCCACAACAGAGGGTTGCTTCATCTTTAAAATTCAAATAACAAAATGAAAAATATATTTCCACAAATATAGTAAAAAGGACAAGAAATCAAGATCAACAACTATTTTTAAATGAGATTTAACTCATTTCTCACAGGGAAATATAAAGGGTATATTTTTCCACTTAAGTATTTTAAAGACATTAACATATGTATATAGATAAATAATTGATTTAATATATTACATATAATGTATAATTATATATAAATATATAATTATTTTTATTGTATAATATCTATATATCCTAGAGAAAAATGACTAGTAGGAAAGCTATAAAGAAAAATATCATGTGACTGGCAAGAGTATAGGCCCTGAAAGATGTGCTAAGCCCCCAAGGACTATTCATGTATTAAAAAGCAACACACTGTACATGCTAACATTCACCCTCCAATATTCTTCATTTATATCTTGGTTTAAAAAACAAGGGCCTTTTCTGAAGTATGAGGAGGAGAAACAATGGCCCTCTGTTCACCTCATTCTTTTGCAAGGCAGAAAATTATCTGAATGACCAGGAAGGGAGCAATGGAGCAAGTATGAATCAGCTGGGGATACCTTCTCTGTGAAGCTCTTCCTGCCCAGGGGCTGCACACTTTCTGGACAGCTGAGTGAGGACCTACACATGCCTTTGTAAGTATATGTTTAGTTCAGAATCTCTCTTACGCACTAATGAGGTTCAACAGAAATGAGGCTGTATTTTTTCTGTATGCACACACGTGTGCTACAGTGAGTTTATGTCATAGCAAGAGTTTCCTTAGAGAAAAGCTCCTACATTTATGCTTAATAATTCTCCCACCTCCTACTGTGGTTATCCAAGATGAGACGAATACGCATAATAGCATCTGATTGACAATTTTGTCCTTAGTTGTTTTAAACTCAGAATTAAAGATAAGGGAGAAGGAAAAGTTAATACTCATATTCTTATCTCAGCCCATGGCGCATAAAGATTTGTATGCAAAAATATTTACCACAACAAAATCTAAAGGCACAGAAAGTGGGTATTAGATGAATACTCAGTAACAATTGTTATAATAACAGACACCGGTGCTGTTATTCTATTCACCAATTTAAAGTTGTGTTTAGGACAATCCTAAGAAAATTACTCATCCATTAACACTTTTGATATATGCATATATTTTTAGTTTATGCATACTTTCAAGAATGCAAATGATACATAACTTTCATCTTGTTATGATCTTATTAATATCCTGATTAAATTTTATGCACATCTTTAGGAAAAGCTTAGAAATATAAAAGTAAGTTTCAAAAGAAGAAGACAAAGCCTCCTTTGCCATGACTTTCAAGGATTGCTATTTCTAATCACATTTTAGAAAACAATTTTCAATAATCAATGTGTACTATTAATTACCACATTTGGCATAATTGTTTTACTTCATAAGAAAAAGATAAATACCACAGCTGCCATAACTTTTTTGCACTATTTTTGTAAAGAGTCACATCCAGAGGTTGGAAGAGATTGTATAGGGGTCTTAATTTTATGAGATTTTAGCCCATGGACTCTTTACCATGTCAACGTTTTCTGCTAGGAACGCAAAATATATAATATGAAAACTACACACCCTGGTTGTTATTTTAAATGAAACACATTATAAAGTACAAAGCAATTCTTTGTGCTGTTCCATAACTCTCCAAAAGTCACTGTCATTAACAATATTGAATGAATCCCACCATGTTCACACACACACACACACACACACACACACACACACACCCTCACACACACATACAGAGATGCTTAGAGAGTTAAAATTGTTCATCAAAGTTTAAATGTTAAGAGATAGGTATGTTTGTTCATATCTGTAGTCTCAGTATTCAGGAGGCTGAGGCAAGAAGGTTTCCATGGACCAAGGCTAGACTTAAATCGCTAAATAGTGAATCCCAAGCTGTCCTGGACTACAGAGTTAGGTCCTGTTTCAAAATTAGAATTTTTTCAAGAAGAAACAAACAAAAAAAAACCTACATAGATAAATAAAAGTGTGCCTGTAAAAGACTTAATTCCCTAGCTGGGATCAAATATCTGAGATTCACAAACTGGACATCCATGGGAAGCGGTTACTCTTACTCAATTTCCATACTGTAGCAGACTCAGAAAACGCAGCACTAATGCTCGACTTCTCATCACTTCTATGATTTCCACACTGCTTGTAAATGTAGGTGTGATATCTGCTTAGCACAGACATTTACTGCCCCAAATCCCTGATCCCAATGAATCTTCTGACCTCAGCCTATCTACAGCTGGAAAAATCAGTGCATCCATTGTCTTCAGTCAATGTGTTGTGTACAGAGCGTTAGCTAAAGAGAGAATCACTAAGACTTTCAGAATGGCTTCATGTCTGGTGACCGTGCTCTTCACAGCCTAGGTCCAAGGGTCAAGGTCAGCCATCGAGCTAATATAGAGATTCAGTTCCCAGGTTTCTCCAAGTTAAGCAAATAATTCGTGCTTTTAAAAAAACGATGCATCTAGCCCTCTCCCCTTAAAAGGGAGACTCATTTTTGCACCGCTAAGTTTTATTTAAGGACTATGCAATCGCATCCCAGCTGGCTTCATTGAAGCAACAACGTGGGCAATCAGGGACAGCAACTGCAATGGTATCGTTTCTATAAACAGTAATGAGTGGAGGGAGTGGGGTGGGACGAGAAGCTTACGTATAAACAAGAAAAATCATTTCAGCAAGCGATTGTCTCGGCAGATTCACAGCATCTCTGACTACCGTCAGAGTAGACTGAAATGTCCGGTTTTTAATGGTGTCAGAAGAAGTGCTCTGATATGACATTCACATTACAGTGTGATGAGAATAACATGGTACAGATACAGCCATTATAAGCCTTGAGCTGAACAAAGTAAAAGAGTAAAACACTGTGTGCAACGTTCCATCGAAATCAAGAGAGCAGAACTATATAGTGTCCCCCAGATGTTCCTTACAGTTTTAGTACCAGAGATTAGAATTTGTACATCTCTAAGAAGATGGTGACATAAATGGACGTGTTGGTATATGGGCAGAGGAGAGATAGAATATAAACAATTAGGGAAAATATCTGACCATGACCAATGCTAAGTAGACTGAATTTGAGGTATAGGTCAATTACTTTTATAAAAGTAATACTCCTTAAAATATTTTTATTCAAAAATATTATTCCTAAGATTGATTATTAAAATGTATTCCATGTCACCTTGAATTACAGCTGTCATTTCCCATACCCCAGCACTTATTTTAAAATTCCTATGTGCTTTACAAACTCAGAGAGATTAATATGAATATTGAGCCAAATGGATTATTCCTTCCTTGATGTGATCCTTATCATTAAAGCTTGGTTAAAGTGAAACAAGCAAAGGCTTGTGAGTCTTCACTTGAACATTTATCTTATACTCCCTAGAACCATGCCCTTTATTGTCATGTATCTCTCTTCCTGCTGGGTCTCTACGAACTTCTCATATACTATATCCCCAAGATTGGTTGCAGAATTGAAATATCAAAACAAAAATCTCTGAAGGCAGAACATGTGTAACTTTCAATTCTGAGAGAGGATGGAGGGAAAAAAGGGGTGGGTGTCCTTTGAAGAGAAATAATTGTCATGATACAAGTGGTCTGGCTTGTTTAACCTCTTTTATTGTACTTAATCCAGACCCGGGCAGACATCCTGCAGATCCACCACTGAGAAGACAAGAACATTAACCCTGGCTGCCTTCCTGATTTTCTTTCCAACAGTGAAGAAAATGACAGGGGAAACAAGGTGTTTTGTGCACCTTCCTTTGCCCACAAAACCGCAGTAGTGACATGTGCTATAGCACGCTCAGTGCTTTAAGCCACACAGTGTCTTGCTTATTCAGATAGGATTGGGAGCATCAGAATTTCACATTTCCAGGTAAAGAAAAAAAAAATAGCAAC
This sequence comes from Rhabdomys pumilio, assembly GCA_030674055.1. Lineage (NCBI taxonomy): Eukaryota > Metazoa > Chordata > Mammalia > Rodentia > Muridae > Rhabdomys > Rhabdomys pumilio. The sequence goes on from JANHMN010000011.1 coordinate 13,874,463, forward strand.
CTAATCTCTCATGATTTACAATGAAATCATAAGCATAAAAAGACAATCACAAGGAGTTTGGGTGACATCAGTGGAAAATTGAAACAGTGATAAAGGAACAATGTATCACCATGCTAAGAACACCTGCTAACTTACTGGGAAACAACAAAGCATTATACTGTGGCATAATGTGCTAATTATTTAAATATCATGAATGGAAGTCGACACATATGTTCATTAAATACTGCAGAAGGCATCAGAAGGTACCAGAAAGTTATGCATCTGTCCTACAAAAAAAAAAAAAAAGTCATCATGATTTTTTTTCTCCACATGCTTTTCAACATAATAACCTATAAGGGTAAGCTTCTTCTAACTTGACAAACACATTCTGGTTAGTTGTTACATCTCATGGCCCTTGGCTAGAGTGTTTCTAAATGACTATCTACTACAGAAGGCATCAGAGAGAAACCGGAATGGATTTAATTGGGAAGAACCCTAAATATAACTCCCTAACATTACACTAAATATCGTTTAAGCATCACTGCTTTGTCCCATAAATCAGAATAAGGCAGATAACAAAATACTCTTTACAGAAAATTTCTTATGAAAATGGCTTTAACTTCTCAATTCTATCAAAGGTCAATCAGAGGTCATGTAGTGGGCTCTATCAACTACAGACACTCAGGGACACAGGCTGATGGAGTAACCACCAGCCTGAACACCACCACCACCCACTAGCAGCAGCGAAAATTTTGAAAAGCATTGTGATCTGGACTATTAGAGTTTCCACGTTCCCAGTGGGTAATCTGCTCACATTTCATTCGCTGATATTAATCAAACAGCCACACTTAACTTCAGGGGAATGGAATATTGCTATTTGAAGTGGTTTCAATGAAAATATCCTCATAGAATCTAGTATTTGAATATTTGGTTCCTGGTGGGTGGTGCTGGTCAGAGTGGTTTAGAAGTGTGGCCTTACAGGTTATCACTGGGGAAGGTCTTTGAGAGTTTGAAGCCTCCTGCTTGCATTTGAAGCTAGGAACTCCACCTCCTTCTCTTGATCCCATGTCTGCTGCTTGCTGCCATATTTTCCTGCCATTGTAGACTCTTCTTCCTCTAGAGCAGTGGTTCTAACCCTTCCTAGTGCATGAACTCTTTAATACAGTTAGTGCCTCATATTGTGGTGACCCCCCCCAACCAGAAAATGAGTTTTATCGCTACTTCATAACTATAATTTTGCTACTGTTATGAACTGTAATGTAAATATCTGATATGCAGGATATCTGATACATGTCCCCTGAGAAAAGGGGTCACTACCCACAGGTTGAGAACCATAGTTCTAGAACCATAATCCCGATTAAATTCTTCTGTAAATTGCTGTCAGTAATGGTGTTCCATCACAACATCAATAGCTTATATAATCTAACAGTATTTCTAGAAGGGGACCCTAAAGAGTTGAGTAAAAGATGCCTGTGACAACTCTACAGTGAGAGAATAAGCAATCCTGTTGACAGCTCAGAAGGCGGGAGGACATCTCAACCAAGCAAACATGTAAACAGCACACGCAGCACATGAAAAGTTGTCCAAAAGTTTTGCTCTTAGAGGATTTTGAATTAAAACAAGGAACTATGACTGCACATCTATGAGACTGCCTAAAATCCAACAAATTCACAATAAATGCAGGAAAGAAAAAGGAACACAAGCGTATCCATCCATCGCTACTTAGAATGCAAAATGTCATAGCTACTGTTAAAGACACTTTGACATTTTCTTATGAAATCAAATTTCTTCTTATTACACAATCCAACAACTGTGTCCATTGGTGTTCGCCCAAATGAGTTGAAATTGTATGTCCACCTAAAGGCATATGTGTTGATGTTTATAGCAACTTTAGTCATTTTTCTCAAACCTTAAATTACCAAAATATCCCTCTGCTAGATAAATGAATAAATAGACTGTCATACATGCAGGCAATGGAATATCTTTCAGAGTTAGGAAGAAATAAGCTGGCAAGGCATGAAATAAAAATGGGAATAAAACTTTAATGTTTATTAAATAAAAGAAGCCACTTTAAAATACTACATTATCACATTATGATATTCTGAAGTGGTAAAACTGTGAAGACAGATTTTAAAAACCAATGCCCTTTAACAATAAGGAGAGATGAATAGGAGATGGGAGGAGGGCAGTGAAACCACTCTAAGTGATCCTGGAATGGGAGGTATATATCATTATCCAAATCTATTGAATGTATAAAACCAGCAGAAAACACACAGTGCCAGTGTGACTTCATGCACTGCAACAGATGTGCCACTCAGGTGAGACACTGAGAGGGAGCAGAAGAGAGCCGGCTCTTGTGAGGGCTGGAGTGTACAAAACACCTCTGTGTCTTCCATTCAATTTTGTTATAGATCTACAACTGCTCTGGAAAATTACACAAGACCCCTAAAGATCCTGCATTAATACATAGTAGACAGCAGATCATCCAAAACAAGTTAACCAATGCTAAGCGACATCTTGAACTTTCCAACAAAGGATTTTGAAAATCTATTGTAAAATTTAAACAGTGAAAAATAAAAAGCCATAGGAAACTATAAACAACCAAAAATATGTCCTCAAAGGTAGATTTTGTCATTCTTTTGTTTTTTATTTTGGTAGGATCTTTTGCATGGTTATGCATATCTCTCTCTCTCTCTCTCTCTCTCTCTCTCTCTCTCTCTCTGTGTGTGTGTGTGTGTGTGTGTGTGTGTGTGTGTGTGTGTGTGTGTGTGTGTGTTTGCTAGACATAGAATCCAGGACTGCATACTGCAGGGCATACACTCTACCATTGAGCTACGCTGTCTGCCCATTGGATTTGCTGATAATTTTTATATTATAAAATTGAATTCAAGATATCCTCAAGTACTAAATATTTTATTTCCTTTGGTCCTCATGGTTGACATCTGTCACTTTTACCTTTGAAGAAAAAGAATAGTGTTTAAAGGGCAACATAGACACCGAGGGCTGTAATTCTCAATAGTGCTCTGATGTTGAGCCTGGAAAGAAGGCTCAGTGGTAAAAAGTGCTTGCTGCACAAACATGAGAATCTAAATGTGACTCTCTAGAAGCCACGTAAAGGCTGCATATAGTGTGAATATCTGTGATCTTAGTGCTCCTATGGAGAGATAGGAGGCTGAGACAGGAGAATCCTTAGAAGTTCGTGGACTAGCTAGCCTGCTATACACAATGGAAATAAAAGACCCCATCTAAAACAAGGTGAAAAGAAAGCAAGGGTGGACCTGAGGTTGTCTTCTAACCTTCAAAAACATGCCATGTAATAAGAATGACTACATTCACATGCACAAAAGTATGCTCATGACACATGAACATACATCATAAAATGCTCACACAAAACAATTATTTAATGCTTAGAATGAAGGTATCTTTCCAGGAAATAAGCTTCATGAACAATAACCATATGGTAAACAAATATCTTTTCTTGGATCATTTTATTGTCCTGTAGAAAAATCTGAGCCTAAATACACAAACCTGATGCGTTGTATCTGAGACAACTTGTCTGTATGGGGGCAGCTTTCATTTGGATGTTTGGTCTGCATTTGAAAGCAGTGGTGTTATGCTTTTATAATGCTTGAGTTATTTTTGCACATAGTATTTGAATTCCATATCAAGGAAAGTAGATGTGATTTCTGGGCTCAAACTCTAGATATCTGATAACCCTTCACATTGCCAGCCTAGAAAGCCCCTTCCTTAGTGCATAGTACAGAAGAGTCACAACCATTACAACTGTGCGGATTTTCTGCAATAACTTAGTGACAGCCAAAGCAAGCAAGCACATGCACACACACACACTCATACACTTACCTTACTCCTCCTGTGAGGACCAACTCTCACAGGATCTGCCCTCTCAGGGGCTTGAGTGTTAGGGCAGGGTTTGCTCCTCTAGAAAAACCAGAATGGTCCCTGCTGTACTCAGAAGGTGGTAGGAGACCACTGCTTTCCCATACTCTTCTGCAGATGTGATAGGAACAGGCATGCAATCCATTGTGTTGGTCCCCACTCTTCAGTGCCTATTTCTTTGTGAAAGTCCCACCTCCTAGCTTCTCTCTCTCTGTCTCTCTCTGTGTCTCTCTCTGTGTGTCTGTCTCTCTCTGTCTCTCTCTGTCTCTCTCTGTCTCTGTCTCTCTCTCTGTCTCTCTCTGTCTCTCTCTCTCTCTGTCTCTGTCTCTCTCTCTCTCTCTCTCTCTCTCTCTCTCTCTCTCTCTCTCAACTAAAAGCTTTTTATTTCATTAGTTTAGTAGAAATGTCATATTCTCCTAACAGGATTTTTAGCATCCTAAACTGCTAATCTGCCTTTTAATAGGTTGGCTCCATATGCTTAAAAATCACTTCATTTTAATGAATGAGAAAAAAAAACAAAAACCATATATCAAAAAAAGCTATAAGTTCTACCTTTAGCAATTGACTTTGCCATGTGTTAAGACTGCCTTCCAACTGTTTGAATCATCTCAATCTTTATGAAGTGCATAGGACTCACTCAAAGGTAGAATCACTAAACTAGACATGATATTAACGTTTAGTGATGCAGAAAAAGCCAAGAGAAGTAATAACATATAAATGACAGTAAGAAGCACGAGGCCAATGGCTAGTTTAAACCTGGGGCCCATTGAGTTGACAGAAAGTGAAACACAGTTTCAAAGCTTAGACATGTTGGCAGAATTTCTTCCGTTGTAGAAACTCACATTCCACACCCCTCAGGTCTGTACTCAATACAACTGCAATGGAGCTGTAAATACATACGGACATTGTTACAAAAGAAAAAATTACCAAATTCCTCCCAGGCAAGATTTAAAACCTTGAAGTGCTTTCATGGCCTTGTTGTTACACATTCACTTCATAAAAAACTTTTGCTTTCTTTATGCCAACATGCATGAGAACGTTGAGCATACTACTCTTACTTGCAGGATTGCTGTGAGGTTATGCTAATAGCAGACGTCTCAGTAATGATGCTAACTTAAAACAAAACACACTGACAATATCTAAACACTACAAGCATGTTGTACATGGGGTTAAAACGTCTTTAGAATGGTAGCTGGTATACAGGAGTTCAATTAAATCTTCAGCTACTAGTAAATCATTTCATTCCAACTACGATGTGTGCAATATAATTACAGTAATTTAGATTTGTGTATAAATTATAAAGCCATGTTTTACTGGGTGTGCACAACCATAAGCTATAAAGAGTCACAATTTAAACAAAGATCCTGTAATTCTAGAAATACTCTTTTGGCAAACAACTACATATTATGTTTCTGAAAGACTGGAGAAGAGGTCTCGTCTTTCCCATTTGGTCCTGTGACCTTTTATAAAAATTTCTCTAGAGAGCAAGTCCCCCAAAATAAAATATTTACCCCACTAAGTATAAATACAGATATAAATAAGATATCACAGTTCTTACAAAATCACACATTCAAAGCAGGTGTGGTCACAAATAGAGGAACCAGGCACAAGCTAACAGTGTTTTCACCATTTTTTCCTTCTTTCATATGAAAGCCAAGAGTGTTTAAAGTACAGTGACTTATGAAAGCTGGTTCATAACTGGATCTCTTGACTCGTACATCCCATGCTTGCAGCAGCCCACGCTACCCAATCACCCAGATCACTCTTTCTATTTTCAGCTGTTACTATTTGGGAAAATAGCTCTGCCTCTTAACTGGGAGATTTTACCTCATTGTATCTGAGGAAGTGCTTTATTTAACTATACACTACATGTACCTCAAGATTTTACTCCTAAGAAGCAAATTTCCCTGTGACAATCTATTCACATTCTATTTCATATAAACCAGACATACTGCATGCATCTCCAGAGGTTTCCTGGTCATGAACAATTTAAATTGAAGGCTTTACTGTAACTTTTTTTTAAGTTGAAAATGTAGAGACATCTTTCAGTACTCACAAATACAGTAACAAAGCAAAACGACAGTCTAGCTAATCTTCTGAATTACCTAGACATAAAACATGAGACCACATGGCCAATTTCATTTCACAGCCAAGTTCACAAATTTCACATAGTTAAAATTTCTAGTTTCTTTAAAATTAGTTTCCAGGCTTATTTATTTTTTTGACTAGTGAGTAATTAGAAAGTCCAACTTTGAGAAACAATGAATGAAATATATATATTTTTTTCCAAATATAATTTTCTTAGTTCTAGGACAGAGTGAAAATAGGTGCCATTACCAAATGAATCAGAACACCAAAAATATCACACAAAGTTTCAAACACGAAAGCTATTATAATGTTGTGTAATGTTGTTGAATTTGTTAGTTAATTGGGGCTTATAGATCAAAAACGCATTCTTTACAGAGACACTAATTTAGACGCAATCCGGTGCCTTTTCTGTCTCCTCACACCCCCACCTCCGCTTTTGAGAAAGAAACCAAAGAGCATAGAAACTGAATTAGCGCTTGCAAGATTAATAGATGATTGACTTAAAGGGAACTTTCATCTTTTAAAAGAATCAAACAATGGAAGAGAGTGCCACGAAACACCACATCATCTTGCAAGGCTTATGCAGAACGGAATGCCTTCTTTGGTTTTAGTTTGGTGCTTTAAAAAAAAGTCATTAAGTATTTTAATGATTTTTCTCAATAGCACAGGTTAACTCAAAGGATCTGATTTTCTTTTCTCTCCTAAAGGGAGCAGATTGGCTAGGTCCCAGGCTACTTGGGAGCCTCCTGCTTCAGCACCAAGGACAGAGATCGCCTCATCTCCAGAGAAAGGGTAGCCCATCTCATCACAACCGAAAGTCCACTTTCAGACAAAGCAAGAAAAATAAGATACCTGTCTGCCAGCCACCTGTTTAAAGTCCCCCTCTGCAGACGATTGCACCAGCAACTTCTCGGAGGAGACCCTGAACAACCGTGAGTCTCAGGCCGCCCTAGCAAGTCACAAGGAGCAGTGAGGCGCGAGGAAGTGTGGGAGCCGGTCCCTCCCGCTCCCCGCGTCCCGGACCCGCAGGCTCCAGCTCGGGTGCGGGACGACAGCGCGGGTGACTTCAGGGCTACACACACTCACACACACGCGCACTCGCGCACACACGCGCGCGCTCTCGGAAGCCTCGGGCCCTCTGGGCGCAGGGCTCCCGCGGTGGGCGGCCGGGGAGGGGACGTCGGCTCACCGCTTGGGCTGTCGCTGGACCTCAGGCTCCTTCCACAGAGGCACTGCAGCATATGCACTCCTTTCTTCAGAGAAAGCGCAAGAATCTTCATGGAGAGACTCTCGCGGGGTCGGCCGGCTCCCCGCCCACCTCGGCTACTCCAGCGACCCGGCGGTGGCCTGCAAGGGGCGCCGGGGTCCCCAACCCATGGCACGTCCCAGAGCCTTGCGACTCCAACGCCCCGCTGGGGCTCCGCCGGGGGCGGCCCTCCCGGGGGCCCCGGGCTCGGCCACGCCTCAGCCGGCTCCGCGCGACACTTTGGGACTTTCAGGAGGGCGGCCCCACTGCGGGCGGGAGCGCGAGCGCCGTGGCGCGGAGGACGTCACCGCGGGTCGCTCCTCCTTCGGGTCCCGCAACCTAGGGGTCCCGCAACCTAGGAGTCTCCGCTGCCCAGGGGTCCCCGAGGCTGGTGGCTGGGGGCGTGGCGCGCGGCGTGGGAATCCGGCGGAAGGGAGCGCCCGCAGGAAGGGCTGGACTCGGGAGGCCGCCAAGCGTCAGAAGCGAGTCGGGGGACTGAAGGGCGGGGGACAGGAAAGCCGGCTTAGCGTGGAGAGAGCTTGGGTGCAGGTGATGAGAAAGCGTACCTAGGAGGTCATTAGGTTCTGCTGTGGGAGCCCGGACTCCTGGATTTCTTGGCTAGGGCTGTGACCTTGGGTAAGTCTTTTGCCATCTCGGGCGCCTCTCCATAAAATCTGGCCGGGAAGAGTGTGAGATGGGGAGTTGACAGCTTCTAATAGTTCTGTCCCTGGCTTTCCAGGCTCTTGCACGAGGGCAGTGGGAAGAAGGACCTGACTAGAACAGAACTGGAAAGGGAGTGTCAAGTGAAGCAGCATCAGATAGCACCCGCGTTTTACTTGATCAGAGTCTTCTGGTACCTCTGCCTCTATCTGCCAGACTGCTCAGTTGTCCTAGGGAGCTCTGCCTGGTGTTAAAGGGCTCACGTTTTTTCTAGAACTGACAGTCTAAGTTCCACCCCTTACTTCCGAGAGAGCTTGTGAATGTCAGAACCAAAATAATGATTTGCATGGGACAGGACGCTCCTCTATGTGAAATCCCTGTGCAGAGAGGAACCTTCAAGGACAGACATGTTTGAAAGCACAGATGCTAGAGACAAAGTCTGACTTCAAGTTCGTGGCTGTGTGATCTTTAACACACTAGCTTCTTGGTGTTTCAAGGTTTTCATAGTCTATCATTAATGACAGAGTGTCTCGTGTACCCCTTGCTGTGACTTAAGAACGCACTAGTTGTAAGTGCCATCATGTTAGCTTCCTCTTCTAGGGTTTTGGATCATTTTCACTTCCCAGTGAATGCCAGTATGCATACCAGTACCAGCACAATTTAGGCGGTAAAAAAAAAATTCAGTGGCTCCCCAGTAACTCATTGTGAGAAGTTTGGTCCTAACACTGAGTCAGAAACCAACTTGAACACTTTCCATTCATTGTCTTCAGGGCATCTAAGACATCTTGACTTGTTTTCCAGCAAGATATTAAGATTAAATGGCTGTCATCACTCTGTATCTCTTTACCTCCTTTAGGCTTACCTCCACTGGTCTCTCTATGTTTCCCAAAAGTAGACGTGGAGGTTCCAGTTCTTTAGAATTTCTCTTTTTATTTCGAAGGTGGTAAGAGAAAGTCAGGACATGTGGAAGAGAGGCTTGAGCCCACTGTCAGTGATGGCTCCATGCCCTCTGGATCTTTCAGAAATCAGGGTGGTTCCAAGGCTCCAAGAAGATACTTCCCAATCTCCTAACCAGTCCTGTCTTAGTCTCCTTGGTCCATGAGTTCAGCAGAGTTCTGTGGGTTTCAACATCCTTGAAGACCTCACTGAACCCACTCCTTTGTCATCATGAAGAAAAGTTATGAGGCCCCAAGACAACAAACAGAGCCATGGCCTTCCTCTTTCCCATCTCTTCGGGAATTAGTAAGAAAATTGGCTCATCTGGGATTCTACCCATCGAAATTCCCCAAGGAGGGAGAGACAATTAGCCAAAGGAAAACATCTAAAAATAGACCTTGGTGCTGTAGCAGAAGGCAGAGAGTTTTCCGGTAGCAACCTCCTGCTCTGGAACCCAAAGCCCAAAGCTCCTGCTTCCCTTTGAGATGAGTGGTATTGTTTGATAAGGAGGAATAGGTTGAGACCTTGGCTCTAAAGGAACTTAGGCAGAGCTAGACGGTCCATATGTAAATTCAAAACACACCTACTGAGCCTCTCCGCCCACCTGACTAGGCTGTCACAAGGATTCAATGGGCTGGGACACATGAAAGTGTTTGAAGGTTCTAATTATTTTTGCAAGGTGAGGTGCCATTGTCAGCTTTTCTGGATTCTAGGTCTAGTGTAGTGGTTCTGTTATTGATAACAGGAAGTGCTTAAGTGTGAAACTCCTGATTCCTCATTAAGTCTGTAACCCTTCTCCCTACCCCCAAAAGACAGGGCAAGAAAGTCAACTCCATCACAGTTAATATTCAGATGGTCTACTGCCATGTTTACACCACCATGCCCATAATTCTTAGGACCAGGTATATTTATCTCAAAAAAGAAAGAGAGAAAGAAAGAAAGAAAGAAAGAAAGAAAGAAAGAAAGAAAGAAAGAAAGAGAGGCATTTCATTCACACCCAGTCTTATTACCAGTCCACTACACATCCATTTAAATCAGACAGCACGGCATCCTTTGGTGTGATTTCTCTTTTACTTTAGAGTATACGCTTCATTAAAGTGGGCCCCAAGGTGTTTCGATCACTAAAATGTTGTTATTTAGATTGATATTTAAATATTTCCTCACACCTCCACATGTCCCTGCTGTCAGTGCCCACAGTTCAGATTCCCTAAAGTGTCATATGCTGGACTTCAGAAGAATTCACTTTAATGGTGCTACGACACACAAAAAGAAAACAAATACAGACCATAGAAGCCGAGAAAGTGGTTGACTTATTTGGAAAAAGTCTTTCAAGCTTTCTTTCTGGGCATTTCTAAATCAAACTCAGACTTCTGTGGCAATGAAACTTCACTTAAAATGCAGCACACATAGTCTTGGTGACGAAATGTTAAGTTATATTTTTTGTTTCTGGTTAGGGCTTTTACAGTTTTCTATGATTTCTGTTCCCCAATCCTAGTGACTTTGGATCAGTTCTAACACATAACTTAGCAATATGGTTGCATGATGAAATAATTTAGCACAATTTTGGAGAGACAAGATCTTGTTATAAAGACCAGGGTGGCCTAGAACCTGTGATCCTCCTGTCCCAGCATCCCCAGTGCTAGTATTAAAAAGGTACTGAAGCCTAGCCAAGTAGTATTTAATAAGAATTGAGTAGATTGGTTCATAGATAGATTTGCTTAAATTCTGAATATCTAATTTTCACTTTTTAAACATATTATTTACTTAAGGTTTATATGCATTAACAATTGTAAGAAGGAGCAGTGTCATTTTCAAGTTGGGGCTAATATAAGATATTTTGGTTTATATTAAACATGGGAATTTGCTCACTCTTGGCATGACCTGTGCAATTGGTGTGTTTATTTTCTTGGAACTCTACATTAAATGACTCATAATCCATTAAGAATTTGTCAGGTCCCCACGTTTTTACTGAGTACATAAATGACTACTGAGTAGACAGCAACTTTCTCCCTCCCAACAAATCAAGCAAACATATGAGTTAAATGTATGAAATCTGTATAGTATCCCACAGTATGTTTCTTTTTGTCCCTTGTGGCGCTGCACACTCTGCCTGTGTCTCATGTTTTAGAAATCCCTTCAAATTGGAGTATGATAGGCAACTATGCCAGTTTATTTAGACATGACAAAATCAGTCCCCCTAGGCTAATTTACTTTATTAGTAACATATTAACTGAATTAACTATTTTCCCAAAAAGTAAGCACGGGTTTATATTCTTCTTGGTGTTCGATATTTATCATCTTCCTGTTTGTTTTTCCTCATCAAATGTTTCAGGTTTGGAATGAACTTCAACTTGGGGAGAAGTTAAGAGTACAGGGTTTATGTACAACGTATTCAATTTTTGCGAATAGACACCACCTAGTAAACCACTGTGCAAACATTAAGCTCAAAAGATTTACACTAGCACCTGACAATTCTATAAACTCACAAACTTTGTCAACTTTCACAAGTTTTTCTCTTACTGCACATTTTTTTTTCTGTTTCAGGATTCAGCTTGGACTTGCGTTAATGCCTAAGTAACTTCAGTCTCCTTCAATCTGGTGACAGACCCTCAGCCTTTTCTCATCTTTCAAAACTTTTACAGTCCAGAAACATTGGTCAAATACATTGTGAAACATGTTTGTCGTTTATGATTGTTAGTCTACAGTGATTCATCTTGGGGAGACTGTCAGAGATCAACAAGGTTGATGATCTGACCTTATCAATATATCACTACTAGGAGAATCGATGCTGTCAACCCAGTGACATTAACCTTGCCTAGGTAATTAAAGTAGTGTCTGCTATTTTTATATTCTAAGTCTATTTTGAAATTTATTGTGAGCAATTATGCTATACCAGTGGCCTATTGCTCCCCCAACTCTGACCTGCTGATTTCTGCATTTGTGGGGAGATCCTATGTGGGACAGTTGTCACTATATTGTGTGCCTAGGTGTGAGTTCAAATACCCTTGATTTCTTCTGTAAACTGGTAATTATTTTAAAAGATTATCCCCTCCCCACTTTCTTCTTTAGTCAGTTATTTATATACATGTGGCCTCACAGAGGGATTTTCTGGCGTTGTGGTTCCTTATCCTTGTGTGGTGACTGAAGTTGTTTTACCTTTAGCACTGGGAAGTGCTTTGATTGGCCCTGTGCCCTTATGGGCAGTCCCTACTTCTAAATAAGATTCTTCATTTTCTGCCATCGTATGATGCCCCAGGTTTACCTTTTGTCTTTGTCTTCTGTTTTTCTTTCTCTAGCTCTAGAATCAACTAAGTTTCCAGTGAGTCCTCATTTTTTTTTTTTTTTTTTACATAGGATGTGGTACCTAAGGAACTGGGTCTGGATGCTGAGGCTTTGTTTGTGGTGGCATTAACTGCTGCTAGATCCAATCGAGAGCTAGAAACCGGTGCTTACATGAAAACCGTATAACACGAATATCACTTATTTCTATATTGTCTATCAAAGAGACTCGGGCAGATATACCCAAGGTATGTCACTCAAAGACTGAGATGAAGATGTCCAATACCCGGATCTCTAATAGGTTTCAACTAAGTCTTTGTCCTTGCCTTGTTTGTCACTTCTTTGTCAAGAATTAGCTTTCATTGTTTACATTCTGCTATCTATTTAGTCTTCGCTACACCTAAAGTAGCCTCAGAATTGCAAACCATTACTCTCATGGGAAACAAACTTGCTACTGAGTTCCCACTGTGTTCAGGAGTCTTTGGCACTGGCTTTGCAGAACTCTATGAAAATGTCATTTCCCGTCTTAGGCTAACTCTGGTGTTTGTTCCTCCTCTTCAATGTAGGTAATATTCACTTGTAACCTAATTAGATTTATTGATGACGTGTGTCTCATGCTTGATTGTCTAAATTATTTTATTAAAGCTAATTATCTTCCTTTAATAGTCAGACATCTAAAACATTGTTTGGCTGCCAAGCTAAAGCTTTATAAAATATATCTTGTCTGAGAAATGCTCCACCTTCTTTGTCTTTCCAGACTGGCACCACCCCACTCTTTCCCACCTCCTTACTGAACACACACTATGCATACAAGGCCACTGTCTAGAGAAGACATACTGGTAATAGACACTGATCAGAATCAGGCTGAAGACTTGTTGAAGATGTGGTAACCTGGTGAATGAATATTCTATCCTCGTTAAAGGTGTTGCACTGTATACTGCTGTGTGCACAGGTATACACGTTCGTGCATCTTGGTTAAACATAGGTCGAAAGCAAGTGTGACAATCTGAGCTAACAGGAGAGAGTTCCCTGTGTGGAATCCCAAGGCTCTTTCTCTCCTGTGCAGCCCTCTCTTTTCTCCTTCCTTCCTCCCACAAGTATGAAAACATCTTAGTGAGGGATCTAGATGTACTGTCTCTAGATTAGCAACTGCTATTCTTCCCTTAACTTGTTGAATGCCGCCTTTTGCCCACACAATCCCACCTAAGATTTTTCTTTTTTTTTTTTTTTTAAGTCACCATAAACTAGGCTATTCCAGATCCAAGTGACACATTCTATCCTAAAGATACTAAAAGTTATTGGTACAAGTTTGTGTTTTTGTTTTTGTTTGTGTTTTTGTTTTTGTTTGTGTTTTTGTTTTATCCCAACCAGTTTCATTGAACTCTCCCTCTTTCCCTTCAGAAACAATCTTCATCCTGGCTTTGTTTTTGCTTCTCCATCAACATCACTGTTCTCCCCAGCCATCCTGCAAGTATCAATAATTCCCAAGACTGTATCCTGGAATCATTTACTTTCATTATTTCTGGGCATCTTCATTGACCTCTGATGATTTTGTTCTGTTTTCTTTTATCATACAGAAATGTAACCCTCTTTATACAGTGGATTATGCAGTTTCGTGATAGTGTTGGTATTCTTTTGAATGAGATTTTTTACTCTGCCTTGGTTCTTATGAATACATATACAACCTTTAAAACTAGACCAGCATGAACGCCCTGCCCCAGAAACCTCCCTTGTGTAGGTTCTGTGCTCCTCTTTGAGGAATCACCTCTCCGTACTTCTCAGTAAACAACTCTTACTAAATAACCTCTTGCTGATTTTGAGGCTATCTCATAACCAAAGAGCCAAAGAACTAGTTGGATGTCCTTATAAATAATGCTTCAAACTAATGTACAGTTTCAACTCTGATAGATGAATAAAAAGACAAATATCTGGTTCTAAAGGACCAGGTAGAAGAAGGGTTGTGGGTGTTGGTTCGACTTGAGAACTTGGAAAAATCTGAGAATTGTTACAGCTAGTATCATTTGTATCACATGAATTTGTATACATTTTCTTACCTCAAATGAGCAAACATGCAGGGACAACCCCGTGCACGTACAAAATTGTTATCTCTTTCTTGGGAAATCTGGGGTTTACTCTTCATAAATGCTGCCAATAGAGTATTCCCACCCACATGGAGCTTCTCAGAATGTACTGAACAGTCAATAAATATTTTCTGAATGAAATGTTAAGTCTCATCTGGAGCTGCAGGACAGTTCTGCGTTTGGCTTTATTTCAAGGTTGAGTTAAGTATACACTTTATATGAAGATATAGTCTTAACCAAATTGATGAGAATCTCAAATTTTAATGAGATATAAAGGCAATCAGAAATGGTTTATTTTAAAATAGGTCATCAATGACACGCTGAGATGTGGCTCAGTTGAGGTGTCTGCCTTACGAGTATGAGGATTCTATTTCATATCCCTATCACCTATTTTAAAGAGCCAGGTATTGCATCACATGCCAATCCCCACAGTGAGTAGGCAGAGATAGGAGGGGCACCAGAGCTCATTGGCCAGCCAGTCTGGACAAAACAAACTAACAAACAAAAAACAGAAAGCACTCAGTTCAGTAATAGTCCCCGACTCAAAAAATATACAGTTACTGAGAAAGATAATCAGTGAAGACCTCTGCCTCCTACCCACAGATAACATGCACATGCACACCCATACATACACACGGGTACACACTCACACAAGTACGCATACAAACGTATAAATAATCCTTAACACCGAAGTTATGACAAGCTTACATTTCTATTACACACAAAAGCAGAATATGTCATATTTTCTTCCCTGAAAAATCAATGGCGTGGTACACCTACCAGATGGTTCCGTGTGTAATAAGGGAAGTCTTTGAAGGACCAAAGAGAAGCTCAAGCTTGGGAAGAGCAGCCTTTAAGCCCTTGAATTCATTCATCCAGTCAGGAAGATCAACAGAAGATGGTGCAGAAGTGTCCGCAGTGTCGGTCTGAGGGGTCTAATACTAATACTTCCACACACTGCAGGTGCTCCGTTCTGGCATAAGAGACTATCACAGAACAAAATATGGGAGGGCCAGAAAGATCTGGTTTCTCTAATCTTGTGCAGGGTGCACATTGGTTACCACAAAATCAGGTGACAAAGAGGTCACTAAGATAATGCTTCTGGAGGGCAGCATTCTGAAGCTGTCGCCAGCATCTCTGGTTTGTGTAAATAGGCAATTTGGGATGCAAATACTATTTTCATTTATGTTTCTGTGCTATCCTTTGAACTATTTCTACTTCTTCCTAGAGCTGTGGATAAAGCGTGTGCTTGATGTTGAGATAATGTCTTGTGCCGTGTGTAAAAGCATCACCTGTCAATAAAGTGCTTAACAGCCTATAGCAAGTCAGGAGAAAATAGGTGGGACTTCTGCGAACAGATGGGAATTCTGGGAAGGATTCTGGCGGGAGATTCGCAGGCACTCATAAAACTGAAGAGCAGTAACCAGCTACATGGCAGATATAGAAAAGTAAAAACAGGTTAATATAAGTTAAGAGCTAGTTGGGGAATATAGTGTGTTCAGCTAGGCCAATGGATGTGAAGCATGAAGTCTGATGCCTGTAGAATGATTAAGAAACTGAGTGATGTTCTTATCACTCACTCTTTACTTGCCTCTCTGTAGCTTCAGATTAATAGGAAAGAAACATTTCATTAAGAAGCAGGGCCATCCAGATGTTCACGTGTCTCCACCAGTCAAAGATAGTTAATATATCTAGGTTGGGTATTGGGTTACACTTCTGACTGAGCATTACCAAACTTATAAAGCCTTTGATTAACATTTTAAAAAATTTTATAAAAGCAAAAAGGAAAAGGGGGCATGGCATAGGGGTTTTCTAGGGATGGGAAATGGGGAAAGGGGATGACATCTGAAATGTGAATAAAATATCCAATAAAAAATAAATAATATTAATAATAAAAAGAAGCAGGGCCATCTTGTTTGCATTCATGACTAATTTAAAGCTGTCATGCCAGAGTGTAGGTCGAGGGTTGAGTGCTTCCCTAGATTAAGTCCTGGATTTAATCCCCAAGTACTGAAAAAGAAAATTAAACAACATTCAGAAGTTAACTCTTGAGATAATACCATCAAATCCATCAAACAATAAACCCTTAGTGGCCCACACTGTTTTATCCTTGATCTCTCGTAAGCCCCAGAAATGTTTCTAAGCATGCAATTGCCATTCAATGATTCTGAAGCCAAATATAGAAGTTTTCAGAAAATCATACACTATGAATTGGATGAACTTTCTCAATCCCCGAAGAGACATTTAAGTATTGGAATCTTCTAGGAGTCAGAAACGTGAATGGCATTGAGGTGACTACAAAATGCTTGAAAAATGTACCAGTGTGTTCTTTAATTATAGGTGTCTGTCTCCGCCAACAGCCTCCTAAGCACTGTTCTTAAAGTTTTAAATGAGATATATTTTTATTCCTGAGAAGAAATACTAGTTATTACGCACAGGGGGGGAAGTGGAAATTCCATACACTATGCAGATAGGCTAACAGAGGAACACAAACACAGGCCCAGGAAGCTGCGCGCCTCCAAAGCCAGCACTCACAGACATAGAGCGAACACACACCACACTCAAGATCAACACCGTCACTGCTCAACTAACGCTCCCCACCTCATCGAAATGGAAGAGCCTTGATCTCGCTTTCAGTTGTCGTTAGTAAAAGAATGTGAACAAAAATTGAACGACATTTCTTTTTTGGGCCTGGTCTTTTTTTTTTTTTTTTCTTTCAAGATCTATTTCTTCATTTTCAAAGAGAAGTCATTTGGGGACAACAAAGTCTGCCCGTATTTATATGGTATGACTCTCAGCAGGCTGCAAAGGCAGGCTGAAATTGCTTTCTCTCACCCTATTTCTCCCACACACCTTCCCCAGGAAAGAAACGATAGATGCAAATATCTACTTTCAAAAGCATGAATATCTGACATCATTATTTTCCTCAGAGGAAAGCATCACAGTCTTTGTGAATATTTTTTTTGAGTGGGGGATTTTTATGCTCAGAAATACAAACCAATTTTAAAATATTATTTCCCTGGTTTTTCCAAAAATCTATACATAAAGTAATACTAAATGGACTGAACAGGTCATATTTATTAATTTAGAGGTGTGTGTGTGTGTGTGTGTGTGTGTGTGTGTGTGTGTCTGTGTGTGTGTCTGTGTGTGTCTGTGTGTGTATGAAAAAGACCATGAATTTGAAAGCAATCAAGGAGGAATACATGGGAGAAACTGGAGGGAGGAAAAGCAGCAAGGGGAGAAAATGGTTTTATATTTGACTTTAAAATAAAAATAGTTTTTAAAGTGTATAATAATTTTAGTGTAGTCATTTTCAACCTTCCTAATGCTAAGATCCTTGAATACAGTTCCTCATGTTGTGGAAACCCATAGCCATAAATTATTTTTGTTGCTACTTCGTAACTGTGATGTTGCTGCTGTTATGAACCATGATTTAACTATCTGATATATAAGACAGTATCTAATATGTAACCCAGTGAAAAGGTCATTTGGTCCTCAAAAGCATCATGACCCACAGGCTGAAAACCACAGCTTCAGAGACTGAGATCAAATTTCTAACATTTAAAATTTGGCTTTCAAAGAAAGCCTAGATTATGTGTGCCTAGATCTCTGGCTAATACTAATTATTTCAGGTCCCTGGTGACTTAACACAAATACTTGGAAGCACATTGTCCTTTTCCTTTTACTTTTGTTCATAAAAAGCAAAATGATTAGTGCATAAAATGTTAGAAAGTCCCTATATTTAGAACTGTACCTATAGCCAGACACACTAATATTTCTGCAATAAAATGTCTACGTTGTCTTCTATGTGAGGTGAACAGAACTCAGTGTGTCTCCAGGTAAATTGGTTATAAGCCTAAGGGGTGAAGATAATTGTCAGGACTCTAAAGCTCGCTCACCTTTTCTGGGCTTGGACTTTGAACATTGGGGCAATTTTTTAGGTTCTTTCCTAGTCAAGAATATGGGTAAGAATCCTGTAGGTGAATTCTAGTTCATTAAATTGTGTGATGGGAGAGCCAAAATATCAACTCTTCTTTATTGGTGCAAAGCTTCGTGTCAAAAGCATGGTATCTTTCCTCTGCTGTCTGTGTCTCTCCCTCATGATTAGCCTTGTGTCTGGATCCCCTTCACAGCTGTGGCTCCTGGGCATGCATTTTCCTCAACAGAAATCAATGAGTGCAATACTGCAAATCAGCTTCAGGAAAGCACTACTGACCATAAAACTTGTCTATACTTACTGTTATTTATATGAGTACGCTATAGCTCTCTTCAGACACATCAGAAGAGAGCATCAGATCCCATTACAGATGGTTGTGAGCCAGCATGTGGTTGCTGGGAATTGAACTCAGGACCCCTAGAAGAATAGTCCATGCTCTTAACTGCTGAGCCATCTCTCCAGCCTCCTGTCTACACTCTTTATAAATGTGAACATGCTTGAGGGTTTTTTTTTTTTTTTGAAAAAAAAAAAACTATTATTATTAGGCTGAAGAGATGGCTCAGCTGTTAAAAGCTTTGCTCAGAATCAAAAATATGAGTTTGGTTCCCAGCACCCACAGCTGTCTCTCCAGCCACCTTTATTAACTTACACCACACCTGCACACCCAGACTACTAATACAGATTAAAAACAACCCTTAAAAACTACTATTATTTAAAATATGTCCTTTTTGGTCAAGTACTTTCTTTGGACTCTAAGCAAGAGTTAATGTCTTACTAGATTTCCTTCTATTTCAACCACTGAGCCCTCCTGAAAGAAACCAGTTTCTAGCTAGTGTCTCACTCAGGAATCCTGAGGTGTGACACAGCTTTCTCATACCGCACTATCATGTTTCTATTCTTGTATCATGCTTCCATTGTTTCTGGAAGCTTGGGTTAAGTTATTCACTGAACTGGAATTGTACCTTCCTATCTCATCATCTCGGCCATGCCATGAAGCATGTGGCATCAGAGCCCACCCATCTTGTAACTCCTAAGTGTGGAGGGCATATACACAAGCCTTCAGAAAGATTTAAAGAATAAAAGAAATACACCTCATGTCCCCAAATGAAACTGTGGCACCAGCCTTTGTGTATTTTGCTTCTAGGACCGTGTTAAATCCTTGCATAATTCTGTTTTCTTTATTACACATTTCTGTACATAGTTATCCCACAATACTTGACAGGTTAAACAGGGGCTGACAAATTGAAGTCTACAGACCAAGTCTCCAGCTGCTTCAGTTCATTTCCTGGGAACATGCCTCAGACCTGTAACATACCTGTAACAGTTTTAGACTATAGCTACTTTAGCTAGTAACATAACCCTTTGGTCTTGTTTACACAGCCTGAGACACTCAGGATCTGACCTTCCAAGGGGCAGTGACTGACTACTAACTTAGAGACAGAAACTAAAGGTAGTGGATCAACACAGAAAAGAAGAAACAAACTAATAAGAACCTCCAAAAACTATCAGACCCTCAAAAGTCACATAGTGGTGCCTTTTAACACTAGCAAGCTAGCCATTAATAGAGACTATAAATTTTCATAATTCTGATGTAACTATTAACACCAACTCTGAAAAATCCATCAGAGGTAAAAAGTATCACAGTCGTGCAAAGCTGAGTTCATGCTGTATTATAAAAGGTTTGTAAGATGGATTTTCTTTTGCTGTTTTTAAATTTTTATGAGAAGTTTCATGCTGAAAGCAGTAGGTTTTCTATCTAGAGGTTTTACTCCTGAAAACTGTATTATAAATGTAAATTAAAGTTCCCCGGGGCTGTGGAGAGGGCTCAGGAGGTCAAGTGCTTGCTGCATAGGCACAACACCTGAATCCACAGCCTCACTGTAAGAGCTGGGTATAGTATGTTTCTATAGCCCCAGGGTTGGCAGTCAGTGACTGACAAAGGACAGTGGCCAGGGGCTCACTGTAAGATCTGGGTATAGTATGCTTCTATAACCCCAGAGCTAGGAAGTCAGAGACAGACAAATGACAGTGTCCAGTACCTCACTATCAGCCAAATAACCTGGAACAACAAATTACAGACCCTGTCTCAAAAAAAAAAGGTGACATAACTAGTGTCCACATGCATAAGCAAAATCAAGTACACAGCCCACATACATGTGTATATACAAATCACACACACACATACACACACACACACACACACACACACACACTATTGATAATAAACATAAAAGTGAAAGGTTCTCTAAAAATATTATCAAAACATGTGAAACTTTGTAGCATAGGATTTTAAGGAGCTGATTATAGACCCAGACTTCCACGCTCACACTTCAGGTAACCACGTGCTAATGTGTGCCACCAGCACGGAATCAGAAAACACTAAAAAGCCACTGATCCCTTTCAGCTGAGGAAGCAGGTTGCCTAGATAACGGTAAGACATCTACTTCAGAATGGCGACTGCAGCTACTTTAAAAGCCTCAGTGTTCTCCTTTCTGAAGAGGGCTCGAGGGAAAGACACAGACATATAAGGAGATCACATGAGGAGGGTTTGAAACTTAGGCACAAAAGCAATTTTACTGGGAGACTGAGCCAGTACAAAGAGGACCATATCCTGCTTCTCAGCCTGATGAGAGTCCATGCTGATTAAGATGCTGGCAGTAAGCATCAGTCTCCACTGTTGAATTACACAGGATGGCTGTGCCAAATACCGTTGCCCAAGAAACCACGTAACATGGAATCCTCTAAGGTGTGAGTACTAACCTAGCACTTCCTCTCAAGTCCTCACACCTGACTGTGTGTGAGTTCAATCACTAAGACAAATGTATCACATTTTCCACAGCCCTGACTTCCATTTCTTTTTGTGTACCTGCTAAAACAAACAGCGAGCATCCTTAAAGAACAGCCTTCAACTGTGATATCTGTATTAGCGAATTCTAACCCCTAGAGAGAAAACAAATCTTCCCTCCACAGCCACTGGTCTTTGTAACGCATAGAAAACCCTTCACAGGCAGGTGCTACATGGGTGTTGACCTTCCAGGTGGGCAGGGAATTCTGTCTCATAGCTATCAATGCTTGCAGCTGGCTATTGTCTAGAGAAAAGTAGTCAGAAGATGCATAGTGGAAAGACTGGAATTGCAGAGGCTGGAGAAGCTAACCCCTAGGAGAAAAGGGATTGGCCACAAAACATTGAGAGGGTTCCTTTGTGGGCAAGATAGCATCACTAGTGTGAAAGTCCACCAATAAGCTCAGGTCAATGGCTGGTACTCAAAAGAGATGTCTCTCAATACTACTTCATAAAACCTTCTACCCTTCCAATCCCTCCACACAAGGACCTTCCTGTCTGTGCTCAAACTGACCTTCTTGTCAGATTTAGAGACGATTTCTAGCTTTGAGTAAAGAAACTGGAAACACATGGCTACACTTTCTGAGATAAATTTAGGTTTGGAGATTTGAGAAGAAAAACTTACTTAGTTGGTCTGATTAAAAGCAGAGCGGTCTCCTTGTTCTGAGTGCATTCTACCCAATGAAACTAAAGAAGGAATCATTATATCTCCAACTCTGAGCTTGATTCAAATGTCTAGCTATAAATGTTGAGTTGAGGAAGACATACTAACTGAGGTCAGTGAGTAGGATCCGAAGCTCTTTTCTATTTATCGTCTGTGTCACTCCGGACAATAATTTCTCTGGTTCTCCACTGTTCCTTTCAACGACTGGTAAGAATGACTGCTTACACAGCACTTAAAGGGTCTATATGACGTTATAAATGAAGTATCTATTACATGGTAGGCAAACGAGATAAATCAAACTTATCATTTGGTTACTCATCTTTCATACTTAAGGACCACATCTGTCACACGGGGAATGAATGGCTCTGTCAACTCTGTCCCTGATAACCAAGAGCACTTGCAGAAAGTGGCACAGGGCAGACTACCCAGACTCCAGCTCAACCACCACGACATGCCCCAGAGATTCTAAGCTCTGTGCGCTAATTTCAAGTTTCAACAGTGAATGTGTTTTCCTGAGGCTGGATACAGGAGAAAATCTCTAGTCACACCACATTGAACTTAACATTTCTGCCCCTCCATTAAGCCCCAGTCTCTCTTCTCGTCACTTAAGTTATACCTACTTATCTGAGGGGAAGTGGTCTATAGTCATTATTTGTGCTTTGGAATGGGATGAGTCTTTACAAGGGATGTTAGAGTCAATTAGCTTTGATGCTTATACAAATTTAGATTACACTGTGGTTAATAATTGGTCACAGAAATACTAGACTCTGAACGACCTTTATGAATGTAAAGCAGGATCCAAAAATGAGAACAAATATTACACGTCCAGTGAGTTCTTCAAAATACCTGACCTAGTTCACTGTAGCTCCTATTCACCACCCCCGCCCCCCAGCACTAACCAGGGTTACCTGCGAGCCACAAGTGTAAGAATGAACATTTCTTCTCTGTAGCCTCTCACATTTTCTTGATCTTGTGAAAACAGACAATCCATTTTATTTTGAAAACTCTTCCTAAGGCATGTGGTGTCGTCAGCAATAGGGCCTAACCAACGGGTTCTTGTGGAAGAATAGTAAGAGCCTACACTGTCTGGGAGTCTCCATGAAGGGGATTAGACATGCTGGGCATTGCCATAGTTAGAATGAACTTTATACATCTATGGGATTATCAAGAGCAAATACAATAGACATGTGAGAGAAAAGTCTTTGGGGTTTTTAGTTCGAAACGTACTGAATGCTCCCCTTTTAATAGGCAGGTGATTAGAAGCATAACTGAAATAATAAAATGGTGAACTAAGGCAAGACGTCTTTAAATGAGTATGTAATTGGGGTGTGGACCCTGTAGCTAGGCTTCTATGTGGGTACTTTTGAATGAAACTTCAAAACATTCACATTTTCCAACCTTAACTGTTAAGTGTCAGGATATGCTGAGGGAGAGAATGGAAGCCTGTGACATGCTGTTAGTTGTTTAACTTAGATACCTTAATTTCTATAATCTTTCGGGTTTTGGGGGGTTTTTTGAGACAGGGTTTCTCTGTGTAGCCCTGGCTGTCCTGGAAGTCACTCTGTAGACCAGGTTGCCCTCGAACTCAGAAATCTGCCTGTCTCTGCCTCCCAAGTGCTGGGATTAAAGGTGTTCGCCACCACTGCCCGGCTAATTTCTATAATCTTGATTTACATGTTTAAAATATAAATAAGGGGCTGGAGAAACTACTCAATGGCTAAGAGTACTTATTGTTCTTACAGAGGGCCAGGGTTCAGATCCCACCTACACAGTGGCTCAAAACCACCAGTAGTTCCAGTTCCAGTGAATCCAGTGCTGACCCCTACGGGTAACTGTATGCATATGGCACACTGCAACCCAGGCAGGAACATGTACATGCACATGAAAAAAAAAAAACCAAATAGATTAATACAAAATATAAAACACAAATAGAATTTTAAAATTCCAAATTCAAATGTTAAGGGTTAAAGGTTTCCAATGTGACCTTTAGTTGGATGCCTTGGTTGAACAAATTGGAAATGTTCAAGAAGAAAGTGGACCAAGGGGGATAGTTGGCCACGTGCATTGCTTACTTTTCTGTTGCTGTGAGGAAACATCATGACCTAGGAAATGTACAGAAGATAGGCATTACGTGGGTTCACAGTTCGAACTTAGAGTCCATCATCACTATCACAGTGGGGAACCATGGCAGAAGGCAGGCAAGGCAGCAGAAGGACCAAGCTGAGAGCTTACATGGTCAACTGCACGTGGAGGTTAAAAAGATTAAACTGGGAATGATATGTAGCATTTGAAACTTCAGAGCCTGGCCCTAGTGACTCACTTCAGCCAGCAATGTCACACTTCCTAAACCCACACAGTGCTACCAATAGAAGATCAAATATTCAAATGCCCAAAATTATGGAAGCTATCTCATAAAAAGCAGCACATTCCACTTACTGCCCCCTATAGGCTCCTGGTCACATCATAATACAAAATGCATTTAGTCCAACTCCAAAAGCCCCCATAGTATCTAAGTTTTAAACATCCAAAATCTCCTTTGACACTCAAACTAATCTCTGAATTATAATTCTTTATTTGAAAAGAAGAGCAGATTGTAGACTTCCAACATGCAGCGGCGCAGAAGACACATCATCATTCCTCATCGCAGACTGTGAGCACAACAAGGAAACACTGAACCAAAGTAAGACCAAACCCCAGGAGGTTAAATGTCAAATCCCGGAGCTCCATGACTTTCGTCAAATGGTTCCAGCTCTCCAGTTGTGTTTCCTAACAACATACATCTTGCTCCTGGGTTGTTTCTACTCCCGGTTGCAGCTCTCCTTTGCAAACATCCTACTGCTCAGGCATCTTCAACTTTTGGGGCATCCAATATAATTCAGGTTTCATACAATTGTTTTTCAAGACTTCCAGGCAGTGACTTCTCTGTCACATACCTGACCTCAATGACTCTCTGATTCCACAGCCCAATTACTCAGGTACCCATAATAACTCTGAAGCTGGGAGCATAGAGACCACACTGTCAAGTTTGGCTTCAAACCTGCGATGAACCCTGACTCCTGTATCACATTTGTGGCAATTTGATTTGCTGTTTGTTTATGGGTGCAGACAACTCTTTAGGCCTTCCTTCCATAGGCTATAAGGTTAGCCGGGTGAGGTGTTTTCCTGAGGGCATCTTCCTCTTTATTCCAGTACAGGGCAAGCCTCTCCTCAATAACATTATTTCTTTCATCAGGAGCCTTGCTGAAACATTAGACTCCTGGGTGCTCTTTTTCTCTTCAAGCTATCCATTTTGGAATTTTTTTTCTTTTGTGTTTCTTTGTAGACCTGCATAACAGTCATTAATAATAACCACCAAAATTGTCAATATTATACTGTCTTAAAATCATCTCCATCAAAGAAATTAGCCCATTAATTTTCAACTTAGCCTTAGGATGGTTCTTAGGACAAGGGCAGAAAGCAACCAAAGTATGCCAAGGATAGAGTCTAGGCTGGATGCTAATATTAGTTCTTTCTGACATTTCCTTACCTGAGCCCCATAGTCTGCATTGTTCCCAGCACTGTCTTCCAAGCTCCTACTAGGATATTCAGCTGAGCTCTGCTTACCATATTCTGTGATCAAATTGGTGATTCAAGAAACTTACTTTGCCTAAAAGGCTTCTGTGACAGCCCCTACCTTCACACACCCAAAAAAAGTAGCAGTCTAGACAGGAAGCTATTAAAGAGAATTGCTATAAATTGTGTCAAGTGCTAAAGTGGAGCTCTCCACAGCTGATGGCTTCTGACAGAGATGAGGGTGAGGAAGAACTCAGTTTTCTTTAAGGGGCTGGCCACTGGGAGTTTGAACATGCTCCAGTGAGTATATGGGCAACAACAACTGGACTTTCTTCTTCCTTTTCCTCTTTTTCTTCTTCTTCCTCTTCCTCTTCTCATCATCCTCTTCCTCCTCCACTTCTTCCTCTTCTCCTTTTTCTCCTTCTCCTTTTTCTCTTCCTCCTCCACCTCCTCCTGCTTCCTCTTCCTCTTCCTCTTCCTCTTCCTCTTCCTCTTCCTCTTCTTCTTCTTCTTCTTCTTCTTCTTCTTCTTCTTCTTCTTCTTCTTTTTGGAATGAAGAAGGAATTGGGGACAGACCTGAGAGGACTGAGAATTGGGTGTGATCTGGGTGTATTATATGAAATTCTCAAATAATCAGTAAAAATATTATGTTGGGGGAAAAAAGACAGTTGCCCTGGTACTAACGTGGAGATTAGGAGGATCAAGTGTGAATAGATTTAAGTTTTGTTTCACAATAAACATAGATATTTAAGAATAAGAGCATGGAATTTGATGGTTTTGGACAAATTGCTGATAGGATGTGGAAACTCACTTCCCAGGGGCAGTGGTGACACTGAAGCCCCTGATGTTACTATACTGAATATGTAGGAGCTCAAAATCAGTAGGAGTCCTAAGTAAGCATTCATCTGTGACAAATAACAACTGTTTATGATGCATTTGTGATGTTCCACACACAGTGCTATGATTCAGATGTAAACTCAGGTTCACTGGAGCCATGAGAGAGCAGGACTTGAGGTCCCAGTCACTACTGAGCTGAGCTCTCTGCTTCCCACCTACTGATGCAACAGGAATATCAGCAAGCTCCTGCTACCGTGAACCAAATTCTTACAGACAAGCCTTCTCTGCCATGATATACACTCTAGCCCCTGAGCTGTGAGAAAACCGAACCTCTCCTCTTTTGAGCTGCTTCCGTCAGGATATTTGTCATGATGAGATGAAGAGTAATAAGTATCAGCCACAAAAAAATATCAAGTTAAAATCACACTTGAACTACACAGGAGTAAATTATGATAGTTTGTCCTGTGTACAAGCCTGACTTTGGGCCACAGAGTATCAGGGCATTTAACTAAACATTATTCCAGCTGTGTCTGTGAGGCTCTTTCTGAATGAATTCATATGGGGAACAGTAGACTGAAGAAAGCAGATGTTCTTCCTAGAGATCGTGGCTTTTTCCAGTCAACTGAAAGACTAGATATGAGACCCCTCCCAGTAGGCTGCCTTGATTTGGGACATCCATCAGTCTTGACCAGACTTCATTTCAGACTGACACTAAGTCACCAACCCTTCTGGAGTCTGGAACTGCCAGCTTTACAACTAGATCTTATGTGATCAATCATCCACAATCCCAATCAGACATGGAATAGAACTGCACACCTGAGCTCTTGGGTTTCTAGACTCAGCTACAGATACTGGGACTTTCCAACCTCCATACTGTCAATGACTAACTCTCCCCCTCAACCCAATTCTCATTCTCTAGAGAACCTTGATTAATATAGAAATCAGTATTAACGAATGAAGGTAATCAAGGTTGCTAGACCTTAAAGAAAAGGAGGGGTCATTTAAAATATACTAAACAAACAACTAAAACATCAGGTCAGACAAAGAGATAAAGGCAGAAAGGGGGATTGAAGCTACAAAATGAAGGACTCCTGCTATGTAGCTAGAGTTTAGAGATCATTTAAGAAAAAAAAATGTGTCTGTGTTCCAGACTGGTAATACCAGCCACTTAGAAAGCTGAGGCAGGGATATCATAAACATAAAGACTGCCTGTGGTTCAAGGCCATCCCGAGCAAGGTAGGGAGGCCTGTCTCAATGCAAAGTGTTTGTAGAAAGAATCCAAGCTATTTCTCAATGATAAAATACATTTCTAGAATGCAAGAGACTCTAGGTTCAACCCCTAGTACTAAACAGAAAGAACCAAACAGCAAAGAAAAAAAGAGGTATCAAAAATTTGAAAGGTATTTTTAAATGGAAATAATAAAATCTACTACAAAGTATTTCAAGTATTTTGAAGGATAAAAAGCTTTATTTTTCTCTCTTAAAAAAAATTAGAAGGAATGCCTCCTCTTATCCTGTTCCCGCTTCTTGGGAGACACACTACTGTCAGGTACAGTGAATCAGTTATTGAGAAGACCCAGCAACCATGGATAGACTTTTGCACACAGTACTCAATCTCAAACAGTGCATACTCTCAACTCATTTCTACTCATGGTAGAGTAACTAGAATAGTATTCACCTGCCACCCACCAACAACTTAAAACTTACAAAAACTATCTGGAAATATTAATTCTTCCCTACATGGATAGGATACCCTGCTTGAACCCGATCTTCTTGAGGAATGAAAACATGTGGCGACATCAGACACTGACTCCAGCTTTCTTCCTGGGGCACCTTTCCAGGAGTCTGGGTGAAAGATAAAGTCTGGAAGAAGATAGCAGTCTCAAGAAGATTTGATCCACGGCAGTGGGAGCTGTTAGCAGTCCTGATGCATCAATAGATGGAAAACAACGAGCTCAGGCCAGATGCGGCTGAGTTACAATGCCCAGAGTCTAGCACACAAGATGTAGATCAGAAGTTGGGGCTGCTAAGATGTTTGCAATTTGTGAGTCAAAATACCAAAGAGGATGTGTGAATGAGCAAGTCTCTGATTCCTGTGCCTTGTCCTGAGGTCTTTCTCCTTCTGTTTGTTTTGTTCAATTCCAGTTTGATATGGTATCTTTTTTAGTCTTTTATTTTATTACTGTCCATTAGAAGCCTGTTTGTTTTCTAATAAGAGACAGAGAGGGAGTGGATCCAGATGGGAGAGGAGATGGAGAGGAACTGGGAGGAGCAGAGGGAGAGAAAACCAAATTCCATATTCAGCATATATTATGTGAGAAAAGAATCTATTTTTCATAAAAGGGGGAAGTACTATATGAACAACTTGTTTATCTAGACTACTGGTTTAGGGCAGTCTATTAAATTTTCCTTTTCTCTTGAAAAACAAACAACAACGCTATACAATTTGAATTTATTGGTATTCAATAAATCTTAACATTATAAAAATACAAAAAAATCATCCTGCCATAATTTGAAATAATGCTTTAAAACACTTAATTACACAGTCTATCCAGAATTCCATGTTGAGTGGAAGCAATACTTAGAAAACTAAGATAAAACAATGAGTTTTATGATGAACTAGCCCAAAAGGTAAAAAACATAATATAAGTATTATGCATGCGTTATGTATATCTAATAAACAAGTAACCAAATACCTAAAGTAATATTGATAGAAACAGGAAGAAATAATAACATAAATAGGAGGAAATTGCAGCACCCCACTTTTGATAATGAATGAGTCAGCCCAGAGGAGAGCTGGGCCTGCCCCTCACTGGCTGCAGCACCCAGACTGGGCCCTGCACATTACCTGGACAGCAGAGTAGAGCTGCCCTGTGGGGAAGTGGGCTGTGAGAAGCAGCTGGGTGCTTGGTCGAGCATGAGCTTGGAGCCCCCTCCTCCCCCCACCAACTTTACTGAATAGCAGGAGTTCAGCTCTGCTCCCAGGCCCTGGTTCTGTTCATTTAGCTTCAGCCCTCCAACAACCCCTTCCACAGAGAGGTTTATGACCATCAGTCACTAGGAACAGGCCTCAGGCCCTAGAGAGATTTACAAACTAATGAAGTACCTGAAGGCCAGAGGGTGGAGTCAATTAAGCATTCTTCCCCAGCCCCTCTCCCCTCTCTCCCTGCTATTTAACTCAGGACTGCCCTGGGGTGCATCCAGATCCATTCACCATCCTCCATGACATTAAAGCCAGTAAAACCCATGGACTTTCTCGTGTCATTGGGGCCGAGTGGAGCCGCAGCAGCCATGCCGAACTTCCGCATGGAGGAACTCTCTCAGAGTTCCCAGCCACCCAACCCACAGCTAGAGGAACTCCCAGCGTTCCCAACAATTACCCACACTGCCCCTGTTGGTATGGGTAAGGGTGAGCTGACCCAGAGGGCATGAGAGTTGGAGAGCTGGCTCTTCCCCCTTGACGGCTTCAGCATTGCATGAGCGAGCATGAGCAATGCTGGAAAGTTCACCCTGGTGAAGTGGCTCACAGAAAAGCTGTCAGGCTGAGCAACTTAGCTACCACCCAGGCCTAGATCCAAGGATTTGAGTTGGTCCATCCCAACATTTACTCCATCTGTGAACTTCTGGAGCTGGAGAAGGGGTCTGTCCTACAGAATCAAAGATGCAGGATCTCCATGATACAGGACAACAACACGATATCCAAGAGGAGTTCCAGTGAGGACCCATTATCGATGGTGTAGCGTAGCGGAAGCCAGCATTCTTGACTCAGACCAACAATGATTCATTACAATGAACATTTGCAAGTAAAGATATGTGGACAAAGGTTACAGTATAGAACACACGATGACACACTACAGCTTCCATGACAAGATTTTCCCCCTTTGATGGGGCAGAGGGCAGGTACGATGAGGTAGAGAGATGACTAAGGTTGGGAAGCATGATGTACGTTTACTCTAAGAATCAATAAAAAGTTAAGAAATAGAAGCAAGCAAGCAAGCAAGGAAAGGAAATAAAGAGTGAAAGAAGGAAGAAAGAAGGAAAGACAGACAGAAAGAGAGAAAGAGAGAGAAAGCAAGCAGCCTGAGCAAGCCCCGAGGAGCAAGCTAGTAAACAGCACCACTCCACTGCCTCTGCATCAGCTTCTGCCTCCAGGCACCTACCCTGATTGAATTCCTGACCCGACTTTCTTCAGTGACGAACAGCAATGTGGAAGTATAAGTTCAATAAATCCTTTCCTCTCCAACTTCCTTTTTGGTCATAGTGTTTCGTCGAAGCTATAGATGCCTTAATTATGACAACCCACGACAATGGACTGACACTTGGAGTTAAATCAGAAGAAAAACCAAAACGAAAAGAGAAGGAAAAAAATCACAATTAAGTAGAAAGAAAAACACAAATTTTTATCAAATAAAATAAAAACGATGTGTCCAAGAAGAAGTAAAACAGGAAAATTAGAAATCACTTTCAGAAAAAAACGTAAGAGAAAAGGAACACAGCCATAGGAAGGACATTAACAGCAGTCAATAAAAAGGAAGAAAAACTTAGGCAAGTGACAGGGGGGACAGTCCTTGAAAGGATTAGACAAGAAAACAAAGTATGCCCAAAGTTAACAAAAGAAGCTAATTACACAGGAAATAGAAACTCAATAGGAGAAAAGTCAGCTGTAATTTTGAGTTTTTAAAAAAGTTTATCAGGCAAATCTTTAGACAGGTTAAGAAGAAACTTGGGCCATAAAAAGTAAGAATGACAAGAGACTGCAAGAGAAAAAATGAAAGAGGGAGGGAGGGAGGGAGTAAGAGAGAGAGAGAGAAAGAGAGAGAGAGAGAGAGAGAGAGAGAGAGAGAGAGAGATCCCTAGAAACATTCAATCAACCAAGCCGATCACATTGACACTGACGATAAGCCAAGCAGCTGGAAGATAGTTAGTCTGACCTCCAAGGAGTCAGTGCTGCTTTCCCCAGGCCTCTCGTCCCTTCAGATTCACAACACCCACATTCACCGTGTGCACTACGTCAGGATTTCATTCACACGATCTTGACTTTCCCTTTCTTGTCTGCAGCAGCTGCTAGTGTTTGCAGCATCTGCATTAAATGAGAAAAGGCCGGCGACTTATCACTCCCTAAGGAGGAAAGCTGTCATGGTAATGTCTAGGGATGCCACCTTAACTAGAAGTGGACAAGTGACAGTGTGAACACAGCTATACCCAGAGCAGCCGCAAGGTGCACACTGTCAGCAAGTGCATATGTAGAGGCTGCTGAGACAGAAAGAACCCATGCAACTGCCATCCTCAAGTGATAACAGGAAGCACGCGCATGCGCGGCAGCAATTAACACTCGAACTCTGGAGGCAGGCTACTTGGAAAACAACTCTCTGTGTCCCGGTTTTTTCTACAGATTGGGACATGAATTGAACTAATCTCAGGATGAAGGCATGTGTGTGCTGGTCGTCACTAGTGGGCGATCTCAGTATGATTACATTTTTCAAAGTTTTTGTGCTTTGACTCTAAGTCTGAGATTAACTCTGAAAATGAGGTCATGTGTTCCTGTTGGACACGTAGATGGGCAGGCTGCTGCTTGGGGGGAATGTTTCTAGTTTTTTGTGCTTCAGGGCCAGGACTGTTAGGAAGCTTTTCCCTGCACGAGCCCGGAGCCAGGGAGAAGTAGATGCATTGTGATAGGCCTCACCAAACGCTAATTGGAATGGAGCCATTGTCTTACATACTGCAATAAGCTGAAAATACTTGGGCCTTGAGGTCTCCACACTTACAGCTATCCATATAAAACAGAAACCATTGTTCACAGCTCATTATCACAGAAAGTGCTGCTCCCAAGATAGGCTCCGGCAAGTTAAGACCCGAAGCATTGGAAATACGGCCTTGAGCTTGGTACTCTATGCCGTACTGTATAGCTATGTATTTTTTTTTTTAAGTTTTTCTTTTGATGTGCAGAAACCTCAAGCTGAACTGAAACCAAGTCTTAAAGGGAGACTTACTTATAGTGTGAATGTTTCCTGGGAACCTAAGATCCTGAGACAACCGCTCTGACTCTATCCTAGTCCATGCTGCCTACTACAGAACTTAGCCACACCTTTGCTGAGTTAGTACTGACCTCTAAGCTATGTGAGTGTTGAGTAAGGTCAGCCACGCAAAGTGTTCTGAACTGAGTTTTCCTCATAGCAGATGTTCAGTGAATTGTGATCTGCAATACTCACACACACACACACTCACACACATACACACACACACACACTCACACACACACTCACACACACACATACTCACACAAACTCACACACACACTCACACATACTCACAAAAACTCACACACATCTACTCACACAAACTCACACCACACTCTCACATACATACATTCACACACTTCCTCACACAAACTCACACACACTCACACATACTCACAAAAACTCACACCACACACACTCACACACATACGCAAACTCACACCACACTCTGACACATACTCACACACACACACACACTCACACAAACTCACACCACACTCTCACACACACACAAACTCACACACACTCACACACACACTCACGCAAACACATACACACTCAAAAAACTCACACACACAAACTCTTACACACACACAATCATGGTATATCTTGATGATTTCATGAGAATTTCAAGAACTGAACTGAGTATACCCAGAAAAGATTATGGACTCTCCACTTATGTGTCCAAAATGTTGCCAAATTACTACAGTCTAAAAGTAATGTATGCAAATAAGGATATAGAGACTTAAAAAAAAAACCAACCCTATATTCAGAGGAACCCACATCCACTGAGAAGGATTTAGAAGAGCAGATACATGCTTGTGGAACGCCCCCACTTCCCTCCGGGCTGTGCCTGTCACATGCACCAACATGCTGCATGTCACAGGTCATTCACACAAACCTGTGGGTAGGTACTGCGGTATCCATGCTATAAGCTCAAGGAAACTGAGTTATAGAGTATTTATGTGGTTTCCCAGCTCACCTCACTAGGAAACAAAATAATAGATTTGAGATCTAATCCCAGAAAGTCTGTGCCCCAGGTGACAGTCTTAATCACTCTAACTCATGCAAATCAATTTAATGCAATGTGCAAAACGAAAAGGAGAGACTAGGTGATGGAGATGGCCCAACCGCTGTTGTGATGGCAAAAAGTCACAAGGGACATCAAAGTGTAGTTATGAGAACTGTAATAAGAGGAATGGTGGCAAGATTTGATAACTGTGTGTGATAACAGCAAAATGACATTACACGAATGCCCTCAGATAGGGCTGAGTTTCATTATTTAAAGTCTGTGCTAGCCCTCATGCTCTCAGGCTAACTTGTGGTTTCTCCTCTTTAAATTTATCTGCTGAAAAGCCAGTCATGGTGGTGCATGCCTTTAGTTCCAGCACCAGGGAGGCAGAGGCATTAGAATCCCTGAGTTCAATGTCAGCCTGGTCTACAGAGCGAGTTCCAGAACAGCCTGTCTCGAAAAACAAACAAAGATAACCGCTGTAATTCTTCAAAGGGTATTTCCAACCCTAGTCTCCAAAACTCCCTAAAATAATAAAGTAAGAACACAAAGTCACAGCTTCAAAGCTGTGTCCCCCATAAACACAGCCACATGGATACCTTGATTTCAAGCAGTCTGCGCCAGAACATTAACTACTTGTGAGGCCGAAGGTTTGCCTGACTTAGCATAGTAAGACAGCAATGCAAATGTCAGCTTAGGGCTGAATGTGAAACTTGGGGTTATATTCCCAGTGTGTTTTTCTGTAAAGAAAATTTCTTTTTATAAATGTTCAAAGTTTATAAAGCACTGAGCGACAAAACCCGGAACACTGACAAGTACCCAGATCGACCACACGATGGCAGCAAAGCACAGCTAAAAGGCAGCTGGAGGCAAGGCTCTGGCTTCGCAAGATCACACCCACAAATTCCCAGTGTTTTCAGGGAAGTTTGTGCACATTAGTTAGCAGAATGACCACACTTCCGCAAAGCATTTCCACATCCAGCAGACACTTTCTCCTCGGCTCTAGGTCAGTCTTGTGAGTCCTGCAATGTTAGAGCCTTCTGTGGGATAGGAACCCGTGTTACTCCAGGCACCAGAAGCCCCTGGGAGGCCCAAGGCAAGGCAAAACTAACACACACACACACAGAGAGAGAGAGAGAGAGAGAGAGAGAGAGAGAGAGAGAGAGAGAG
>JANHMN010000011.1:13916123-13931545 GCA_030674055.1 Rhabdomys pumilio
GAGGGAGAGGGAGAGGGAGAGGGAGAGGGAGAGGGAGAGGGAGAGGGAGAGGGAGAGGGAGAGGGAGAGGGAGAGGGAGAGGGAGAGGGAGAGGGAGAGGGAGAGGGAGAGGGAGAGGGAGACGGAGAGGGAGAGGGAGAAGAATTATTTTAATAGAATTCAGAAAAATCTCAATCAAATCCATCAGATATCTCCTTTAAGAATATTTCATGTCCTGGGAGAAATGCTTATAATTTAGTATGAAATTTGAAAAACAGATAAAGAACACGTTAGCCTCAAATCTGTTAGACATCAGGGGATGGAACATTAGTGTATCAGCACACATTCATCACTATTTTCCTTTCTGATTTTGATACTGTAAATGGTTTGAGGTTTCTTTATTCCTGACTTTACTTTTCCATTTTGAAATACAAGCATGTATTGTTGTGCTCTGCATAAGAAAAATGATCATTTTTCAACTATGCATGATGGCTCATGCCTATGGTCCCAACACTCAAGAGGTTGAGCCACAAGAATTACTACAAGCCTAAGGCTATTCTGGCCTATAGAGTGAAACTTTGGAGAGAAGGAGTGGGAGAGAGAGAGAGAGAGAGAGAGAGAGAGAGAGAGAGAGAGAGACAGAGAGAGACAGAGAGAGAGACAGAGAGAGACAGAGAGAGACAGAGAGAGACAGAGACAGAGAGACAGAGAGATGAAGAGACAGAGAGTCAGAGACAGAGAAAGAGAGACTCTTTTTTAATAGATACAAGGTTCTGACCATTACTGTGCAGGCAGTGATACTTGAACACCTAAGCATTTGCTCCCTGTATGCTGTGATTTTGGATTCCAGCAGCTAGACCGGCACAGGGGGTTCTGTAACAGGATGGAAACGTGATCTTGCCAGATTTACCTGAATTTGGAAACATTTTGGCACTGTCGGAGATGAAGCTGGACTGGCCCTGGAGAGAAGCTGGGGTGGTGAACATGGAAGAGGAAATTTGGCCATATGGCACAGCAGAAGCCTTAGTGCTGACAGGAACAGAATGGAGGTCAGTAAAGACTGAGCCATAAAGCTTGTGGTACATGAGGCTACCTGTCATTACAGCTGCAAATGGTCAAAACACATTCATTTCGATCTAATAATAACCATGCTGCTGTCTTGCACTGAACTAGCAGCCTGGATGGAAGTAGACACTGTCATCTGGGATGAGCTTATCCTACAGTCTCAGAACACTTATTTGGTGTGAACGCTAAGCACTAAGGGTGTGCTTCAATTAAATGGGGCTCAGGTTGTGGCTCAATGCATGTGCCTAACATGTGAGGCCCCAAGTTCCACACGTAGCCTTAAAAAGAAGTAGCCATGTTCTTATTACAGATGGATAATGTAGCAAAGGAGAAGCAGCAAGGTCTCTGGAATCATGGATGATGGGAGGATGATGGGAGACCATATTTGAAAATGGAAATACATCACAATGGGTAACCTTATTCTCTATAGCAAGGAAAAATACGTCTGATACATTGCCTAAAGAAAAGAATGCTAACCCCAAGAGACCAATACCAAAAAACAATTAAGGACAGTATTATGTCTAAATAGCAGTTACAATGTGCCAGGAGCTGTTCTAACATATGGATATGTAAACAAATTCAATCTTCACAAACTCCTTCATCAATAGGAATTGTTATTTTCCTTCATCCTCTTCCTCTCCTGTTTATATACCAAAGCTCAGGAAGGTTAAGTGTCACCCAAAGTGACACAGCTAAGAAACAGTACACATGGGATTTGAAGTCTAGCCTTTAGGCTCCAGATTCTGCACTAGAAACCTACTATCTTGAGCAACAATACATCTAAGTACACATGTTTTCAGTTTGTGGTAATTGCTCTGACTCTTTAACACCTCGGCAGTTGACCACTGATGCTAGATTTGCAATCATCAGCTTTTGTTTTTATTTATTTATTTTTTTAACCAATGAGCCCCATGACAAGCCTGTTACCATCACACAATCGATAATATCCGTGCAACCTGTCCAATCTTCATGACCCTGGAATTCAAATTGCCTTGGGAAATATATCTCTTTCACCCAAATTGTCATCTGGAAAGAAAGAACAAGGCTCTGGGGAGTCAATATGAAACTAAGAAGAACTGGGTCACCATATGTGGAGTGCTGTGGGGATTTGATTTTAGCTTTCTTATCAGTGCAGAGTGAGTAAGCTCATATTATTCCCACCTGCAAAGGAACAGCCTTTGTGAACTACATTTTCAGAGGAAAGACACACACATCCACTTTCTATAAGAATGCTCAGCCCATCTGCTCACATTTAAAAATATAAATCGAAAAGCCTCCCACACTGCCTTGGTTTGTAAAATGTCTATCACCAACTCTTCATTCCAGAAGTCTTCTAAGATGGTGATTTATTTCCTTTCTCTCTTTTAATAATCTCCACCAGTTCTCCTGCAATACCTGCCCCTAGGTACAGTTTTGTAGATACTGATCCTGAGAGTGCTGGGCTTCGGGCAAGGGTGTGGCTCAAAGGTGGACCGTTCACCTGGTTTCCTTGGGCTCAATGCTAACTGAGAAAAATAGATCGAAGGGTCTCAACATCATCTTCATCTATGGCGTCTCTTCATTTTGATTACAAGTTGCTATATTTTGGAAAAGGAAATGTCTCGAGCCAATATTGAGTCTGTTCCTGACAAGAGAATTAGACCATTCACCTATCCTCCTCAGTGGGAAGGACTTCATTACATCAACCATAAAGAGCAATTGAGCACACACACACACACACACACACACACACACACACACACACACACGTTTTTCAGGTATTGTCATAGTAACATTAATTTCATCAAGATCACACCTACTCTAGCAAGGTCATACCTCCTAATTGCGCCATCCTCATGGGCTAAGCATTCAAATACATGAGTTTATGGGTGTCAAACCACCCGCACCATATCCATGCCAATACTTGTTAATTTTCAAATTCTTATCTTCAGTAGCCATTTTAACTGGAGAGATAAGAACTCTCTGGTTTTGACTGATTTGAGCATTGTATACTAAACACATGTATCAACTTAATTGCACTGTATCCTAGAAGTACATGCAAAGATTCCAATCATAATTTTAAAAGCATTAAATACAAATAAGAAATAAATAAGTATTCAAGGGTTAACCTTGAAAAAAGACACAAAGAAAAAAATAAACTGCACAGATACCGTCCATGTGCCAGTACATCTCCTGTGGCGTGTAAATATCCCTCATGACATCTTTAAGAGATGCACGAGGTCCTTGCTAGTGTAGTAACTTCTCTCTCTTCATAGATATATCTCTTAATCTGGGTGTACTCATGACCCACCTTGTAGATGATGTGCTATGAACCCTGTGGTCTTTAAATAGTCCAAAGATGACTGTCCACTCATTCATTTGTTTATCAATCCATTCACTCGTTCAGAAATTTAGCTTGACATGACTGAAGCCATGGTGTGTACTCTCACAGAGGACAGAAATGACAGCTGTGTCCTGTGATTGGAAGGAACTTACAGTCTAGGGATAGAGGAGCGGTGGTGGTGGTGATGCTCCCGGTTTTTAATTCAGTGTTTTGTGTTCCTTTCCCAAGAGTCTAAAGCATTCAGCACTGTAGCCTTCCTGGGTATTTTCTTGTTAACTTTTTGTAAGGCACTTTATAGAAGAATTATATAAAGAACTTTCTAAAATTCCAAACAGTGTGTGCTTCTAGCGGCATAGGTGTCTACCAAGTGACAGGCATTTGTCTCCTGTCAAGACAGTTGAGTTTTGTTACTACAAATGAAGTCCTTATTTTGAAAATAAATGGGAACAAAGACCAGGACAGCCATAAGTTCTAGCACAAGGCTAACTGGAGAACAGCTGATAATTGCCTATTAGGAGAATGTGCCATAATATTCAAATGTTGTGTCTTAGGGTGTGGCTCCAAACCAGTTTCTACGTGAAAGCAGGTATTATCCTTTTCAAATATGCTTCTCAATAAATATTTTGAAATGAAACTGATTTGTTCTGGCATTTAATCTGAAGTAGATTTGTTTGAGTAACATGTACAGTCTTACATTTTGTATAGATTTTAAATAAAATAAGTAT
Source organism: Rhabdomys pumilio (assembly GCA_030674055.1). Lineage (NCBI taxonomy): Eukaryota > Metazoa > Chordata > Mammalia > Rodentia > Muridae > Rhabdomys > Rhabdomys pumilio. The sequence continues at coordinate 13,920,216 of JANHMN010000011.1, forward strand.
GTATGAAATTTTCATTAAAAGTTTAACTTTTATATTGGGAGAAATATTGAATACAATGTATTCAATAAAAGGGGCCAGTGGCTATGAGATTGGTTGACATATACACATATTTTCATGAAGCATTATAGAATGGTGTGGGTCAAGAAACATAATGTTTTCTTAACGAATACAAGAGATGAAAAACTATGTAATCCAAAATATGATAAAATATATACCTCAATGTATCTTTATAAATCAACAAAACAGTGTTTATCAGAATGTCAAAAATATAAAGTCAACTTACCTGATGTCCTAAAATACCTACTCACCCAATGTTAAAATGCTTCAGTTTTGTCAGGCCATCTTTAATTGGGACCCTCTTCCTGCTCCAGCTGAAACATTCACTGACTCTGCTATTTCACATCAAGCTCTCTGATCCACTCATCTCTCACTTAGATTTCATCACTTGGCCATTGGAACACACCTGGGGAAGCCCCTCTTGCATCCTGCCTGTCATCATGCACCCTGCCCATCCTGACACTTAGGTACTGTAGCTTGTCTTTTCTACTCTGTGAGTCCTTCTTTCTTCCACCTTTCTCCACCTCTTTTTTTCCACCCTTTCAACGCCCTCATATAGATAGAAGAGAAGAGATGGATAGAGGGGAAGAGATCCTTGAATAAAGTCAGGGGTTGGAAAAGTAGGCAACATTATAGTTAAGCTGCATCAAGTTCCTTGGGGCAAGTTTGATCTCTGCTGTCAGGATATCTAATTTCTTCTTGTTGTTTCTTCTTTGTGCATGACTACTACGTAACCAACTATGAGCAACAGCAACCACCAACCACCAACAAACAACAACTCATGTTGGTGGGTTGCTGGTTGGTGCCTATCAGGGCTCTCTATGCCCTCTGAAAAGTCCCCAGAATGCCAAACATCACACAATCACAGAAACTATCTGAGATTGGCAAAATCACACCCCTGCTAGAGCATGAAGCAAACCATTATCAGCTGCTGTGGACAGTTGGAAGGAGCCCTATATCTCCTACCCGGGATTAAAACAAAAAAACATTCCTATAGTATTTCTGTGTTTTTCAAAGAAACCAAAAACTTTACAATCGTCACTACGTCACACACTTTGTTTTGATTGTAATTTCACTTCCTCAATAGGTAACTAATCCAGCTCTTTGAAAGCCTCCAACATGGCTGCCATGCTTTAATCTATGGTGTCCATGTCACACACACTGTGGTGACACATGGTTTGTATGCAAAGGACAGTTTATGAGAAGAGTAAAATTTTTCTAGGCTGAATGTATTTTTCTCAATACACGTATTTCTTTTGCAAGTCAAAAAAAAAAATGAATGTTGTAGGTGCTGCTGCTGCTGCCGCCGTGGAGCGGTTCTTTAAAATGTAAATGAAAACATTTTAGATGACTTCAGAGTTTTTCTTCCTTCAGAACCCAAATGGCATGATGGCTTCTTAATCCATCTAAATTGAAAATTTCCCCCACATCTTTCGGAATTTAGATGGCTTGGAGAATTCTTAATCCATCAATGTGATGCACACATTTACCTCTGAAATATCATTATGTTGAATTAGCTAAAGAAACATGTGAACAGATTTGAAAATGCCAAAATGATGATGCCGTCTTCTCGTGGGGAATTCAAATATCCTACTGGATCAACGTGCTCACTGAGAATATTTCTTCAAATCTGTGTTTATTTAGGAATTATGAGAAAATAAAATCATTTTAGTTTAGTGAAATAGAGCCCAAAGCCTTGACTATTAGGCAACTGGATATAACAACTATTGAGTTCAACACAGTTTACCTTTCCACTAGGCTTTGCAATTTTATTTCAGAATTTCTCAAATTATGACAGGTTTATAAATAGCTCTCAGCTTTTAAAAAATAATATGGCTGTATATTTAGAATCTCTATAAAGCTATTTTTAGATATTTAGCAGACTTTTGATAAACTACTGAGTGGATTTTTAAAAGTCTCTTTCCAAAGCACAAACTGTAAATAAAAATGACAGTCCTTGGCCAGTAAGTGGGGGAGCATTCTCTTTTTCCGGGTTTGTGTCTCTACCAAGCCTCATCTATTGTTATTCCGTGTCTTCTCTTCTCTAGTGCGTTATACAGTTTCACCAGCCACTGGCTGACCTCTGACAGTACGAAGCCTCCCTTTAACTAGGTGCTATAGGGCCCAGTTAGTTTTCAGTCCTAGAAGTCTGGAGCTAGAAAATAATAAGGACGCCCAGTTGTTATGGCTGGTGACATTATGGAGCAGAAAGTGCTTCCACAGATGGTATGAGGAGAAGAAAGCCTTCCTACATCCTTGGGAGATTACAGACGTCTAACACTCAGTGAGAACCAGTAGGACACTACGGAAGCTGGTCTACTCTCCCCTTACTGCTCAGCTCTGTACTCTGCCTGATTTCTCAGTGGAGTCCTTTTGGCCACATTCTTTCTCATTTTCCCACCTCAGCACAAATACGTACAGCACTTTTCATGCCTGACTCTCCAGATTCCTTCCTCTGTTGCTCTCTCTCTCTCTCCCTCTCTCTATCTATCTATCTCTCTCAGCATGGGTAGCCTGACCTTGATGTTATTTGATCCACTCCCCAGTCATCCTGAAGCCAGTCCCTCTCCCACACATGTCTCATTTATTCCCTAGAGTTAGTTCTTTATCAAGTGAACTCTTGTTCGTTTCTCCCACTTCCACCTGGTCATTTTCCATATTTTATACTTCATTTGTTAACTGATTATATTCTGCCTCAAATAACCTATGTTTAAATTCCCCCCTCCGCCCCGCGCTTGGTCTCTGCTGAACCTCACTGTCATCTTGCTTCTGTTGCTCTCGATAGAACCTAATGGAACATGGGAATGTTGAAGGCACACAAGCTGTCGGGCAGCAAGTACTCACTGTTCCATAATATTGTGTTGATAACAATTTGTGTTTCTAGATATTTTGAAAATATATGCTTACTTTTATTTTATGTGTACAAGCCTTTTGTCTGAATGTGTTTGTGCGCCTGGCAGTGGTGGCGCACGCCTTTAATCCCAGCACTTGGGAGGCAGAGGCAGGTGGATTTCTGAGTTTGAGGCCAGCCTGGTCTACAGAGTGAGTTCCAGGACAGCCAGGGCTACACAGAGAAACCCTGTCTCGAAAAACAAACAAACAAACAAACAAACAAACAAAAAAAGAATCTGTCTGTGTACCACGTACATGCAGGACCCACAGAGGTCAGGAGAAAGCATTATGTCCACCCTGGAACTGGAGTTACAGGTTATTAGCCACCAGGTAAATGCCAGGTAGAGGTTGGGTCCTCTGGAAGAGCAGCCATTGGTCTTACCACGTAAAGCAGCTCTCCAGCCCCTGTTTCTACCTCTACACTATGGTTTTCCTTTTCTAAGTCGTTGATATTGAGGAGATAATTTTGGCAGTGAGTGCGAGTGTCTTTTTGATTTGCTTCAGGGATTTTTTAGCCTTTCATAAATGGGAAGGACAGTTTGGAAAAAAACAAACATGAGTATAACATAAAACAGCAGAAAAGAAAAAGACCTACTCGTGGAAATTTCAAATTTTACTCTTTGTGAGATGGATCAAGGAAAGAAAATAAAGCAAAGCAACAGCTCCTGTAGCTTTCCGATACCTGATCTCACCACACAGCTGCAGCCCACAGCCTTCCCCATCGGGGAATCATTCCCTACTCTTCTGCACTCAAGCATTTTTTGACGAATTCCTATCTCTAAAGTTACATTCTCATCTTGAATTTCAAGGTAGCCTGTTTTATAGGCATTGAAAAACTGTGCTCTGGAATCATCCTTTTATCCTTTTCCTCAGTAATTTAAATCCTAGGGGAACTTGGGTCTGACCACATCCAAAGCCTGCTGAGCTTCTCTGTAGAATAGGGTTCTGCTAATTCAAAAGGGAAAAAAAAAAGGAAAAAAAAACTCTGAGCTCATAATCCTCTTTAGAAACGCAGAGGGAGATCGGACTGCTCAAGCATGGCGTCATGGGCTTGGGCAGTCATAGGCTCAGAACCCCACCAGAAACTATTTGTGGTATCTAGGACTCGCTTTGTCCCACACCCCACTTCCCCTTACACTTCCCATGCTCTTTTTCACAGGAAGTATCAGAAATGGGCAAAGTTGCCAGTAGGTTAGTCCGTCAAGTCACTGGGCACTTCCCAAGGATTTCTCAGACTTGTATGGTGTTCTAGCTTCCTTCCTGTTGCTCTGATACAAACTCTGCTCAAAAGCAACTTGAGGAGAAAAGGTGTTTTTATTTTATTTTTTCCCTTAACACATCTAGATCACAGTCTATCATAGAGGGAAGCGAAGGCAGGAACCAGGAGTCATAACCCGAAGCAGAGGCCACCAAGTAATGCAGTTTCCTGCCTTCCTCTGCAGGGCTTACTCAACCCGCCCAGGTTTCATTTTCTTATACATTCAATGGGTGGCACTGCTCACAGTGTGTGGGTCTTTCCCATTTCTATCATAACTAACAAAGTGCCCCACAGGCTTGCCAACAGGACAGTCAGAGGGAGGCATATCCTCCCTTTTGGTTCCTTCTGCCCAGATGACATGACTTGTGTCAAGTTGACATAAAACTAACCAATACAGCAACATACTTTTTCTCAGTTCTCTTCGATCTTACATGAAACCATCCTACTTTCTACACAAACACCCTCATTTCTGTTCCTATTTTGTATATGTAAATATATACTTATAAGAATGTTTACAAGGACTGCACATTAGAAATTTTGTTGGAAACAGAAGTCTAGAGACACACTGGGGCCTTGTTTCTCAAACAGAGGTTTTCGGGTCATAGCAGCAGAATCTAACTGTAGTTTGAAGCTTGAAGTGCTCTGTCTAGTACATGGCTCTCAGCCTGTGAGTCATGACCCCATTTGGGGGGGAGAAGTTGAACAGCTCTTTCACAGGGACCACCTAAAACCATCGGAAAACACGGGTGTTTACTTTATGATTCATAACAGTAGCAAAATTACAAAGGAGCAATGGGATAATTTTACGATTGGAGGTCACCACAGCATGAAGATCTGTATTATCTATCGGGTTGCAGCATTAGGACGGTTGAGACCCGCTGACCTCATACATTGCTTAGCTGCTATCCCAGATTCTTTGGAAACAGTTTTACATAGGAGATTCGGCTGTCTTCAGCTGTGTACCAACATGCCAGCCATATTTCTTACATTTAGTGAGCCACTGTGCTCCCTCTTTTCCTAACACTGAGTGAGAAATGATACAAGGAAGGGAGAGATTTGTACTGGATTCCTTGCCTAGTATCCATGTGGTGCTGGGTTCAATTCTCACTATTAGAAAACACTTAGGGAAAGGTGTTTCTTTTGGCTCATAGTTTTGGGGCTCTTTTCTACCCAAGTAGAGGAAGCACGGTTATAGGACTGTTCCTGCCCTTGTTGGCAGGCATATAAAGCTGGTGAGTAACATTGGGAAATCCAGGAAGCAGAGTTCAGGCTGGAATCAAGACTCAGCCATAACCAACTCACAAGACCCTCCAGTGACCCACTCGAAGTCCCAGCTCCTCAAAGTTCCACAAAACAGTTCAAAGTACTGGTGGAGGGGGCACCCAACTAAGGACTGAGTGTTCAAACACATTTATTTACTTAAAGAGGACATTTCATACTCAAACTGTAAAATCATTCATCTCTAGACATTTCATTAAAATTTGTAGGGAAAAATATTCTGATTGTCATTCTCTGTACCCATCGGGATTGTACCCGGCTGTCCTCACTGTCTGTTCCTAAAGCCTTATTCATTTCTGAGACTCTTTTCTCTCTTTGCACCCTCTACTTAACTGGCCCAACTCTTCAGAAGCCTCTCCTGGGCAGCCGCTCACTGTTGCCCTTCCTCCACTGGCTGCAAAACTGTTATCCAAATTCTGTTCTTCTACAAATGATGCCTTTCTTGTCTCCAGGCAGCTCTGGATAGGGCATATTCTTGTCAATAATTCACACCAGTTCTTAGTTGTGTGCCCTGATGCAGCTAGGGGATTGGTAAAAGACTGCCCTCCAGTTATTTACAGATTATTCTCCCGGTGAATTAGGCTTATTCTGCTGGGTTGAATGAGTCAGAAGAAGTCACTCTGCTTTCAATAAAGCCAGAGTGACAGTAGCAGAAGCTGAGTCAATATGTAAGGAACAGACTGTGGGTCAGCTCAGTCCTTTTTCAGGTCAGTTATAAATATTTGTAGAACGTCTCCTACATGCTGGGTCCTGTGTTTCCTGTCTGCTTGAGCTGACTTTGCTAAGTTACTTCAGACCTCATAAAAAGGCCTGGAAAGCAAAAGATAGAAACCTAAATACCTGGACCCGAATCTCCAGATCGTCTGCACTAGGCAACAGTTTTTCTCGTTTTAGCCATTTTGCAGCTGTGGGGGTGAGTGGGGGCACTTAACAAGTCTCGGAATAGACAATTAAATCCAACTGCACTGTGGTTTGGCGCCACCTGGTGGCAATTTTCTGGCTCCCATTTAAATATCCTCAAGGGACTCTAGGTTCCTGACCGGGCAGGACTTGGAGACACAGGCAGCTATTGTTGTTCCTGTACCAGTTTGACCCAAGGGGATAGAACCTGTAGAAGACTACAGAGGACCCCTGAACTTCTTAGTGATCTTCACACTCCCTGTTTGCTACCCATCTGCCTTCTGTTTCCTCAGTCCAGTGCTTCCAAACTTCTGTAATCACCCCCAAGCAGCAGCAGCAGCAGCAGCAGCAGCAAAACATCAATGACAAAAAGCACTGTGGTGGGAACTTGAAGCCAATAGTCAATTACATCATCTTATGGTAGAAAAGAGATTAATCAAATCACAGAAATGAAGCCATGTCTAAGATTCGTCATCATTACTGAAGCTACATGACTAGTATACATAGTTAAGTATATTTACATAGATTTAACTGAGATCTAGCATTGGCAGAAATACTATGTGTAAGCCATATTGTACGGAGCTACATTATCAAAACAAAGCAACTTGTTATTGGAAAGAGAGGAAAGGTTTGTTAAGTTGTACGCACAATTTTATTGAACACATGTGTGAAAAGGCATGACAGGGTCATCGAAGAGAGAGAGTCTGGTAATTAGGCAACTGCATGAAGAGATAGAAGACTGTTTAATGAGACTGATACAGGAAACAAACAGATAAATAACATGTACCATCACCTAAAATTGGCCATCCTCTCAGAAAGGCGCACAAATGAATCATATATAATAAGCCCTAAGCTCGATTACCTGGACCAACTGGACGGTGACATAGGTGATCTGTTTCTGACCATGATAAACCATGTCATTTTGTAGCTTTTGGAAATTTAGAAAAATTCATGCTTCTGAATTGCAACTTTCTCATCTAAATATTGGGAATAATACCGTCAGTCTCGATGGTTGTTATGACGTTTACATGCAATGTATAAATAAGGGTCTTTGATCAGTACCTAGTAGATAATCAATTCTTATTCATTCAGCGTATTACCAACTAAGTGTTTAGCAAGTCTTTATTATCTTTATTCTTAATATTAATTTATCTAGGCATACTACTCATAGTGTTGTTGTTACTGTCACCAAAAGGAGCCTGAGTGTCTCTATTCTGTTCCAATACAATTTCACCTGAACCACATAGGAAGCAGAAAGCCAGAAAGAAGGATTTCCATTCTCTTCCATCCGATTGGATTGATGCCACCACAGAACTGATGGTTACTATTCTGAGATCCATCCTTACCTAAGTCTTGTACTAAAGCTTTGTGGGTAATCAGTGAGTAATGTCAGCGTATGTGCAAGTCAATGTGAGACCACAGAGATGTTTTGTGTTCTAAAAAAAAAAAATGTGCTTGTTGTGTGTGGCCAAGGCCTGCACTGAACCGATCTCTGCTTCTTTTAAATCATACAAGTCTTGTTCCTGAACGATTTAATAAAAAGTCTTTCTGTTAAAACGCTGCCAATGGTATTTCTTGTTAGTATGGTTCCTATGTGCACACATCTCCCTCTCCCTCCCATGTCTCTATAAATCTTACACCTTATTATTTCAGAAAGAGTCCGAAATGCAAGAGAACAAGTTTTATGTTTTCTAGAGTTGCTGACCCCTCAGGGCATCCTCAGAGAACTGTACATAAAAGCTACAGTTCTAAGCCAGTTTCAGAACTGCATCAAGTCTTTTGGCTTAACGTTAACAAGGTATTTGAAGGGGAGGCGCTGCTCACACTCTTTCGTCTGGAGCTTCCGTTGATGGAAACAACACTAATTTCCGATAGTCGTGGAGCCACATACCCTCAATGCAAGCCTAGATAAGGATGGGGTTCAGAAGGATTACCCATCATTTCTGCCATGGCACCAATTCACCAATCAATGGATGCCGTTGGTACTAAAGACAGCACCTGTGGTTCCTACTTATTCTAACTCAATTTGCAGACTGTGGAGGTCAGACTTGGTAGAGGATGAGGAGGGCCTTGAACTAGAAGAGCACAAACATGTTTGGGTATTATGTAATCAGATCAACAATGTTGACAGGTCCCTCTAAATGCTACATTTATACTGTGCTTTCATATCCCAGCAACGGTACCACTTTACGCTCAAAATCAATTAAAGATACCTTCATAAAGGTGAAGAAGGAGAAATATTTTAATACTAAAACCTTGGACACTATCTTTATAAAGCAATAATACTATAATAATAATAAGTAATATCTAATAAAAGTATTTCTCTCGTTGTGTGAGTGATTCTTACAAATTTTTATTGAGCATCTATGTTTTATTGGATTTTATAGCACTGTTTTAAAGTAATATGAAAGCAAGCAGTGAAGCATTCATTTGTATTATATAATAGCAATGAGAACAATAATCTTGGTGATGTTGATACAAACAACAGTTCTTTTACAATAATGTCAACTTTTGTGCTTTAGAATTTTTAGTGTTGGCTTTCATATGGCAGCTTCTGACATCCATTTCATGTCCCAGAATACAAGATTTTAACCTTCACTTTGTTCATGAAGATATCAAGGTTTCTAAGACAACTCAAGGTTCCAGAGACAGGAGATGGAGACAACTTTTATCCTCAGGTCTCTGACTTGTACTGCTTTCCACTACGAGACACCTTCTGGAATCACAGAGGGTTTTTTTGTTTGTTTGGTTTGGTTTTGATTTTTGTTTTTTTCCTTTATACAGACTCATAGTGTTTTCCCCCTAGAGATTACAAGAATGAAATGTATTATTTTACCTTGATAGCATCAGAATTGATTTAAATACTTCTTAAGATATAATCCCAGTAACCTTAATACCCAAATACTGAGACTAACAGTGTGTGAGTGTTCATGTGTATGTGCATGTGTGAGTGTGTGTGTGTGTGTGTGTGTGTGTGTGTGTGTGTGTGTGTGTGTTCCAGAGGCCCCTGGGGTTTTATATCATCTTGGTTAAGGACTTCACATTTTATTAGTTTTTTTTCAAAGTTTAGCCATACAACTATTTTGTTCAAAACACAGGAAGCAGCTGTAGCAGTTTTAGACCTTTATTGTTACAAATTAAGAGACTGTTACTGGATTGTAGCAAACCATTTACATAAGCAGGGTGTGCAGTTTTCAGAAGAAACAAAACCTCCAGAGACTTGTAAACCATAACATTTTTTGGGAAAAAAAGCTGACTAACAAGAGGAAAGACACCTCTAAGCAGGAAGCCCTCCACAATTCTGCTAATTGGCTTCTCAACTCGAGACTTCTCAAATGGCCCTTGTATTCCCACAGTGCTCCCATAGTGCTCCCACTGTGGGAATCACACTGCAAAACTCAGCCAGGATGCAGGTGTGACACCTGATCTCCCTGAATGACAGCAGAAGAAAGAAGGCTCTCATAGTCACCTGTGGTCCCTTTACAGAAATAGTGACACCAGAGGGACAGAAATCACTTCTTCAAGGTCATGCAGTTGATATAACCAGGATGCTTTAGGGAAAGGACTGTGCAGGTATGTACTATACTATATGGATGTAGTGATTGAGTAAGTATGGCCCCCATAGACTATGTATTTGAATGCATGGCCCATAAGGATGGGCACTCTTAGGAGGTGTGGCCTTCTTGGAGGAAGTGTGTCACTGTGTGAGGAGAGGGAGGAAGGCTTTGAGGTCTCCTATGCTCAGGATATGCTCAGTGTGGCTCACAGTCTCCTTCTGCTGCCTGTAAATTGAGATGTAGAAGTCTCAGCTTCTCCAGCTCCATGTCTGCCTGCATGCTTCGCACCATGGCAATGATGGACTAAACCTCTGAAACTGTAAACCAGACCTAATAAATGTTTTCCTTTATAAGAGTTACCTTGGTCATGGTGTCTCTTCACAGCAATGACACCCTAACTAAGACAACGAGGAAAAAATCATGGCACAGAAAAGGGAAAAACAAACATTAGGTTCTGCAGAGCCTAGGCAAGCATGTGCGCACACACTCACACACACACACACACACACACACACACACACACATACACACACTTATCTCTTCTCAATCAAGCTGAAATTTAGTTTATTTTTTAAAGACCATTCAAAAGAGGAAAATAAAAATCTTCTCAAAATATATTTTTAAAATTTATGCACAGTATACATATTTATAGAGTATAGTGAGCATTTTAATATATACATGCAACACGTACTGAGTATGCCGGACATCTGGGGCCTCAAACATGCCACTTCTTTGCAGTGGGAACATTCAAATCCCACTGTTGGGTAGCTGAAATAATTTTCTAATTGTTTCTGCAGGTTCCACAGCCCTGTGCTATGGCTTAGGTATGAAATGTCCTTTGCGTGCTGCGCTCACTTGTTTGAATACCTGGGTCCTAGCTGTTCGTGCTGTTCCCAGACGTTATAGAACTGGAAGGACAGTGGGCCTCGCCGGTGGAGAGAGGCCACTGGGTAAAGCTAGGGAGAGAGTCACAGACCCATTTCTCATCTACTCTTTCTGCTTCCTGAGCCAACAGGATGTGAAGACCCACTGTCAAACACACATCTTACACATGTGCTATAAAGAACCACTGTGCCACCCGGGTCACACACACATGTGCTATGAAGAGCTGTGGACTGACCCATTCCTAGCCTCCCCTCTATGATGGAGCATGTCTCCTGAAAACAGTGGTGAGAAGCATCAGCCTCCACTTACATGCCTCTGTCACATCAAGGAGAGAAGGAACTGTGTGCATCACTCCTCAATGCCCTCACTGGATCTGATAATTACTATTCTATAGATTATCGATATAGATAGATACATGCTAATTAATTCTCCATATATAGATTAGATATATAACTATATATCTATATCTATATCTATATCTATATCTATATCTATATCTATAT
>JANHMN010000011.1:13931555-13942535 GCA_030674055.1 Rhabdomys pumilio
TATATCTATATCTATATCTATATCTATATCTATATCTATATCTATATCTAATATGTCTATTATATATAATGAATATACTAATTAATTCTCTCTCTATATATTCTACATATATAATTCCATACATATCTAATATAATATCTATAATATATAATATATATACTTCTATATAGATTATATCTATATACTAATATATGTATATATAGACATTATCACTAAAATCTAGACTATATATACAAATATACATATATACATACACATATATATACATTTATGTATATACATATATATATACATTTATATTTGTATATATAGTCTAAATTTTCATATATATATGCATATATATGTATATGTGTATATATGTATATATATACACACACACACATATATCATGGGAAATCTTGACCCTATTCTTATATTATAAATAATATTCTTATGTTAATATTCTTATAATAATATTCTCATTATATATTTATATGTATGCTGATAATTGGTGACGAGGAGACTTCTAATGCCATTGTTCCTTCCTTGCTACTGTTTCAAAACACAAATTTTCAATTCATATGTGAATTAAAGAGTAGAGTCTAGATTTCTAGTGATTTCTTTAAAAAAAAAAAAAAAGTACGTGTTGAACCAGAGAAATTCCTAGAATGAGAATATAAATCAAGGAAGAACTGTGAATCGGTGAACAAAAAGCATAAACTGCCTTGTACAATGTTGGTATTTACAGTGAGCTAATTTATTTAGGAAAAAATATAGTTCTCGGGAAGTTCTTCAAATATAATTTACTCAATTATAAAAAGTTTTGTGGCTGTAGTGGGAACTACAGATAGTTCCAGGTTTTCAAACATCTGAAGGTTTTTCTTATTAGCCGGAAAATATTTTTATGATTGTACAAAAAACAGAAAATAAATAATCTGAAAGTGTTTGTTCCAAAACAGGAAGTCCAAAAAAATCGAGTGCTGCTGACATTTCTCAAAACTCACAATCATTCTTTAAAACAAAGCATTTCCTGTTGCCAGGGGAGGGGGACACACTCAGGCTCCATCTATTGCTTCGTTACTATCATATAATGACGCATACCTTGTCACATCCTCTTGAATTACTGACCTGTGAAGTCACACCTAACCCGAAGATTTTAAACCCATCTGAACATGGCATCATCAGTTTAAGGCTTTAGCCTGATGAAGACCACTGGCTCCAGCCAAAGGATGACCGCAATGAACAATAATTCTGTGCAGACTGTGTTCTCCCCGCCCCTTTCCTCTCCCTGCCTCTTTCCTGACCTTCCTTGCTCAGAGATTCTCACCTCAACTTCCTCAACTTCATTCCTATCTCTCTCCCTTCCTGGCAAAACATGGACTCATTAGTCTGTCTCTTCAGGAAGCTTATGTCCAGCTGGTTACTTCTCTCCTTTGTCTACGTAGATTCTTTCCTTCCTAGCATTAGAAACGGCTGTGGGTCTGAGTGGTCCATCTCCTGGGAAATAGGAAAGCAGTAACTGCAAAACCCAGTTCCTTTAGGGATACTGTGGTACTAATGAATGAAATAGCTTCAATGGCTGTCCTCCTCTTGAGTGACAACTGAGAATGGAGAGTCCTTAGCAGGCCCTTCTGATATCGAGATAGATCATATTCACGCATGCTAAAACAACAGAGACTACGTTTGCCACCACTGTGGTGGGCTTTAGCCTCTATACAGATTCAGCTCCCAATTTTAATGCTTTAGAGCAGCTTGGAGAGATGGCTGAGGAGTGAAGAGTCCAAATTGCTTGTTCCCCTATCTTCTCCACGGACTGAACAATAGAGTAGTCGCTGGGGTGAAAGACTTATAAAATAAACTGATCATAGATTCCATCTTGATCTGATTCCCAGTGGGATTCAGTCCATGGTCAGTTATGCCCTCTATCTCCAGCAAGGTCCTACAGTGGCCTCAGTTTGTGGCACAATCTCCAAATATCATGCCCTGATGAGTGGAGAATTATTTGGTGCTGAGCAAGGCAGGCGCTGTGTCATCAGACACTCAATGAGTGATGGAAGCAGGGACAGTATGGCTGGCAATGCTTACACGGCAGTACAAAGTCTATCTTAGGAATACGGTCAAAGAATTAGTCTGCCTAAACTGAGCCCTTCATTTTGAAGATGGAACTCAGATACTTTGAGAAAAGATGGGTGTTTGTGTGGGGGTAGAGAAGAAACTAAGTCCTGGCTACTCTTACCACAAAGTTGGAAGATATTAATAGTTTTAAATCTAATTTCAGTGGTTTTGTCAGTATATGCAAATGTTTATGTATATGTATATACATGTATACATATGTATATGTATGTATATATGTACATATATGTGTGTATATACATATATGTGTGTATACATATATATGTGTATGTATATATACATATTTATATATGCATATACATATACACATATATAGGGAGAAACATGTCTTCCTTTACAGAAGAGGCAAACATTAAGAACAGGCAGAAGGGAAGGGTTCCATGGTCACAAATAACCCTGGGCACTTGAGTTTCTTTACTGAACTCCAGATAGTAAAAATATAATTGCCTCCCTCTTTCAACTTAGCCCTGACAAATAGAGATTTTTGTCTGGAGTTGCTTTTCTGGTGTTTCTTAAAGCTGTTTACAAGACCCTTGATAAGTAAGTTTTCCTGGGAGGAAAGGGTTCTATTCCTGATCCTGTGGTATACCCAGAGGGTATACTTCAGACTACAGGGTCTTAGGTATTAGAATCCAATCCTTACATACCTGACAACACCAGTCTCTTTGGTCCTACCTAGAACCTGGTAAGCATCTTCGTAGAGCATCTTCCTGATCCTAACCACTGATCCTTCTAGTTAGATTCCTTTCTTTTTGGCTACCATTTCTCCCCCTTAGTGTTATGAAACAAATTGCCTTTCCACATGCAGAATAGTAAGCTTGGGAGAAACAGTTCTCTGGTTCATCATCCTAAGATCACTTGTTAGCCTGGTATTATTACCCCTTTATCCTTTGGAAGCCATGGAAGATGTAACACATTTCCACCAGACCCATGTTTATTATGCCTGAGAAATAAAAGGAATCTCTGTTTCAGAAATCCTCTTTACTAAGTCAGTGGTCTGCACCATCCTGTGATGCCAGGAGCTCAGCCTGAAACAAAAGTGAACGGGCTTGGACCATTTCTTGTGCACTCAGTATGTCGGCTCCTCCAATTGCTCCTTCCTGACCACTGACCATGACTGTCTCTTCTTTAGCATCACTGCATGCTCATCACTACTGAAGCCTCCAGAAGCCAGTAGTCCTCATCTCTCTGTCCTTATGGCGGCCTGAGCCACTAGCACTTTTCCTAGTTTTATTGCTGCCCACTGGTCTCTCTGCTTCCTAGTTGTCTAGAGTCAGTATATACCCAGGAGCCACCAGGAGCTATTTATAAGCAAGTTACATGAAACCACTCCCTGCTCTACAAAGTGCCCCCTGGTTCCTTCCCTGTTAGTAAAACATAAAGTTCTGGCATAAACCTGTGTTGTAGATGTCATTGGGAACGTCCCCAACAGGCTCATGCTTTTATTACCCATCCATCATTTCACAGTGTTATGGATGTTGGGAGTGTGGGCCTGGATAGTGAGGGCAGGTTACTGCAAGTGGGCCTTTGATGGTTATGTCCAGCCCTGGATCTGATCCACCTCCTTTGCCTCTTGGGCTGCTGCTGCAGAAGTCTTCACGACACACTTCCCTGGCAGAAACTCGTCATGATGAACTGAGACTCTCTAGGGCAGAATCCAAACCAAGTCTCTCTTTCCCTGTTGTTCCCACAGGGTCTCTATTATAACAGTGTAAAAATACCTCATATGGCTTGGGTAGCTCTGTGTGTTCTCTCTGCAGCCTCAGCCTCCTCCACTTCAGGCCTGCTCAGTTCTCTGTGCTGGGAATCAAGGTGCCTGCATGACTTCCCCTACACTGCTTCAGGTCTGATGAGTTGCCACACGCACCCTTTTCCTTTCATGATTGTGTGCAATCACTGCACTTCTCTCTATAAGATTTCTGGAATCCGCCTGTCTCTTCCCTCTTTTTTTTTTATTCTGTCCCCCACCCACCCATGGAGCTTGTCTTCATCTGGTAATTATTTGTTTATCTACCCTCTCATGAGGGTTAAAGCATAACTGTCTCAAGGGTAGAAGATTCTGGAACAACAAGGAGGAAACAGGAAGAAAAGTCCTCTAGGTATAAAAAAAACCCTCAGACTGCTCCCTCTACCAGAGACTATTGTGATGCAGATTTCAACAGCTTTGGTCTCACTTCTCCTAGGCAGCTTTCATTCTCAGGTTTGCCTCAGATCCTTTAAATATTGATGGGGAAGTAGCTCAGCTTAAGTTGAGGTTATGCAAGCAAGCAAATCTGCTGACATTTTCTCTGAGAACCCAGAGGGAGCTGAGTATAGAAGTACCTGGTAAAGGCTCTTGCACCAGAGACTAGAATGTTAATTTTTTCTTTCCGAAGTTGAATAGCAGGCTTTACTATCAAGGCAGAGTGCTTCCTTGGGCAAGGTAGAGAAAGTGAATAGAGCTGCATCAAACGGTGAATAAAATGACTTTGGATTTTAAAATGAGCTAGTGGTTGAAGTCTGGGATGCAGCGATCATCCGCCAGCATGCTTTATTTAGGCGAGAGTTAACAAGGTTTCTATATGAACACTAATTGCAGTTTCCTTTTAAAAATGCAGATTCTGTCTGTCATACTTGCTTGTTAAGGAGAAAAAAGTTTTGCAAAGGCCTGGTGACAGTAGTCTAAATATCCAGCTAGTCAGGGGGATGAGGCAGGAGGATTACAAGGTCATAACCTGCCTGAGCCTACAGAATGAGTTCAAGTTCAACACAGGCAACTTAGTAAGACCCTGTCTCAAAATAGTTCAGTAGTAGAGTATATGCCTAACATATGTCAACCATATGTTCAGTCCTCAGTATCACACATACACACACACACACATACCAAACTTTAGGAATAAGGGAACAAATATTATTGCATGCTTTTAGTTATAATGCAGAATTGTTTAGTAAACCTGCTTAAGATTTATTTAATTATTTAGATCCTTAATTTCAGGTATACAATGTTATTTTATTGCTTGATATTGATTAGGGTCAATACTCAGTAGCTGATGATAAACATCTCAGTAACTAGAGGTTAACGTACAGATGCTTAATTGCTTCTAAGTTATTTTTGTAGAAAGGAACAAACGACCTGTAGGTAACGTTTTCATTTCCCTCTAGGACATTAATCAAATTTGTTGCTCACTTAATCTTATTTCAGTATTCTTCTATCCACTATATAACGACATCTACCTCTTACTTTCTCTTGAGCAAGCCTTACTGTCTTTCCGATTTCTTATTCATGAGAAAATCTTTAGCATGTGTTCACTACATATTTGTAAACCAGTCCTGTTTTTAACATTGGAGCATTGCAGTTGAAGGAATCCCTCTCCCTAAATGGCTAGCAGGGGGAGAATGACCAGTAGCTGGTCCCTGCAGCTTGTCACTGTCCCCTTCCTTAACTCAGACAGTGTTACTGACTCTATTTCCTCATTCACATGTCCTTATAAGCCGCTAAGTTGTCAGTTCTTTACAGTCTGAGTGGAGGAGTGGTCTTACTCACAATGGAGTGGCTAGGACAGTTCGTTAAAACAAATGACAGAGCCCTACTGAGGTGGTTTGAATATGCATGGTCCAGGGAGTAGCATTCTTAGGAGGTGTGACCTTGGAGTAGGTGTGTCACTGTGGATGTGGGGTTTAAGACCCTCATCCTAGTTACCTGGAAGTCAGTCTTAGAATGATCTTAGGATAAAGGTGTAGAACTCTCAGTTCCTCCTGCATCAGACCTGCCTGGACCTGGATGCTGCCATGCTCCCACCTTGGTGATAATAGACTCTGAATCTGTAAGCCAGCCCCAATTAAATATTATCCTTATAAGAGTTGCCTTGGTCACGGTATCTGTCCACAGCAGTAAAACCCTAACTAAGAAATCTACTCTTAGCCTCTGACTCAGACCTAGGTGAGACTCATGACTGCGTTTCAAAGGCTGGTAGGGTGAGCACTAACCCTAGAGAGTCACCACTGACTTCTGCTCAGTGTTGATCCATGAGACTATTTCTACTGTAACAATATGGCAAGTTCAAAAGATATAAGGAAGTAGATTAACAAAAGAAACAGGCTGTAAAAATCCAGATATCAAACAGGATATCTGGGATGCTTACTACAACTGAATAACCAATCAACTACTAGTAGTTCTTATAAATTCATTAAAGTGTCAAAGGGTGAGGGGCTTCTAGCTGAGACTGAGTAGAAGCTACATTTGTGCAATTTGGTGAATGAGTAAAGATTTTTAAGAGAATAAACTAAAAGAAAAAGAAATAAACCTAGGTGGGATTTTCTCAAAAAGACAGGAGAGTGGTACGCCAACTCCTGCTCATCCTGCTCACAAAAGCTGCCAGGGAGATGTTGTCCCCTGCTGGACACAGGCACTGTCAGAACAGTTTGATGGTTTGAATAAGAATGGCTCCTGTAGACTCATATATTTGAATGCTTAGTCACCACGAAGTGAAATTCTTGGAAAGGATTAGAAGAATTAAGAGGTGTGGCTTTGTAGGAGGAAGTGTGTCACTGGGAATGGACTTAATGGTGGGAGGTTTTAAAAAGCCCACACCATGCCTACTCCCTCTCCCCTTCCTGTGCATCAGGATGCAACTCTCAACTACTTCTTCCTTCAGTACCTGCCATGTTGACATTATGCCCCCTGCCATGACAAGAATGGACAAAGCTTCTGAAACTGTAAGCAAGTCTCCAATTAAAGGCTTTCTTTTATAAGCGTTTCTTCCTTCATGGTGTTTCTCCACAGCAACAAAACAGTGACTATGACAAACAGTGAGTCAAAGAAAGACAATGGCTGTGGAGACCTGACCCGGGGCCCTAAAGTTATAGGCAGAGCGTGGCATGAAGCCACACTTAAACAAGAAGTCTCCCCCTACTGGCGGATTGCTGCAACTACTACATAACCCAGCAACGTAAATCAAAATGAGAGTAGTCTATCTAGATGCCCAGTGACAGATGAGAGAGCAAGGAGAATGTGATACAGAGACAAAACGAAACTTCATAGAATGTGAAAGAAAAATAAAACCATGGCATTTATGGAAAATGGATGAAACTGTTGAGTAAACAAGACACAGAAAGACGAATACCAGTTTCTCTCATGTGAGGATTCTAGACCTTAGTTTACATGTGTGTGGGGGGGGGGGTAAAGTGAGGATGTGGATCGTGAATCTAGAAAAGGGACCATGAGCAAGAAGAAGAGATTTTTAGAAATAGATTTATTTTGTGTGTATTAGTGTTTGATGGCATGCATGTATCTACACTGCATGCTTGCTAATGCCATTAAAAGCCAGAAGAGGACACTGGGTTTCCTGACTGTAGTGAGCCTCCATCTGGGTCCTGAAAACTGAACCTGGGTCCTCTGCAAAAACATCCACAGTTCTTAACCACTGAGCCATCTCTCCAACCCTAGAGAAGAAAAGATTTTAAGGCAAGGAGAAAGTAAAAATAGGAGAAAGCAATGGAATGTGTCTTAGGGTTTTACTGCTATAAACAGACACCATGACCAAGATAACTCTTATAAAGGACAATATTTAATTGGGGCTGGCTTACAGGTTCATATAGGAAGCCATGGCAAGGCCTTACTCTTGGCAAACACTCACCCTTGGCTCTCCTATCTACTATTCTTCTTTCTGCTTACCTTCTATGATTCACTTGTCAGTTCTCAGAACTTCAAACAAGGCCTCATAGCAACCCACCTTAGTAACCCTTTCTCCTGATCTCTAGATTTAGCCAACATCCTGCTAGATAGATGTTTTTAGAATCCCTGATAATGGCAAGGCTTTGTGAGAACAACAGGTATAACTTAATTAGACCCCACAGCTTCAGCTAGCTTCCTCCACCTGCAAAGCTCTCTTTCCTTTCCTACCCTTCCCCATATCCTGTTTTCAGAGTATATAACCTGTGTGAACAATAACATCTTTGCCAGTTTGATCAGACTTCTTGACTTGCTGTGCCTCCTTATTTTCTTGTGCATCTCAGTCCTCTTCACAGGGTCTAAGGGTCCCACTTGATTGTCCAGCTGGCCTGGACAGGTTCAGAGGTTCAGCCCGTTATCATTATGGTAGGAAGCATGGCAGCAATCAGGCAGATATGGGGCTGGAGGAGCTGAGAGTTCAACATCTTGTTCCAAAGGCAGCTAGGATAAGGGTTTTAAAGTCCAGGCCCACAGTGACACACTTCTTCCAACAAGGCCACACCTACTCCATCAATGCCACACCTTCTAATAATGCCACTCCTTGGGTCAAGCATATACAAAGCATCACAGAATGCATGTGGTATAGAAGCAAAATGAGAAATGGTTGGACAGAGATAGGAGAGCGGAGGAAGAGAGTACCAACACATGCACATGAAATACCACAACGAAACCCACTACTCTGTAAAGCACCTTTAAATTAAACCAAACAAAACCTCACTAGTTCAAAAAGGACAAAAAAAATAACAAAAATCCAGCTCACTGACTGTAATATTCATGTCTCTACATTTTCAGCTAGTCAAAGGAAAGAAAAAACCCTCCCATTATCAGCTCTCAGATGAGCCTGGCAGATACCCACTGACTCTTCACAACACATCTCTATGGGCCATACAGTTGCTATATCCACCATCATTGACCAGCAATGAGACCATGCTGGCCACTTCTATGAATTCTGCGTTTCCTATAAATGAATCATACACATATATTAAAACATTAGTCTTTTAAAGGATTAAGCAAAAAAAAAAATACATGTTCATAAGAAAGACAAAAGAATGAGCTGGCACTATGAGGATTTGATCACAGAGAAAGACGTTTGGTGACATTCAGTGTTCTCATCTCCACCAACATCTTACAGTGTCGCTGAATTGTTGATGCAGTGAGGCACAACCCATTCCAGAAAAAGCACATTGCAGTCCTGATACAATTCCCCACTAACTGCTGTGCTAAGAAATCATCACTGCCTATCAACACCTTAGCAGGTGATTTAAATGGATGTCAGGTGCAAGCTATTGTATTTCCATTCGATTGTTGTGGTTCGGGTAGGAATCAATGAGGAAGAACAAGGCAGCAGCTTGGATTACAATGGAGAAGAAGAAGAAACGGGAATGAATTGCACCTATTCTCGATGCAGAAAAATGCTGTATGATTATAAACAGCATGAAAGGAAATACACATAATTATAGTCTGCATATAACTTTGGAACAAATGGGAAAGGGGGTAGCTGTGGAGAGTGGGTGCTGGAGGGTGGGAAGAGAAATCTGAGAAACTGGTCTTTCTGCATTCCAGGCACAGGAAGATTTCCTCCTGGAACATCCTGCTGGCTGGACTTGCCAGTTATATATATGACAAAGCAGAAAACAAATGCTCTGATAAAGCCCTGAATTCATCCTCAGATGCTCAGAGGCAACTAACTGGCTTTCGTATGCAGACTTTGCTGAGGGAATTGAGATGCCTGGAGGACCTACATTTTCCTCCCTGGCATAAATACATGCTCATAAACGGTTAAGTGGGTAATAAGGGTTGAGCTTGGGACAGAGATAGTCCAAAAGCAGACAACACTTTGTTCCCTAAAGGAGGAAGGCAGCAGCCTCAAGTTGTGCTGAATCGACCACCCGCAACGTCCCTGGTAGAAATGCTGTGGTACTCCTGTGATTTGCAGTCCAACATCAGCTTGCCCTGGTAATGCCATTATCATTATTGCAGGATTACAGATGTGCTATCAACTGAATTTTATTATGGAAATCTACCCAGTACAGTAGGAAGGGCTGACAGCCTGCATACCTACCCTACTACTGAGTCATGGGCAAGAGCAAGAACAGCAACAAAAAACCCCGAATTTTCTATGCACTATTGAAAGAGAATATTTTATACCGTGTGGGAGCTAGAGCCTGGCTTATTTACCTTCGGCTGCAGCCAACCCGCTCTTTCTGGCGGCTGTTTCATCCCTTCACAATTTTTTCAAAGCCCAGATGCTGATCAGAGGAGGCTTGAGGGGAGCAGAGAGTTGGCAGTTTTCTGAGAACAGCCAGGTTAACACCCGAAAGCATGCAGCCAGCCAAAGGTAGGCGCTGCATGATGTTAAAGGGACCACAGTGAGCACGATGGCTGGTAAATTACCCGACTGTATTCCAAATCCAAGGAGTAGAATGACCATAACATTTCCACTAATTGGAAACCAGTTAAAGAACTTCAGCTTGGAAATCTTAAGGGCTTGAATTTGAGGCTTGGCTGCGTGACCATGGATCATGAGATCACTTTCTCACCTGCATAGTAGCCATATTTTTTATACACTTCCTATGTTACTTGTTAAACTGGTACCTACCTCCAGACAGTTAGGCCGGTCAGATTAAATAACCAGGAGGCATACACTGTGGTGCCTGGCATGTACAAATAAGAAAAAAAGAAAACAACAACTAATATCTTCCTTGCCCCTTTTGTATGTGTCTCTAGTCATCAATTTCTAATGTTAGCAGAAGGATGAAAGTCATTTTTATGATTTATTCATTAACTAACTTCTCAGCCAGGCGCAGCTGAGCCCTGAGGATTGGCATTGCTTTTATACAGTGGGAGAAACACACAAGGGAACAAACAAACAAACCAACAGAAATTATACAAGGAAGAGCAAGCACTCTGGCGGTTGGAATGAGATGTCTCCCACAATACTTGATCCCCAGTTGGTATCTGTTTGGGGAAGACTAGGAGGTGTGTCCCTGCTGGAAGCATTATGTTCCTGGGGCTAGGTTTGAAGGTTTCAAAAGACCATGACATCTTGATTTAGCTCTCTCTGTCTCCTACTTGTGGTTTAAAACTCAAATGCTCAACTGCTGTTCCCTTTGCTGCCTGCTGCCTGCTGCCTGCTGCCTGCTGCCTGCTGCCTGCTG
>JANHMN010000011.1:13957180-13970495 GCA_030674055.1 Rhabdomys pumilio
AGAGAGAGAGAGAGAGAGAGAGAGAGAGAGAGAGAGAGAGAGAGAGAGAGAGAGGCCCAGATATCTCAGACGTGAACACAGCCATGAACAGCATACCCCTAACCATCCTATTAGGAAAACTAGGGTAAGAATGAGCCCACGTTGAGCACCAGTCAACTTGATGGGTCCTAGAAGAATTAGAACAGGCTTCAGCCAGAGCCTGCTACCCAACACCTGGGAGGGTCTAGCACTGGAGGAGCCTGGGAGAATCTTCTCAAGTTCAAGTCCATCATCTAGGAAGTTCTTTTCCTACTTTTCTTTTTAAATAGCATTTCCCTTTTATTGGGTTTTATTTTCCTGTTTCTTGATTTGGTTTTATAACACTCTTATTTTTTCTCTTTCTTTCTCCTCCTGTCTTATTTAATTTTCTCTCCCACATTTTAAGTTTTATTATTATTGTTGATTGTGATCGTGTTGATTTTTAACTTTTATATTCTATGTTTTTATACTTTTTCATTTTTTTTGTGAGTTAGCTATCTTTAATTTTTATTTTAGTAATTTCAGTCTCTGTTTTGTGCTGTTATTACTGTGGTTTATTTTCTCCTTTCTAAGCAATACTGAGCACTAAATATTCAAAAGATGGTTGCTCACTAAGGATACTCTCACATAAAACTGTACACGAATTATATCCCCTAAAGATAAAATCTCAGCATATAAAAACAAGGTGTGCCTATGTTTGTATGTTTGTGTGTGTATTTCTATGTATGCATATGTATATCTATCTATATATATATGTGAGTGTACACATATGTCTATGTGTGAGTGTATATGTGTATATGTATGTATATGTGTATGTGTATATGTGTACGTGTGTGTATATGTGAGTATATATATATATATATATATGTGTGAGTATATGTGTGTATGTGCATATGTGTGCGTAGGTGTGTTTGTGTGTCTGTACCTATGTGTGTATTTGTATGTATATATGTGTGTATGTATGTGTGTATATTTGTGTGTATAAGTGAGTATATGTGTGTATTTGTGTGTATATATGTGTGGGTGAGTGTATATATGTCTGTATGTAGGTATATGTGTGTATATGTGTGTATGTATGTGTGTATATGTGTGTATTTGCATACTGAGAGATGCAAGAAAACAAGATATAATGAAGTAACAAAATACTAATATTTATAATTATAAACGAGAAGTTCCAAGTCACTTACACGGCACACCAACTGGAACAACAGACTTCAGTCTAGGAGCTCCGATGGTCTGAAAGTATTTCTGACTCCGAAAGGAAACGGTTGTCAATGTGGTTTACTACACAGGAGATCGCAGTCGCAAATCCAAGACAAGCTCAAGTAAATGCAATTCATGACCCCTGAGCAAGCAGAAAACACTTAAAGGAATCTTCTGCTGAGGAGAAATAGATTCCAAAAACCCTCAAGAAAGAAGAAGAAATTGCACTAGGAGGAGCAGAGGTATGTGAGAGAGAAACAGGGAGGAGTCAAACGTGATTTAGTCAATCATCAAATGTATAAGATGAACACGAGGGAACGGAACAAACACAGAATGTTCCCAACAAGCAGAAGGAATTCAACAAAATGGCAGGAAGGAGCGCAATGTCACAAGAACAGCACGCAGTGTCAGCAGCCTCAGCTCCTCAAGTAAAAGCTGCAGACTGGCCTTCTGAAGAAAGCAATACCAGCCACTTGCTGCTTGTTAAAACTCACCTCACTGGCCGAGCTATACACCCACTGAAAGTAGAAGGATAGATAATAATATCCCAAGCAAGTAGAATCCAGAAACCAATAGGATCATCTCTACTTATATCCAACAGGACAGCTACAAGGCTAAGGTGTGAGACAGAAAGCTTACATACTGCTGAATCGGTTGATATTGGCTGTAAATGGATATGCGCTGGCTTGTGAAAAACTATGCCATTCAGAACTGACTCTATAGAAAACCAAAAGGATCAGGTGCTACTGAGATAATAATGGGTGACTCTTGCCTAGAGGTAAAATTTGCAGACAGAAAAAAATATTTAAAAACTAATTATAATATAGAAGATGTGGACTTAATACACATATGTCATGCTTCGAATGTGAAGCTTCCCCCATGGGCTCCCGTCTGAAAGGTTACTTGGTCCCCAGCTGTCAGCACTGCTTTACAAAACTGTAGAACCTATAGGAGACAAGGCCTGGCTTGTTGAGGTGTATCACCGAGGGCAGCCTTTAGAGGTTAGGATGCAGCCTAGCTTCTGGCCTTATTCCTGGCTTCTTGGCTGCCACAATGTGGCCTGTCACTTTGCATTGCTGCTGACAAAGACTGAACTGGCCATGCCGCTTCCACTTCTTCTCCATATTGGACTTGAATGTCCTTTAAATCATGACCCAGAACAAACATCTGTTCCCCTAACTTACATATTTGAGAGATTTTGTCACCGTGACACAAAGGGTACTGAGCACAGAAGCTTCAGAACATTCTATTTGGTGATTACAGAACCTACGCTTTTATCATCATTAGGAACTTTTGCTAAAACAACGCACAGTTTAGGTCATAAAGAAAGTTTTACCAAGTACAAATCTTACTGGATCTCACATCTCATAGGAGAATGAGACAATACATAAAAATAAATACGAGAAACTAGAGGGTTGTACAAGTGCATGGAGATTAAACAATTTATTTCCGATCAAACAATAGATAATTTGAAAAGTAAATGGGGCCTATAAAATAAATAGAATCAAATAAAACTGAAAACACAACACACTGGAACTCGCTGCAGGTGCAGAAAGTGCTAATGGGACAGTCCACAGTGGTGAGCGAACTACTTTAATAAAAATAAAAGACAGAAAAGGCAAATAGGTAACAAAATCATATAGATATATATGATTTTAAGACATATAAGGCCATGATATATATAGAATGGCCTTAAGAAAACTATTGCAATCAAAATGAATGATCCTCAATAAAATACTTAACATCTTATTTTAAAACTCATTGAAAAGATCAGACTATGTTCTAATTCCAGGGATACAACAGTGGTTTAATGTATCGAAATAAATAATACAGCAACATGAAGAGAATCAAGGGTAGAAATCACATGGTCACCTCAATGGTTGCTGTAAAGACTGATAAAATCCAACCTCACTTCGTGGTTAAAAAAAAATACTAAGCACCCCCTGGCAATGGTCAAAGAGACAACTTGCTGGTAGTGTTGTTCTTATATCAGTCAAGAGAAAAGCAAATGGCAGTCCTTTGTGCATCCTAGCTTGATGCCTGCCTTGGTGGTCAAAGCTGTTTTATACCTAAGACACCTCAAATCAAATCAAATCAAGTCAAGTCAAATCAAATGCAGGCAGCACAGCGTGGGAAGAGGAAGACAAATAGAGACCTGTGTTCCACCACGCCATTCGGTGCAGGTAGGCAAAGACCCTTGCAGACCTTCTCTCCAAGCACACATAGCCGCCACCTACCACTGTTCAGCAAGGGAGGATGAAGACAGAAACCTGCAGACGGCCATGCCACCCACAGACCTGTGTGCATGGCACAGACAGGCTGAAGACACCCGCTTGCCGCCATGACATTCAGCATAGACAGAGGCTATCGCCCAGGAGCCTGCCAGCTGCGTGGCCAGCCCGACGCAGGAGCCACTACAATGTGCAAGTATACAGTGGACAGATGGGAGAGATAGAAAAGAGAAGCAGCTTGGGCATTATGAAGTGAAATGGAACTGGAGACTCAGGAGTGAAGAGGAGTAGCCTGTGGTGAGTGGCCAGCCCCGCCACCTAGAGCCATGGTGAGGTCCCAGCCTGAGCTGCCGCTGAGGGCCTTGTCTGGATCCACAGC
The DNA here is from genome assembly GCA_030674055.1 of Rhabdomys pumilio. Taxonomy (NCBI): domain Eukaryota; kingdom Metazoa; phylum Chordata; class Mammalia; order Rodentia; family Muridae; genus Rhabdomys; species Rhabdomys pumilio. Next base: position 13,961,012 of record JANHMN010000011.1, read on the forward strand.
TATGCAGTGGCAGGGGCGCATGTTGATGTCCATGGCCCATATCACCACTAGAAAACATGGGGATGTCTCTGATGGGGGCAAACTTGGGGAACCACATAGATGTCCAGGGGTTGTGCAGAACTGGCCTTGTACCTCTTTTGGCTGCAGCGCTCTGAAGAGCTGTCCTCCACCTGCCCCTAGGCAGCAGCATTCCAGAAAGTCCTCCCTGTGCCTGGCCCAGGAGGTACAGTAAAGCTGACCCTGTTTGAAGGTGAGCCAGCTCCATCGCCTGCTCACTTCCATGTTTCCCTACTTTACATTCCACTGGAGAACCATGAGACAAATACAAGTTAAAGACAAACCAAACATCCTACCAATTTAAAAGCTTGTCAACAGCTGCAACCATCAGTCCCAATCTAAAGAATTACAACATAAGGACATTATGTAAATGGTCAATGTTATGTACAAGCATAATTATAAAGAAAAGTCAAAAAAATATGCATAAAGAGATGGTAAAATGAATTGTACATGAATGTGCAGAAATAAAATAAAGACTGCTGGGAGAAAAGCCATCCATATTTTTACGTATCTGTGAACTTTGTAAACTTCAATGCCAACCTGTCAACCTCTTAGGTAAGATGTAGCCACAAGTGTAATAGTGGCATAATTATCATGGGCATAACCAACGAGCTTCTGATTGGATTTGAAAACTGTACCACAGGAAGGTTCCCATGGTACTAGAAACCTTATCATGATCCCATGACTAGAGAGTTCAGAGACCCAAGAGAAGAACCTACTGTTTCTATTTTGCTGATTCCACCTATTATTAAACTGCCTTCAAAATATTCACACCTATATCCATAAATTAGTGTTGTTCGCAGCCTTCACTGGAGACTCTTTATTGCTGCATATGACATGTATTGCAAAGACCCATTACTACCCAAAGCTCTAATAATTGTCTACGGAGTGTCCAGCCCTAAGCTGGACATGTATGTCACACACACATAGGCTGGGGGGACACTGTGGGAGAATAGAGCAGAAAGAATGCACTAACCAAAGGAAACTAAGGGTCTGCTGAGAGAACAAAATGAAACAAAGCTCCCAAAAGAAAATTGAGTCGATAGCCATGGTATTCGTGACATCATTGCACCTACAGTCACCTGCCTAAGACCCATATAGGGTTGCCCAGTCTTCATGCATGGGAAAGAGGCTCATGAGGCCTTACCCCTACCTGAGAGATCATTGACAAGCTAATGGCTTCTGAGGAAACAATGGCATTTCTTAAGTGGTGTAGCTACTGAAAAGTTGCCCATGTTCTAATAAATAGACCTCTCATTCATTACACGCAAGGAACATTATTCCCGCCCATTTTCATGCATGCAACACTAATTACACTCAGTATTACATGTGTGTAAAGACATGAAAACAGGAGGGAAAAAACTCTGGTGACACAGGGAGGGGATGAGAGAGGGTGAAACATGGGAAATACTAAAAAATCGAACAAATACAAATTTTAAATAATTAGCAGTAAAAAATATTTAACCATGTGGTGATGCATGATGAGAGAGAGACAGAATATATTTTATATCTATATTTATATTTGTGTTCAATTTTTTTAAATAATAAAATGTATACCAAAATATGATTTATCTGGAAGTAGTGTGATGATTGATGATTTTAGCTTCTTGGTGATTGTCTTTAGTTATAACATTGTTAAGCCTTTAGAAAAACTATACATTTTAAATATAATACATACAGTTGGAAAATTAATATATTGAAAATGTACTATATTTTATAGTCATCCCTGTTTTCTGTTCCAGTGGAGCAAATTTTCATGATAAGTTTGTGTTTAAATATTTGAATCTAATAAAATATTGTACACAAATATATATATTGTATAATAATATATGGCTGATAAAAAAGTGGCACATCAAAATGTCGTAACTTTAAAGGAGTTTCTTTACTTTCATTATTTCTAGAGCCTGTGACCTATAACCGCAAAGGAAAAGTAAACCTTTATGAGTCCTGCAGTTTGTGGTGTTAGCATCTGTGCAGATTTGGACTCATCATCAGGTGACAGCTTCAGCTGTAGCACTGTCTCCCACACCAGCTCCATGCTCACGCTCAAGTTATTAGTTCTAGTATTTATGAACGTCAATACCCGGGGACACATGCAGCCTCTGAGGCACAAACTTCCAGAATTTTATTGCTTAAAGAATTCCTAGAGGAATTCCTGCAGTAAACTAAAAGAAAAAAAAAAAGAAAAAAGCATCGTCAAGCATAAAATACAATAAATGAGCTGTTTGTAAGGTAGTAACACATACATGTACAGATGGAGTTTGAGAATGGCTAGACATAGCTAACCTGATACCTGATACGTGACTGTTCATTAAATAATAAAATTATTTTTCATCTTGATAAGCCTGATGATACATCACACATGCCCTCTTTAGGGTGGGATGTTTTCTGTTGTTATCATCTGCCTTCCCTTATGGCTTGCTCATGGTTGTTGGTTTATTTTGTGCTCAATGCCCATCAGTGTTTCTTAGAGCAATAAGCTAGATACTATAAACTTCACTTCAAATTTTAAAACTGTGAGAGAAAGTAGACCATTGAGCAGATATACAAGGGTTATAAGACAGGACATAAAGATGTTCCTCCAACATCTAAATGACAAGTATGTGAAAGAGAGATTTAAAGAGTGTATTGCTCATCTCTTAAGGAATAAGATAGAAAGATATTGTTTGAATATTCAAAAATAGAGATATTTTTGAATGCATATGTGAGTTCAACACAAATAAATATAATGTAGTCTAGTTAAATCAAAAGGAAATCAAGAATTTAGGTGTGTGTGTGTGTATGTGTGTGTGTGTGTAAAATGATGTAATGTATTTTTGGAAACTAGTGAATTCATGAACTGATTTCTAGGTTATTGTTTTATTTTTAAAGGAGAATGAGCAAGAAGAATTGGGAGATTTCAAGGAGATTTCAAAAAGTCATCGGAAGAACCTTGATGGTAAAAGATATCTTTCTCTGCTCAGCCTCAGGAGAAAGGGGCTGGGATGGTGGGAGTGCTGAGCATGTAGTTTTATGAAAAGAGCCACAGAAAGAAGCACTTGCCTTATGGCTACCTAGAGAGAACCATGAGTGACAAAATGCAGAGCCATTCTCCACCGGGCCATTCAGCAGCACCTCCTGTGATCCTGATGTTACTGGAGTATTTAAGGTCACTCGTAGGCATTTTAAAGCACATTCAAATAGTACTAATCCTTTCAACCCTGAATATAACTCACCAGAGGCACTTGTTAGACCGCAGACGGGACAGCCTGAAGGGTTACTAATGTTTCCTCATTTCAAATAACCTCTTGAGAGATGTTGATGGTGTTAGTTCACCAACCGTTAGATAGTAAGATTTTAGAAAAGGTCTTTTGCAAGGAGAGTAAAAAGATGAAAAGCTGAGGTGGAGGAGGAAGAACACACAAGATGCTGGACTGTTTTCTGCAACTCACACAGTAAGCAGTTTATGAATGCTCTAGATCTACCCTCCACCGAAGTCAAGGTGATCTCAGAAATGTATGGAATTTCTGTAGTCATGTTAGGTATTTAAGGCAGAGAACTATGGGAAAGGACAAGGAGTTTGGGAGGTTAACTGATGTAACTATGACTCCATTTGGATACTCAGGATATCAAAGGAAAATCACAGGTCTGTACCAAAGCCTTATCCTGATGTGGAAAAATATGAATTGCTTTCTTCAGAGTTCAAATTGAACCAGACAACCTCTTATTACAAGAAATATAGACGGATCCCTGGGAAAATTGCCAAGGTCCTGTGTATTCTACTCTCTTCCCAGATTGTGATGTAATCACTAAGGTTATATAGAATGCATTTTAAAAAGAGAACTCACGTTGCAAACTCACAGGAAGAACCCTAAACTGGTCCTAGTTATTCTGAGGCTGCTACAAGGAAAGCAAGATTCTAAGATGATAGGGGTGTCTACACTCAAGTGTGTATCGATCAACCTCAGAGCAACTAGATCTACGCAACTTTGGCATACTGATTCCATTTTGTCTAAGAGAAGATAATACATGGATGAATTTCTGAAAATTAATGACCATTTTGAGAAGAGAAAGGAGAGAAGAAGGCAGGGGGAGAGGGGAACAGACAAGAGGGAAAGGAACAGGGAAATGAACAAAAGATACTGGGAGAGGGGGTGTTAGGTACTAAAAATTATAAAATAAGATAGCATATATATATGCATAGGCAATGTGTTAATGAAAAAGATAAATCTGAATATTCCCTTCACTAGAACTGGAGGCAGAAACATTCTCTTTAGCTCATTGGCCCAGAAACTGAATCAAATGTTGGTTCTATTTTCATTTGGACCTAAGTCTTATAGATAAAAATCACAGATAAGCCGGGTGGCGCACATGGTGGCGCACGCCTTTAATCCCAGCACTTGGGAGGCAGAGGCAGGTGGATTTCTGAGTTCGAGGCCATCCTGGTCTACCAAGTGAGTTCCAGGACAGCCAGGGCTACACTGAGAAACCCTGTCTCGAAAAACCAAAAAAAAAAAAAAAAATCACAGATAAAAGGGATAAAATAATAACCCTGTGCATCTGCAAAAGCCTCCATCCCACAGGTCAAAGATTGACTCATCCAGCAGGAACAAATGGAAAGCTGAGGACAGTTTCAAGCATGGCCTCAAATGAGCATTGTTTACTAAGTCTCTCATAGGTGTTAAATGCAGTCTAGGACCTGGGGATATGCAGATAAGAATGGGTCTGCATTCTGATGGAATCTATAGGCAGATATTTTAAAAAATAATAGTACCTAAAATAGGGCAAGAACTACCTTCAAATCCTAGATGAGGGATTATATATATATATATATATATATATATATATATATATATATATATTCCCTTGTTCTTCCTGGGTGTACATAAAAGAGAAATAATAAGTGACATTTAAGATAGACATCAAAGAAGAGACAGGCAGAAAAGAACATGTACCTAGCAGAGAGAGGTAGGAATTCATCAGGACCTGGGCAAAAGGATAACGGCTAGGGTGCATGGCATGAAAAGTACCCACAAAAGCAGAGTGTGGCTGGCCTTTTCTGGGTCCCTATTAGATGCTCTTGTCCAGTTTCCCCTGAGCATTTCCTGCTGACATCTGTGAGGCCTTTACATCAAAGTCAACATCTTTATCTACCTCAGAGATGTCATTGGTAACTTTGGGCATGGTATAATTGCAGGTTGATGACTTTCCAACCCATCCAGGAATGAGCAGGCAGAAAGGCCTGAATAGTAAGCCCACTCCAGTTGCTCTCTATAGCAAGCCTTTTAATTTTGCTTGTTTATTTTCCTTATACTATGAGAAATTTGAGCTTAATTACTCTAAACCTATACAGTTTTGCCATTTCCAAAAGACACGGGAATATGGGCTAGAGCTGGGCTTTAATTTGCTAGATCCTTAATCAGAAAACCATCTCCAGCTGGAAAATTTTTCAGCAAAAGTAAAGAAACAGAATTTAGCAACTTGGCATAATTGGGCCTCCAGCCACTAGGCAATGGTTTCTACCTAACTCTTGGGAATAGCTAATGAGATGGACTCTAGGGAGAAAAATAATCGCCTGAGAAATCTATAGACCGTTTCAGAAGTGGATTTGTGTTCAGTGGGTGGAAAGAGCATGGGGGTGGTCTTTATTCTGAACCCTGCTGTCCACATGGTCACTCTCACTGGCATCACGTCCTGCTCACTCTACATTTGCCTACTTAACCCCATCCCCCAGGCTGATGTAGACATGAAAATATATTCTAGCTTTGAATTAGGAAAAAAAAAACTTTGAGCCTTGCAGTGCGTGCTCTCTCCTCTCTCTCTCTCTCTCTCTCTCTCTCTCTCTCTCTCTCTCTCTCTCCCTCTCCCTCTCCCTCTCCCTCTTCCTCTCCCTCTCTCTTTCCCTCTCTCCTTCCACTCCCCCTCTCCCCCTCTCCCTCCCTCTCTTCCTCCCCCTCCCTCTCCCTCTCTAAAAACCATTTCTGGTTTCTATAAAATAAAAAAGGGCCCACTTTCTTCTTTTTTACAAAAGCATTCCTTGCAGAAAGGTTTCCAAGGGCCATATTTCATCTCCCCCAAATGGCTGCAATATACAAGAAATAATCTGCATCTTTCCCTGCTGAGAATCATTTGGTTCGTGTGTGCTCTGAATAAAAATGATACAGTAGGAAAAATGTCACCCTGCCTGCACTAGCCAGCATGCCTCCAGCTTGCTGCCCAAGCTCTGCTCCTGACAAGCTGCTGATTGGAGAATCCATGTGGTTCAGTTTTGACAGGCTTGAATCCTAACACTAACATCCTCCTCATGTGCAACATCCACCAAGAACATTAGACTATACTCCCCATTCTTTGCTTTTAATTTATGGTTGTTGAATATTCCCCCGCTACCTCTTTAAGCTCAAACGTCTAAGCTGCCGTGCTGTCAGCTTTGTGCTCCATGTAAACACAGCGAGTGCTCAGTTCTCCTCTGAAACAAACTAAAACAGCTGTGTGCCTACTCCACCAGCCAAGTGCATCCCAGATCCCATAGAAGACTAAGATGTTCAGCTCTGAAATCTCCACCAGGACAAGTACTGAGACCCTACCTCCCAATCACATCTGGAATGGGTGGGTGGACCATCTAATTCTATCTAACTGCTGTAAGATCAAACATGACTTGAATACTTGGAGCAGTCTCTTTCTCTAAAACTCTGAACTTTAATTCAGCAATCTATTGGCACTGAAGTAGTTTCGTGGAGGGTTTCTGCCCCATTCTTGCCTGCTTTGCTCCAAGAAAATGTCACAGAAACACTGTGACTTGTTAATAAGCTCATGGCACTATGCTGGGTAGGTTCTGAGCTGTATAATCCTTCCATGCAGTTAAAACCCATAGAAAATGCCCTATTACTTGTCAAATTAGTGTCTCCTGGAAAGCTTCTGCTGTATTTGTCTGCCCTTAGGATGAACTTCTCTTAGCCATGTGTTTCTGGTCCATATCACCTGATGGCGACCTCCTTGTCCTCTCGGTCCCTACCTTCTACTGGATCTTAAGTCCTCCCTCTCTCTCCTGCCCAGTCACAGGCCTTTTATTAATAAATCAGAGATTATTGGAGAACACTCTTTACAGCACATTGGTCAATACAACGCCCATGTCCAGACTGGAACCTGTTCTTGGGGCATACAGTCTCAGCATCTGAATAAACAGCACACAAGACAACCCCAACATATTGGAGACTCTAAATCCAAAATTTTCTTTTTGCATTTCCACACTCAACACTATGCGTACTTTTTCTTCATATTCCTTGTCTGCATTTAGCTTGTTAGTTTTTTAAAGAGAATTTTCTCAAAAATTTTTGTAGAATTTTTTTTCTTCTATTTATAGAGAAATTTCTGTCCACAGTTCTGTGCCACAGATAGCAGATCGGGTTAAGACAAACTGTGTGGATCTGAAATGAATTTTACATTTGGTAAAACTAGGGTTTATGTTTAGCTCAGCTATGTAGTGTTGCACGCATACAGGAAGTGTGGGTCTTGAAACCTAGGACTGGGGTGGGAATTCAAGTTCTGCCACTGTGAGTGTTAACAAAGTGTTAAACTGTGTCCAGGAACAGAAAGAGGCATTGGCTGGTTCTTCTCATGAGACAGAATGAAAATACGGTTTCTTGTACTTTCCCCGCCATTTAAGGAAAATAGCTGCACCCTACTGCAAGGTTATTTTAAAGACTGAAGATAACGGATAGACAGTTTGTGGAGCAGAATACCATTTACTGCATAGATCTTTCTACAGTGAGGAAACTGTATCTCTGTTTTAGAGAAGTTGCAACGTGAGTTTAAATGAATATAATCTTAAATACACATAAATCACGTATATTTATTTATAACATAGAAACACCTGCCTTCAGCACAATGAACTGTAATTCTCTAAAGCAGAATAGGCAACAAGAAATCTGGAATGATTGGCAAAACTCCTTCGTACCTTGCTCCACTGTCTATAGTAAAATTTTAGGCATGTGAGCTCCTTAGAGCAAGATTGGAAATGGATCCATGCCTGTACCCCAAACACTTGCCCTGTATGAAGAGGAACCATGTCTCCATTCATTATTGTATAAATGTCCCCGGGGTAAACATCCTTCATTCTGGTTCTTCTCTACACACAAGCCAAATACTAAATCTTATTGTTGTCAAACGACATGCCTACAAATAAATACGCACAGCATGACTTCTCTGTGCCAACTGGCATGTCGATGTAATCATTTTGCACAGCATGGCCTCCTTCAGCCCAGGGCACTAAGCAACAGTCAGCAACCAAGAGATAGGAAGCTTCCGGAGCAGCCTTAGAGAACTGAGGGGGCAGACTGGATCAAGCCATCTAACAGACTGCTCCTCTCAATCTCACCATGGGCCATTCTTTCCTAACAGATAAAACGACAGGTGAGCCCAGATGGATAAGAGTCTGAGCAGAGAACACAGAACTGGAAGGTAGAAGTCACTGGGTCACTTGAAACACCCACGAGAGGCAACTTCCTGTTAAGGGAGAGTGCTGGCAAAAGTGAGAAGAGGGGTACAGGGTGGAGTTTGGACAAGGTTCAAACATCACTGAGAAATGCCATTCCCTTTTTGTGGGAATAAGAGTTAGTTACAAGAGAAAGCCAGCCTTGGTTCCATCCCTTATTAAGTAGGGAAATTCAGAAAAATCACTTAGCTGATGCTCCAAAATTTAGTTTACTTAACTGTAAACTACAAGAAAAAATTCTCATGTTGTATTAAAAATCAAATATGATCATGAAAAAAACAGATAAACTTGGAAATGGAAAGTTACTCATAAATAAACAAGGACATTACTCTGTCTCACTTCTTAGCAAACACACACAAACATACACAAACACACACACACATACACAAACACACACACACACAAACACACACACATACACAACCACACACACACAAACACACACACACACACACACACACACACACACACACACACACACACACCTTTGCCCTCATCATCTCCAAACTTTGACAGGTAGAAAGAGTAACCTCTGCCCATAAACCCCAAGCACTAACCACATAATCTTTCTGAATCATGATACTTAAAACAGGACCCTGACATATTTGTACTACAGACAATTTATATTTCATACCTAGCTAATTCCTCTCTTCCTTTCCCCTCTAGTCAGAATAGAATAATAAAAACATAACTCATACTTAAATCCAATCAAATAAATATTAAATGTGTATCACCAATGCTCCAGGTTCACTAAGAGAGTCTATGTTGGATACAGAGAGAAACACACATTACCTGCCTACATTTCACTTGCCTTACAGAATAAGGAAAATACGAGAACAAGTGGTTACTGAGGCAAAGGTGAGTCCACCATGATATAGGGATTATGGATGTGGATGTATACAGAGAGGTTTCCTCCTCCTCCTCCTCCTCCTCCTCCTCCTCCTCCTCCTCCTCCTC
>JANHMN010000011.1:13985260-14005134 GCA_030674055.1 Rhabdomys pumilio
CAGTGGTTCTTGGATTTGCACACTGAGTAATTTACTGATGGAGCTGTCTCCTCATCCCTGACCACAATTTCTCAAATGACATTATCTATTACTACAATCACAAATAATTACAAAGTGTCCTCACAGTTTAAAACAGCAATCAGATTAAGATGTTAAAAAAAAAACCCACCTGGCCCCATGTTTCATCATGTAGGTTTAGACTTTTCTCATTACTTATGTCCTAAGTCTATTCATTTTCTTTTTCTAAAACACTTTAATTTAATCAAAATAGAATATGACATTCTCCTTCTTTCCTTTTCTCCCCTCCAATCCTTCCTATGTTCTCCCACTATCAAATTAATGGCTTAGTATTATTACTATTAATTATTATTAGGATGTGTATATATTTGAGCAGAAATATATAACATAACCTGCTGAATCTGTCTTTGTTGCTTATGTTGAAGTTTTTTTCAGATTTTTTTTGGCACTTCCTCTAAAGTAACCCTTCTCGTGTTACAGAGCATTGTTATGAGGCTCAGTATGACAGTGGGGCAGGAGAGAAGGAGGGAGAGAGAGAAACTGTCAATTCACTAAATCTTTAAAATCCTCACAAAGATATATTCAAATTTTATTAGATATGTATTAATATGTTTGATACAGAATTACTTCTTTACTTAAATACAACCTAATAAAGCTCTACTGGTTTTTGACATGCAATTTTATAAACCTTTGTTACTTGGCATTGAATCCCTTACGTGAATAAGCACCTAACATCACCAGACCTCAGTATACTTTTTATAATTGCCTGAGGCTGTGAGCATACTAAGTTAGCCACAAAAGAGAACAATGGTTGTTTTATGTAATTTGAGCAAATGAATTCACTGCATATTTGGGGATACTTTTCAGTTTTTTAAATGTACCAGGAGCTTGTTTATTAGAAATAGGACACAATTCTTTCTCATATCTTGGCATTGCATAGATTGTTTCTCTACTAAACTTGTGTAAAGAAGTTTGGGTAAGATGTAGATGTGACCCTGTTTTAATTGATGTCATCACGCAGTCCCAGAGCAAGACCTTAAAAGAGATCAAGTCTTAGTTGTCATTGTCAACAGCAAAGTATACTATACATTTAGGCCCTCGAGCATCAGAGCACCACACAAACTTTTCTCTGGTCCTAAATTCAGCCCAGTGATAGTAGCTATGTAACAGTGCATTGTGGGATACTTTAGGACTGAGCCTGGGAGCCCAAGGATGAATAGCATCTACGTTTCACATGTTCAAATGCTGCAAGTATCCAGTGAGCACTATACTAAGTAAAAAAGAAGCAGAAAATGTTCTCCTGGGCAGAATGGCTAGTAATTCAAAATCAATATAAAGTTTCTCCATTTCATCATATTGAAATGTGCTAAATGCTTAGCAAATGGGTTCATAAATATTACAGTGTGACACGCCACTTTTTATTTCTTCTGTCTTCCATGAATCAGGAACTGGTCTTCTATAAATATATGTGTGTACATGGTGTTTATGTAGTGTGTGTGTGTGTGTGTGTGTGTGTGTGTGTGTGTGTGACACAGAGAGAGAGAGAGAGAGAGAGAGAGAGAGAGAGAGAGAGAGAGAGAGAGGAGAGAGGGGGAGAAGAGAGGACTTGGTGTGGAGATAGGAGATATGATATTTACTAGATACTTTATCTGTTAACTCTTTCTTTGCCAAAATGTGACTTAGCCATGTTGCTCAGTCAACATGATGACTTCACAGGACTTGGTACACAGGACTCAGGTGATAAACAGTACTGTAAAGATGTTACCAATGAGGCCTATTCTACAAGTCTATGCTTGTGTAATTCCAACTAAAAGCAGTAATGGAAATAAAAACAGACTTGCCATGGTGCTGGGGAGGAAAGCAAGGACAGTAGTGAAGAGAGGGTTACTGACTAGATCAAGAAAGGAAGGCAGAGACTGATTTACACAGAATCACCTAGGCAACCACCTTTCACCTGATTATCACCAGCAGTCAGCCCATCCATAACTAAGGATGCAGTTGATAAACAGCTCTTTCCCGTTGGATCTCTTTTGTCTCCAATCCTCTGGAGAAGGTAATGGCTGTCTTGCTGTGTGCTGACAATGCTTTTGCCAAGTTCCTACTGCTTTCTCCTGAGGATGTCTCTCCCTTGGACACCAGGGCTTGGGCTGTCTGGTATTTCTCTTAACGATTTTGCTCTAATTTCTGTTCAGCTTAAAGACAGAAACATTGTCATAACTTTCTCTGTGGCTTGTGACAGTTCTTATCATGGGATCCTGAATATTTAGTTGTTATTACCCACACATGGAAAGTGAATTCTGGCTCTGGAACCTGGTTATCTGTTAAGCTTCCCCCGTGCAACTGCAGCTTGCTATCCGTACCCTCCAGGGAGTGGACACCCTTGTTCTACGTTGGTTTCCTTCTGCTCATAGATGGAGCTGATTGTGTGCTTTTTAAACACCTTTTAGCCTAGAGTCTAATGCAAGGTAAATATTCATGATATTTAGAAGTAGTGTTTGGAACGCTAAATAAACAGATTAAGCTTACCTACTGAGGTTACTCTGTTCTTGATAATAGAGGTTTTAGAGATGAAAGAGATCTTAAACAAGCATCCTAAACATCAGGACCTGAGATGCACACAGGAGACAGTTCTTCCCACGTTCTCAGTCAGGTGGGTGACAGGACCTGCAAAGGACTCCTTAGTGGAAAACTTTCCATCTCGCCCCCTGCCTCTAAGATATTGTGATTCGTACAGTTGTTGCCTTTGTGTAGTGGCTAACTGCCAGGCCAAGGAGCCTTTTTATTGTACCAACAACATTAAATCAAGCAGTAGATGGGCTGGGTCCTGTCATTCTATCAGCAATAGACCATGGCCACAATGTGCTGGAGACTCTGCCTTTCAGATACGCATCTGCACATATCATACAGAATATAAAGGGGATTTTCATTTTTCAGAGTAATAGATCTAAGAGTGGGCGTTAGCATATCAACTAAATCCCATCTCTCCCCAAGAAATTGTTTTTTCTCAATTTCTTTTACTAACTGATCTTATAGATGTGCTAACAAATAGTACTTATCTATCTCCATATATGTATGCTATATATAAACAGATTGTATGGTGTGCTGGGTATATTTTATTCTGTGCAGCACCTGAAAGTACAAACCAGCTTTCAACACTTGCTTCTGAAATTCTTTCTCCGTGGTCAGAACTATGAAATTTCCACAGCAGGGGGAGAAATAAACGCAGAAACTAACATTTTTCAAGCCCCCATCTTATGAATAGAAAATGTTCATACACTAAAACGTGTAAGTCCTGCTCTGCCTAGAGGCACTGCCAGGATCCTGGGCTCTCAGGTAGGTATTTAATAGTTCTTCTTAGTTCAGCCAAGCACACATGACTAGACAATTCCAGAGACACTGGCAGTAAAAACTGGTTACAGCTAGTACTTAGCAGGGAGTAAAATACTGAGAAAATTTATAGCAGGTAACGTGCCAAGCACTCCAGCAAAAGCATCAAACTATGCACCTTCCAAGTGTTATTTATTGACTGGTTCCTTTATTTCATTTAACAACACTTCTGTAGTCCAGAAGCATCAAGAATGATACTTGTCCTAGAGCCTACAATTACAATCCCCAGAGGTTGTTTTTCATAAGGAAGGGTGTATGTCTGTGTGTGTGTGTTTGTGTGTGTGTGTTTTTTTGTGTGCGTGTGTGTGTGTGTGTGTGTGTGTGTGTGTGTGTGTGTAAGAGAGAGAGAAAGAGAGAGAGAGAGAGAATGAGACATACAGAGACAGTAATAGAGACAGGTACACAGAGATAGACAGAGACAGAAAGAAAAATAGCTTCAATTGAGATGCAAGATCATTGAATGACACTACTAGGTTACTAGATGAAAAAAAACTTACAACTCCACAATTCTTTAGATACACATTTGAGAAGAATCTTGAAATGTGTAAGAGGAAGCAATAATGATCTGTAAGCATGATGCTGCCGTTATTGGAAAATAGTTGTTGGTGGAAATCTTGATGTATTTGTCATTAACCTTAGATTTCAAGGAGCAGTGTCTGAAAATCAACAATGTAATCATTTTTACAAGTGCCTGAGAGTTGGTGATGGAGGAAACTTGCTACGAAAGAAGAGAATTGAACCTCTAGAGAGGTGGCTTGCCCGCAATCCTGTGTCCTTTTTAGTATAACATATGGCTGACTTTCACATTTTTGTAAGTAGGAGTTAAATGGCTTCACATCCTATGCCCTTCTGGACTAAGTTGTATACTATGGAAGCAGGGCCTAGGAGCAGTTTCCAAGGGCTCTAACATACACCACAATGTTGCCCAACACAAAAGGTCAACTACAACCATGAAATATATTGTTTTTAATCCCATAAGACATCATCTAATATCCTAGAGTTATCAACAGTTTTATATCACTTTATACTAGCTGAAGAAACATTGCCTTATTCTTTATATACTTAGACAAAAACCACTGTTAAATACTAGTACATTGTGTGAGTCTTTAACAGAGTGAGCAGCCTCTCCATAACTAATGATCCTGGGTGTGGGAGGAAGGAGGGGAGGGGTTCGTTATAATGTTACCTGTCGCTTCATGTGCCCTACAAATAAGGTTAAATGTCAGCTTCTTTCAGAATTACTGCCATTATAACCTAATAGGGAGGTGCCTACTGGGAAATAATAGAGGAAATAATAAACAATAGCTCTTAGCTTTGAATAATAGATTTTATTCACAGCTTTTGAAAGTCCTCCAGAAGTATTCAATAATTAAGTTTAGCCACATGCCCACAAAGTAGGCATTAGGTTCCATGTTTTATAGATTTATTATGGTATGAGTTACAACCCACATTTGTGGGAATATTTGAATAAGAAAAATTGCACTGAAATGCATCAATTTCAGACCCACTGAGAAGTGCAGGGATAACATGGTTACCCGTAGGAGGTGCTGAAAAATTAATGCTCATTCAACATACCTAATTTAATACTAAGAAGCTTAAGGATCATGGAGAGTCTAACCCATCAAGACAGACACCAGTCTTTGATCATCAACGTACTTAAACATTCTGTACGAAAGCAGAAGCGTAATAAAATTTATGCAAGAAATAAGAAGCTTACACTAAACTACTATTTGCAAACAATACATATGATGCAGGGCTAACATACAAAATTTATAAAGGGCTCATGCAAGTCAATAAGGGAACAATAATTTACTTTAAAACAGGCAAAGAACTTAACTAGACTTTGTCTATGGCAAATACACAAATAACCAAGAGCTACGTGAAGACGTGTTAAACATCAGAGGAAGGCAAGTCAGAGTCACAATATAACATCACCCCCCTCAATTAAAAATTAACAAAGGTTAGTAAATAATAAGTGATGTCAAGGACGTGAAGAAAGGGAAACCTGAACAGTCTTTGTGGTAACATGTATTGGCAAAGCCATTGCAGAAAACAGCAAGGACTTCGTAAAGAAATTCAAAGTTGAACTGTCATAGCAGCCTGCTTTTGGACACACGCCCAAAGAAAATGAAAAGTGTGTATTGTAAAGAAATCTGTATTTTCCTATGCATTCAGTATTCACAATAGCCAAGATATGAAAATAACCCAAGTATCTGTTGGTGGATAAAGGGATATAGAATTGCTACTTAGACCTTTCTGTAACAGTGTCATTCATCCTGTAAAAGGAGAGTCTGCCTCTTGCTACCATGTAAATGGAAACCAAGAACAAGAAACTCGAATAAGTCAAACACAGATAGAGCCCTACCATAGGATACTTGCATTTGGAATTATGTGGGACTGTTTATTTGTTTTCAAATGTCAATTATACAGAAACAGAGAATATGTGTGATTACCAAGTCCAAGGAGGAGGAGCGGGATATGGAAGGATGTAAGAGTTATAAGATAGTAGATAAAATAGTGAATAGAAAGAAGAGTAAATCTAGAGATCCAATGTGAGTCTTAACAAAATTCTGTCGTGTCTGAGATGCTTGCTAAGTGAATAGATTTAGATGCTCTCAACACTCTCAAATCAAAACTAACTGATGATAAGAAAAACTGTGAGATGATTGGTACATTGATTTTAACCACTTTATTATGTATATGTAACCTATAATGCTATGTTTTAACTACACGTAATAAAAATCCTCTTTGAAAAGATGGCTCAGCAGATGAAGAGAGGCAGTGCAGGCTCCTATGAGATCACCAAAGCCATTTTGCTTGAAAGTGAGAAGGCAATAAGACCACTCACCATCACTGGCAATGTGACCCACTCACCTTCATAGTCAGGCCAGTCTTGTACAGAAGACCTAGAAAATTCTGGTAAACATAAGTTTCAGCTGGCAGAAGTTTCAGTAACTCCATAAAAATTTGATCTAAATTAGTGATTCAAATCTAGCCTGTAGCTTCTTCTTATATGGTTTATACTGAAAGTGATTTTTATAGGTTTAAATAATAGGAAAAAATTATCAAAAGAATACTGTTTGGGAGTAAGGGCAAGACAGGGCTCACCACTTAGCTTAGGTCTGTCTGGAATTTGCTATATAGCCCAGATTTGCCCCAAATTCAACTTTTTTTTGTGCCTCATATTCCCATATGATAGGATTAAAGGTTTATGTTAGCACGTATGGTAACAATAGTATTTTTGCTAATTAAAAATTATGTATTAATCAAATTTCAGTGCCAGTAAGTGGTTTTATTAAAATAAACGTCCATGTGTCTGCTATCTGCCTTTAATACCTTTCATGCACGGTGAGACTGAACAATGTCACAGCCAGAGCCCTAAACCTATTATTTTGTTTTCTGATTTCTTACAGAAAAACCTACCAGCTTCTCTTCTAAATGATACGTCTTGGAGATGTATAATCTATGTGCATCTGTGAACACATTATTTTTCTTCACAATTTGATTCATATCATGCCATTTTTACATCTATGAGTGTATCAGACTGTTTCATCAATATATCAAATGTCCTAGGATTTTCATGATTTAATAATTGATGTGTCTTTCACAAATCACATTTAAGCAGATACTTACTATTTAATGATATTTTGAGACTATTGTTACAGTAATCTCTCACAAAAGCCTTTTGGGATATACCTGAGAAGGCTTGCTGTTATGCTTTACAGAAAGAAAAACTTAGGCTCAGGGGATTTAAGAAATTTTCCAGAATTAGAGTTCCCTGAGTGAATCATTTCTCTCCCCCAAATCTAGAAGCCAAGTGGTCCTAATAGAATAGCACTCTTCCTGAGGGCTAAAAAATTGTGATATTAGTAAGTCAGTATTACTCTAATATCAAAACAAAGGAAAGACACAACAAAAAAACAAAACTATGGGCCAATACACCTCATTAACATACATGTAAAAATCTTCAATAAAATACTTGAAAAAACAAATACAGGCTTATATTAAAAAGATCACTTACCAAGATTAATTTGGCTCTATCCCAGAGAGGCAGGGATGGTTCAACATGTGCAAATTAATCAAAGTATTGAGTGACATAAATCGACTTAAAAACAAAAGTCACATGACAAAACTCAACATGTCTTCATGATAAAAGTCCTGGGGAGAGCAGAACTAGAGGGAACACACTGTGACATACTAAATGACATATGCAAAGACACAGCCACCGTTATTCCAAGTAGAGAAGAACTCAGAGTAGCCCCCTAAAATGAGGATCAAGACAGGGATGGCCACTATCTCCACTTCTTTTCAGTACAGTGCTGGAAGCACTCTAGCTGGAGCAATAAGGCAAGAGAAAGAAACTAAAGGAATGCATAAAGGAATTATCAGTAGTCAAGAGTTAACACTATTTATAGATGACATGGTATTATGCATGAGAAATCCAAAGTATCCCACCAGAAAAATTCTAGAAACAACTGATAATGTCATCAAAGTGACAGAATACAAAACCAATTTGCAAAACTCAGTAGCCTTTCTTTTCAACATGCATACTGAGAAAGAGATCACGGATAAAGCCAAATTCACAATAGCCCCAAAGGAAAGAAAACACCCAGGAGTAAATATGATCATGGAGGTGAAAGACCTCTACACTGAAAACCTTTCATGAAGAAAGAGATTGAGGAAGACATTAGTGGTGGAAAGACCTCCCAAGCTCATGGATTGCTAACTTAACTCTGGGAAAATGACCACTCTACCAAAAGCTATTTACAGATTCAATGCAATTCCGAATGTAATCTCCACAACTTTCTTCACTGAAACAGTACTTTTAAAAATCACCAAGTTTATATGAAGCCATGAGAGACCCCCATATAGCAAAAGCAATCCTGAGCAAAAAAGGATGATGCAAATGGATTACCAATCCAGATATCAAGAAATGGGTCCCATACGACCTGGTAGGTAGGAAGGTAAGTGGAAGCATTAGGAACTGCTCAGAACAGCAAAGCTGAGAGAACAGGAAGACTTGAACTGTATCATTGTCAGTGAAATTATGAAACATATTCACAAGCAACCACGACCTTGTGACCTATTAGACATGACTAAAGAAGAAAAAAACAATGAGATGCTGCTCGGATTTCTGCTTAGGTAACGAGAAAGGTTCCGGTGCCTTTTAACAGAGCAAAGGGAGGCAAGGTTGGAAAGAGATGATGATAAGGCTAGTTTTAGAACTGCTGACTCTGGTGTTCTGTACGAACATTCAGATAGAGATGTCAGAACTACAATCCACACCAGAATGGAGTGTCGTGTCTGCAAGGAAGATGCCGGGCAGGGAGCCATCGGAGAGCAGGTAGTAACTAAAGCCTATTGTTTATTCGACAAATATTTATTGAACACCTATCGTGTGCCAGAGATTGTTTTAGATGCTAGGGGTATGGCAGAAACAAAATAGATTTTTAAAAATCCAATCCTTTACGAGCTAACAATCTAGCAAAAGGTATATTCTGGAGTGAGTGTACACATGAAGCCACAGTTACAAATTATGCCAGGGTCAGAGGAAAATAGCACCAACAACAGAGGACAGTCGTGACATTAGGGAGAGAAGGTGGGCTTCACTGAGAGGTGCTGACAAGCTAAGTTAGCTGAAGAGATCCCCAAGGGGTGACTGCTTATATGAAGAAGCTGAAAATAGAAAGGGTTCCCTTTCATGACCCTGAAACAGGTCTTCATGGTTGGAACTTAATATACCCATCCGGGATGAGAGAGGGAAAGGTATGCTTAAGACCTTCACATTCAGGAAAAACTACTGCTGTAGCAATCCATCAGTCAGTCGTCGGCATGTGGACTGCAGAAACCACAAACTTGCAAAAGGAATAGGGCAAGAAAATCCCACAAAAAGAAATGAAGCATCCACATCCGGCACAGTGTAATGCGATGTATCAGCCCTTCCTCTCCATCAATGCAAAGCAACACATTATTATTTGTGGCTAATTTATCCACCAGCCAGACGCTCTTCAGGGAAATAGGAAGGAGGCCTTTTGGGTTCTTTGTCGCAACTAAGAATTTCATGGAAAGGGTACACAAAATGAGGACACTGGGATGTCATTTAGCGACAAGTGGAAGTTCGATACGTGTATAGACTTTACCATCGAGGGGTCAGAAGAACATGCCCAGGAAAAGAAGCCATGTTCAAAGACCACTTGTAGCTTTTCACCACTGGGACACTTCCACTATATGAAAGGTTTAATGGTCCCAGGGGCTTAGTGGGGAATGGGAAATAATGGTGTAATGGATACAGAGTCCTCTTCTACAGTGTAGAAAATTGACAAGACCAGAAAAGAAATACAACAAAGTATATCATAGATAAACACTAAATATACAGGACAACAAAAGAAGTGTTGATAATCATAAGAGAAAAATCACAAGTTATATAAAAGGAAACCATCAGAAAATTGATTTATCCTGAAAAACGTATTTGATTGTGTTTTTGATGTAGATCATCATGTCTTTACTTTTGATAAGCAAGCCATTAAGCTCCACAGATTCATGAGATGGGTCTTGTACTTACAGTGGAGTCTCAATTTTCCAGGTTCACGTGGGGACAATAATAACATGTAGGCTTTATCTGTTTCTTTGCCTGTTTGTTTCAATAGACTGATGATTGAACACAGAACATTGTGTATGCCAGACAGGTGCTTGGCCACCAAAGTACAAGGTCTTCCCAGTAATTTTTTAACTATTTAAAAGTAAAAATTATCATGTTAGTGCACATTAAAAATTACCCAGTCAGTGGTGGCACATGCTTTATTCTTTGTACTCAGGAGTCAGAGGCCAACAGATTTCTGAGTTCAAGACCAGCCTTGGCCTACAGGGAAAGTTTCGGGACAGCTAGCTCTACACAGAAAAACATTGCCTTAAAAAACAAATGAACAAACAAAGAAATACACAAAATTCACCCTAAGACTCCTAAGACTGGTGAGATGGTTTAGTGGGTAAAGCCCCTTGTCACCAAGCCTGATGATCTAAATTCGATTTCCAAATCCTACATGGGGGTACTAAGAACCAACTTCTACATGTTATCCTTTGACTTCTATGTTTGTATCATAGCACATATGCATGCACATGCATACACACAAGATAAATAAATGTCAAAGGTCTCAACCTTACACAAAGAACTGAAGACAACTGAGTAAAAGCTGTAAGCAGGAGAGGTGGCCTTCCCTAGGGAAGAGCACACCAAACGGTTGTCCAATATCAAAATATCAACCATGAAAACATATATAGAAGTAACAATATATGGACTAAACAAGATATATATTACAAATACGTATATGCAGGCTATAACAATTGGTGAAAAATGAGACCATAATTTGAAGGACAATAGGGAGTAGATGAGGGCTTGGAGGAAGAGGAGGGGAGAATTGTTGCAATTAAAACATAATCTCAAAAGTGAACACAAAACAATCAGCTAAACTGATCAACAGGATGGCTAAATAGATAAAGGGACTTCCAGGCAACTGAGTTCAATCCCTGGGACCTACCTGCACAGTGAAAGGAGAGAACCAAGTCCTTCAAGTTGCCTTCTGGTCTTCACACATGCACCCCAGCACATGCATCTACACATTCTCACATCCTCCCTCACAATAATTTAAATGGTTAAAAAATGCTTTTTCACTTCCTCGGGGATGGCTCACCTGTACCCCCACCACCAAGGTCTCACCACCTGTGGCAGGCGGAAGAGCTGGGCCATGAGAGCAGGAGAGCTGACCCTCCCCCTTGCCAGTTGTGGCAGCCGCAGCCATGTTAGAGAGCTCATTCTGATGGTGGGGCACAGAAGAGCTGGTGGCTGACCAACTCAGCTACCTCCCAGGCCCAGACCCAGAGCTTTGAGTTGGTCCATACCGACATGTACCCCATCTATGACCTGCTGGTGAAGGGGTCAGCCCTGCAGATCCAAAGCCACCAGATCTCCATGATACAGGGACCAACAGAATATTCTAGAGAAGTCCCAATGGGGATTCACTCTTAATAATGTAGCAGAAGCCAGAGGCCTCAAACCAGACCATGACTCATTGCAATGAACATTTGCAAGTGAAGACGTGTGATCAGAGAGGTGCATTGTGGGACACACTGTGACATGCTACAGTCTCCACAATGAGGTGTTCTATTTAAATTCTTGTTTCCTATATTTTTCAGGGGAGGGAAGTTGCATGGGCAGAGGATGAATAGGGAGATGGATTGGGGTGCATGATGTGAAATTTGCAAATAAACAATTAAAAGTTTTGTAATTGCTCTTTACAACGCAACTCAAATTTGTGCAGCTCCATATTCATGTGCTGTTGTGTTTCCCACTCTCGGTTTGAGAGTTGTGAAGGAAATGTATTTTCACTGGTAAGTTAATAGTCGGCAAACTAATTCTCTCTCTCGTGTTCTCTCAAAGAAAATCACTTCTTACTGCATCACAGACGACAAAGAAGAGGAATCGAAGAGTCCTCCAGGAAGCAACAAAGTGTGGTGTGTGGTGTGTGTGTGTGTGTGTGTGTGTGTGTGTGTGTGTGTGTGTTATATTATATATTATATAATAATATTATAATATGTATTATATATAATGTGATGTGTGTATGCATATGAACATGTGTGTATATGTATTACATATGTATGTACACACACATACACATATATGTGTGTGTATATATATATACATACATATACACATATATACACATGTATATATATATATGTGTGTGTGTGTATATATATGTATACATGTGTATATATGTGTATATGTATGTATATATATATATGTGTGTGTGTGTGTGTGTGTGTGTGTGTATTTATCCATATTTCATGTTTAAACCAAAGTCTCATCCTCAAACCTCATTCTTTCTCACAAAAGTCAAACACTTTAGTGTCCTTACACCTTTGAGAAAATGCTGTCCAACTGACTTCCTCTCAGTTTCTATTACTAGTCTGCACTAATCCTGCATCCCAGGCTTACAACCCCTTGAACATGCCACCCTGCTGCCTGACCCCTGCCTCCATATCTGCTACTTCCACCACCAGAACTCAGTCCTTCCTGCTGATTTCCTCTTCTGACAAACTCCCACTCGCAGTTCCCATCTGCCTCAGCTTTCCTGAGCCACCCAAACAGCTGCCCACTCCATCGTACGTGTGCCAACTCTATACCTACTATTTAGCTCATTGGTGCTGAATGGTTCCACACTGCCCTAACTTGTTTCTCTCATCAGGTATTGAGGTTCTCCCAAAGACCATGCACTATTCAGTTTTCTCTCATTAGTAATTAACACAATACCCAAGACATACTGAATTGTGTCCTATAAAAGTTTCTAAATCAGGCTAACTTGTTCACGACCCAAAGAATGAAACATCATCATTGAAAGAATAGCTTTTAAACTCCACAGTAAAATATGACCTGTTACAAGAGTCCAATAGGAAACTTGTGACTTTATTCTATCCTTTCTTGAGAACCTTTATCTTGATTTTTAAATCTAGAAAACATGAATACTGTGGATATGTGGAAGGGATAGTACATTTCACTGACAAACCCCTTGCCCTTCTTCCCCCAAAAGAAATGAAATTCCTTTTTGCCCTAATGTCACAAGTTTGCTAGGGAGATGTTGTTGACCTCGACTTCAAAAACTAGAGCTGTCAAGTGAAATCTGTATCTCTCTGTCCATTACAGTCATAGGCATACACCTACTAGAGAAACAAAAAGGCAAGATCGGGGGAAATCCCACAACACTTAAAACATCCAAATTACTTGGGTCAGTGGATCCCAAGAAAGAGCAGTAAAGGACTGGAAGGCAAAGGCAATACTGCACCCTCAAGCTCGCTGATGTTTTCACAGATCTCCCCGCCCTTAATTTCTGTGTATTCACTGTGTATAGTAATGGGTTTCTAATGGTACCCATCCCTTTCTCTAGACCCCTCCTAACTCCTCTTATTTCTGTTCATCGTCCCCACCCAGCAGTGTAGGGGGCTTCCACAGATGGAAATTAGGGGAGATGTGCTGTCTCTTCTAGTCTAACCTGATTTTAGGCCAATTTGGGGTGCCGATCAGATGCATGAGCTGAAGATGTGCCTGCTTTATGAATTCTTGGCCCTCTGCTATAAGATGAAGTGTCTATCTACAAATATTACACTTTACGTATAGACGTATGTGCATCTATGTACTGAGCATGACACAGTATTTAATCTGATTTTGTCATTGTACAATCTACGTATATAATACTGCATGCTATAAATACAAACGATTTTTTGACTATCGGTTGTATTAGTGAATAATAAATCATGCAATAAAGTTTTTTTTTATGATTTGGATCGTCTCCTTACACTCGTAGATACCAGTTCTAACATCAAATCATCAAGACTTGCCTGAAGTCTGCAGGATAGCTTTTTAAGGGGATGGGGAGACAGAAGTAAAGGCCAGTTTATCAACAAATGTATATCATTTATGAGAAAACTAAGAATTGGTGCTACTGTGCCATTGCGGGACATCTTGACTCTTTTGGTGATTTAAGCAGATGCTACCCATGGTCCTATTCTTCCTAGATTCAGCAGATCTCATTTTGTGTAGACATTTCATAATGTTATATGCCAAATGGCTCACATAGAGACAGTATAACATGCTCTTTATGGAATTCCATGCCACATGCAAGTGTGACATCTACAGAGAGATTTCTTAACCATCTTCTGGCTTGACCTACAACTAGATGAATAATCACAAGCTTCTTTATGTTGTCATTATGACTAGGGCGTGAGGTATAAATTATGTACTCACAAATGCTTTCAAGGAATTGATCTAATTGCTTTGCAATACTGAAAAAAAAAATCTACCCAGTTTTCTCCAATTTTGCTGCTCCCTGCCTCAGAAATGACTCTCCGGGATGTTTCTCCAGTTTGTATCTTTTTTGTTTCTCTTTGGAGGCTACTGGTGACAAGATCTCACTGTGTATCTAAACTGACCTTGAATTTACTACAAAGCCCACACGGGCAACACTCCTGCCTCGGCTTCCTGAGTGCTAGGATTACTGCGTCACCACTATCTATGCCTGTGAAAATTGTTACAGTTAGACTCACAGTCTCAACTCACTGAACCAGATGTTATCTTAATATGGATTGTATAGATCAAAGCAATATTTCTCTCTTATGAAATTCCGTGACCTTCCAAGAATACAATACAGATCTGTATTGTTAAAAAATATTCTAATTAGTTCCTGTATGCCCTGCAAAAAAAATCTGACGAAAATCATTTCTAATTAAGAAAAAGACAATGAATCCAATATTCATTGAGCCAAAAATAAATTATTAAAACAGTTTGCACTCGATACTCTTTCCTCATTGGATTTCTGCAAGTGACAGTCATAGTGTCATGCATGCTTTGTACAAATGACCTTACCTAACAAGCATGTATAGGCATTTAGTGTTAGCTAATATATAAAATGATACGGAATAACATATGTTACTGATGATATGTCTCTAGGAAATAGACAACAAGAATCTTGTGTTTTGTGGAATTGTTCAAGGCCCAAAAGGAGTTAAATGAAGGCTTTCTGGCTGTGCTTCCTAAGTCCTCCCTGATTAGAATTAGTGGATAATACATACTTGTAATATCACACAACAGAATCTTTCATGAGATAATTGGATGCTACTGGGATCTTTGGAAAACAGAAATTGTTTCCAAAATAGCAAAACTTGGATCTGTATCAAAATAACAAAAATAATAGAATGTACTTCAGCAGCACAAGAGAATCTTGAATCCTCTCAGGCTTTTCTACGGGATGTTTAATTCAACGTTCACAATCACTCTATATTGTATAGCTTACCATAATGCAATGTTCAGTGCATCTTCAGGAAATAGTCAAAGAGATGGTAGCCAGGGAGGAATTATTAGTCCCACTTTATAGAGGGAAGAATGGAGCCTTAGCGTGGGAAAGTGAGAGTCTGATTGGTGAGACAGAAACAGGAGAGATTTCTAGAGTGAGTTCCCACCCCTGTGCCTCCCACATTCACAGCCCTACACCGTCCTCCTGTTCCTGCAAGTCAGACTGCTCATGGTTTTTGTATATGCCCGAGGGTCCTCTGGATGCCTTCATGATAAACATCAGCTGTACACAGAAAGGTGTAGCTAATCAGTAGAGAACAACAGTCAATTTCTCTTGGATGGAGTGAGCCTATCTCACTTTTCAGATGAATATGAACAGTCTTCCGCTTCATTCCTTGGAGGCAATGACACGGAATGCTTTGAACTGTATGCTCACATGCAAGGAGTAATAATTCAGTGTTAACGTAACAACCCTTTTCTAAACAGAATACAAAATATCCTATTGCAGTTCTATTTCATGCAAGGTACATAGAACATCAATGCCACAAGTTTCTTTACAGGATTGCCAGTGTGTAAAAGTTGCTGACTGACAGAATTCTACTCTCACTTCTTCCTTATTAATACGATTCATATATTTTTGATGCTATCAATGTATCCAGATATGTATCACAGCCATCCTTAGAGATAGATATTAAAATGTAAACTAAATAGTTTTAATTTAACAAGTTGATAGAAAGTGGTCCATGGAAAATTGGCCCTTTGCCTCCCCCCTCTCTCTTCCTCCCTCCCTCCATCCCTCCCTTTACCTAACAGTCATGCAATGGTTGAATCTGCAATAGACAGGCAAACATTTTGTTTAAATTAGGAATTGATGTTGCAGAGTGAATGCAAATATCAAAGTAGGACAGAGGAAAACTTAGGAACTAATGATATCACATGATCACCGTAACAATTTTTTAACTTCTATGTTAAGGGACAATTAATTCTATTTAGATTGCCACTTTTATTTCTGCTGCTGGTGGACCAGTTTAATCATAACTATTGAATCTCTGCAAACATCCGTGGAAGAAAAAGTCTATAACATTTTTACTTTCATCAAAATTTAAAATTAAAGACAGCTGGGTAATGCACGGACAAGCATTCCATACTATTGTGGGATAAAAGAAGATAATTTTTCCCTAATGAGGCAATCAGAAATGGAACTTTATCGAGAGTCTGACTCATGCCAGGAAGAAAGTGATGGTGTTTGAAACTCTGCATAGTGCTGCAGAGATGAATTGGAGCGTGGGGAGGGAACTCAAGAATGAGGATTTTAGAGCAAAAGATCGGTGGAGCTACGAGGAAAGACAAGATGCTTGGGGATGGGGTGAGTGGTTCATCCATCTCCCCAGAGACATGGAACCAAAACAGAGACATGGCACAGAAGTAAACCCAACATCGTCTACTGTTTGAAAACCTCAGGTGGTCCAGAAAAGTATCTATAGGTGTGATATGTTTTAATAGAACAGTTTTAAAAGATGCATGTTTAATAAATGTACATTGTTTTGATTTAAAGCCACCACAAATAGGGAAGACTCATTTCTCAAAAGGCTGCATGAGATACACTCTTTCATTACCTTTCTTTCTGGGACTCCATCATCAAACTGCAAGGGTTCCGTTGCAGAGACAGAGATAATTGCCATAAAATGTGTCATTAAAGCCTCGCTGAAGGGAAGGGGAATTTTAAAAACACTTATCAGTAACTTACTAATACAACTTTAATCTATATGCTTCATATGTTTACTGGCTTCCATACAGATGGTTCTTTGTGGAATAATTTTATAACACTCAAGGGCATTTGACAATGTTGAAATCCATTTCTTGTTGTTGCAATTGGAGTTTGAGGAGATAGTATTGACATCGGGTGTACAGAAGTTCTGAATGCTACTAAACATCCACACACCAACACAAAGGATGCCCACCCACCCACCTACCCCCAAATCCCGGAATTATCCCATATAACAGCCACTTCAGGGCTATGGTAAATCTTCTTTTGCTCGTGTATTATTTTTAGAGAATCCAATGAAAGCACACACCTAGCAGTATTAGATCATAAAATCACGAAGTGTGGTTCGTGATTCTTGGCACTATGCACTTTGTAATGTATTTCCTTGTGCATAGGATGCTTAAAATGAGTAATAGACATGCTTATGAAATACGTACTACTTGGCAGGCACAGTGTGAAAACTTGACAAAGACATTATTGAATCCACAGAAGACTCCTAAAGCAGGAGTGTCATGATCATTTTACAAGAAAACCCTGTAAGGCTTTGACACATTAAGTTCCATGCCCAAGACCACAGAGGATTCTAGAGCACACCAAATACTGAAGCTTCACGTATATTCAAGAAACAGATATTATTTTACATAACTTTCTTCTCCAATAGATTGAGATGGGATTGTTTTTTCCTAAGTTCATAAAAACACTAACTTTCCTGCACAAAGTAGTTCTTGATAATCATATATATATATATATATATATAGAGAGAGAGAGAGAGAGAGAGAGAGGGAGGGAGAGATGATATAGATACAGATATATATATGTCATACACACACACACACACACATATATATATATATATATATATATATATATATATATATATATGCATTTTATGCCATACTGAACACAATTTAACATTTCCTTAACACTCCAGCACGGCTATAATAAATGTTTCTATCTCCCTGTACCAAATGCCATAGGACACACCAATGATTCTTGAAAATTAGAAAGCCACAGTGAGCTGGTAAATAATCAATCAGCTTCTTGTTTTAAAGATGTCTTTGGATCTAATGAAACGTGCAAGGTGTCCTTCTCCTAACTGCATGGCTTTAGTGATTTAAGTTTTTATGTATTTTCTTCTTTTGGTTTGCCTGCCTTTTCTGGAAGAGTTAGGATTGTCTGAGCAAGTATGCCTACTTTTGTATGGACTTAACAGAGTTTGCCAGGGCCATTAGAACCAAGCTGAGCATCCTGAAAGACTTTTCCATGGGGTGGGGGTGGGGAGCCTTATAATTTCATCTGCTTTGGGTTCTATTTATTTGCAGCTAGTTTCTGTATAGCTATGTTGGGTTGAATCTACCGTTTTTGGAATGATGAAGTGTTACAATATTGAGCATTTTAATTAGCATAGCTTAGAAAGTCCTGCACTTGTCTGCATCCTAATATAGTATAATGTAGTACACTTCTCTGCGATTGTATCTACTAACTTATTGTTTCAATATAATCACATTTCCTATATTCATCCAAGCAACGATTTTAGCTCACAACTACTTCTTTCTGAGCAATAAGTCTTCATTTCTTGTTGCGTATGAACATGCTATTATCAAATGGAGAAAACAACTAGCACAGCCTTCAAAGAGCAGAGTTAGGAGACATGGAAGCAGGGTTCCTTCTTCGACTCCTTCAGAAAGATAAATTTGATAAGTGTCTTAGATGTATCTCAAAGAGTGGCTGTGTTGTAGGCAGCCTTATCTTCCACTCCACCATTGTCTGAGTAGTTTCTAAGTGCATAGCTTCATGTTTTCTGATGACACGAAGCTTGAAATGTCAATAAAGATCTTAAAATCTTAATTTGGTGAGGCAATGTGAAGATTCAAAGTTTTTAGTCACTTTAAGGGGATGATGTTACCCCAGGAAGGTCCTAGAGAATTTCTTTTCCACTCTGCTGTTGTTCCTTTGGGAGAAAAGACTGTGAGCCTATCAACAGTTCACCTCTGTGGTCAAAGCTAACGTTCTCTCAGGGAGGGTGAGAGATTTAAGGTGATTAAAGTACAAGAGAAGCCACACCAGTAGTCCATGAAAAATCACAGAAAAATTTGCAGTGTACTACTAAATAATCTCTTGGCCCACTGGTTTAGAGATTATTACATTTAAGTGTATGGTTTTATGAGCACACGGAGGTGATGACTTGTGCCCATGCCTTGGCAGGCTAAAAGCTGATCTCAAAGCTGCCAGTGGTCAGGTGCCAGAACTTGGCATGGCAAAGTGCTGCATTGCCTCTGTGGCTCACCACTCGCTTCTTCCAACCAAGATCAGCTGCTGGTTTTCAAGAACGTTCCCTTGGGGTATTTAAATGCTGCTAGCAGCAGTTTTATTGCTGCCTGCCATGATGTTATGGAGCTGAGCAAGCTGCATTAAGGTTGTTAGGGAAAGCAGAGCAAAGCCATCCAGGGCCTGAGTGAATGAAATTTCACTTATGAATGCATAAGCTCAACCATGGAACAAAGGGGACTTGGCTCATTTAGAAAGTTGAGGTTGGCTTCAGAAGAGATTTTTATGCTTTGTGGGATTTTGGTGGTGGTGGTGGTGGTGGTGGTGGTGGTGGTGGTGGTGGTGGTGGTGGTGGTGGTGGTGGTGATGGTGGTGGTGGTGGTGGTGATGGTGGTGGTGGTGAGGTTAGTTTTTTCAAGACAGGGTTCCTCTGTGTAGCTCTGGCTACCCTGAAGCTGGCTCTGTAGACAAGGCTGGCCTTAAACTCTGAGATCTGCCTGCCTCTGCATCCTGAGAAGAGGTTTTAAATGAATATATTATTTGACAATTACACACACACACACACACACACACACACACACACACACACACACACAC
>JANHMN010000011.1:14005144-14017548 GCA_030674055.1 Rhabdomys pumilio
CACACACACACACACACACACACACACACACACACACACACACACACGGAGTCCCTTATCTCCTAACAACCTCTATTAACTTCCCTTCCCCCAACAAGTTCCTTCTTTGCTCTCTCGATCATGTCTTTTTATTTCATTTTGTGATCCGTTGTGTTTAACCAGAACCACCCATGTGAGCAAATGTGCAGCTCCTTCCTGGAGCATGCACAATACCCCAGCGGTTACACCACTGAAGGCAACAGCTCTCCTCCTGCAGCAGCCATGGGAGACAGATCGTTTAAAAGTTCTTTTTTCTTTAAGTCAAACTTTTATTGTAGCCTGACTTTTCAAAGCAAATAGTTTGTTTTTTCTATTGGAAATGCAGTATGAAATCACTACTCCAGTTAAACTACAAGAGGAGAACAAAACACAGGCTACCCGTGAAAACAGTCCCCAGATTTGGAGCTGAAGAAGTGTCTGAAATTTCCAGCAGGGCTATAATCTCTATGGGCTCTACCTTTGCTCTGAAGAAAACACATTTTGATACATCTTAGAAATCAGGTGCTGAGCCCTTTATAATGTACTTAAAAAGGACAGTGCTTAAGTCCTACAGAGTCTCAGTTACAAGTGTAGTCAGGCTACTGAGATGCTTCTCCGAAAGCCTCAAACAGACTGTGGGATGAGGTAAATCAGAATGGAAAGCCATCACAAAACTGGTGGATGAGTTCAACTCTGATACTGAATTCCCACTGATAGTAATCTAGAAGCCAGATAACAGACACCTTCTTTCCTCCAAGAAAGGACTATGGGAAATTATAACTACTAAAAGTAAACCATAGTGGCATATTGATGGGGCATCCTAGAAATGACATGTTAATACCCCTTATGATTTCATTATCTTCCCCCATATCCCTTTGATACACACACACACTAAATTATGAATGTTCTAATACAATGGAAAGTAATAAATATCTAGCATCAGGTTTTCTCCAGCACCGATAAGAATAAACACTTATCTGGTGAGATGTGGAGATGGCCTCAGCTCCAGCTGCTAGAGATACAGAGCTACAAAAAGTAGAAGTTATCAGTGCCTCTCCTTGGGCAGACTCCTCATGGAGATGCAAAAATCAGAGCCTGTTGGGCTGCCTCTCAGGGCGTGTGCACAAGGAGACATCTCAGAGAGCAAGCCCAGATGTTTCCC
This sequence comes from Rhabdomys pumilio, assembly GCA_030674055.1. NCBI lineage: Eukaryota > Metazoa > Chordata > Mammalia > Rodentia > Muridae > Rhabdomys > Rhabdomys pumilio. The sequence goes on from JANHMN010000011.1 coordinate 14,006,325, forward strand.
TTCTTGTGGCATTTGCCTCTTGCCTACTGTGCTCCTCCTGTTGGAAATGTAGAAACTGCAGTGCCTAATGGTGTGGAGATGCCAATAATAAGGAACACGAGCCCAGTGATAGACTTTGGAGCAGACAAAAAGTTCTTACAGAGGCTTGCTAAGAATCTCAGGGGAAATAAGAACTAAAAATTATCTTAGATAAACAGGTGTGGGATGTATCTTTTTCACAGCCAAAGAGCTAGACATTGGCAGTAGAATATACCTCCTTATTTAGTTAAAGACATGCTGATTGGCCAGATATATGTTAGCAAAGCTTTCCGCGAAGCTGTTACACGCACATGAAAATCACTAGGGAACAAGAGGAATTGCAGAAGTCTGGCTTTGGAAAACTCCAAAGAGACACAGCAGAGGTGAAACTCATACTCCAAAGCTCAAGGAATGCAGAATTGTGCTGAGATTGCACAGGAAACCATGGCTACTTTTTAAAGGAGATCTAGCATGCAAACGTGAGGATACCTACTTTGGGCTCTCAACTAAATGCAGCAAATAGTGTATATATTATATAAGAGATGAAAATGAAATATACAGATAATTACTGATCTGTCATTTTAAACCTCTAAAGAACTCAGCTGGGGATCTTTAAAACCACTAAAGAGCCCAGCTAGAGAAGTAACAAGGCCCAAAGTCATGATACATTAGCAGCTGATAGAACAGAGCTGATGTGACAGAAAAGCTAAGTCATCAATGTAAAGAGATACCTCCCCAGTCACGAGTGTGAACGGGTAGCTAGAAAGGTGGCGATAACTGCAGGATTGTCTTTATTAATAGTATTTATCCTTGAAGAACATCCTTAGCCGACAGAACAGAAGCAGCAATCAGGCAAATGTGCCAGCGACTTCCCAAAGTCATGAATGGCCATGTGACCACCCAGGTCCAGACAAATGTAATCAACAGAGAAAATAAGCCTTGAAACATTAAGGCTCAGTCCCTGCTCTACCCAAGACAATGAACACCAAATCTGGCAATTCCTTGAGTCGAATGCATTCAAGACCAGAGCCAGCTTAAACCATAGCTCTGCTATTCCCAGGTGCCTAGACATGAACATAATCCTTGAAGAAGTTTGTCCACCTCGTATTTCCCAACCCCTAACAAAAAGATCCCTTTGCCCAATCTACTGCATTGGGCTAAGTTTGACGCCACCAGTTTCGATTCTATAGACTACATTCACCAGGGTACACCCAGGAGAAAGAAGAGAATGGAAGAAAAACAGGACAAAGAAGGGACTAGCCTCAGGATAATCCCCCCTGGGTCAGCAGCAACTGATCTCAAAAGGTCATAGCTAACTTTGAATGAAATTTCTGACAAGAAACACAGTATTCCCCCTTTAATGCTGATGTCTGTCTTATTTAACACGCATTTACTAAGCGTCTCCGCCTTGTTAACTTACTCCGATCACTCACTTTCCTTTTAAGTTAATTTTCATGAGTTTGAAACAAGGCAAAATCCAAATTAATAGCCTCTGACACCTTCAACAGCTATAACAGTCACTTTATTAACTAGATTTATGCAATAATCTCTCCCCTGGACTTTACTGAGTGTCGCCCAGGGTTAGAGGTAAGTCTCCAGTACTTCCATTTCCAAAGCAGTCTGTCTCCACTGTCTGGGATAAACTGGCCTGCATTCCTGCAAACTGGAGCACATGTTGCATTTCGACTCTTTTGCTGATGTCGGAACTCTCCTCCAACTTTCTACAGATTCAAGGCTGAGAGCTAGGACTCTAACGAATGTAACCTTCACTAATTCAAGCTTTAACTGCTGCTTCCCTCTGTCCCTGTTTCTTTTTTATGCTAGAGTAAGATCATGTCTCTTTCCACTAATGTCTCTCTTTTGCTCATTTTACTTTATTTTTTAAATTGTTTTATGCTTATTTATTTTGGGTTGGGGGCTAGTGTCTGTAGATCAGAGGTCAATTTGCAAAGGCTGACTTTCCACTTCCACCCTATGGGTTCTGGGAATTTAACTCCAGTCATCAGGTTGGTGGCAACTGTCTTTTCCACTGAAACACTTTACTAGTCTTCCTTTTCCTATTATTTTATCAGAGTTTAGTGACCACCTAGAGAAAATAAATCAAACTTAACAGCTTTGAATGCATACATATATACATACATACATACACAGAGAGAGGGTTATATATCATATACTTAAGCATGTATATATACATATACTCTACATATGCAAACACATTCAAAATCATTCAGATACATAAGTATACATATACACATGGTATACATATACATACACATGTACTATAAACATATATATATATATACATACATATACTATACATACACATATACTCTATACATATGCACCTATTAGTGCGTTTTCATTCTCAGAAAACCCAAGTCCTCTGCAATCTTCTCACAGCTGACTGCCTAGAGGCAACTCCCTGTCTTTCAAGATCTGAGGTACGTATGTCCAGTAGGGAAGGAAGCAAGACCAGAGTTGCAGCTGTTAGGCAGTGTTATTGTTTGTGATATACCACAAGGACTCAGAAGGAGCCTCATGCAGGCCTACCTTGAAAATCCAAAGGCTAGGAAAAGTGACGGCCAAGGTAGATAACGCATATGTGTCATTGTAACTGCAGGGTTGTTGTTAACATTTTAAGTAGCTGGGGTGGAGAGGCAGGAGGAAGGACATTAAAATGTAAGGAGTGCTAACTTTATAATTAGAAGTCGTGAACATAAGGAAAATCACGCCATCGTTTGGAATATTGGGTTTCCACAAATGTTACTAGAACAATGGCGTTCGCCTTCACTTAACGGACTTCTACTGGGGGTCAAAGGTCATTACCAAAACCATTGCCTGAACATCTATTGCAGAGTGCATCACATAGTAGGGTTAGGAGAGTCAGCATCGCATAGTAGGAGCCGGAGAAATTCAGCTCATGGCTTGTAGGTGACATGCTCTGGCCTTCCTTGTGGCACAGAGCTAGCCTTCTTTACAGCTCATGCGACCTGAGACAGATGAGCACCTTCAGCCAAACATGAGCATCCAATCTCACTCATCCCTTCCAGGCCTCTCCCTGAGGGGGAGCCTTGTAGCAATTTATAGCTTTCCTCATTTAGTGGGATCTCAGGCCAGAGAAGCAGCTTTGGGGCTCAATTATCATTAAACTTAAAGGCACATTCAAGCTGCCTGATATTAAGTGGGCCCTGACTTCTATTCAAAGTTATTTTCTCTCTCAGAATGGTTTCCTTCCAGCTGCAATCAATATTCATTTTTTTGGCAGAAGTGATGCAAAAGAAATGAAAACCACGCAGTTTGTTTCCAAGAATTTCACTTTCGCTATCCGTACGGGCAGATCCCGTAACAACATCCACCTGCTCTGTGCTTTGCAATTATCCTGTATTTTCTGGAGCATTTTATAATCCTGTAAAACTGACTGGCAGGTAACAATAGCCTTGCCTTGTATAGAAAGCCCCTGAAGGTCAGAGTAGCCTCATGAGCTGCTCTGATTCTTACCAATAATGAGTAATAACGCTGACTCTGAGTCTATAGCCATGGAAATTAAAAGTGCCATTCTTGAGTTATATTAGAAGAGAAAAAAATGACTGGGATTTGAAGTAAATGCAATATCCTCCTTAAACCCATCCCTTTTCTGACAACCAACTAAATCCATTACGAAAAAAAAAAAAAAAGACATACTCATGAGAAGATAGTGGTTTTATAACCCAATAAATTAGCACTCTGAATTTGATGAGTAGTAGCTACCAGACCAGGTAGAACTGTGTGTGAGCATTCCTCATTCTCAAACAGCCACAGGCATGTCAAGAGGTTGAAGCCATTCCCACACTTGTTCCAAACCACATAGCCATCACCACTGAGCTTGAGTCTTAGGTCACAGCACAGAGATTCCACTTGTATTTCTTCCTTAATTTACACAAAAAAAATATGTAAAGGTCATTCCTGCATAGTTTGTTTCCTTATTATTATTTTTTTTCTACCAGAGATAAACACTTCGGTACAAAATTAAGTGGTGTAGCCTTTCTAAAACTTTTTTGCAGTTAAGTAATAATCAAATGAAAACTTGAAAGAAGCACAATGAAGCAAAAGGATTCACCCAGAAATGCCACCTGTCATTCACTGATATCTTTCACTACTTTAACCCTAAAATGTATGGCAAACAATTAATTTCTGTGTCAAAATTTGAGCTTTGCATTGATTCTAAGTAGTCACAAATGTTCCCCGAATGCATGCTGCGTTCCATTGCTGGAATAGGGTGGGTCAATAAAAAGTACATATAATACTTCAGTGTTGACTGAGTATAAAAAAAATACAGCTGAAGGAAAGAGGAGGAAATGAAGACTGAGCCATAGTTAAGTCAGAATAAGAGGTTAAATGACTAGCTCATTCCAGAAGACAGTAACTCTAAAATCAATAAACGTTCCTGCTTGCTTTGTCTAAGGTCTGCAATTGCTGAGGACAGCACATGAGGACACAATTGCCAGCTAGAAACATTCAGTGAGATCAATCATGAAAGCAGCCCTTCCATAGAGAAGACACTATTGATGATGGTGAAAATTAATTAATTATTAATATGTACGGTGGGTTTTGTTCACTTAGGTTTGTTTGTTTGGTTGGTTGGTTGGTTGGTTGGTTGGATTGTTTGTTTTTGTTTTTGTTTTTGTTTTTGTTTTTTTTTTGGTTTGGTCTGAGCTCATTCACCAAATTTGAATTATCAGTAAGAAGTCATCTTTAATTCCTATGCAATTATACAAATCCAATATAGACTACTACTTAAACAGAAGAGAGGAAGAATTTCAGAAATACATGAATCGCAAACATGAAATCTCAACTTGCTAACAATGAAATGAATATGAAAAAGCTTTGCAAATACTATTAGCTACTAATTTTGTTACTTAAATCCATGCAGTTTGTTGCAATTCTGGACTGGTAGCCCACTAAATATATGTTTATTCCATTATCCATTAAAAGTCTGATAGCCATGCCTATTTTCCATTGCATTGAATACAGCCTGTCTCATGGTAAGAACTTATATTCACTGTATGAACTTTCTCTAGAAATTGGCAAAAAAGTTTCTCATCTTTTCTACCGTTTTCAAGCCACTAGAAATGTGGGTGGATATTCATTTGTCATCCAAATATTTGCAAAAGGGTTTATAAGCCTTCTCTCCAGTCACTTCTCCAGATGTAAGTTGAATCATAAATCCAAGCATGATGACAACACTCCAAAAAGCATGTTACAAACAAATGTTATTATGAAACACGAGAGTCACTCATATTTATAACTGAGCAGGTGGTCTGGACATAGGGTTGCTGTTGATCGTGAGTAAGAAGATAAACTGTGAGAGCCAAATTTACCATGACAATCTGCCAGCCCAATGCTTTCGCTTTAAACCAGAGAAAACTAAGAACAAAACGGAGATTCACCTAAGGTGTGTGATCACTGCAAATGTTCTATGGTCCAGTGTATAGCCTCCCACAGCAGACTCCATGGAAAGTTTTTGTCAACCTCAGTGATTTTGTAATTGTTCCTAAGAGTCAATGATACAGTGCACTGTTTAGAGCACACCAACACAATGATTGTAATTGCATTGATGGATTAGAAACAAAAACAGTAGCAAATCTATTTAGATGGATCAGTAAGTGACTGACAGCACTGAGTGTTACAAAGCCAATGAACGCAGAAGCAGTAAACTCTGTGCTTCCTATGATGCAACCCACAGTTACATAACAGAGCCATTCGTTTATTTGACATTGACTGCCTACTATATAACATGCAGTCCTTAAAGAAGCAGTCACTTATTGAGTTTTAACACAGTATTAAGAATATTATTTGGAAAAATTATTGAAGTACTCCTCCACCTTCCGATTTTTACATCTGTGTGGCCTGATTTATTAATGTATGTTCACTAAAAATAGTTTTTGTCACAGACTGACTGGAGAAACAGAGAGGCTCCAACTGTCTTCAATTAAGCCAGACATCAACAGAAACTTGTAAAAATGGAAAACAATGATATTCTTCATACATCCGTCTTGTTTTGGGAAAAATCTAGCTATTTTAATAAGATATGACTTTTACTATAACTTTTAGTGAATTAGGGACTCGTTTAGCTTATGTTTGGATAAACATCAATAGATACAATTCACATACACACAAGCTCATAATAGAAAGTTTAAATACTGAAATCTGCAACTCTCCTGAGACCAAAGGGTTGGAAATTAATACTATTCAGATAATCTTTCACAGCAACAATATTTTATTCGTGCTGATGATATTGTAAATAGTACACTAGGTATCCATTGGGCCCTTACGTACAGTCAAGTAAACAGCTTTGAAAATTACATGAGCCTAATAACGCACATGTGTGTCTGTGCAAAGGTTTGTTGGTTGTACAGTGCTTTGATACACAAACTGCAAAAGTAGCAGCAAGTGTTACTGAGTAGCAGAACTCAAGGAGTTTTCAGCCACGTACCCTAACGGGAACAGTGAGAGCATTATTTGTGACTTTGCATAGTTCTATGTTAAGCATGATGCAGGCTCTAAGGATGGTAAATGTTGACAAGAAGGTATCGGGAAACCAGCAAAAGAGTGCTACAAGTACTGTGTGCTTTTGAAACATAGCTTTAAGTAGCTAATGTTACAGGAGACAAAATAAATATCAGAAATCCAGGAGAGTGTGAAGAGAGGGACTTAGGGATACATTCCATTCACAAATCACCTATTAAATTCAGGAAGATAGTTGGAATTTTAATGGAGATTCTATGAATCTGCTGGGGTCTTCAACCATCAATTTTCTGTCAATCAAAAGTTAACCAGATGTGTAGCAAAAAGTACAAGTAGGACTGATGAATAGAAATGGCCTTCACTGCTCATCAGCTGGGCTGGTCTGAGAGCTGACAGAAACAGCTCCCATGAGAGTCCACTGTATGTAAGGCTTGTGTGAGACTGTGAGTAAGGAGCCCTTGAAGCACTGGAAAAACTCTTCTTGTTAGGTGACAAGATGAGTGATGTTGGACAACTACAACCGGCCCACATAAAATACCCAATGTTATCTAGTAAGTGAGAAGCTACCCGAGTATATCTAGACTCATTGCTAAAGTCATGTGGTATTAATCTTGAAAGAATAAATAACTTTTTTTTATAAAGGAGCAAGGAACTCAAGCAAATTGCTTTTAATTTCCTATGAAGAAATACCAGGAAGAGAGATCTACTCAAGGTGGAGCGGATTCTTCCTTCCACCAGCCGATGGTCTCCAACAATAAACGTCAGGGGCATGATAATGGCGGAAAACAAGGCAGGGGTTTTCTGTGTTCCACTGAGCCATGAGAAGAGCCCAGAAATAGGGTCAGAGGAGGTGCTATAAAGAGAAAGCCCTCAAGTATATACATCCCAGGATAAATACTTTGAGGGTAACTCTAATGTTTTATAAATACAGTAAAAAAAAAAAAAAAAAAAAAAAAAAAAAGGATCTCCTATCAAAAATAAATAAATTTTCCCAAGACCAGCATGTTCTTTCTATTTGTGTAGTTTGGGGAGTGCAAGTCTGTAATGTCTGACTGGGTGAACATGGACCAAAGTTGTTATTATAGACTGATACCCATACATCCGTCCCTATTTACCTCAGATTCCTGCACACATTGCCAACTGACTTGGAAGGATGCATACAGCTTTTCCCCATGACTAATCATCCTTTTTATCACTGTAAGCCCAAGGGGAGAGATTATCGAGAAGGCACAGTTATTTACAAAACTGTAAACATGATAACACGAATAGGCTTCTTCAGAAGAAAAAGAGCACACGAGAAGCTGACTACCCTGTGTGCTTCTTATAGTCCGACTCTGTTAACCAACTTGCTGAAATTTCCGTGTTTCTGCTGTAAAGCTTCCCCGCTTCAAGGAGCTCATCGGGATCACAGAAATACTCTCTCAGGCCAGATACGCAGGAAACGTGACACTCTATCACGAAGGAGAGGTTCTGGAAGCATTGTGCTAGGAGAAAGGGGCTGCGATTGACCTACTGGTTCTTATCACCCTACCTACCCGGCTACCCGGCACGGCTTCATTTCCGTGCGCAGTTTTTGTGCAAGGCATTCTGGGATGAACCAAATGAAACACGTGCTGGATTGCAGTACTACAGGCAGTGATGGATGTAAGCACCCATCAGAGAGGTGCGCATGCGATATACCCTTTGGTCTGTGGCTTTGCCAATCAAAACACTATAAATACAAAACTTTAATGCTAAAGAACGGCCACTATAACCCACAGTAGATGGATGCACAGTCTCTGTGTTTCATAGACTCTATGCAGCTCATCTGGAATCATCCATAGATGAGGCCTTTCGTGTCCAAATATATGTCAAAACAACAAATAATTTGAATCTGGGGTCCTGGCACAAGGCCTTTCTTCTCTCATTTAAAATAATTATTAATCTCTGAGCATCCATTTTCTTCTTCTGTAAAGAAGGGATAGGCAAAGTTGAATCTGTGACGTCTGAATTAATTTTCACTCCTAAAATGTCTAATGATCGAGTAATAAGCACAGTATAAGGACGATGAATAAAAGTCACCATCAAAAGGATATCCTCCAGTCTCAAAATCCTCAGTGATACACAACTGCTCATTCAAAGAGGTGTAAGGATGTAACCTACTACTCTGCCAGCTAACGAACAAGATTTGAATGAAGATGTGCCTTTTTGCCAGAGGAAAAAGTAAGGTCTAATGAAGGGGAGAACTGAGGGATGACAGCCACAGGAGTAAATGCAGAGGGCGCAGCACACTGGGATCTGCAGTCACTGTCACAGCAAGAACGTAGGGAAGTTCAGAGCAAGGCCTTTGCAACAAGGTCTTTTCGGAAGCCGCACCGCCTCTCCGTGCTTTTATTTATTCTGTCACCATCTGTCCACCAGTGTGATCACGGGCTTTGTCCTCGAGATGTAGAGGGCTTGAGTACTTGTCATTGGGAGCAGAAAAGAAAGAAAGGAGTGCAGAAGTCGGCACTGCTCTGAAGAGTGTCTTGGGGATGGAGTGAGTTTGAGGGACAGAACAGTGGGGGAGTATTGGCCAAAGCTGAGAGGCCGTATCACATACATCAATCACACAAATGGGAGTGGCCAGAGGGCTCATATTCAAGTGCATATTCTACTCTGTTAGAAGGCAGCTAGTTCTTCACCTCACATTAAGGGCATTGCTCTGTATTTTTGACTCTTTCAAATCCTGAAAGATATATTATGGAACTGATCTTTTTATGTAGTAGCTCAGTTGTTCGCCTTCAAAGTGTCTGTGGTCCTCACCCAGCCTCACTGAATCTATAAGACTCAACCACCACCTCCAGCTCATAAATGTGTATGAAAATGAAAATATTTAAGAACACATATTTATTGTTTGGCAATTTTATACATTCACTTAATACATTTTAGCCATCTTTACCTCCAATTCATCTCTTATCCCTCTCCTCATTTCTTCCCAATAAGCCCACTGAATTTCTTTTCTTTGTTTTGCATGGGGCCCATTGAGTTTAATTAAAGTGTCTTACCCAAGCTTGGATGGGAGGTTTCTTAGTGTAACAAGGGCAACTTATCTGTGGCTACACCACTAAAGAAAATAATTCTTCCTCTTCCTCCTCTTCCACCTCTTCTTCCTCCACCTCCTCTTCCTCCTCCTCCTCTTCCTCCTCCTCCTCTTCCTCCTCCTCCTCTTCTTCCTCCTCCTCTTCCTCCTCCTCCTCCTCTTTCTCCTCCAACAATAATCATTCATTGTCAGTAATTGCTCAGAAAGTTTGGGGCTTCATGAATTCCTTGCCCACCCATAATGACATATTCAGAGGCTCAGACTTGTTTGGGTCTTCTGTAACAAACACAGCTGCAATGAGCCCAGGAGTATGCATTTACTATATTGTGTCTAGAAGACATATTTGCTGCAGATTTCCCCTTTTACATTGTTTTAATACCCTCTTTCATGATGAATCCTGACTTTTAAAGTGGATGGTATATCTGTCCTATTTGAGAAAAATCGTCTGTCACCTATTCTTGGCACTTTTGCCAGTTATGGGAAAAAAAGAGTATTTAAGTTAGCCATGTAATTACATCAATGATAAAAATAGGAACACCTATATCAATAGTTTTATAAGGTTAACATGTAATGTATTATGGGGACTATAAGAGATACTATCATCACCTCCAGATGAACAATAAAGGAAACAAATGCTCTCTCTATCCATGAAGTTCTGTGACCATTGCTCAACAGTTCACACAGTCTCCTTGCACCTCCTAAGATTGAGGCAGAGTAAAGGTTTTCATAACTATTTTATAGGTAAAGAGTCTAATGCCTAGATATGTAGATAGTGAGCTTACAATACGTGAAGCCTAAGGGTCAAAATTTACTTAAACATGGAACATATTTAAAAACAGATAGAAAGCGTTAGGGAGATGGCTCAGAAGTTAAGAGCAGGAGTTGTTCTTGTAGAAGACCTGAGTTAGGTTTCAAGCACCTACATCTGGCAGCTCACAAATGCCTGTAACTCCAGCTCTGGGGGACAGAATGAATGCATCTGGCTTTCAGAGGCATGAGCACTCGTGTGCACATATATACACAGAGATCTACACCCATACACATAGCTAGAAATAAAATGAATGTCCAGAAGAAAACATAATAGATTGAAAGCGAATATGATCAGAGAGACTCGACATGCATGGATGGAAGTCTCATTGTGACGCCCATCATAATGTAGAATTATACGGAAAAACAAAGAGAAACAAGATAGTAAGCTGAGGGTCAAACTCAACACCAAAATTAGACGTGACGGTTAGTGGTAGGTCAGCAATCCTAGACTCCGGGTTTGATCCTTAGCACAAAAAAGAAAGAAAGAAAGAAAGCCAACCACGGGCAAACAAACAAGTCTTAAGCACTGAACCTACTGTGTGTTCAAGTCAGTTTATACTCTGTGTGTGTCACACGACCATTGAGAATAGCTAGACAGAGACATGAACACAATTTGGGGCTACACCATGCTAATTTCACTGGTTATAACTAAATAAAGATGTATGTCAGAGAGCTTAGTGGCAACATGCTTGGTGGTAAGCCTGATGACATGACTTAGATCACCCAAAACCACATAGTGGAAGGAGAGAACTGACTTCTACAAGTTATCTTCTGACCTAGACATACAGAGAGAGAGAGAGAGAGAGAGAGAGAGAGAGAGAGAGAGAGAGA
>JANHMN010000011.1:14023204-14034825 GCA_030674055.1 Rhabdomys pumilio
AAAAGAAAGAAAGGAGAAAAAGAAAGAAAGGAGAAAAAGAAAGAAAGAAGAAAGAAATTCATCTCTATCATCAAAGACAAGACCACTGAGCTGCCCCCCTCTCCAAAAATCACTGGATGAAAATTTTTTTAAGCCTGCTCTAAATTAGACCGAATAGCTTATTGATGTAAAGCCATATAAGAAGGATCTGGTGCTGAGCTCAGCAAAACAAGGCCTCAGGTCGTTCAGTAAAGTAGTCAGGTACAGAACTCACTTGTACACACTCACTGGTTCGATAGTGATCCTAAATGCAAGCCACCTGACTCGCTAGAACAAAGTGCACAGAGTGTATGTGGTAGGAGAAGCAATGGTGGAGAGGAGAGACAAAGTCAGAGCATGGGTGACCAGCAGGATCAGGTCACGGAAGACAAGGAGGGAAGTGAGAGGCTGGAGCAAAGCAACAGAGGGGAGAGTATGCTAGAAGGGAGGAGAATAGATGCCAGGCAAGCAAAAGAATGTCTTGGGAATGACTGAGCTCTACACTCAGGGCCTTTGTGGTCTGCAGTGTCAATTGGCAAGCTGAGAAAACATGGAGAGCATTATGGAAGACAAGTTACTCAGTTTGAGTCTATAGAGTCTGAGGTGTTTTCAGTTTGAAGCTCAGTTGAACACTCTGGACTGGAGACAAAGGACAATAGGACTGGAACAGGTAATTGGTGACCCAGAATAAACAGTGGCTTCTTGCAAGATGTGTTTGCATCCACGTCAAAGATCCTCAGATTCTGGGTTAAGAAATCTAACCCCGTTTCAGTCGTACCTCCACTGTTCACTGACCTGGGACCAACTTCCTTTGCCTTTGGACATTATTTCTTTGTCTGTCAAGGGAAGGATTTGGACTAAGTGGTTTTGAAGATTTATTTCTCTTTCTTACATTCTATGTGTTTTTCTAATAGCTAGGATTTTGATCTGAAATACAACTTTCTAGAAACAAGAATAAATAATCATTTCTGTGTTCTTTATCCTGGTGTGTAAAGGCACCAAAGGCTAGGAATTTCTGTGACTAAGTGCCTGACAATCGTGGTGACTCTTGAGTCACACCTGAGTACGAATGTCTGCACATGGACTAGCCCTGCCAAAAGGATCAATCAGGTAATTTTAGAGTTGAGGCATGGCACACGAGGAAAAGTGGGAAGCAGATATTCACTTCGTTTAAGTGACAAATAATTCAGCAAATCACAGCTATATAATGAAACCCCAACAAAACCTCCGAACCTCAGAGCTCAGGTGAGCTTCCTGATTGGAGAACACATCCATGTGCCAAAGGGATGATGTGCCTTGATTGTGTGGGGAGAAGGTTCAGGCCTGCTATGATTGAAATCCTCCCAGATGTCCACCTATGTGGTTCTTCACTGGTCTGGTCCTGAATTAAACTGTTTCTAATAACACAATAATTCCAAGTGTAGAACTTCTCTGAAATCTGAGTTCTTCCTGAGAATTACCTATCCTAAAAATGTCATGGGACATACATCCTTTGACAAACAAATGAAACCAGAACCGGCTTTGACAAGTGCCCTCTGGTTGCTATCCAGTGGTATGTCTTGGCAGCCCCATGGGTGTCGTGTGATGATAACAGATAAGCCAGCGACAGCATCTTTGAGTCACACTTGTGCTGGTGTAGTGATGAATGACATGAGGAACTCATCGGAGATGTCAGAGGGGACAGACTCAACTGCACCAGCACCTCCAAGAAGGCTTTAAAAAAGAATGCTTCCCTGATATATTAAAGAGCAGTTGCAAAGGTTGGAAAGATTGGGGATGAGAGGGCAGCTGTCATTGTTCAGGTGTTGACTTAAGCCTGGCCTAATACATCATCTCTAACTACTTCTCTGGGTGGCTTCCTTTTATCACTCACAGGCAATTCAAATGGTGGTCATCCAGAAAACTCATTCCTCTGCGTCCTACAGGCATATGGAATAGAACTGAAATTACTGCTGCAAACTGAGCCCAAGCATACTTAGAAATGTTTCTTGTTATGACTCAAACTTAATCCTCTGTGCAGTAATAAACACAATTAACTGATATTAATTAGCATGGAAAATGTCCTGAAAGTACTGCTGGCAGGTCAAATTAGGTACTATATGACACTCTGAACAACTGACTGGCCTCTGTGGCACTTAGCCCGTGGATTCCTAAGAGTACCAGAGTCCTTGTTCCAAATGCAACTCTTTAAAATTCTCTCCCGGAGATTCTGTATCAGGTCTAAGTGTCCTGAAGAAAACACTTACAGTTACTTCCTATTTGTCTCCCCTGTAGCCCACAGGGTCCAGTTAATGGAGCACAGCTCCACTGGAAGATCTGTGTATCACGTTAGCAAATGGTGAATAATCACCATGGGTGATTGTTACAGGAACTGATCAAAAGCTCCTTGATGCTGAATGTGTCCATCAAGATCCAGGTTTAGTTTTTGCTTTAAAAAAAAAAAAAAGGTCAAATCGCTTTCCATTGTCTTTTTCCTCCCCAGGGCCATTTGAGGAAGTTCATCTGTTCTCAACAGCTGCTCTCAAATCGAATTGATCCTGCAGAAACGTAACCGTAGGGCCACTCTGCAGCGGTGATGTCAGGTCAACTATATTGCAGCTTTGCTTTCCTCTGATGGAACAGAAAACAAGAAAGTATGCTTTCCATATTTTAAAACCAAGGATAAATTTTTACCATTACTCATCTCATTTCTATAAAGCCTTATTCTTATAACCCTCTCTTTAACATTGTCATGATACATATTTATACAATGCTTTTAGCAGAAATGAAGAAATCCATTCCCTTATTCACTACTTTCCAGTTTATAAACTTCAACTGCATCTATTTCGCTGTTCAAAAAACCCTCCGGTAGACAACAGTGAACTCAATCATGGAGAAAGGGCAGAAAGTATGTTCAAATCCCAGTTCCCCCCATTTATCCTTTACTCCAGCTAAGGGTGTGGCAAGCTTCATCTCCCTGTACCTCAGTTTTCTCATCTATAAAATGTACATAATAGTACCTCCCCTAATATGAATTTTCATTCTCTCCCTCCTTCTCCTCTCCTCCTCTTCCTTCCTCGCCCCTCTCCCCTCATTTTCTCTGTATATGCATGATGTGTTTATAGCATGCATTTCTGTGTGAGTGCAGGTGTACACACATCACAGCATCCATGTGTAGGTCAGAGAATAACGTCAGGTTTACATCTGCATCTTGCACCTTCTTTGAGACAGAATCCTTTATTCACCTTTATTACATATGCCAGCTTAGCTGGCCTGTGAGAATTTTCTTCTCTCTGCTTCCCATCTATCTGATCATGGAAGCGCTAAGATTTCAGAGACATGCCACCATGTCCAGCTTCAATAGTAAGCACTATTTAAAAGCTTATCAAATTAAATTTAACAAGTACTTGAGTGTTCACGTCTCAAGCTTTGACAAGGCTGTGCAGTTATGAGCGTCTCAGCACACTGCTGCTGTCTTCCAGGTTCCCTGAGAGTAGTGTGCAAAGGGAGGGAAAACATTGAACGAGTGTAAGAATTGATCAGGGGCTGTGAGAGAGCAGAAGGAGCACTCTGGATGGGGCAAGAGAGGAAAAAGGTGAGAGCAGGTACCAGTTTAAGGAAGAGTATTAAAAAATGAGCAGGAATTTGCTAACAGTATTGTACTGGAGGGATATGAGAAGGAGGGAGTAGATTTTTCTGGTCAAGGTTGCAATATACATGAAGACTATGCCGACATCTTTACTGTGCATGATGTACAAAGACTGTGATAAAATTACCTACATTTAAATAAAATTACCTATGCTGACAATAGTCTTTCAAGCTGTTCTGAACCAATACCACCTTAGAAATGAAGACCCCAAGACTCAGAAAGGCTTGCAGTGTATTTCTTAAGGAGAATGTACTGTGTGTGGTAGAACCCATCTGTTTCCAAGACTGGAACTACACAGGCTGTGTATTAGACACTACAGGCAAAAACCAGTGTTGCACAAAAGAATGTTTTAAACAATGCAGAAGGTTGTGGAAGGAGCTGGAAAGAGATGGAAAGTGAAAGCAGAACTTTTTGTCTGCTATTCTCTAAAGAGCATTAAGTATGCTGGTAACTGAAAAGCTAGAAAAATCCCAGTCTGAATAAAACTGGGAAAAGATGTGTATTCTTTAAATGCGTGAATATACATTGCAAGGCAATTGGGATCATAAGTCATCAGGGAACTGTATCTCCAAGGAAGATGGTTGATTTCCAGTATCTTATCCCCAAAAGTTAAGAGTTCATTTCCTGTAAAGAAACTCAAAATGGTCATTCCTTGGTAGCTCAGTAAACTTCAATATAACCACAAAAAATGAACTAAAAAAAAAAAACAGAAAAGTATGAAACAGAACTGTTGGGGTGAAGAGTACAGTGAATGAGCAGCAAAATGCAACAGAGAACAAGTGAAACCACCCAGAAGAAAGAATAAGCCATGAAGGGGGGCAGTTACTTGGAGCAGTGCAGGAATGGGATGGGAAGGGAGGATGAAAAGTATTATAGGTCACTGGAATGTGAATGTAAAACAGTGTGTGTGTGTGTGTGTGTGTGTGTGTGTGTGTGTGTCAGACAGAGAGAGAGAGAGAGAGAGAGAGAGAGAGAGAGAGAGAATGCAATTTCTAAGGAAGAGAAAGAAATGAAAACTTACTGAAAACAATAGTAACTGTCAACTTCCCAGATACATGGGAGATAGAAATACATAAGTACAGGCTCAAGTTGTCAGAATAAAAGACAAAGAAAGAATTTTGAAAGCAATCGTACGAAGGAGGCATATTTTTCTAGAAGCATGTTTCCTTGGGGGAAAGTCTTGCTACTTAGGAGAAAGTGGGACAGTACATTTGACATGCTACCAGAGGAAGAACAATATCATTCAACCAGAGCCACACACACACACACACACACCCGCCCCCAGAGCTCCCAGGGACTAAACCACCAACCAAAGAGAACACATGGAGGGACCCATGGCTCCAGCTGCATGTGTAGCAGAGGATGGCCTCGTTGGGCATAAGTGGGAAGGAAAGCCCTTGGTCCTGTGAAGGCTTGACACTCCAGTGTAGGGGAATGCCGGGGGGGGGGGGGGGGGGGGAGGGGGGGATGAGTGAGGGAGCACTCTCATAGAAGCAGGGGGAGGGGGGATGGGATAGGAGAGTTGCAGAGGGGGGATCGGGAAGGAAAATAACATTTGAAATGTAAATAAATAAAATAACCAATAAAAAAATTAAAAAAAATAAGAAATTCCTTCAACAAAAACTTCTTTACCAGGCAGGAAAGACAAGCAAGTGAAGATGGTTGTAGAGAATTCAGAGAGGAGAAAGTCAGACTCCACCACACTTGCCTTATGAAGTTGATGAAAAGAAATCTCCAGACTAAAAGAAATCTCACACACCCATAACATAAAACTATATGAAAGTATAAAGCTCATTATAAAAGATAAATTCATACTCAAATTCAGGATAATACTGATGTTGTTGAATAACTCAGTTAGCACCCTAGAACAAAAGTTAAAAGAAAAAAGTATTGAAGTTTCTAAAGCCACATTAACTTGTTAATGGATACAAGATATGACGACAGAAACCGTTATCCAAAAATATAAAACATATGTGGTTATTGGCTCAAACTGTGGGGATTTTATATGCAACCAAATTTAAATTGTTATCAGCACAAAATAGACCAGCATAACTATAAGATGTTTTACATAAGTCTCATAGCAACCACAAAGCAAAATCTCACAGACAAACGCTAAGGATGAAGAAATCAAAGCATTTAACTGAAGAAATCCATCACGTTATGGAGCCGACAGAAGAGAAAGACAGTAACAGGAGTTCCAGAAAATATCCAAAGAGGAGCACTCAATTGTGAATCCTGACTTATTACACATAAGTAAAATGTGTTAAATTTTCCAATAAAAAGACCGAGTAGGTGAATGGATTAAGACCTTAAGGACCACGTACACGCTGCCTGCAAGAGACTCAATTCATCTTTGATGAGACACATATAGAAGATATAAGGAGACTGGAAAAGCAATCACATGCAAATGAAAACCAAAAAGGAGCAGAGGTAGATATAATTATAGACAAGACAGACTTTAAGTCAAAAGACTGTCACAAGAAACAAAGGCAGCAATTACATATGTATGGATAAAGAGATTAACTCATAAGGTAGGTAAGATGAGATGACATAACAATTATAAATATAAGTCTTTCCAAATTTAAGATCCCTTAAATGTAGAAAACAAACAGTATCTGATATGAAGAAAGCAACAGACCGCAGTAGAATAACAGGAATATCAATACAGAAAGATCAATCTGTGCTTTCCACAGTGAAATGCATTTGCTGACCAAAAGCACAGTAGAAAATAACAGGCTTGGGATTGATTTCAACCAAACGGAGCTAAGAAACATCCACAAATCTATCAACAGAAGGATGTATATTTCCCCCAAGAATACACAGTCTACTTTCTAGCATAGATTACAAGTTAGGTAACACGTTAACACAATTCTGATACAACTTAAGAAGGCTAAAATCATATCAGGAACCCTTTCCGACCACAGTAACATGGAACTAAAAGTGTAAAGTAACAGGAAAATCTGAAAATTCCCATTAAAGTACATTCATCTGAACAGTAAAAGAAACAAAGAATAAACCAAAAGGCAACAATAAAATACCACGGAACAAATAAAAATGTAATAAGACATTTTAGCAGTGAATGCTTACATTATTTAAAATATCCAAAATAAACAGCCCAATTAATATGTAAAAAAAAAAAAAAAACACTTTAGCCGTCTCTAAGCAGAAAGAAAATTCCAAAGATTTTAACATAACTGTGCCAAATAAAGATGTAAACAGCAGAAAAAAATAAAACTGGGTTGAAATTTTAATAATATTATTAAATCTATTTTTTAAAATTTCCATCCACGTATACAGTGAATTATGTTATATCCACCCCAATTTCCCACCTCTAACTCCTCCTAAAATACCCTCAACAACGTTTCCCAACTTAATATTTGTTTTTTGTATTTTAATTTTTACCTACTAAATTCACTCAGGTGCATGACTGTGGGGTCATCTACAGAGGCATGGGCAATCTCTCATTATTTCACCAATAGACCCATCTTGTCTGACAGGTCAGGATCGCAGCGTGCAGTGCCCAGTGCATCTGACCAATGGTGTCTCATCTCCCTTAACAACATGGATAGCACCTTTCAACACTATCAAAGCTTGCAGGCTAGGAGGGAATACCCTGGTTAATTAAAGCTTGATTTTTCTGCGTCCTACAATCAAAGACAATGATTTCTTTAGCAATACTATCTTACCATCTAGTTATTATGGACAAACAAAAGCAATGGCAATATCCTACGTAGGTTTGGGGACTCCCAATCCAATAACCAAAAGTGAAGAGACTTTGACTATTAAATGCATTGTCTTAAAAAATAATGAATTGATTTAAAAAAATCGTCAAACATGGCAAGCTATTAGCTTGCCAAGAACAAAAATAGAGAAGGCACAATTTTGAAAATCAAAATTAAAATTGAAAACATTACAATAGATGCCTCAGAAACAAAAAAAAAAAAATCTTAATATGAGCGAGCAATCACATGCAACCAAATTGGAAAGCTCAAAAGAGATTTCCAGAAGTATACAACCTACCAGAATTGACCAAGAAGGCATGTTGGAAAGCCTAAACAGATGATCAACAGAGAGTAATGTAGAAATTAAACACCTGAATCAAAAAGCCCATGAGAGGATGAATTCACGACTGACTTTCTCAAACATCCAAACAATAATTAGTACAAACTCTTCTTGGTCTGTTCCAAAGTAATGAAGACAGAAGGAGAGCGAAAACCTGTAAATGCATTTGATGAAGCCAGATTGTGCTAATCCGAAATCAAAAGAAGATGACACAAGAAAATTACAGGTCAACATCTGTGATCGACAAAAATCCCCAAAAGCATACCGGCAAACCGAATTCAATATCAGATTAAAAAAAAAAAAAAAAAAACACTTCATCCTGACTTAGTGAGACTTACTCTGAGCATGCAAGGTTTCTTTAATACAAGCTATATACAGTGTAGTATATGCAAGCTATGTACAGTAATATAAGTTAATACAACTCATTAGCAAAATAAAATGTTAATATCACCATTGCCATCTCAAAAGATGCCAGGAAACATTTAACAAAATTCAATGTGTTTTCATAAAGAACATGACCAAAAGCAGCTTGGGAAAGAAAGAATTTATTTTAGCTCAGACTCATAATCCATCGTCCAAGGAAGTCATGCCAGGAACTCAGCACATGAACTTGGAGGCAATAAAGGAATGTTGCTTACTGACTGAATCCTCACCCTGTCCAGTGTAGCTTGCTTTTTTACACAATTCCACCAACACTGAACTGAGGCCTTCCATCTTTAATCAAAAAATGCCTCAATGCTTCAATAAGAGCATTTTCTCTAGTGAAGTTTCCTCTTCATAGACGACCTAAGCTTGTGCCAAGATGAGCAAAAACAAGCCAGTACAATAATATAGGACATGTGTGGAAAGCTGACAGCTTAACATCATAGCCAATGGAGGATGGGGAAGCCGGGAGCCTTTCCTAAGATCTGGCACAAGGCAAGGATACTCACTTTCTCCACATCTGTTCATCATAGACTGGAAAACTAGCAAGGACAACCAATAAAGTGAAAAGGTCTATAAATCATAAACAGAGAAATAGAACTCACTCTAGATTGTGGATTATTTGACCCTATAAAGAGAACATCATGAAGACCCCATAACAGAACTGATAGAGCTCATGGTGAATTTAATAAAGTTGGAGAAAACAGAGTAAAAATACCAAAATCAGCTGCAATCCATACACTAATAATCACCTATCAAGAAAGAAACAAAGAAAGGATGGAAGGGAGGAATTGAGGGAGGGAGGGAGGGAGAGAGGGAAGGAGGAATGGAGGGAGGGAGGGCAAAGGAGGAAGGGAGGGAGGGGTAAGGAGGAAAGGGGGAGGGAAGAAAGGAGAGAGAAAAGAAGGAAAGAAAGGAAGAAAGAAAGAAAGAAAGAAAGAAAGAAAGAAAGAAAGAAAGAGAAAGAAAGAAAGGAAGAAAGGGAGGTAGGTAGGTAATGGAAGAAAGGAAGGGAGGGAGAGAAGAAGAAATGAAGAAAGAAAAAATGGAAGGAGGAGAAAGAAGGAGTGGGGATAGAGTTCAAGAGTAAACTACTTGCTTAAAATGCAGAAAAATCTGGGTTGTATTCCCAGTATCCTTTCTTCAAAAAAAGAAAGAAAGAAAGAAAGAAAAAACAAAACAAGTTCATTTATAAAAGCATCAAAAAAGAATAAAATACTTAAGAACAAATGAATAGATTCAACCAAAGAAATGAAAACTCCAGGACAATAATGAAAAAGCTAATAAGATAAAATAAGATAAAATAAAATAAAATAAAATAAAATAAAATAAAATAAAATAAAAATGAAAAAGTGCTTAAAGCCATAGAAGATCCTGAATCACCAGAGTAAAACTGAGAAAGAAAGAACAAAGTTGGAGTTATAACATTATCATTGAAGTTAATTTCACTAAGATATAATAATTGTAAAAGTATGGTACTAGTATGGTAACATAGAGCAAAAGTAAAGAATTGAGTGCTCAGATACAAACCCATAAAATGTGATCAAAATTGAACAAGTTTGGTAAAGAATGTTCTTTTTAACAAAGGGTCATTGGCTTGACTATAGAATTTATTTTATTGAGTATATGTTAGGCCAGACGCAATGTTCTGTACCTTAAGCACATACAATATAAAAGATAGAGGAAGATAACATCTACCACTCTTGTCTCGAAGTTTATACATTACATGTCATGTCTAATGTATTGCTACTCAAAACAGGATTTCTGTTTTCCATGCTTACATCCTACATTACAACTTCTCTCCACAAATTTCTCTACTTTGCAGACTCTGGATGCCACAAACTGAACTTATTCACAGAAAAGATGCAAATGTTCCATCCAGATTGTGTCTTCATTCCTCAGAGCATGAGGTGGGAGAATATGTACCGTTAAGGAGCATCTATGGCCTTCCTACTGTAATTGACTTACATAAACCTGTTTCCTTTGTTAAACTCACTCTTAGAGAAAGTCTTACCCAATACTGACCCCTTCGATCATCTGGTTTTAATTTTGTGACTTTTGTGCACATGGCTCACAGAAAATGTCACTTTTCAACCTGAAACTAAAGAGATTTTACTCATGTTAAGAATCACAATTCAGAATCTGGGTCACATACTCAAACTTCTGTAAGAATACTCTAGTCCAAGTCAAATGTCCATGGATGAAGCATAGCTAACACAGTAGACTCGGTTCTAGCAACATGACAAGTGCATTAATCAGCAAGGACAGACTTCATCTCCTTGACATCTAAACATTATCTAGGCAAGACTTTTCATCCTGAAGGGGGCATGGTAATGCTTTTAGTAAGTCATAGTGAAGAGCAGTCAGGACAGATGTGTGCCCCGGTTTTCCTGGGATATTAAGTTAGACATCATTGTTACTGCATTCTAAAAATCTGTCCTTTCCTGAGGCCAGACAAGAATGGGGAAGGTTTCTTTTCCTAATTACCTTCCTTTCAGTGAAACCTGAAAGTTTTTGCAGAGAAGACCAGAGCAAGTAGCTGTAACAAGTATTTGTCAGATCCACTCACTGTAATAGGCAATACACGTGCAATGTTGGTGAGTTTCTCAGGGTGTTCGCACATCTGGCAGGAAAACTTAACTGGGAAGAGATTAGGGCAGCTGGTAAGCAATAGTCTGGGTTCAGGGAAGGTTGTCTTTCTTTTAGAAGCCTGGGAATGCAAGGTATAGAGGTTGTGAATAGACAATACCTGGAGCCACCGGATTGGAGGCATAGAGGCTACAGGAGATGATGGTCAAGTTCACTGCTTACAGAGTGAGTAACCTTGGCTCAATCACCCAACCAAGCTGACCTTGCATGGCCTCAGCACCACACATCTTAGATTACAATGGGCTGGGCATGATGCACAGGGATATGTTTATGTTGTTTTTTGTGTTGTGTAGTGAGGCTATTTCTAAGTAAAAAGGAGACTGAATGAGGTAAGGGGTGGGGAAGTGTTGAATCAACTGTGAGACATTACAGAAGTTCTTATGATTAGCAATAAAAACAAGCAAACACACACATACACACAAGCACACACAAGCACACAAGCACACACACACACACACACACACATACACACACACACACCTATGTGAACATGCTCCCGCACATGCACATGAATGCATGCACAGTGATTTCTCTTTCACACAGCATTCTCCAGGATCTTCTGCTTAACCCTACTGTGAAGCTCTAGGCTTTCCTATTAAGAGCTTTTATGCCTTCCTCAACAGTTGTCAGTACACCTGGTTTTCCACTCAATGGCTGGCCTTTACAAACAGAAGCTATGGAACAAGGCTTTTCCAGAAAGCAGCAGGCAATTTAGCAATAAAATGAGTTACCAAAGGTTTGTAGAAAAAAGAGACCTTGATGAACTTCACTGGAAAACACACACACAGAGAGAGAGAGAGAGAGAGAGACAGAGAGAGAGAGAGAGAGAGAGAGAGAGAGA
>JANHMN010000011.1:14034835-14046209 GCA_030674055.1 Rhabdomys pumilio
AGAGAGAGAGAGAGACAGAGAGAGAGAGAGAGAGAGAGAGAGAGAGACCTGAGCTATTTCGGTACACATATAGATGTACATATTTTCTCTTCTTTTCTTTTTACATTTTTTTACTTTTTAAACTCACTATACATCCCGGTATCAGCTCCCCTCTCTGTACCCCCTCATAGATTCCCCCATAACCCCTACCCTTCTTCTCTGACGAGAGGGAGGCCTCCTGGGTATCACCTCCCTGCCAACCCCACACCAGGTGTTC
Source organism: Rhabdomys pumilio (assembly GCA_030674055.1). NCBI lineage: Eukaryota > Metazoa > Chordata > Mammalia > Rodentia > Muridae > Rhabdomys > Rhabdomys pumilio. Next base: position 14,035,092 of record JANHMN010000011.1, read on the forward strand.
ACATTTTCTAGGAAGAAATGATTACTACTGTCTGAAACTTCTCAGCTAGAAGACATTAATAAGCTCATCTCTCAACCACAGTGCAGAACCTCAGAGACACTCTTGTTTAAATCTGGCAGAAAACACTAATTATGATTTAAGGGGAAAACCTATAATAAAGAGAAAGTGGACTGATTATTCCAAGGAGTGTTCTTTTGAACATCCGAGATTTGGCCACGATGGAAACTATTAAGCAGGACACATGGGTAAAGAGGGACCATTCTGATTACATGCTAAGGAAGACCATTCCTCACATACTCTATTGGTCAGGACATGTGGACAAGGGACCATTCCTATCACAGTCTAATAGTCAGACATGTAGATGAAAGGGGACCATTCCTAGCAAGCTCACTGTCCTGTCTTCAGTGGACTTCTTGATGCTCAGAAAATACGCCAGGCACAGTCTCTCCTCAGTCTTTGCACTACTGATCCTCCCACGTAAAATGCTGTTCCCTGGACAGTCCATGTCTCCCCCTTTATGCAAACACTGTTTATATAAATGTCACCTCTTTAGAGAGGACTACCATGGCCTTAGTGACTAAAGTCCTGAATTAATCCCCCATCTCAGTGTCTCCTACCATCCATTTCTGGCTTTGTATTTTTTGGTCTGATAATTTTCCCTGTACAATTTTTAGATATACTTGTTTCATTTTTTTCCCTTCCTTATTTTTATCTGTTATTTGGTAATTTGTACAAAACATTTTGCTCATATTCTCCCCTTGTGCCTCCATATCCTTTCCACTTCCCTACTTTCCCAACTTTGTACCTTCCAAAAAAAAAAAAACAAAAACAAAAAAAAAAAAAAACAAAGCAAATACAGGTGATGATGCCCATATACCGCAGGATATGTGACCTTTGACTAGAGCTTGGTCAAGGTCAATCCCATGGGGTCACACCCTTAAAAGAGATTGTCTCTTTCCTAGCCACTATTAATTGTCAATAGCTCCTTAGCTATGGCTGGGACTTTGTGCTCAGCCCCTTTCTCTATGCTAAGATCCTGTCTGGCTTGAGATTTCACAGGTTATGAACATCCTGTCAAAACTGCTGTGAGTTTATGTGTAACTGCCTTTTGTGTCTGGAAAACACTGGCTCTTTGTATCCTTGTAGTCATTTACCACCTCTGGCTCTTACACTACTGCTCTGATTCATGAGCTTTGTGGGGGTGAGAGGAAGCGGCAAAAACAGATACCCTGCTCAGAACGGAGCATTCTGCAATCTCTTATTCTCTGCACCCTGTCCAGATGTGGGTCTCTGTGTTAAATGTCATCTACTGGGAGGGGGAGAAGGTTATTCTGATGAAAACTGAGAGATGCACTCGTGTATGGGCATAAAGATAAATCCTTAGGACTTACATGCTATGAACATTTAGGAGAAGAATAATAGTAGGTTCTCCTTTCCCAAGACCTACTAGAAATGGGTTCTTGGCTCCAAGATCAGTATCAAACATGTTTCAATTTGTGGAAGGGCCTCAAATCAAATAAGAAAATGGTTGATTATGACAGAACTGTTTTACCTATGGAACAGTTTCTACCTTTCTGCAGAATATACTATTCTCTAATAAATTGATACATTTTATCAGATTCGTTCATCCTCTGATATAAATAGATATTCAGTATAAACACTAATCTTTAAATGAATGAATCTTTTAATTCATTAGATGATTAAGAGTGGAGCTAACAGATTCAAAAATCTCAGATAATGGGACTGTTTGTAAAAACTACGTTCGGGGATCTCTCTACTAAAACTGTGTTCTCAAACAAGCAGCTGAGAGGCAAACAAAGCTGTGTGGGAGAAGTTCCGCTTGTTATCTGCACCTATGTAGCTAGCTGTATGTATTGAACCCTTTCCTTGCCACAGCCTCTACTGCAAACTATAGAAAGGAGACCTAATTCTCAGCCCCTTCCACACACTAACACTTATGCAGCAGTAAAAATAGAATAGCGAAAGCTTCAGCCATAATGATAATATTAAAAGCAGTTATCACATAAGTCGGACTTAGCATTATATGCTAAGGGGTCTATAAGCCAGGATGGTGGTGGAACAGACTCCAACAGACTTGCTATCAACAGAGCAGAGAGAAAAGACTACACTTTGGGGGAACTGAGCACTAATTCAAATCCTTGCGTTGAGCAGGAATGAGAGCTCGGATTTCTGCCAGCTCCAGAATCGACCTTGGGCTCTCGGGATTTTGAATGAGAAGACACGTACTGGAGACAGTGAAATAGCGATGGAGATTTTACTATTGATTTATTATCTTCTGGTTTTTTTTTTCTAAGAGAAATCCTGGGAATCATGGAAAAAGCTGAATTACAGACATCTCCTCTGCCTGTCAGGGTGCTCACCAAATGGTTCTCTTCTTTTTAAAATTCTAGACAATAACATAAAATGGTTGTTTAATAATAAGCCTCAGAAACTGGATATCAATATATTTGAAGCTCAGCCATTTACTTCCTAAGCCAATTACTAATGTTTACTGTTAAATGAGATTTAAAAAAGATTGTAAGTTTAATGAGAATTATAAAGGAAAGTAAAGATGTAGGACCATTTGGTGACACTATACATACTCAATGAAAGATGATTATTATGGTATTATGCATCATAACAGTTGCTATTTGGTCTGGATGCAAAACAGCAGCTAGTCGCATGAATTTTCAACTTTAAGATCAATAAGGAGACTGCACAGGCGTATCATCCATTTGTCTGTGTTCTACCATTTGTCCCTTTCTTTGTCTTTTGAATTTTCTCTTTCGAGTACATTTTATATGTGTATTATTGTGGATGTTTTCTCTCAGCCTCACATGTATGATGCTAAATTTTTTTATTTGGGTAATATATATTCAGAAGAAGGCACAGTCTGAAGAACATTTACAATCTGTTCACATCTGCAGCCAGCATCCAAGTCACAAAGAAAATGCAGTTCTTGTTCCCATCCAGGCCCATCACATCCAGGCATAGCTGCCATTCTGCTTCTGAACAGTGAGTTTGCCTCTGTGTGTCTGTGCCCTGAACAGCCGCATTTACACAAAATGGTACTTTCTTGTGCTTGATTTTGAAAATTTGGAAATTTTTCTTTCTAACCATTTAGAAATGTTTGGCTATTTAAATAATTCAATCAGTTTAGAGCTTAGTAAGCAAATGGGGGAAATATAACTCTATAAATAGTCAGAGGAAAGGAAAAAACTGGTAAGCATCTTATTTTTATTGTGATATTACTAAGTAATTAGTTTTCTTAAAACAAAGTTTATTTTTAAATTAAAGAGAAAGGGAGTCATATACATGTTATCGTCACACAAATATATATAGTATATGTATATAGATATGTATATATAGATGTGAATTTAGATATAGATGTGAATTTAGATATAGATGTGGATATAGATACATTGTTCCTGCTAGAAAAATTATTTCCTGCTAGTGCTATGAAGAAAATGATGTGTCATGAGAAAGATGCTTGCCTTTGCCTAAGAATATATATGGTAACTTTGTCTTATTCCCTAGAAAACTGCCATCAGGTCTGCTGATAAATTCAATGTGTCTGTAACTCTCCTTTTTCTTTCTCATATCTAGTCTCTAATCTTCATCTGCTACCCAATTCCAACCTTATCTTTTTCTGGTTTCAAGATTTGTATCTGCCAGATTGGGGGTGGGGCAGACAGAACAACATTCCTGCTGTTTAGAGCTCTACCATTTTGTCATATATTAGCATTTGCCACAACCAGAAAATCAGTTTGTACCTATCTGTCCTGCCCTTTTCTCCACACACTCAGCATATTCAAGGGGACAAGTCAATGCTGGTCGTGGCTCTCACAAAGCTCTACCTATGTGGATATTACCACTCCTGATAAGTGTGAAAACTTCATTCCAAGAAAGGCTGTTCAGTAAAGAAGGCTGCAAGACATTCTCCCACACATTTATTCCTGGCTCCTGGGAGCAGAGCAGAGTCATCTGGGATTCATTGTGGAATTCTGTAATGCTTAACCACTAGCAGTCTTCCCTCATAGATTCTACTCTCCCTCGGCGCCATGGGCAGAGGTGCACTGTTTAATGTATCTTGAGCTTGGTCTTCCGTACCAGTTTCAGTAATGACGAGTCAAACCCACAACACATTTGAGCATCCAGGAAATCTTCAGGACAACAGAATAATGGAAAAGTCCCAGTGAGACACTTATGTCAGACCCAGATGTGAGTTCTACAAATCCTTTGAGCTTACATCTGTTACAAAATAGTCAATGTTCTTAGTCAGTTATTTTGATGTAAATAGAGTTTTCATTGAATCTCTCTTTCCAAAAGGAAATACAAAACCAAAAGATAATTGGAGGGAATATTTTGTTCAGGGATTTAAAAAAAAAGTATAAAGTCTTAAATATCATCAACTATTCTCAAACAAATTTTTAGAAAAGAAACCATGGTCTTCGATATGAGTCCCTGATATGTTCCATCCCCTTTTCAACAGATAAGGCCAAACTCTGTTTCTGTATGTTCTTTTCCCAGTGGTCTCAACCCAAGGGTAGTAATTAGCATGTTTTCTGTGCTTTCTCTTTTCCATGTTAAGCAGTTTTGGTTTCTTTAACCTGTCATTAATGTGTTGATTCCATAGGCGCACCCAACCTTGACTAGGTTCTTTTAAACTGCAGAATCCCAAACTGGACATAATAATCTTAAAATATATGAATAATATAGAATTTAACCAAAGACCATACATACCATGAACCCAGAAAAATCACACATCTTAAAATAAAATTATATTGTAGCCACAGTTATTGAAATTTAAGATTCACTACATTTAATGTGCTCAACTAAAACAAAATTGGAATTTTACTTGGCAATAAAACCCAAATAAAATCCATAACATCATGATAAAAGGATACAATTCAATTTTTAAGACTTTGTCACTGGAAACAAAACAGAAGCAAGGACCCGTCACCATATTTTACATTATGAATGGAAGTCTCACCACATCTCAATTTATGAATGGAAGTCTCACCACATCTCAGTTTATGAATGGAGGTCTCAGCACATTTCACTTTATGAATGGAAGTTTCAACATCTAAGAGAAATATATTAAAAGAGAATCCTGGAGCGCAAGAACCACACTCCCTTAAAATGTTAGCATGGGCATCATTATCAACTTTGGCCACGGCATGATTTCAGAAAGTGTTTGTGTAAAAATACTGTACTAACAACATAGACACCAAACCAATCTTTGGACTCTTCACACCAAGTATATACTTGCCACATCTCTGCTCTGCCCAGTGATAGCACGAAAACTGGTCCAGGAGATGCTCACCTGAGTCCTGGCTTTGTGCTTGAAAGGACACTTCTTACATTGAGAACAACTTTTAAATAAAAGGACATCCCATATTTATTATATATAAAATGTTAAATAATTCCATTGTATGTATTGGAGGTATATAATGCTTTAATGTACACATACATAATGAAATTGCTACAGTGACTAAGCCAATAAATACACCTATCATCACATTTAAGTATCTTTTTTTTGTAAGAACACTCAAAGTTTGCTTTTAGCAAACTTCCAGTATACAATAGGATATTATAATTACCATCTGTGTGCTTCACTGGAAATCCTTAATCTTATTCATTTGGCATAACTATAAGTATTTATTCTCAAACCTACTCATCTCCATCACTGACCGCCCCAACATACACCGCTGTTGAACTGAGGACATTATTCTGCTCTATGTTGTGTCCTTCACCTTCCCAAGACTCCACCGTGAGAGAGATCACTGGGCCCTTGTCTTTCTGTGCCTGGCTTATTTCACATACCATGATGTCCTCTTCTTCTTCATCCACCTTGTTTCAAATATCCACATCTCTTTAAGGTTGACCAATATGTCATCATTTATGATATTTATAATGTGCATGATGCATATGTAGATACAGGTACAGAAGGCAATACTAAAAATGCCTGATCGTTTCTTCTTCTCTTCTTCTGTCAAAGGTCATTCAGGTTGTTTTCTCATCCTCTACTGTTAACCACACTAAGCTTTCTAATGTGAAGTCATAATGTCTCTCTAGCTTTGTGATTAAAAGCCAATATGTAATAAATAAGATGGATTCACCTTTAAAATATTTGTGCACATAAACATTTGCATCACCTAAGCTGAGAAGATTCTCCCAGCCTTCTCATTTAAGGTGGGGCTATCTACTGAATGCTATTTATAGACATTATAGTCCAAGTCACTTAGGGCAAAAACCTTTCTATTTGAAAGAGTTTATCAAGTCATCTTAAAATTTAAATTATAATAGAACATATCTACGTACTTGTTCACATTATCTTCTTCCAGAAGATTTTTAACTTGATTTTCAAAACATGGCATGTTTCTCTATGCCTATAATAATCTGTATAATGGCCAAACAAGATTGAATATAGAAAAAAAAATCTACAGTTTGCAATGACTTCACACTCTTTTCTTCAACAGTCTTCAATCTTTATCATTCTCATATAATGTTGTACTATTCTACACTAACTCAATATTTCCTGAAATTGAAACCTTCTGACTTGCATGCGTATGGAACCCAGTATAGTGCCTGAGTCAGGATAAATAATTTTCCACTGCTGGAGAATAAAAGGAGGAGGAGGAGGAGGAGAATGAGGAGGAGGAGGGGGAGGAGGAGGAGGAAGAAGAAGAAGAAGAAGAAGAAGAAGAAGAAGAAGAAGAAGAAGAAGAAGAAGAAGAAGAAGAAGAAGAAGAAGAAGAAGGAAGCAGCAGCAGCAGCATGGCTCAGGAAGCTAGGGAGCAGAGGGCAGCAAACACATTTCAAGGGCTGTAGACATGAGGCAAATCTTCATATAGCATTTCCATGTTAATACACTGCCTCCCTTTGAATTCACAGCCCTCCCAGATACAGCAGAAATATAGAGTGAATAGACTCTACTGGTTCCTTTTCAGTACTCAAGAGATTAAGCTTTGGTGTTTTCTTTTAAAAGAATCCCTTTAAATTATGTATAGTGTATCTGGTGGGCCCAGGAGTGACGGAACTTTTACTCTAATATTTATACCTAATGATATCCTTAAATTAAAAAGTAAAAAGAAAGTCACCATCTAGACTAGAAAAGCAAATCCTGGGCCATTGTCATTTAGCTCACTTTGCATTCCTGCTAAGGGCATGTAAGGCAAAGTTAAGGTCACGTCCATTCCTTGATTGAAGGCTGAAGACACCAGGTTGGGTACAGATAACTCAAGGCCAACTAGGGGCAATTCCCTTCTTCTACGTTCTCTCTGATTTATTCATCCAGAATTAACTAATGAAGCAAAAACAACAGGGAATATATCTCCCTGTGTCTTTTCCACTATACTATAGAGATAACAGACTGCTTAGTGTACTCTGTTACCCCGACTCCTCTCCCCAGCCCCAGAGGGAAGATAGGTGCTCACCACCACTTTCAGTCTAAAAGTGGAAGGGACAGAACCAAGATCCCAGAGAGAAACAGGAATTCAGATTTTCTCACTACAACCCTGGGTCTCTATACATACATAGAGATCTCTATACATAATTGCTTACAGCATTTTTATTCCAGATATTTAATCAATAAGTTTTTTAAAAAATGTTTTTACTATATTCTCATTTGTACCCCCATGAAGCTCAGGTCCCAATGAGCCTCACCTAGTCACTTTGTGAAGAGTCCCTAATGTCCAGGCTGATTTTCAAAGAATGTCAAAGCTAACTGTGAAAGTAACAGAGGGGTGGTTTAGGGAAGCAGCTGAACAAAAAATGAAAGGCAGGTCTAGCCCAGGGACTTGTGCACATACAGTAAGAAGCCTTTACTTGTCTACTGATTTCTTGTCCCAGTTGTGAGTTGAGGATCAGAAAGGACTCTGGAGCAGCCTACAGGAAATAGGCATCCTGGGCTATCTCATGGAATGAGTGTAGGCGGCCCTGGCTCCAAGGAACAGGAATTGTCTTGGTTGGGGCTGGTCATATGTCCTGACAGTTTTTACTTTAAAGTCACTAATGTTGAGGATGTATTGAAAGGCAAAGCAGATCTTGGTTTGTTCAAACCTGAGCTCACAGAAACTGACACATTCGGCTCCTACCAAGGGACTCAAAGCCACTGGGAAGCAGATGGAGGAGCCCGGGGCAACAAAGAATCTCATCTCTCCTCATTATATAAGATGTGCATAAAGAAGGGTCTTTTTGTTTCTCATTTTAGCATCTGCATATTAATTACTATTACCTATATCCAGGAAAGACTTCATGCCTCACTTAATTGACTATATCTGAGGATCGGAGGACAACAGGATCCATTATTTAGAGAGCTGCAGCTCTTTAATTGAGGTGCACAAAAAAAATGACTTTCAAAAGAGAAAAGGGACATGGAAGCATCTGAGTTACATGTCTCATCCTGAGTCTTTATACCTGCTATCTAATGAAAATCACTATAAAAAATCAAGCCACATTTTTATATATAAAGTGGCCTCCCCCATTAACTTTCTATTGAATGTTTAGTTTTTGTTGACCCATTGGGATAACAAAGAGGAAAGAAATAACTTTTGCCCTCATGAAGTCCATAGCTAAAGAAAGAGCGGGTGATCCAAGAGATGGATGGCTGCTCTCTCAGTGTGACAGAAGTCAACAAAGCAGACGAGGATGAAGAAAAACGCTTTTGAGAAAAGTGCAACCTAAGTATTTGTGTCTATAAGGAATTCACACATGTTGGGGAGATGTAAGATTTCACTGGGGTTGTTGGGCTCTGCTCATAACCCATAACTCATTATTGTTAGTGTTATGTCCCTGGTGAAAAAGTGACCATTGGATGGTGTGCTCTTCATACAGTATTTACTGACTACTGATGCAGTTGTGCAGTTTAACAGAATACAGCACACTCTTAAGTGTTCAAAGAGACATCTCTCTCTGCCTTGCTATGTATACGTGTATGTATACAATGTGTGTGTGTACATATATATATATGGCTGCTGTGTACTTTCAAGACACTGTGAACATGGGAGCATCTGGAGAGGATGTTTCAAAGTACCTCATCTGAACTTGTGGGAATCTGGCCCCAGAATTTGCAGCATGCATTTAAACTCAATCGACATGAACCCATACAAGTGAAAACAGCTCTGCTTTTTTGGTTTCAAACTGTGACCCTTTGACCTTTCCAATTGCAATAGTAGTGAAGACTCTCTAGTAGTCATGAGCCACTCTCTTCTAGTGTTGTGGGAGTTCGAATCTCTACACCTACATGCAGAGCACACAGAGACTTCATCGAAAATGTCATTCTTCAACTTTCAGAGGTTCTTAAAATTAGTACTTCTGGATTTCTAAGGCTCAGAGTCATGAATTAGAATTTTTAATCATATTAATAGACAGCTGGGCATGAGAACGGAGGCTTGATATGCTCAGTGAAAAGAACACTAGTATAGGAATTTAAAAATCTGAGTCATACTTTGCCCTTGTCTCAGATGGGCCAGGTAAAACATAAACTCTAAAATCACCCTCAGGTTTCTCCTGCCCATAAACAGTATGATGATGCCAGTAAGTTAATAGCTCACCTGATTTCAAGTTGACAAGAAGGTTTTTATGGGAAAGGATAGCTTTAATAATAAAGTGGAGACATATTTCCAAACATGAATTTTGAAGTCAGATTTAATCTCTGCTCCTACACAGCTACTAATATGTGTTAACATTTTATGATGGTATTTGCTATGGTATGTTGCTTGCCACTACCTAGCAGTATGTGTAGTTCAGGGTAGGTATTTAACTGTTGGCTTTCATGAAGAATGGATGAGTGTATCACAGCAACTTTAAAAACTTATCTGGAGCCAGTGTGGTGACTCAGACCTATAAATCCAATAGCACATATGCTAAGGCAGGGCCAACCTTAGGTACATAATGAATTCCATGCTAGCCTGGGCTACAGTTGAGCCCCTGGTTTAAAAGGGTGAGGGATAGAGAATTGGAGGTAGCATGAAATCCTGTTCCACATCACTACATCATCATGGAAATTCAAATAAAAAATACAGTAAGATATTAACTCACCACTGTAGAAATGCCTATTATAAGAAAGACCAACAATAACAAGCTCTGATCAGGATACTGGAAACAAAAAGCAATAGAGTGTTAATGACGATATGAATGAATATGCCCATTATGGAACTGGCACTTCTTCAAAGATACAAAGATGGAATTACCATAAGGCACTTCATTCCAATGACCAAGTAAACGACAATAATTCTCAGGCATTAGAGTAAGATCCTGACAATTTGGACAACATGGAAGGGACTAGAAACTGTGACGTTAAGCACAGTAAGTCAGGTACCAGGTACGTGTTCCACGTGATTGTATTCATATATGTGCCCTAAAGCATTGGCCTCATCAAAGATGAAAATGTGGTTGCTCCCTTAGCCTGGGAAGAAAGGGATCAGGGAAAGAGTGGGGGATGGCTAATCACAGAGTGTACTAAGCCACAGGTAGGAGTAAGAAGTCCCAGCATGCCTGTATGGAAGGACAGCTAGAGAAAGTACTGAGACTTTGTACGTTTCAGACACTAGAAGGGTCTTAAAACCCTTAATCCTGTGGAAGTGATGCTGGAGGACATGAGCTTGACTTCAAGGCCAAAGGTGTTTAAAAACACAATGTAGTACATCAGTAATCTATATTAATTTATGGGTACGTATATCACTTTAAATAAATTTTGAAAAATTCAGAAAGCTTCGAGTAGTTTTTGAACACAGTATGGAGATGATCTTGGAGACTGTTTTAAGCCAATAAGTCACATACGCTTATTTTTCTCGTAGGAGGATGAACCACCATGATGGCTGGCAACTTAGATGGCTTTAGGAAAACTGATGGAGTCATGTGTGGCACAGCTAAGTCCACCGAGAGGCACATGCAGGACTTCTAAGCTGAGATGATCTTCTGTGGGGTTTATCAGTATCCTTTCAAAAGTAAAGGAATTATTAGTAAATATGAAGAATTGAGCATAGAGTTTTTACCCACATAGTGAACTACAGTTCAAGAGTACATGTTTAGTGGGGTGGGCAAGTGTTCTCATGTATGTATGCATTCTCTCTCTCTCTCTCTCTCTCTCTCTCTCTCTCTCTCTCTCTCTCT
>JANHMN010000011.1:14046219-14060325 GCA_030674055.1 Rhabdomys pumilio
TCTCTCTCTCTCTCTCTCTCTCTCTCTCTCTCTCTCTCTCTCTCTCTCGTGCGCACACATGCACATGTGTACATGCATGTGTGAGTGTGCATGTGTACATTATAAAATTTTAATGATAGTAAAAAGGAGAAAGGCTAACAATAATAAAACAGAAATGACTAAAACCAGTTGGCACAGACAGGAAGGGTACAACAGACATCTTCCCCCATCCCCACCCCCACCCCCCCAAAAAAAATCCCGTTCCCTGAGTCAGCACTGGGGAATGCTTTCAGACTCTGAGTGATGGAGGAACCATGTTTGTCTAGGAGTGTGGTGAAGGGGAAAAGGGTAGAGTATTCTGCATTTGTGAAAATGCTTGGTTTTAAAATAGTGAGAGGACACACAAAACCTTTTCTAAAATGTTGCATTGGTATAACCATCTCCTGATCCCAGCATGAGAGTGGGGGTGATTCTTCATGGTGAGCAGAGCAGAAGCTCTCTGTATAGTGGGCAAAGTGAGCTGCACAATAGAATCAAGGAGTCTAAGTGAGCACCTCCATGGAGATTGCTGAAACCTGTGTGGCCCAGCAGCATCCAGGCAGAGAGGTAGTGTTCTTGAGTGGTCTCTTAATCATTGTCCTTCTATACACAGACACTGAGACTGCATAGACTACACAGTAAACACCCCCAGAAAGATCACTTATAACTAACGCCATTGCTGACAAACCCCACTGTGCACAGAGAACTTACAGATACCATTTTACCCCCACAACCACTCTTTAAACATGAACAACCAAAAACATATAAAAATCACCTGCAGAAATTCTCTATCAAGAAAGATACAAATCAAAACAAATAAGCACTTAGTAGAAACAGAGTCTGTGGAAGGGTATGGAAAGTACTAAAGTACATTTTCATGATTTCTCATCAGAGGCCTTTGAAATAAGATAGCCAAATACAAAATCAAACAATTGAAAAAAGTGGGGCCCTCAGGGGATAAAAACCTTATCAAAGACAAAACCAAGGAGAATAAATACATGATACTTGCAGATAACTAGGATTCTTACACCTTATCTAAGAAACTTCACTTTGCAACAGGCAGAGACCATTACAAAAAAAACACTCAACCAATCAAAGTGCAGTTATGAGGCCCAGTGCCCACCAACATATCTCCAATGCCTCCTGTGCCTAAGGGTCAGGGATTGCTGGGGAAGAGGGAGTGGAATGACTGTAAGAGTCAGATCATAAGGAAGTCTGCTGGCTGATTGTGTTTCTTAGGAATATCAGAAGGTCTCACCAACACAACTGCCGAGACATGAGCAAGGACAACAGACATGCTAACATGAGAGAGAAAAACTTGAGGCAGGGGAGGGGCTCAACCCTCAACAGAGAACTACAGACAACTAAAGGATGCTGAGAGTAGGAGAAATACTCCTCCCCATGGAAATGTACACCAACTGTTGTCCAATACCAAATGGTCAGCCCTAAAATTACACATGCAAGTGACATCATACAGACCAAGCAGGTTGTAGTTCTGTATTTAGGAAAACACACACAACAATAACAATACCAAATATCCAATATCAAATGGTCAACCATAAAAACACACATGCAAGTGGCATACAGACTAAGCAGGTTGTATTTATGTATTTAGGAACACACACACACAATAATAATAACAACAATTAAAGAAAACAAGGCCACGTATATGAAAGTGTTGGCTGGTGTCAGAGAAATTTGAAAGGAGAAAAGGGGAGAAAAAAACAACATTATTGCTGGGCAGTGGTGGTGCACACCTTTAATCCCAGCACTTGGGAGGCAGAGGCAGGCGGATTTCTGAGCTTGAGGCCAGCCTGGTTTACAGAATGAGTTCTAGGACAGCCAGGACTACACAGAAAAACCCTGTCTCAAAAAGCCAAAAGAAAAATAAATAAATAAATAAATAAATAAATAAATAAATAAATAACATTACTGTATTATAATCTCAAAGAAGAAAAGGTTATATAAAATAAATATGAACACATCAATCTAGAAAGTAAAAGATTGAAGGAGACAGAGAATAGAAGCTAAGACATCTATATCACAAGTGTTGATGAAAAGGTTTTGAGAAGGTAAAGACTTGAAAAAAAAAATATCTCCTAGAATTAAGCAACATGACTGTCGACATTAAGAACACAATATTATAGGGGAAAAAATCCTCAAGAACATAAATAGTATAATTTTCGGAACTTGGAGGATAAAGAAAGGAAAAATTGGGTTTGTACAAAAAAAAATAATAACTCAGAATCCCACAAGATCAGAAGAACCAAACTGATGGAAAAGCAACAGGGTAGTTGTGCCACTTAAATTCTGAAGGCTAGAAATCTCCACCTGTCAAATGATCATCTGTATATGTGGGAAGAATTAAAAAGTTTCCGGGTATGTAGTAAAGTATTTATCTACTATGGATCCTGTCTTCAGGAAGCTAGCAGGCAACATGTTTCATGGAAGTTAAGAGAGTGATGTAGTATGATGTGACACAGAGAAGCAGGGTCCACGAAAGGAACCTGCAGAGGTTTCTCCGGGCACTTGTAAGGAGGCTCCCAGGGCCCAATGCACAGGGAACAGGAGAAGAGTGCTTGCAGAGAGAAGGTCTTGCAAATGAGGTGTTCAGAGGATAACTTTGATCTGCATCTCAATGTCTGGAAGTGAGACTCAGACAACTGGCAGGAAATTAAATAGTGTGCAATACGGAGACCTTAGAACCCACTGAAAACAAGTCGATTAGTGAATTCATAAAAAAAAAAATCTTAAGACAAACAGAAAAGCCATCAGAGTTCCATTTGTCTTAGTCATGAAGAGAATTTACTTACATAATCATAAAAACGTTGCTAGTAAATGCCTACCTAGCCAAAATTACAGTGAAAGCCCTGGGAGATAAAAAGCATGGGCCCATTGCATTCTGGGATGGGAATGTGGAAGGGGAGTGAGGTGAAATCTTTAGGAGCAAATATTGCTGACATTATGAATGTAAACATGAAATAGTTCAAAGTGATTGATCTCTATAAAGAAAAACAAGAGAAGGGACACGGAACTAACTGCCACTGAGAAGCACCCCCACTATAGCTGTAGCAAGAAGAGTGAGCAAATGAAGAAAAGTCACACACAAGGGACCATTTCTACACTCATGGGTCATTTCTGAAGGCTGAGTGTCCTAGGAGGCGGCCATGTGTCTGGGACAGCCACCTTCTCTTCTCAGACTTGAATCAATGGTCAATGAAGGTCAAAAGACCTCTGCCTAGAGAAAAGATCAAGCTATCCGTGCCACCTGTCTAACCACTCCTTCGAGTTCCCAGCTGAAGAACAGCTGCTGAACATCAATTGAAAAACCTTGCTCATAAGTTTTCACCAGCCAGTCAGGGACCTCCCATACAAGGCACTCTCCCGGGTCTCACCCAATGAATATGGCCATTTGGTTTGGCAGGGCAGGGTCTGTCTTCTTGGAGTGGATCTATGGCTTTGATATGAAAGCCCTACATTTGCAGAGTGGCTCATGATAACTTATAATGAAAGATGATGATTACCAGTTTATGAACGGAGTTCATTAAACCAGCCAGGGTTGTGGGTGCTGCTCGGTGGTAGACTATAAGCCTAACCTTGCTAAAGACTCTGGGCTCATCCTCAGCACCCCCAAAAAGGTTTTAAATATTAAGCAAGTGTGAATTCATCAGACTCAACAAAAGCCCAAGGCTGTGATTTTGAGCTTATAAGACAGTTTTGAGATATACAGTATTTAAAATAAATAACAGTGCTTTACTGATTGACTTCTATATAGGAATCAATATACTAAGCACTTTCAATACCTAATTTAATCTTCAAAGCAGGTCAATAAATAGGCACTAATATTAGCTGGTATTTTTATCTCCATACTATGAATAGGGAAATCTAAAATAGTGAGGTTAAGTATCTTGACCAGTGTTGTCAGCTACAATGTTAGCATATAAAATCCAAGACTAGTCAGGCTCAGACATTGCCTGGTTGGCTTCTCTTTCTTCTTTAAATAAAGGTCTTGTGAATATCCAGACATACTGTTGTGACTGAGACTGAACACGGACGTCCAAAAAACTATTCATACATTAAAGAACAGCAGAATGCGATATAACACAACCACAACGTCTGGGGACATTAGTCTTTACATAGTTTAGTTCTGTGTTTAATCCTGAAACTTTCCTAATTATTCACAGATATTCAGAGAGTAATTTTTTTCTTGATACATTCTGAAAGACTGGGCATTTTTTCAATCATCATCATCATCATCATCATCATCATCCTCATCCTCATCCTCATCCTCATCCTCATCCTCAGCAGCAGCAGCAGCAGCACCAGCACCAGCACCAGCACCAGCACCAGCACCAGCACCAGCACCAGCACCAGCACCAGCACCAGCACCAGCACCAGCACCAGCACCAGCACCAGCAGCAGCAGCCGCCCATAAGTTTCCATGCAAGTACTTCTGTAAGTCAAGAGTCAACAGTGCGCAGAAGGAACACATCACAGCATTGGTTGGAACTTACAGAAGGGAACAGTGGGTTGTAGCATTTCTGCCGGCCATGCTAATGTACTCATAGGTATGTTTTGCTTTGTGAAGCAGACATATTCTTTAAAAATCTACTGGATAATTGAAGCTTTGTGATCTAAAATCCCCCCAGGAGATCTAATTTTTTTTAAAAAAAATGATTACATTAATTAATATTTTTGAAAGGCGAATGAAATCGCCACCTGCATTACATAATCTGTAACACACTTCCACAGTTTCCCTCCAACCTTCACAATTCATTGTTCCTGCATCCTGTTCCCATCTCTGTGCATCCTGAAGGTGAGACATCTGCATCTTCACCACTGGGTTCAGCCCCTGGAAGAGTACTCAGCACCAGCACTGGCGTCTGATTGGCGAATGAAGCAGCCAGTCTTTTACATTTCCCCGGTTATTGTCAGTGCAGTTAAATCCTTTCTACAGTTGTCTCTACCTCTCCTTCATCCTGGGACGCTCTTCCAATGTCTAAGTTCCATGCTTCCTATAAATGCCAACCTCTTTCCATATCTGGACTTTTTCCTCTGCATTTGTACACATTATATCTCTATTATGTGGTGCAATAACAGATGACACAAACCTTATTTTAGTCATTACTTTCAGAACAATCTATACAGAAGCTATATTGGTAAAAAGTAAATTTAGAATTTAAATTTTTGCATGCATCTCTAGCAGTCGCTTCTTTGTGAGTTTGTGTTTGCCCATATCTTCCATTGCTGGTTTGAAAGGTATTTCTCAGATGAAATACTCTGTTATCTTTCATTGCTAATCCCAATGATATTCAGAGCACGTGGCAAAAAAGGTAGATAAGTGGTCATCAAAACCACATCTTTTAATTAATTAATTATTTAATTAATATGTGTAGTTGTGGATTACTGCGGTTTATTTCCAAGATGTTATGTCATTTGCTCTTTTAAGCTATGTGTGGCCTCCAACATGAGAATGCTACACCAACCTCTCATCTTTGAACAGTCAGAACAACACACATCTACTTCTAGAGTCAAATCTAAGCATGAGTCAATATTAGCATTGCACCTAGGGTTTTCAGAAAGCAATCTGAAGATTAACAGCAGAGTGCACACTGAGAAGTTCATGGAAGAGCGTTCTCCAAGGTACCACCATAGACCACATGATCAGGTACTCTGGGTGTGGAGCCCAGCAGTTGTGCCCTTGACCTAACCAACGATGTAAACATTTTTGCTACAAATAGTCAGGTTTGCTCTTCTGAGGAAGCTGAACTTCATTAAGGTCAGACAGCGAGAACAAGGTGATAAAATTCCAATCCAGATCTCAATTGTTTCCCAGCTAATGTCAGTACTGTTTGCTTTTATAGTATTATTGAAACCGATGGGTTCTGTTATATGACACTCCACAGCTTCAAGGTAGTCTTAACCAAAGGGAAGTGAATGAGGTGGAGTTAGGCAAGGTACTGACAAAAACTGACAGAAACTGCAAGGATCCGTAGTCTAAAGAAGGGTATGGAGGGATGTAGCCCTAATGAGACCATTGCAGCTGGTACCTAGGCAGTCAGAGGGTCAGTGGTAAGGGAAGGATGAAGAGTGGCACGGAGATTAACAAAGGCTCCAACTGCCAACATCAGATGACAATCCCACCACACATCAGTTCTGTTAATCCACAGTGGTGCACATGACACCAGAGGACAGAACCACGTCTAGTCTATGCTGAGGGGTTACATGCTGGTGGGGATATTTGGCCTCAAAGGAACAGATGATAGAAGTAACGGCAAGTGCGAGCCATCGCTGAGTTCTGGTTTTAGCTTGGCTCTTGATGGCTTTTCTCACTGGCCCAATTAATTCTGAAAGAAATCCCCAGTGCAAATTAGAGGGGAAGATGTGGAAATGTATCTTGCCAGAGTGAGCGGGCTTAAAAAGTTACTAGTAGTATGTGTGCTGTCCAGTTTTGTGGTCTTCCTACCACATCAATGACTTTTCCTGGTAAGCTAGGCAGCCATGTAGCATAAAGGTTAGAAGAAAATTACAACACTCTTTTCATTCAGTCACTGGATTTGGAACAAACTTAAGATATGTAAGAGCTCTAGGTCCCTTCCTGAACCCCAGCACAGGTAGAAGCTCTCAATAACACTTCAAGTATGGTTCTTCTAGGCTAGAGCTTATGAGTACATATAACCACAAATACTTTTTTTTCTTAGCTACTATCATATCGTCAGTACTTATGATCATAATTCATGTTCATAAACATGCTAATGGCTATTGACTATGTTGCCATCTTTCACACTTACACCCGGTGCCCTGAAGGTAAGAAAAATCCCTATGTACTCCGCTGGACTGATTTTTCTTTAATGGAGGAAAGGTGACTGTCATATCAGACTAGAGCAAAGTATGCCTGAGATTCAGTCATGTTTGAGGTCACAGACTCTGAAGCTAGTTCACTACCCAGCTGTATCATGGGTAAAGGTGTAAGTTATTTACCATCACTAAGCCTGAGTTTCCCAGGCCCTAAGTTATGAATGATTTGAGATTTCTGTGAGGATTAAACGGAACAGCATGTAAGGAAAGCACAGTGCCTAATACATAGGAACAGCTATAGAGCCCTCACTGAAAGTGGTCATCTTTTCATATGTCCTCTAGTTGCCTGGCATGAACAAGCCAAGAGGACTGGAGAAAGAGATTTGGTGAAAATTTAACTAAATCTATTCAACCACTCATAACTGAGCCTGATACTGACTGTACCGTGCTTTGACTGCAGTAAAACACCTAGAATATCAGATGAATCGAATATCTAAAGAAGAATAAAAATCAACTCATCGTTTTGTTACTACCCCAATAATTCCACCTTTTGCATATGTGTGTTATTTGTCCATGATGTACTTACTGCTTGTTATTGATATCCGGGCATATGCCCAAAAATACTGCTTTCATAGCCATCATTATATCACAAGTATACCTGCTCAGAATTCATATTTTTGAACTTGTAAAATCTGTTAAATAGTTTGCTTTCGTCTTTTACATAACTAGGAAATTCAGTTTAACTATTAATCCATTCTACCAGGTAAGATTCAGCTAGAAACAACAATAATTCTGTCTCAAAGGAGCAGCAAGAGAGCTGAGTGTTGCAAGCGATACCTACTGCTTTCAAATGATGTAGAGGCAAAAGAACTGAGCGTATTTGCTTTTGAATAATGTATTACTAATGATCGAAACTAAAGGAAAATCAAATCTCGCGTCTATAATACCAGCAAGACACTCAGCACACAGAGTGCTTGGCATGGATGTTACCTCTGCCTTTTTGTCAGCGGAATGTGCTTGTTAGATCTGAAAGAGAGACGATATTATATCAACTTCACATATGACTGATATATAAATAAACCAATCTTAATTGTAAAAAGGATACGTATGAGGATGCAAAAAAAAAAAGATGTTATGAAAACATAATGCTGCTGAGAAAAAAAAAAGTTATCACGTTAGCTGAAGTCAGGAAGGCGGGAGCCGCCAACCATAATCATAAAACAAACTTCTACTCTTTTCTCCTCGTAGCTCTGCAAATGCTCGTTCTCAGGATTCCTCAAATTCAAAGACTCCAGCCTCTCTCTTCCTTTGCTTCACAAATGAAAAGTAAGGCGAAAGAAAGAAATGGCCACATAAAATTCACGCGACGAGTTGAGACATGAATACAGACTCAGATCTAGACCTCCGAAGTCCAAGTCAGGGTCATTTCCATAGGTCTCCATCACTATCCATCAATTCAAATTCACTGTCATGCCACACACAAAGCTACATGCTATGGCTCGATTCAAGAGATGTCCCCAACAAGCTGGTGTCCTCAGGCACTGTTTTGGGATCTGTAGAGCCTGTAGGAGGCAGGGTTCACTGTGGGAAGGTACATCACTGTCATGGGTCTTTGAGGAGTATAACTCTCCCTGGCTCCAGATGAAATCTCATAATCCTGGACTGTGCCTGACACCCACTGATCACACTCCTTCTGCCACAGATGATGTCGCTGTTGTTCCACTATGCCTTCCTTGTTGTGATCGACAGATTCTTCTAAAACTGTGAGCAAAAATAATGCCTTCCTTGCAAAAGCTGTTTCTGTAAGATATTGTGTTCTCATCAATACAAAAATAACTAATATTCCAAATGATAGTTCCCCCAGGCTTAGTGCTTTCTTCCTTAGAACAATATCAACTGTCAACCCAGTTTCATGCCCAAAAACTCAGTCTTGAAAATTGTTACATTAAAAAATAGGCTTAAGGCTAGGCATAGTGGCACATGCTTTTAATCTTAGCACTCTAGAGGTAGGTTTCTCTGAGTTCATGTAGCCTGGTCTACATGTGAGTTGCAGGCCAACCAGGGCTACAGTTAGAATTGGCTTTAAAAAAAATAAAAGCAACAACAAAAGCTAGTTCAAGGTTGAATCTGTAAAATCAATGTGGTTATTTGTTCTAATATCCACTAAGCTTTTATTTTCTGTAGAAAGCAAGAACAGGGATCAAAACAGAACATTAGTTTCTCTATAATATGAGAGTGAAGTCGGCAGAAGAAGGAGAGGAGGAGGAGAAGAAAAAAGAGGAAGCGCAAAGAGGAGGAAGGAAAGAAGTGAGGGAGGGAGGAAAGGAGGGAGGGGATGGAGGGAAGGAGGGAAGGAAGGAAGGAGGGAGGGAGGGAAGGAGGAGGGAGGGAAGGGAAAGTGATGGGATAGAAAAGAACAAGCGAGGAAGAAGTTAGGAAGGTTGGTTCAGTACACTGAGACTTAAAAGGATCCCCCTGACATACCAAGGATCATTTATGGTATAAGTAGAAGAAACAGAACTTGAACACAGTACTTTCTTGTTTCATTAAAACGCAACACATTTGTTCTTCACCTCCAGGTACCAAATCCAGGATAAAGCTTCTGCATCCCAACCTAGTTTCAAAGCTTCAACTCGAGACATCTAACACAACCATCTGTTCTCAAAAGTGCTGTGCACTGATTCAGCCAACCCATCACCTGACACTGAGAGATATGTGCTGAAGTTCCCAGAGCTGCCCTCTCTGCCTCCCCTCTGCTGGGGTTATCCAGAGGTTGCCAGAGCCACCCTCTCTGCCTCCCCTCTGCTGGGGTTATCCAGAGGGCTCCCATGTTTACAGCACAGCTTTGCTGAGGTGAAGCCTGGAGGCAAACCCCTCCCCTGTTATCTTATTTTGAATTTGTAGGCTCACAAATAAAGCATGATTTGCAGAATCTTTCTCCTTGAAACACAACATTTTTTTTCTCCTTTAAATTGAAGAGAAAGAACAACACAGAACTGAACTAAATTCAGTTTCAAGTGTCCTGGAAATGGTGAAAATATTTTGGAATGCAAGAAGAGCCTTGGGAAAGGTTTTTAATTTTTCTATATTTTCCTTCCCAATTAGAACAACCATATAAAAAAAGTTTGTAATTATTGTATTTATACAATTTAGTATGTGAATGAAACTAAGAAAAACAAACAAACAAAAACTTTTAATATGTTTTGAGGTCAGAAATGTGTCTACGTTTTCCAATTTCCAAATAGCTGGAGGGAAATTTTCTCACTTTGCCTGGTACTGAGGTCTGTTTAGTCAGTTTGAACTCAGTGAGCATTTGAGGACCTGATACAAACCTGACTGCTGCTCATGGGTAAAAATATAGTAGCAGAGGAGATTCCCGGGGTTCATTGGTTGTCATGGCTTCCTCTTCTTGCCTACTTACTAAAAAACCTCATTTGGTGATCCTTTGAATGGCCTATGAAAGCTTCTGGATTGTTTTTTCTGCTGTCCATCCAATTGGGCTGTTTCTTTGACTAACAGAGGAGAAGCAGAATGGAAAAACAGAACCCATTAGAACAAACCTACAGCACCAGCCATAGGGATGTTAAGACAGGAACGTCATGAGTTTGAGGCCAGCCTAAGTGACAAAGAGCAGCTTCTTTCATGTAGTGTAAAGTCACTTTTGCTGAAATGTGCTCTTGGAGTCCCCAGTGGTGGTAAACAGCCAGGCCAGTTACATGCTGGTGAACGGGGCAAAGATCTGTGAGAGAACAACAGGTGTCTTTGAGATATCAGCCAAGGCACCAGCGGTTGCATCACAGCGGTGAAGTAGCTTAACTTCTCTAGGTAAGAATCCCACTTTTGCAAGGAGAAGAAGGGAGCTGTAAAATGAAACTGGAGAGATGAGAAAACTAACGAGTCTGTAGGCATAGGTCCTAGAAAACCTATACCACGTCCTTCTGCAAGCAAAGGATGCTAATGAGTGACGGTATCTCTCAGCTTCAGCTTCCTTTATTTTACAGATTTATTTACTCTCTCAAGCCTGTAGCAGAGGAATCAAACCGTTCCCTGATGGTATTTAACACTAATATGATTTAAAACAAAACAAAGAAGAAGCTGTACAGTATTCCTGATTAAACACACAGTTAGTTACTAGCTCTGGTGTCATAAGAGCCACCATGTGTCTTACGTGCCATGCACCTAATTTCCTAAGTATTTCTTTAATAGCTGAGTGCCCATTACCCTGGGTGCCCTGTGGCTCTTATTTAAGAAGCACTATTAATAAACAGCATTTACCCAGTTGCACAGCGCTTCAAACCCATTCAGTGCATTCTTGACCTGACGTATCCCTACCTACCACCACCCCACAAACTGTTGCGTAGCTGCCTCACCACAAAATCTTAACATCAAGTTACTACAACAGTAACTTAATAACAAATTCAGTTATCAGAAAAGTTCCTGTAGGAAATGTAACGGGCTATGGCCCAGTGTTGGCTCATACTTGATTAAAGTGAGGCCCTGGGTTCTATCCCAAACACCTATATAAACACATGGAGTTTGTTAAGTAAATAAGTAAATCAAGTAGAATGTGGTTAAAAGTAACCCCTTGGCTAAAGTAAAGCCTTGTGAATGTCAATGCGGGTTGATTTCTAAGTATATATGCACTTTACTTGCTCCTACCTCTACAAAGACAAATTGTACTTAGTAATTCTGGCAATGTGGACAGAGGTGATGAGTTGGAGGAGCCTTGGTTTATAGAGAAACAGCCTAACGTTCTGATATTCCATTTTGTGTATGAGATGAAGTCAAAACATGTAATCATGGATCTTCAAAGCAGATAGTATACAAAGACCTCTGTGAAACCACAAAATGCATCACGGTGTTATTTATAGTTGTTAATATGCAGTACATTCAGAAACCGTCAGTAACTAATGTAATAAATCACTATTGGTCACTTAGCGGGCACAAAATGTCTACTTAAGGACAGAGAGATACCTCAGAGGGTATAGGTACTTGCCACCAAGCCTGAGAGGTTGTCCTCTAACCTACACACATACCATAGCATACATGTGAATGCTCATGACAAATGTATATACACAAACATAATAACACCAATTTAATAAGGTCAGAACTTGCTGAGGATAACAAGTCTGCTAATAACTGCTTAAGTCAGACAATCCATTCCCAGCTAGGCAGCTGGTCAGCTGGAATTGCTTTCAGAGGAGATTCATAGTTGGTGTTCACATGCTCTCCCACACAGTGATTTTCTTCTTTTGAAGAAACCAAGGTAGGAACTAAAGAAATGCATTACTGCTGTAGAACACTCCGTCTTCTCTCGGGGTCTCTAATTACACTAGAATTCCATATTAGCCTCCTGGGTAACTACGAGGACTTGGAGAGATGAATGGAACAGAAGTGTTTCTAAAATAAATGACCCAGGGCCTGCTTGTGAATCCCAGCTCCAAGCCCAGAGAATAGGAATCAGGACAGACATCTCCACTCTGCACTGAAACATATTCCTGGAGCAACATGACAATTCAGCACACATTTAAATCAGATGAGCCAAACCCTCTATAATGTTTCAAAATCTTGAGGCCCAGAAAGACAAAGAGAGCTGTTCAAAGTTAACACCATTAGAACCAGGCAAGAAGCTGTATGTCCTGCACCCAGCGCCCACCGCATTATGTATTAGATCTACCTTCTCCACCACAGAGGTCTCTCGGGTTGATTTTGTTGTTTAACAAAGAAGCAATTTTCAAAAAAAAATTACTTTTCAGTTATGCTAAGCTAATGACTGAAAAAAGCATTTTCTTTCTTCTCCAGAGAGTATGAGCAAGTCTCTGTTGGAAACATACAAGTTGATTTCCGGTCTTCTCTGCCCTGGAATCAAACTGATGTTTCGAAGTGCCTTTGTAATATGATAAACTATTTCTCTCCCAATAATTAATCATAGCAACACATGAAGATGTTGCTAAGAACCATTGTCTACTCTACTTAACATATAAAGTCAACTTAGCATGTAAATGTACCTACTATAAAAGGTAATGCATATTTCCTGAGGTGGCCTGCAGAGCACCTGCTCAAACGTTAGAGGTTAAAATGATGCCCTCAAGAAGGTTAATCAATACAGTAACAAAGACATGGGGTAGGAGAGCAGCATGGTTAAGATCAAGAATTACATCTTAGTTTTTGTTACTTAGAGTCTCAAGTAGACCAGGTTGGCCCCACACTAACTATACTGTAGAGGCTATCCTCTGACTCCTAATTCTCTGGGCACTGAAGTTACAGCCATGAGCTATTATTACATTTTTCTTAGTTTTCTTCTAGATTTTCTGAACTAAGCATGCTGCCCACAAAGTGGGTACTCATTAATTATTTTTTTAAACGAAGATCATTCAATTGATGGTGTAAGACATGCAACATACGGAAGACAAACAGGCATTTCAGCTGCGCTGAACACTCGATTTAAATAGCCACACAGAGGTCAGGAAGGACAGTTGCAGAACACTGAACTGATAGAGAGTTCAGAAAACTGAACAAAGATGCAATACAATGGAAGTGACCTGTGTTCTGCTAAGATGCATGCCCGCTTAGACGGTGCAGCACCTACCTTGGGCCCACAGTGCTATCTTATCAGTTCTCAATGAACTTGGAGAATAAATGGCTGAAGGTAATTGGGAGCTGAAAGTAAATGGCTAAAGTAAGAACAGCAAGGATTCCTAACAAGTCTGTTTGGGATTCAAACAACAAGGCAGAGACTTTCTTTTCCATTTTTTTTCCCAAAGCAAACAGGGGTCTGGGACCTGAGCACACACCCATAACCTCCACAAAGAGTAGCTGATCTCTCCCAAAGCTTCCCCACTACAGTGTCTTGTGTACAGTCCTTCTAGCTACAATCTGCTGCCTTCAATTTATACAAGTGGTTCTGAGTACAAACGACCATGCAATTTTTCAGGAATCCAGGTGTGAAGTAATAAATCCAGAGAGAGCCTGGGACTTGGCAAGCATCTTTAAAAAGCTCTGAGGTGATGCTCATGTTCCAACAGAGGTGAGGTCTAGGATCAATGCTTATTGGCTGGCTAGCAGCATCACTTGGAAGATACAGGGGTTTGGATGAGAATAGCAGCCCCCCTCAGACTTATATATTTGAATGCTTGGTCCACAGCTGGTGGAACTATCTGGGAAGGATTAGAAGGTGTGGCTTTGGAGGAGGTGCGTCACTGGGGAGAGGTGGGCCTTAAGATTTCAAAATCTTATGCCTCTCTCTCTCTCTCTCTCTCTCTCTCTCTCTCTCTCTCTCTCTCTCTCTCT
>JANHMN010000011.1:14069403-14166244 GCA_030674055.1 Rhabdomys pumilio
TTATATATAACATCCCAGTCCTCCAGAAGAGTTTATTATATATAACATCCCAGTCCTCCAGAAGAGTTTATTATATATAACATCCTTCTCTTCCAGAAGAGTTTATTATATATAACATCCCAGTCTTCCAGAAGAGCAGAATATGAATGGAGAGGATTAACGGCCTGGTCTTTGGGCTCAATCATTTTCTTACTTTTCATCTTTTATAATTGAATAATTCATTATAAACAATAGCTGGCCACCTATAACTGAAGTATATTCGCCTCTCTAGATGAGTACTCACCGTAAGGTAAAAGAAGTGTTCAATTCATTATCTCCACTAAGTGTCAATTTTATACATCACCAGCTTGTAAGTTTCCTGATGCCAAAGAACATGGCCATTTTGCTCACTCCTGCATCTCCACCTTCCAGAAGAGTGCATTACACATGAGGTTCATTAGTTAGCTTTTACATAATACCCCCCAGAAGTAATCTGACAAGAATGACTTATTTTAGCTCATTATACCAGGGGTTTCAACTCATTGTTGCTCAGCCCTGTGAGTTTGGGCAGAAATTCATGGCAAAGAGAGCTTGTATTGAAGCAGTTCTTATGTTCATGGTAGACAGGATACAGAGAGAGGGAGACTGGAAGAAGCCAGTGAAAGTATATCTCTAAATGCTCCTTCCTAGTGACCTACTTCCTCCAGCTGGACTCTACTCGGAAATGCTTCCAGAATGTTCTAAAATAGCATAACTAGCCAAGGACTAATGCTTTAATACGTGAGTCTATGAGCGATATTTCATATTCAAACAATAATATTGTCTTACTTAATGCCTCATGATTAAATTAATGAGTTTAATGAGATAATGCTTTCTAACAGCAATAAAGCCAATTTACTTGACAAATGGGAACCATCAATAGCTAATCCTAATGACATAATCTAGGTCTTTAGTGACACGCCAGAGGCAGCAAGTGCATCATGAGGCAGGAGGACAGCTAACTAATCTGCTCAGTGCTTACTCTAAGGAAAAGACCATAAGTAATAAGGCCTAGCTTCATGTGTCTCTGAAACTGAATTCACATGTTCAGCAGTCAGTGCACTCATAAACAGCCTGAGGCTAGGAGAAATTAGTCACAGCACAGAAAAGAATAAGATAGATGACAAGAGAGTGAAAGGTCAAAATGATGGGTCAATGGGGGAGGGGTATCTGTGTGTGTATGTGTGTGTGTGTGTGTGTGTGTGTGTGTGAATTCTGTGGACAGTGGGGATAGTCTTTCAGACAGGAAAAATATTTTGATTATTCAGTATTTGTAAGGTTCCCACTCTCTTTCCTGGGTGAAAATGAAAGAATGCTTGTCCCTCAGAAGAAAATGATGAATGGTAGTTTCCATAGAAATGCTTCAGGTTATAAGTAAAGGATAGTCTATGCAAGGTTGGCCAGGGTAGGAAAGCAAGCATGTCAGCTGGCTGTGTCTTCCCTGTCTACATGGTTTAGTGGTGATTTCTCTGGGGACTGGTAAGGGTCTGAAGAGACTTATAAAATACTGCAGCAGGGTAATGATGCATGGGTAAGGCATCTGGAAACCAACTGACAAACATTTCTGACATTTCTTGTTAAGGACTATGTCCACTTGATAATATGAAAGAATTATACACAAGCCATCAACCAACACTTTCAGGCTCCATCTGTTACCCTGGCATAATGCCCGTTTAAAATGGGATCTGCCAATCTCATTAATGTTTAGGTCTCAAGTTGACATAGGTTGAAATAATCAATCTAAACATGATCCAGGAAAATTACATTTTCCAGCTTAGTATACCCTTTTTGGGTTTTTTTACTGTTGGAATAAAAAAAATAAGCAGAAAAAATAATAATATACAAAAAGAAATCTCTCAAATGTATTTGTAATTATTATGAAGATCAACCCAATTCTTAGTTTCTGGTACTAATAACAGAACAAAAGCATGTCTGGTCTTAGCCTGAAGAATCCTACCAAAAGTCTGGCTTCAAAAGAATGTAGATATTTGAGCGGAGCCATTTCCTGTTCTTCTCTACTTCAAAACTCGGGATAGAAATATGCTTGCTACTTTTGTTTTATATATAATAGATGTTGAGTCTCAAAAACCTAAAAAAAAACATAACCAATATCTGTCATTCATCCATTGAATAAATATTTATTAATAAGATAATTGTGGAACACTAGTAGACTGAGAATATATTATTGGTCTCTGGATTAGTAGCATTTAAATTGTAGTTTGAATGCTGGAAAAATTCTTATTAGAAAACAGTGATGAGTGACAGAAAAGATGGAGCAAACACGTGTTTCCTCAAGTCGATGAACCAGTTAGAACAGAGGATCACTTAGAAACAAGATGAGAAGTTCAGTTCACTGGCATCCTACTTCATTGCCTCCGTCACCATAACAACGTGTGTTTCTGTGCATCCTCACATGGGAGGCTGTGCTGTTTGCACAACAATAACTGGTTTCAGAACTCTACTCCATTCACTTAGCAAACACAACCAGAAGTTCTAGCTAAGTGTTAGAAAGCAGTAACTACTAAGTGTGTTGCCAGCAACAAACAATCTCCATAACGTGCTCGCCATGATGCCTGGCTGATCCACACACGCGTGTTGTTTGTGTGGTGAATGATGATAAAGTCTTATCTATTCTTTTTTCTTCTTCTTTGCTGGGAACCCTCCTGGTTTATGTTCATGCTCGAGCCTCAATTCACACAGCGGCCGTGACTACACAGGCAAAGTGAGATGTTGAAATGGGACAATTAGCTTTGTTGCTGGTGCCAAAAAAAAATAAAAAATAAATAAAAATAACCCAAAACTGCTATTAAAGAGGGAGGAAAAGATTAGTGATTAATTTCAGGCAAATGAAATTAAACAACAGCAGAAGCATACAAAAGCGTAATGAATCTCACAGCTGCATTAATGCAAGGTCATTTCTCACAAAGACTGAGAGGCTCACGACCAATTGCATCATGATGGTACTAACATTCTACAACTGACCAAACGTAAAATGACAATTAGATTTTTATATTTATTATCTTTTATAAATATTTTATATTTATTATCTTTCTTTAAAGAACAGTTTCAAAATGATTGCTGGCTCTCTTTCTCTCTCTCTCTCTCTCTCTCTCTCTCTCTCTCTCTCTCTCTCTCTTCCCCACTCTACCCCATCACTTACTTAGTCACATGAGTTTCTGTTGTGCTAACTGTTAAGAAAGCAAAAAACAGGTTGGAGTTACAGATTGACCCAGACTGCTCCTCTGTACAGAAGTTTCTCTGATATTCCCATCTCCAGACCCTAAATCTTGAGGCTAATGGTTCTAAACCCTATTTATAGCATCTAAAACTTATTTCAATTTTAAAAACCAAATGAAAATGGTTTTCCTTTGTGCAATAAACATGTTTCCTGCTTTCTGAAGAATCATAAGCAATTAACAGCTATTACTAATGGCAGCTGGAAAGGTTAATTTAAGACTCTGTGCCTACTTTTCTATAAGAGGAAGAAACTTGGACTAAAGTATCTAAGGTACCTTCTATCTCTCATGATGGAGGGGTCCACACTGGACCACAACATCACTTCTTGCCAACCATTGAGGAATACCAGACTTCTTCTGGCATCAATGTCAGAGTCAAGAAGGGCTCTAGATATCCTCCTGGCCATTTCCCTCCCTTTACATGAGATGATTGCAGCTCTGATTGGTGATAACTTTCATATCTGTGCTAGTAGGGGCACCATTCCAAAGTCAGCATCCAGAACAGTTAGCTGTACTCTCTCTCTATCACTGCACGTTCCCTGTATAAATGAAATACGAAGTAGTTGGTCTGTTGTAAATATTTCATCTCAATTAGGGTTTCTACTCCGCCTTTGATCATCTAGTTCCCACATAAAAGACACACAACTTTTATATTTAGAATAAGCCTTTAGTGCACTAGAGCTGGGCAGATAGCTACCCTCTAAGCTATTAGAATCTACTTCCCCATGAATAACCCATGTTGTAACTAGCCATGTTCCATCTGGTGTCTTCTCTCTCCCTCCACCTTCCCTCCTTGTGGTCTCCTACCTCAGACGCCAAGCCTGGGAAACTGAAACTCCACCAATCTATCATCTGCCCAGCCATAGCATAGGCAGTTGGCATCTTTATTCAACCAATAGTTTTAAATTAAAGAACATCACTTTGTGTGTGTGTGTGTGTGTGTGTGTGTGTGTGTGTGTGTGTGTAAGGTCAAATTGTAATACTTTGTGTCTGTGATGATTCATTTTCTCATTTCTGGGGGCAGTCAGGCCTTGGAAGCCAGTATTTAACATTACAATACATAGCAAAAGACCAAACCTCAACATTGATCAGCAAATGAATAAAGACAGACAGTCTATCTAGGCACCTTTAATGACATTCAAACTCTGAACTAAGAGACACAAACCCTGCCTTTCTCTGTAAAACTCTCTTCTTCATCTTTCACTTGTGTTTTTCATTTTTACCTCCTAATTCATGTCAGTGGCCCACACTGTCTGTGGTGAAAAGGAAAAGACAGACATTTTCATGAAGCTTTAGGTTTGCACAGACACTCTGGGATTCCCTCCCATCCTGCCCCACACCCACCTAGGAAACTCTTATATCTTTCTAAACCCAGGTAACGTGTTTCCTGGGAAACTGCCTCTGAATCTCCGTACTTTCTATTCCTGTCTACTATATTTTTATATATCTGCCCCTCATTGAAGGAAGTGTTATCAGTTAAATACCTGTGGTCCCTGATGTCAGCATTCTGTCTAAACTCCACCCCCACAATTATCTGGCAACAGCCAGGTAGGCCAAGCCCACTATAAAAGGGGCTGCTTGCCCCCTCCTCTCTCTCTTGATCTCTTGATCTCTTGATTTCTTGTCTTCTAGCTCACCCTCTATCCTCTCACCCCTTCCCTTCTCCCTTCCCCTTCTCTCTACGTGCTCATGGCTGGCCTCTATTTCTCTACTTTCTCTCTCTCTCTCTGCATCTACTACTCTCTTAACTCCCCTCCCCATGCCCTGAATAAACTCTATTCTATACTATAAGGTCCTGTGGCTGGTCTCTCAGGGGGAAGAGATGCCTCAGCATGGGTCTGCAAAGACATCCCCTTCCTCCATACTTCACCACACACACATAGATCATACTCTTTATTTCTTCATCTTTTCATAAACACATCACCTGACATTCCTGCTGATATTAATCCTCAGTGTTGTGACACTTGCAAGTGGGGACTTTGAGGGCATAGCTCTTATGAATGAGATTAGTATCAGTGTAAATGGAGCCCTTGGGAGCTCCTTTGCCTCTTCCTTCAAGTGAAATTCCATGAAGACCTCTGTGTACAGTCCAGGGAGGGGGACCTCACTAGACACCAACTCTACCAGCACCACCGTAACCTTGGACTTCCCAGACTCTAGGCCTGTGTGCACCACATTAATATTATTTATAAGCTATCCATTTTTTGTACTAGTATAAATGTGATATTCACTCTTCCTACATATCATACTGTCAACACAAAGTAGGCACAAAATGACTGTATTCTGGATTCCCTCAATGGGTTAGTGGGGGCACTCCTGAATGAAGGAAGGTCCCATGGACTCTGCCCTTTAAAACTGTTTGATTCATTCATTTCTGACAATCTAGGGGCAGATGAGAAGAAACTGGACCAGCAGTTCTGCTTTTATGCTGGATCTGCCTGAGGAGCTTAGGTGTTGTCCACTCTTCTTGTTTCTTTCTTACTGGACAGTCAAGTTGAAGAAAAGGATCTTTGATGGCTTTCTGGTTTTCCCATCCTTATTTTCCCTTCCTGCTGGTCTTGAGATCCTGACTTTCTGAAATGATCACTTTCCTACAGCCATCAGCAATATCTCCACAGTCCTCACAGTCTCTCTGCTTGTCTCCAGAGACCTCCGGAAACTGACCCACTTCCCAAGTGTTGGCAGAGGAAAAAGAACCATGTAGGTAAAGAAATGCACAAACGATAGTTGGTTAATTTTTATGTTCAAATTCTGAGCCATGGATATAGCTGAATATTCAGATTACTCATTTCTTGCACTTTTGTCTAATTATTAGTTCCCTTTTAAGTAGGGAACCTAAGACACCTTGTCCTGGTTAGGATTACTATTGTTGCGGTGAAACATCATGACCAAAAGCAACTTGGGGAGGAATGTGTTTATTTTCACTCACACTTCCATGTACAATTCATCACTGAAGGCAGTCAAAGCAATAACTCAAGAATCTAGAGCAAAGCAAGAATCTAGAGGCAAAAACTGACACAGAGAGCATGGATGCATGCTGCTTGCTCGATTGCTCCTCAGGACCCATTTAATCTGCTTTCTTACAGAACCCAGGACCACCAACCCAGGGTTGGCACTATTCATAATAGACTGGGTCTTCCCTCAAAGATCACTAATTAACAAACTGCCCTTCAGGCTTGCCTATAGCACAGCCTTATAGAAGCATTTTCTCAGTCAAGAAGTGTCCTCCTCCCAGATAGATGGCTCTAGCTTGTATCAAGTTGGCATAAAACTAGACAGCATTTACCTCAAGCCTTTCTCTCCCCATCCCAGAACACAATGGTTTTCCTCCTTTAAAGAGATGTTAGTTTACATAACTAACTATAGCAACAACCTATAAAGAATTCTCCTCCTTGAAGAAGAGGCACTTGGCCTTTCTAATAGAGGCTGTAGGCTTTTCTCAGTTGAACAGAACTGTGTTTGTAAAGGGTGATGCATTCTGAGAGGATGCATTACTGTGCATTTCGAAACCCATTTCCATATCGATGCACACGCCAAATCATTTGCTGTGATTATATTCAGCATTATCTGCTCTGGATAATAGGGCCAAAAGACTAATGTCTTCAAAGTCCAGAGGGAAGACACTCTGAGGCAGCAGAGATGGAAATGGGGAAGTGCCCAGAGGAATAGTACCTTCTTTACACTTGGGCTTTGTTTATATGTGTGTGTTTTTAAATTATTTTAAAATACGAACAACAATTATTATCCAGGCCTTGAATGGATACTCACTAAATTGTGATTTCTGATAAGCTTGAAGAAAATGGATGGGATTAGGGGATGATGTCAAAACTCAAGATTCAGAAGACACAACTCTCAGAAAGCCAAATCAGACTATGAAATTAACCTGAACAACTTTCATCAGGGATTATTTACAGAATGAAGTTAAAATGTCACCATTTTATAACTATAGTGATTAAAATAGTAAAACTGCCAAGATAATAGAAGGATTTGCTCTTGTATAGCCACAGAGAATTGATAAAGGGGTCAGGGAGATGTTTTAAGAAATCACTCTTTTTTCCTTAGGTGCAAAGCATACACAACTAGTTTTCACTTATAGTTATGACATTATAAATTCCATATGCTAAATTAAATAAACAAGAATCTTATTTTTGATCTAATGTAATAGTTATTGTATATCCATTATCTTATTAATTTCCCCACAATAATGTTTATAAGGAGCTGAGACTCTGAGAAGATGTGTTATTTGTGCAGAACACACAGTAAGTGGACTCTGAGCTTAGAAGTAAAACTAATCACTTACAGAATGAAAAATTTCATCTTTGAATATGCTTCAAGGACATATATGGTCAGCTGAATCATCTTCCCCTCCCCCGCCACCACTAGGGCAGAGGGAAAGGAGAGAAAGAGAAAGAGAGGGAGAGAGAGAGAGAGAGAGAGAGAGAGAGAGAGAGAGAGAGAGAGAAATAGGACCAGGAAACAATGAAGGATGAAGAGGTCTTTCCCAAGAAAAGAGTGCCTTCTTGACTAACACGTTGTATGTGGGGACATTGGAGATTCAGTAAATAGGACAGTGTTTCTACAGTAGAAAGAAGAGGAGGAAATAATGTGAAGGGTGGTTTGGATTGAGGACACAACCCTAATCCTCCTGGGAGTCTATTTGAGTTTGGAGTGTACCATATCTGAAGGGCAAATCCTATATTTTCCCAATGAATTTGACCCCTTGGGATCATTGCAATAACACCAGAGCAAGGGAGCTGCCATAATGAAGTTGTCTTCCAAGACAATTTGCAGCTATGACAATTTGACTTGCTTCTCTTTGGCTCAATATTAACTATTTCTATTTGCTTATTTTTGTCACACTTATTTCCTTGGCTGTGGTCTTAGTGAGTGTCACTATTGCTGTGGTAAACACCATGATCTAAAGCAACATGAGAAGGAAATGGCTTCTTCACCTTACGGTTTACCGTCTGTCCACTGTGAAGGAAAGTCAGGGTATGAACTCAAGGCAGGACCTCAGAGACAGAATCTGAGGTAGAGACCACAGAGGAGTGCTGCTTCCTATCTTGCTCTCTTTGATTTTCTCAGTCTGCTTTCCTGTATTACTCAGGACCACCTAGCCAGGGATGGCACCACCCACAGGAGCCTGGTCTTTTACATCAGTCATTGCTCAAGAAAATGTCCCACAGACTTGCCTACAGGCCAATCTGATGAATGATATTTTTTCTCAGTTGAAATTCTCTCTTCCCAAATGACCCCAGCTTGCATCGAGTTGACCAAAACACTAAGGACAACAGCTGTTGAGGCCGGCCGAATTTTGTGCTAAATCTTACATTCTTTTGCCCAGACCTGCCTTTCTAAGCAGAATCTCCTTGAGGATCTAACCTTGAGTGTCTAAGCTACTGAGGCTGCAGAAAAAAGGTTTGGACCAGCTGCAACTCTACCCCCTCATGCTCCAACTCATCCACTCAGCAATTTGATGGTTTCTCTTTCTACCTGCTTGTGCAGCTGACCTGCTTCCACTCCATCCCCCAACCTCCAGCCCAAGCTCTGACCTCACCTTCCTTCCAGCTGTACTTTTACCTCACACACACCTTAATTCTCTTAAACAACCTTTTAGAAAAGTAGTCCTACCTCCTAGGTGCCTCTGTGTCCCCAGAAATCTCATTGGCTCACTGCTTGTTTCTATCCTGCTCTAAAGGATGTTCCAAAGCACCTGGCCTATAGCATGATAAGTAACCTGTACAGTTGATTAATAATGTTCCCTAGATGCTATGTACTGTGTATGGATGTAAGTAAGATTGATGTGTGTGTGTGTGTGTGTGTTACATATGTGGGGATGCCCATGGAGACCAGAAGAGAATGTTGGATACCCTGGTGCTAAAGTTACAGATGGTTGTGAGATACCTAATGTAGGTGCTAGCAATCAAACTCTGGTTCTCCAGAAGAATAGCAAATGCTCTTAACTGCTGAGACATCTCTCTAGCCCTACATTTCCCATATATTACCTCCGAGTTTCTTAAATATTACTTTTAATTTCTAAGTCAAGTAAAAAGAGCCAATCAAATTTGTTAAATTGGACGTATGACTGGATTAAAATAACCATTGATGGAATTAATTTGAACACTTCTTTCTGCTTGCAATTTTAAACTTAAATCTTTCTTTCATTTATTTTTCTCCTTGTTTACAATAAACATTGTAAGCCATTTTAATCTGAAAGCTCATGAGGTTGTGGCAAAAACCAGAGCACATTCTGAATATTTAAGCTCAGGAGTTAAAACAGGGTGACTACTGTGAGTAAATTGTTATTGTGAAAGATACGTTAATATTTGGATTGATATCAAAGCACAATGGTGAATATTTATATGAACAATTGTAATGTTTCATATCATGGAACATCATTTTCATGATTCATTGACTTAACTAGACACTATTAATCAATTTTGGCTCAGTTATCAGGTTAACACTTGTTTAATGATGTATATTAAAAAAAAGACTGGTAAGAAGAAAGGCATTCTGCAATACTACTGTTTTTAAAACAAAATTCCAAATGTTCAATTTATCAAATGAAGACTCAAGAGCTAGACACCGTGGTAAAAACCTGATAGCTCAGAGAGGCAGAGAAAGCACCCAGCTGACCTTTCTACTCCATAGTTGTCCCAGAAGGAAAATATTCCTTCTTCTCCACACTGTATTAAATGTCCTTCAACTTGAAGACCCTCCTTTCTCTTTCCTGGGTTTTCTTATGTTCGTTCTCTGTAAACTGGCTGATTTCTCCACCTCTTTACCTATCGTTGACTTTATTTAGCTCTTTGTCCTGTCTAGCAGGGCATTAAACAGGGGTCTGGGGAGGTCACCTGAAAGAAGAGAGTGGGGGTGGGTGGGTGGGGAAACAGGCAAAGACTCAAAGAATGGCAATCTGTCTATAGGCTGATCAAATCGCAATTTTTACTTTTTCACACAAGGGTTATATACACAAAAATGCAGGATGTGGGGCAAGGGGATGATGCAGGAACATAAGTGTTCAGGGGGAGTACAGATATCTTCCAGAACAGAGTGTCAGCTGGATGAAGCTTCAGGGGACAGGCCACTATGACTCTGCCTATGATTCACTTGTCCTTATCTAAGTTGGTACTATCCATCAAGGCTACCTACCTATCTACAAGGTCTATGACAACTTAGGCTTGGCAACTTTTCACCAAAGCTGCTTGTTTACAATATCTTATAGCTATCTGTTCCAGTGTTTTTCCACAGAGACCTGAGACTTTGTGTTAGCAGGCTGACTTAGGCCTATGGCTGATTTTAGGCCTTCAGTGTATAAGCAAAGCTGCCCCTGACAGCTCTTGCTTACAGAAATCTTTTGCATTAAAGGTATGTGCTAGGGCTGAGCCACATCATGACTGCTTGTTTACAGTCTCTGGGTTCACAATGTTATCAAATATCCTAAAAGCTAATACTTATATTTTATCAGTCTTTAAAATCTGTAAGTAAGGGGCTGGAGAGATATCTCAGTAGTTAAGATCACCAGCTACTCTTCCAGAGGACGTGAGTTTGGTGCTCAGCACACACATCTTGGCTCACAATCACCTGTAATTCCAGTTCTAGGGAACCCAAAGCTGTCTTCAGGCCTCCACAGGTACTGCATACATCATGCACAAACATACACACAGGCAAAACACCTATACCCATAAAATAAAAATAAATTGTAAAAGATCTACAAGTATGTTTATCTTCTGTTTTATTTCCCTTTGTTACACTATGATAGTTATATAAAACAGTAAACATTATTATACTTTTACCTGTATTTTCTAGCTACTATCATTACTATCTTTACCTAAAAGGGCCTTCACATTGCTGCTAAATCACAGATTCGCACAGTCTATCTCCCTAAATTTATACCTTTCTCCCACACCCAGCCTCAGACTGTTCATCAGGTGCAGTGACCATTCCATGACTCTCCTGGTCTGCAAAGATGTTGTCTCCCCTCTTTTTCCAAACTTTGGCACAATTGTTAGTTTATTCAAGAAGTTTTTGATGTCCCAATTAATTAGTGTCATTTAATGTTCTTTACTTGGAGTCTGTAATGGTTTGAATAGGAATGGACCCCATAGGTTGATGTGTTTGAATGCTTGGCCATAGGAAGAAGCACTATTAGGATGTATGGCATTATTGGAGGAAGTGTGTCACTGTGCAGATGAGCTTTGAGGTTACCTATGATCAGATTCTGCCCAGTATAGAACTAGAGCTTTTTCCTGTCTGCCTACATAGGCCAGTCTCCTTCTAGCTGCCTTTGAATAAAGATGTATGACCATCAGCTCCTTTAGCACCATGTCTGCCTGCATGCTGCCATGCTTCCTGCCATGATAACATACTAAACCTCCAAAAATGTAAGCCATTCTAAATTAATTGTTTGCCTTTGTGGTAGTTTAAACATGCTTGGCCAAGGAAGTGGCACTACTAGGAAGTTTGACTTTATTGGAGTAGGTATGGTCTTGTTGGAAGAAGTGTGTCACTTTAAGGGTGGGTTTGAGAACCTCCTCCTAGCCACTTAAAGTGAGCCTTCTCCTGGTACCCTTTGGAACAAAATATAGAACTCTCAGCTCCTTCCATAGCACCATGTCTGCCTCAACATTCCCATGCTTCCCATCTTGATGATAATGGAATGAACCTCTGAACCTGTAAGCTAACTCCAATTAAATATTCTTTACAAGGGTTGCCTTGGTGTCTCTTCACAGCAACGGAAAGTCTAATTAAAACAGAAGTTAATACCAGGGACTGGGATATTGGTATGATAGGCTAGGCCATGCTTTTGTTTTGAGGAATATAGACTTTGAGACACTGGAATACTGCTGAAATAGGTCTTATCATGTTTTTGTTTGCAGGAATGTTGATTTGGGAAATTTGGATTTGGAAAGCTTTAAGTGGGACTTAATGGGTCATCCTATTAGGGATATGGAAGACATTGGCACTAAAGGTGATTTGAAATCTGGAGATTGTTCTTATGATGTTTTCGTGAAGAATGTTGTTGCTTTTTGCCCTTGTCTGAAGAGACTGCCTGGGGCTAAGGTAAAGAGATTTCAATTAGTTGCATTGACAATGGAAGTCTCAGAAAAGCTCAGCATACACTTTGTCCTCTGGTTTACTCTAATGAAGAAATACTCTTTGATCAAGCATAGCAAGCTTAGAAAGAGAAAATATAAAATGTATGGTTCAAGTAATAAAAGGGCACCAAGAAGTGCACAGGAGCTAAATCCCATGTTTGCGGAGATAAAAAATTAAGGGAGTGGTAACTTTAAGGCAAGATCCCATCAAGGTTAAACTTGTTAGCTCCTTCCTTGCCATTGAACTTACTATTGAACAAGGCACTCTTATGAGTTAGTTATTGTTTTCATTTGGACTTTTAATCTGAAATGAACTACAATCCAGAAATGGAGGACACAGACTTTTGGTCTGGATCTTGGGGAATAGTGGCCATGAAAAGCTTAGGACCAGGCGTGGTAGACCACAACTTAATCCCAGAAAACAGAGTTAAGCAGATCTCTGAGTTCAAGGCCAGCCTGGTACAGAACAAGACTCCAACTGAGAAAAGCTTAGGTCTGGTACAGTGATACATGCCGTTAATCCCAGCATTCAGAAGATAGAGCCATGCAGATCTTTGAGTTCAAGATCAGTCTACAGAACAAGTTCTTCCGTGACAGCCGAACTTAGGCAGAGAAGGAGCTGAAAGGAGAGAGCAACTGGTGATAATGTGCTAGAACAAGGCGGTGGGGGAGGGGGAGGGGTTTCCAGCCCCAGCCAGGGCAGCTTAAGCCATGTGGCGTGGCTTTAGAATCTAGAAGGAGCTACTGGGACAATTGACGCTAGTTAGTTAAAGGTAAGAAATTAGAAGTTATTAAGAAGAGACCAGCATTACTGAGGTGAAATCTTCTGGGAAGTAAATTCTGAGAGCACAAAGAAGCCAGGTTCCAGAGATAACCAAGATTGAACTTCTTGCTGCATCTTGACTTGGTAATGTGTAAAAGTCATCCAGGCAGTACTGGTTTTGAAGGCATAAATGCTTCATGGAGAGCAGCTGAGGCTTGGCACTGTGAAAAGCTAGGAAAAGGGAAGACGCAGTTGAAGGCCGAGAACTGAAGGGGTCATGCAATGAAGTTGAGGCTTGGCACCATGAAAGGATCCCATGACAGCCTGTTGGTGAAAGTACAGTCTAGTTGGAGCAGAACATACCAACATTTTGGAGATACCAATACCATGGGTGACCACCAAGAATAGCATCAGCAGAAGCTGTGTTCCAGAAGCTGTGAAAGTGAAGTCTGGATTGCCTTGGAGACCTCCAGAGGTTAGAGATGCCAGAGCTATGATATACCTGTTAAGGAAAGCTGCTAACAGGGAATAGAACAAACTCAAGAGCAAGAAATGTGTTGTAGTCAATA
Source organism: Rhabdomys pumilio (assembly GCA_030674055.1). Classification (NCBI taxonomy): domain Eukaryota; kingdom Metazoa; phylum Chordata; class Mammalia; order Rodentia; family Muridae; genus Rhabdomys; species Rhabdomys pumilio. Next base: position 14,083,088 of record JANHMN010000011.1, read on the forward strand.
AGGTGAAAGTAGTTGAACATCAGACATGAAGATGGAGATTTTGGAGCTTGCCCAGATAGTTTTTTTTCTTGCTTTGGCCCAATATTTTCTCACTATGGTGTTCTAGAATGGTAATGTATATCCTATGATGTTGTAAGTATATGTTGGCTTTTTTATTTTGGTTGTATAGGGGATTAGAGTTAAGAGATTGCAAGAATCTCTAAACAGACTTTGAACTTTTGACTTTTAAACATCCTTAAGACTGTGATAAACAGTGGAGACTTTTGAAGTTGGACTAAGTGCATTTTGCATTGTGTTATGTTTATAAGCCTATGGGGGACGCAGGGAGTCAAATGTGGTTGTTTAAATAGGTTTGACACCCAAAGATTCATGTGTTTAAATGCTTTGCCATAGGGACTGGTACTATTAGGAAGTGTGTCCTTATTAGAGACGGTATAGCCTTGTTGGACAAAGTGTATCACTTTATAGGTGGGCTTTGAGGACTCCTATGCTCAGGCTTTGCTCAGTGTGAAATAGAGCCTCCTCCTGGCTGCCTGCAGGGACCAGGCCCCTTCTGGCTGCCTTCAAATCAAGAATCATAGTCCTTCAGCACCATGTCTGTCTGCACACTGCCATGTTTCCTGCCATGATGATAATGGACTAAACTTCTGAAACTATAAGCTAGCCCCAATTAAATGTTTGCCGTTATAAGAGTTGCCTTGGTTATGGTGTGTCTTCACAGCAATAAAACCCTAAGACAGGCTCTAAGGAACCCCAGAGTACATCTGTTTTGTGGTCTACATTAGAGCTCTTGGTCTGAGGAGGAGTACCTATTGCCACATGTATGGTATCTAGGAGAGTCAATAACATCCAACAAAGAGTCACCAGGGAGAAGTAGAGGGAAGGAAGAGAAAAAAATTTCTCTGAAGAAATTCAAGTCCCAAAACAAATGTGTGACTTTCCCACCATTACAAAGCTGCTTGATAACTGAGTACCTATAATTTCTATCCTTCATGCATTTTAAAGGACAGATCTGAAGGCATGAACATACATATACACAAACCACCATATTTAGATTCATGAATTTACCCAAAATTATGAAAAAGAAACAAAGTTAAAACTGTATTTTGACAAATACTAGATAACTAGGTAAAGAAGCTCAGTATTAAAACACTGATAATATTGTAGCCGTAAATAAAGACTAAGAGGAATAACATGCAAAAATAAGAATGTATTTATAGCTAAACAGAGAGGACAGATGAGGCTATGATCCAAAGGCATGTGATGAAAACAAAGGTGAGTAAGTTTTTGTTTTCCTTTTTGTTCTTACCTAGGCCAATATATCATCTACCAAACAAAATCTAACAGCTCAATAGACTTAATAAACTTCTAGGTCACCTTTGCCAAAGCAAGAAAATTATTCATGATACACCAAATCCCAAAAGTTTGAAAAAGCCATTTCTAAAGGTCTTTTGGAGAGTTCGTTTATCTGGCAGTTCAATGGCATTTATTATTTAATGAGAGACTGAATCTCCAGTTACTCTAGGAAATCTATCACACACAGGAAGCTAAGTAATTATGAACTAGTAATTATAGACTAAGGGCTTAGGTTATATTTGGCAATCACTACATGCCTCCAAATAGCAGTGTCTTGTAGCTTTGCCTATACAGTTACACACAAGTTGAGCTGGCTGTCAAGGTGACCCTCAGGGTCTCTCCAAGCAGCATGTGGATGTTGTATCCTCTATCTATCTGCACAGGGACATTCCTAATGCCCAAATCAGCTCCTATAAATCCCTTCCAGAACATTCATTGTTCACATCTGGAAAACACTTTTCCTATTCCATCTTGTTAGAGTTTTCCCCAAAATTTCTCCTGAGTTTGCTACAAAACTATCTCAAATGTCACATATAGAAATAAAGATTCCCTGGTTCTTCCAAATCCTTTTTACTTCTTAAAGAGTAGAATCTGGGTAAACATTTCTGTCACAAACTGTGTGCTGAGCACATGTTCCCTTCAAGTTATTACTGTATGTTTCTCACCATCAAACAGTAAGCTTTTAGAAAGTGATGACTCTGTAATCTCTGTGACTGTCTCAATGTCTATGATCTCTCAAAGTGTGACAAGTTGCCGACAATTCCATCAAAGTCATTCATGAAACAGAAATTTAAAAAAAAAATACAATACAGAGAATCAATGAAACTAAAAGTTGGCTCTTTGAGAAGATAAGATTAACAGAAATTTACCAAAACTAACAGAAGAAAAAGAAAAGAGCCAAATTAGTAAAATTAGAGATGAAAAAGAGAGATTTCAATGGGTGCCAAGAGAATTTAGATAATCACAAGAAAATCTGCTGAGAGATTGTATTTCCTAAAAGTAATAGAGACGCTTCACCCATGTTACGTCAACAATATTGCTGCCTAATCAAGACCTGTAGATACTAATAGGCATGTTAAAACAAAAGAGGGAAATCTCCCAACTTCCTACCTATGGACAAAGAACTATATGCACTGCAGAGAGCAGAAGAAATAATCCTCCCTAGAGAGGAATGCCCTAATTGGTTATCCAATACCACATGGTCGGTTCTGCAATCATATACAAACAGGTAACATTAAGCGCACCGAAAAGAAACATAATGATTTGTCTAGCTACTTGCAGTTGTAAGTGTAACTACTTTTAGTCTTCTTTGGTAGAAAGTTAGTTTGAGGCGCTGGAGAGATGGCTCAGATGTCAAGAGCATGTACTGCTCTTGCAGAAGATCTAAGTTCAGTTACCAGAACCCTTATCAGGAGGCTCACAACCACCTGTGACTTCAACACCTAGAGATCTGACAACCCTGAGCTCTGCAGGCGTCTGCACTCACCTGCACATGCTTGTACAGCGGTAGACATACACGTAACCAAAATAATAATAACTCTTTTTTAAAAGAATAAGTTTCAAAGCTTCCACGGCTGCAAATGGAAACATACCTTGCACTCCCTGCGGCTTTTGAAACAGCTCAGCACATCCCTGAAGCCTCCCTGCTCTCTGAGTCACAAGTACATGAAAGGGAATCTTTTATCTCAGAACCTTAAAAAAAATCCACCACTTGGAAGAAAAAGGCAGTTGTCTCCGGAGGATGAAAGAGAAAGTGTGGTGCTCTGGATGGATATGTCTGCATGCAGGTGCGGGCTCTGCAGGTGTCATCTGGGGACAGGCACAAATCTCTCGATTCAAGCTTTCCTTTCTCCAGCATCTGAGGAAGACTTCAGAAACCCCTGCAACTCTGGTCATGCAAATGTGCCTTTCTGCCTCTGACATAAGTTCTCATTAAGGGCAGATCATAGTAAAGGCCCAGTTTGCAGTGGGGGAAGATAGACAAATAACTCTAAGCAGAAGTGCTGGCTTCAGAGCTCATGAAGCAACTATTTATAGCATAAAATAGGCCACTGTCCATCCTAAGCCTCGGCTGAGCATGAAGCTTTGAAGAATCTCTCATTTCTCATGATGTTAGCAGGATGTGAATATTTGTCTGAAATACTGCCTGATGCACAGTGGGCATATAGTGACTATTGGAAGAATGGTGGATGCTGCTTTAATAGCTGAGTTCACAGAAGAAACATGTTCTCTAAATAAGGGCCTAGTGCTGTTAGCTTTTGTTGGCATGCCTCATCCTAGGTGTCTTAGTTTTCTTTCCTATTGCTGAGATAAAATAGCCTTACAAAAGCAACTGAGCATAGAAAGTGTATATTTTAGATCACAATTGGAGGTCACAGTCCAGCACAGATAGATAGATAGATAGATAGATAGATAGATAGTAGATAGATAATAGATAGATAGATAGATAGATAGATAGATAGATAGATAGAAGATAGTAGATAGATAGTAGATAGATAGATAGATAGATAGATAGATAGATAGATAGATAGATAGATAGATAATTGCTAGACAATGAAAAACAGAGATCAATAAATTATGCAGGTATGCTTGTGTTCAGCTTGATTTCTTCATTCAAATACATCTTTTGTTTAGGGAATGGAGCCACTCAAAGTGGGCAGGTCTTCTTCTTAGTCAATGTAATCAAGATAATTTCACAGATATGCCAACAAGACAATCATATTCAACAGTCTCCCATTAAACCTCCTATCCAGGTGATTCTACACTGTGTCAAATTAACAAGGAAAACTAGCCATCATACTTGAGTTGCACTAAACTTGTAAACACAGTCTATATACTTAGCAGCACCCAAAGGGGCTGTACAGAATGCCTTCACATACCAATGAATGGCTTCTAAAATAATAATACTGATAATAATAGTCATGATGCTCTTTTCCGTTTGCAATCCCATTATCACATCAACTCCACTTAACAGACACCATTATCTTCTGGCTGAAGAATGGAATGACTCGCCTGCAGTGTCATGGCCAGTAGGATGTACAACAAGATCTCAAACTTAACTCTACCAGGAAAAACTTCTCCGGACAATATTTTTTACAAATGACATCTACCTTTAAAAGAATTTATTTCTTAAAATAAATTTGGTAGTTTAGGTTACCAATTCTCCAATGGAGTTCTTTTTAAAGAAACAAGAATGCAGACAAAACTATTTAGGCTTTCGATTAGACAAATATCAATTAAAATTTTACTTATAAAATACAACTTCTAAATATATTGTTAAACTTGTTTTTGAACAGTTTTGTTACATTATTCGAAAATCACACAATCTTTAAACAACACATTTGATCATGTTAATTCTTTGTTCAGGTATTCATAAAACTCTTAATTCACCAGTTTTCATTCTTATAGACGGGAAAATATATAGAGTGTATGTGCCATTAAAAATCCCAGGCAGGAGATGGCAGGGAAGACATGCAGCAAGGAATGACAGCATCAGCTCAACATATTAAGCATCATTCACAGGCTGAGATAATAACTTGTAGGTTGAAAGAAACACCAGATTCCAAGTGAGAGCTTCAGGGAAAGCATCATTGCATGTCTGCTGTACATAAACATTGGATGAACTGGAATTGTTAAGGCAGAAAGATAAATCAAGGAGTGAGAATTATGAAAGCTACAACAGAGTTGGATGGCCTCATAGACGAGAGAAAGAAATTGGGTTGGGAAAGTATAGAAAGAATCAATGCTATGGAGAGTCGCAAACAGGTGACAGAAAGTCTTCAATGCCAGGTTCATTTACTAAGGGAGAAACTGTGGCCAAGGTCCCTTTTCTTCTTTGTGTGTCTGAAATTGCATCTGTAGTTCTCTCTTAGTTAATAAAGAAAACCACTATCTTGATGAACAAATGCTAAAACATTATTTGGTTCTTTCTCACCAAATAGAATAGAGTTAAAATGTACAGAGGATTTAGAAATAGTATCATGTGCCTTTGAAGAGTTTGAAATCAGCCTGAGCAACATAGTAAGACTGTTCTACTCAAAAAAAAAAAAAAAAAAAAAAAAGGAGAGAAAATCCTGCTGAATCTGGGCATGGTGCGACTCTCAAGTGTTTCTTCTCTGGGAATCACCAAGTAAAGAATCTCTGAAATGGCTGATGCAGAAGGCAGACTGAAAAAAACCCGAGGTTCAGAACAGGAAGTTAGAAGTTATGGTTTTATCTTTTTTTTTTTTTTTTTTTTTTTGTTCTTAGCCTTGGTCAAGTAACTTTCCTTCTTCTGATTTTTGCCCATTGTGTATCACCAAGATTCTAAATACACAAAGGCTGAAACTTGTCTATAACCCATAAATGGACAGTCAGTCATCATCCAGTTGTCCTTACCTTCTTGCTTTTAGTAGGTTCAGTATTAACCATAACGGGGTCCTTAGAAACCATCAGTCCCAAATCTCTTGTCTAAATAAGGAAACAGAACTAGAAAAGGCACATTCTCACTGTCACCCTGAACATTAATATCAAAGTTGAAACTAGAGCCATGATTCCCAGTTCCCAGCCCAGTCGTCACTCTGCTAGAACAAAAGGCTGTGCTACTGGGAGTCCTTCCAAACAAGGCAGTGCAAGTGAGAGTGAGAGGCTTGTCTAAATATCTGATGTGCTGATTCAGAATAACATGAGGGAAGTTACAATGAGGGTGGTCGTTGAGAGATCATGGTATGTCCAACTTCCCACAAGAAGAGATGGGAAAGAAAGAAAAAGAAAAGTCAGCTACCTGCAAGAGGTCAACTTACTGGCTTGTGGAATTCCTAAAATGGTTGACTTCTGTTCCTGTTTCAAATAACAGAGGTTGTGTTCCTCAGAACACTGCACAGCACGGACCTAAGCATGTCTTATGAAGAACTCCATGGCCATGTGTGAGTAAAGTCAGGCAGAAGTAGAATGACCGTTATGCACAACTCACCCACTCTCGTCTACACATTCTGATGGCTTCAACATTAGTTCATTTGCCTGTGGGGCATTTTTTTCCTAAATGATTGATGTCAGGAGTCTCACCCATGATGCTCAATGCCATCCCTGACCTGGTCATCCTGGGGTGAGCAAGCCAGGAGGAGCAAGTCAGTAAGCAGTGTTTCCTCCATGGCCTCTGCTTCAACTACTGCCTTAAGTTCTTGCCCTGACTTCTCTCAAGTGAGGGAGAGTGACCTAAGAGTTATAATCTGAAATAAACCCTTTCCTCTCCAAGTTGATTTTGGTCATGTTGTTTTATCAAAGCAAAAGAAACCCAAACAATACAGAGAAACTTGAACAAATGATTGTGACTGTTATCATCCAGCTTTTGAGACTGGCTACATTTGTGTGCTTCATATGTAACTACGTGTTTGTTACATATTAATTCTGTGTGGAGTGTACAACACAATACTTTTACACTTAACTATCATGTATCGTGTGTGACACTAAGCATGTCAGTACCTCTTTCCGAAATAGACTGGTAGATTCTTATATATGTAGAATTATGGGCTACATAACTTCTTGTAATAGCATTCTGAGGTACTGAGAATTGACCACACCCACTTTCTATTTCTCAGTAATGCTTTTTGGCAAAGTCAGGAAACAATTCAGAAATCATTATGCCATCCCTTTCCTAAATCCTACCCCCTACGTAATGTTTATAGCTTTCACACTTACCTCCTGAGTGATGGCAAAATCAATGGGACTGTTTGTGTTCTTCGAATGGAAACATTTTGCATAAGCATCCCTGAAATTATAATGTGGTTAGAACTAGTCCATGAATTGTTGATGGCTGGTGCTTCTGAAATGGCCTGAAGTAGATACAAAATTCACAGGGTCAATGTGCAGACAGGAAGTTACTCCTTCCCCGAGTCCTCCTCAGGCAACTCCTTTTGTCAGGAGGCAAAAATAAGGCAAGTATCATCCTCTGTATCTTTGAACTCCCTCGCAATAGAAATGAGTTAAGGAGAGAGACACGAAGGCAAAGAAGAGCTTCGTCTGTGGAAGAATCTTTGTTGTTTTGTTCTTGGTTTTGTTTGTTTGTCTGCTTGTTTTTTTGCCTCTCCCCTTGCTTCTGGCCAGAGAAGCTATGTAAATATCAAGCTTCTAAATCAATGTTTCTATGTAAAAAGTGGAAATAATGACATGACCATTTAGTGTACAGAAAAAGTCCATGATATACATACATATACATACGTACACATTTTCATGTATTTATGAAAGTACTGATAATGATAAATGCTACCATAAATATTAATTATTGATTTGATGACATAAAAACACATGTCTTGCCAGGCATGGTGGTACACACCTTTTGTTCCAGCATTTGGGAGGCAGAGGCAGGTGAATCTGTGAGTTCAAGGCTTACATGGTTTGTATAGGAAGTAGCTACAGGACAGCCAGAGCTACATAGAGAAACCCTGTCCCAAAATAAGCAAACCAAACCCATGTTGTAATCAAATTTCCCCCACTAGTTGCCAAAAACCCACAAGGTTCATTTAACAATTTCTTGTCTATGGGAGTCTGTCTGGAGTCTGTCTTAACTATGTTTTCTTATATCAATGATATATATATATATATATATATATATATATATATATATATATATGTGTGTGTGTGTGTGTGTGTGTGTGTGTGTGTGTGTGTGTGTGTGTTCAATGTCAATTTCCAAGATTCAGTCCAGTCATAGGAGCAGTTCTTAGAGACTGTCGACCTACCAAACATGTAAGTTCTGTATACATCTTATCTCATTCAATATATTTAATAATTTTTTGAATTAGATATAAACACTACCTCCTTTCTATATAAAGGGAATTTCTATAGAAAAACTTAGGTTGAGTGAGCATATATACACAATAAATATTAGCTTCTTTATCTAAATCTACCTCTTAGTAAAACAGCTTTAATTTGGCTTTCTTAATATGTCAAAGGAAGTTTTGCCTGACTGAAAAGTGCATTATCACTAATAGTCTCCACATAACTTACTTTAAGATCTGGGTGATTCAATAGTGGCATCGTGACTAAGACCTTTGGAATACAACACATTTCACCCCCAAGGATGAAGTTTCCTGTGTTCACTGTTAAGTTATTTCCTCAACCTGATTCTGATAGATTTTTAACTGAAAAAAAAACTTTTATTTAGACTAAAGACAAAAGAGTAAACAGACAATTTTCTTTAAATACACATATGAATGGAGATATGGCTACTAAAAAGACTATGATGGGTCACCTTGCAAACGTCCAGCAAAAATGGCAATTCTATATTGTTCTTAATTTGTGCCACCCAGCTTGGTTAGTTTTTTCTCCTTGAGGCCTACCTTGTTTCCTTTCTCTTAGTCACCTAAGATTTTTTCTTCCAAAGTAGAGCTTTGATTCAAATCTTTCAACAAAATCAAGGCACTCTGACATATGAACATTCATAGTGATTGCATACAATTGAATCATAGAATATTAGAGTCATAATGAGTTTGAGATATCACCCAGTATTTATTATTCAGTTTACAAAGGGCACACTGGGACCCACATAGGAAAGGTCACAGCAGGCTACATTTTTTCATCTATACATAATCTCATAGATCTAGATTTCAAGAAACCAGAATAATATTACTGATTATTATAATTCTCATTTTCACCTCAGTTTATTCATCTGAAGAAAAAAAGAGAAAAATTAGATTAGGCTCAAAGATAACATTCCCTCTAATCTAATTACTTCCTGTTTTATTCGTCCTAAACACACACACAATTATTGCACATATAGTCATGTATCCTTATCTCTGTTTCTTATATGATTAAATAATTGCATCCATATTAAAAGTTAACTTTCACTTTTAAAAATTTTTTGATAGAATTTTTATAGACAACTTTCTGTAAGTCTCATTCTCAAACTGAAGAGCATCCTGTGGAAATACTAGGTCCTGAATGATGTTACCACTAGCATAGTATTCTAGCCAATTAAACATTATCAAGAGCCAGACATGGGATCATAAAACAAACATGTGTTGGTCAGCTTCTTTTTGGCATAAATGACCAAATCCAAGTTGTTGAAGCATGAAAAGAATTCACTGAAGAAAAATCAATGCATTCTGGAACACAGTGCTATAACAAAACAGTTGTAAGCTTCACAAGTAGCTGAAACCAGGGACCTGAGAGTCTCCAGGATGCCCTCTACTTCTCCTCTGCTTCTCTGTAGGGATGGCTTCTTTCATCTCTTCCAAATTCCAGCTTTCTGCACATGTTGAGAAACATGCCCGGCAATATCAATGCTGAATTACAGTCCAATAACAAGGCACTAATGTTGTTCTTAGCCAAGACACTAATGCTGTTCTTAGGCAAATGTCAAATAACTCAGAGAGAAGAGACTAACTCAAGCAAAACAATTGTGATCAATGATTAGAGTCAAGCAGTACTAATGTAGTGATTCTATTAATAAGGAAAATAATGGAGGGAGATGCATCTGAAGGATGCCATTCTTAAGAAAACACTTCTTGGCTTTCATTTTATCAGTAAAGTCTGGGCTCCATTTGTACAATCAAGGTAAAAATATATAATCCCTAGGATGGTGGAGACTTGAAAAAACAATCATTTTTTTGGTGATGTATAGGGGTTTTAATCCAGCAACATGACTTCTCTGGCAAGTGATCACATTGGAAGACGTGATCTGGCCAGAATGCAGACATGTCCTGAATTACAGTATGATCTGTCTGGAATACAGACATGCCTTTAGTTCATACATTTAATCCCTACTAATGAAGGTTAAATTAGTTTCAAGAAAGAAGCAGAGTTGTTTGAAAGTGATATCTAAGTGATGGGCAGACAAAATGATGAATCAGAGAAAGATTTGACAGATGAATTAGAGAGGATATGCCCAACTCTCATGAGAACAAACAGGAACAAGAGGCTACTTAAGAGCAGTGCAGAGTGAGTTAGGAATGGAGGAAAGTTCACAAAAGTCAGCAGAGGTAGTTGAAGTCAGAGAATAAGTAGAGGCCAGAAGATTATAACAGATTGCCGGGTTTAGTTTGAAGCCAAGCAGAGCAACTGAGAAGCCAAGAGAAGCCAGTTCAAATCAGTCAGCTTAGAGAGGAGTTTTGAGCCAGAACAGTGAAGGTGAACAACCAGACAGAGTTCAGAAAGGACTAGAAAGGGTAAGGTTATTCAGCAGTAATCCTTCATGATGATAATTATATCTGGCAAATAACGGTTACTTTTATAGGGTGATGCTATGACAGTAATATGGTAGCAAATGAACAGTGTCCTAGAGATGCTCACCTCATGGTGGCTAAAGAAGCAAAACCAATAGATAATCCTTCAAAAGCACATCTTTCACAGCCTACTTCCTTCAACTGGGACTACGTCCTCATTCCATTCTGCCACAAAGTCATGAATGGACTAATCCATTGGTAAAGTTAGCAATCGTTCAACTGTTACTAAGCCTCCATCACATAAATCTTTTGAGGAAACATTGGCATCCTGGAGACTCTCGGTCCCTGGTTTCAGCTACTTGTGAAGCTTACAACTGTTTTATTATAGCACTGTGTTCCAGAATACATTGATTTTTCTTCAGTGAATTCTTTTCATGCTTCAACAACTTGGATTTGGTCATTTATGTCAAAAAGAACCCAACCAACACATATTCCTTTTATGATCCCATGTCTGGCTCTTGATAATGTTTAATTGGCTAGAATGCTATGCTAGTGGTAACATCATTCAGGACCTAGTACTTCGGCAGGATGCTCTTCAGTTCGAGAATGAGACTTACAGAAAGTTGTCTACAAGAATTCTTTATTTATCAATAAAATTTTTAGAATGAAATTTAACTTTTAATATGGATGTAATTATTTAATCATATAAGAAAGATAAGGATACATGACTATATGTGCAATAATTGTGTGTGTTTAGGATGAATAAAACAGGAAGTAATTAGATTAGAGATAATGTTGTCTTTGAGCCTCCATCACACGAATCTTTTGAGAAAACAGCGCCTTCACAGTTATGCACCATAAATTTATAATGGTTCACAACTGGGGACTAATAGACTTAATTTGTTCAAATTCATCAGCAATACTTTCAGATTTAAGTGAGGCGGCAAATGTTTGTTCCAGTCTCAAAAATATAATAACTAATGATATATTTCCTGACTTTATAGTTTGCCTAAATTTCCTTTTGGTTGTATGCTGTTTAATTTCTTTAATCCCTTCACATCTGGAAATGAAATAGCAACCCATGACAAGAGAAAGTCCTATGCTGCTGCTATGACAGAAACATCTGCTCTCTGTCATCATGTGCTTTTCTTCCTGAGGCCTGTGAATCTGAGTAGCCACCAACTGCTAGTTGCGATGGTTTAAGGGTGTCAAGAGACTAACAACATTTCCATGTTACCACGAAGATCAGTGTATTTAGCTCCTAGGAATAAAGTTTTTAAAAAATGAAGCTCATGTTATGACTGTTAAGCATTTTTGAATTATTTTAAATAGACAAAAACAAACTTCATTTAACTTCTTTGTTTTCAATGGTGAAGGAGAAAGTTTCCTATAGATGTGAAGGAGAGCAGAAGCACCTGGGAGAGTTCAGAGTGAACCTGCCCCTGAGTCCGACCCTGAAAGTGTGGAGGGAAGACAGGAGAGACAGCACACCCAGAGGCCAGGAGGGTAAAAGTAGGAAAAAGGAAAGAATAACCAAACTCGCTGTGTTATATAGGGAAGAACACCTCGAATATGGACAGCCCAACCCCTGGGTGGGGGATGAAGTATGCCAGCCATACCCTGTAACAAGTAGGAGCTAAGGGATGCTGGTAAAATCTGGTAGTCAGGTCGGCTTTGACATGTTAAATAGGTACCTCAGCCAGCCATTTGTTCCAATTTTGAAACATAACATGCCAGCCTCTTGGGTGTTAATAAATGATAAGGGGTGATGTAATCTTTGCTATGACTACTTCCTACTGACATTGGAGTATCACCCTTGGGGAACCAAGAAAGCTGGAATGCTAGCCAAGCCTGGGAGGAGAGAGGAGTGAAAGCTATTTTGCTTGCAGTCTAGGCTCTGTGTGATCTTCTGGGGCTAGGGAAGTTGCAGGCCCTGTTGGAGCTACCAGTGAGGCTGAACTACCTGGGGCTAGCTGCTTTGGAGCCATCTAGGATGCAAAGGCTCAGGCTGGTTGGAAATTCCACCAGAAGCACCCAGGGCTGGTGTCGAGAGATATATGTGTGTGTGTGTGTGTGTGTGTGTGTGTGTGTGTGTGTATGTGTGTGTGTGTGTGTGTGTGTGTGTGTGTATGTATGTATGTATGTATGTATGTATGTATGTATGTATGGAGAGAGAGAGAGAGAGAGAATCCCGTTTTGAGATTACTTCCCACCTTAGACCATTTGTGTTTTCAGATGAAAGACACACACAGCCTTATATTTTACATATGCCTTAGGCAGCACAATTGCTAAGCAACTGCCTACCTGCCATGTTGTTAGAATCCATTTCTCTACTGATAACTTCAAGTCACTACTTACTACCTATGTGCCATCTAGACTGCTGTTAACTCCAATTGGCCAGCCCACATGGCCACAGTTTTATGACTCAGTTATCCCATGGTGGCTCTTGTTTTCTCTCCTGCACATTTTTCTCTATCCCATGGCAGCTTCTTCCTTGTATTTGCCCTTCTCCTTTCCTACTCATCAAGACTTGGCTTTCCCTACCAGGGTCTTCTTGCGGTCTTTGTCCAGCTTTAGCCTGGTGATACCCACCTTGCTGTGGTGGATGCCCACATGGACACCTGTGCCATTAGCCTTTTCTTGCTAGACTTGTTCAATATAGATGACATATTTCTTCCTATACAGTTGAACTACTTTGCCAATCTGCTGGCTTTTGTAGTGTCCTCAAACCATCTGAACTTCATCATCCCTTCCAATTGGCATAGACCAAACATTACCCTTCTGTCTTAGCTCTTTGGAAAGAGGGAAAGACATAATCTTTCTCTGAATGTGAGAAGGTGCATTGAAAGCCGTTCTTGCTTCTCTCAGAAGTCACAAAGAGATTGAATTTCCTTTTGGCAGCTACAATCCAGCAATGACCACAAAAGAGAAACATTTGCCACGGTATAAGGAAAAAAAAGATCTTAACTGGTGGATGGACTAGTAGAACCTGTGTAATATGAAAGAAGGGGTGTGGGTTAGTGAAGGAGAAGTGTTTAGACAGAGATCGGGTCAAATGGGTGGAAGGGAAAAAGACTGAGGAGTGGATTAATCAAAACTAAGGGTGTATGGGAAATCTTTACTAACACCTAATATCTTGTAAGCTAATTTAAAAATATAATTTAACAAAAAATAATGAGTTTGAACATAGGTACTCTAAATGTGTAGGATATGTGCCCCAGAAAATATTGGATATTAAACAAAAATCTAGGTGCAAGACACGAGATAGCTTTCTATAAGTAATTGGTTTGTGAAGCTTCAGAAGTCCCCTAAATAATGCTAGCTCTAGACACTATTGGTCAGCCACTATAACTAGATGGTAAGACCTCATTGCTGAAAACATACATGCACACGCACATGCACACACACACACACACACACACGCACACACGCATGCACGCACACACACACACACTTTGATTGCGAGATAGGGAGAAATAAATTTCAAGCTGATTGAGAAACTTGCCCTCTGCTGACCAGCTTTCACATTCACAGTGCTAAAACAGGGTTGGTCCCTGCATGCTACAATACTGACCTGTCAGACAAGATGTATCTACTCATGCAATAATGACATGGCTGTTGTGGGGACAAGCAAGCGGCTATCTTTTAATTGCACTTGGGGCCTGCTCCAAAGGAAGAAACTCGTGCCTGGTCCTAGAAACAAGGTTGAAATATCCTAGCTATGGAGGTCATAGGCCCTAGAGGGAACCTACTGTTGTCTTGATGCGCAGGTTATGTTGCCAAACTGCATCTTAACTATAGGGTTTTATACTCTGGATTGTGATGCTCTGGATCTTAGCCAAAGAGGCTTGTTTGTCCATTGAGCAGTGGTTAATGAAGAGGCTCATAACTGCTCAGAGTGCTGTGAATAAATGACTTGGGGCCTACATCACAACAAAGACTGCACATTCACCAGTAGGGACTCCAACTCTACAACATGGTGGCAAGCCTTGGCTTTTCTCTTGACCCTTCGATCCTGAGACCTCCTGGAACTATTACCTGTACCTATTTCCTCTCCCTGCTTCCCACAAATGCCAAGCCTCATCTGCTCTCCATGGATGCCCATGCTTTCAAAGTCACTACCATGTTGAAGACTCTTACACATTATCAAGTTTGGTAGCCAGCTTGAGATGCAGCCTTCTCCCTGCTCTATACCACTGATTTTGTGTGCTGATCCCAAGGATGTACTTCTCAGAAGATTTCACAATAATGAGGGTCTCTTTATAACACTGGTAATTTTTCAGCACCAAGCTAACCATCATCAATTGTTTCAGTAAAGCAAAGGCTTCACTTCAGTGGTACTGGTCTCGTGTTAACAATATCCGGTTCATCACCCACTGTCTGACCAGGAACCACAAGGAACCTCAATTCAAAGTATCATATAAACAGTCCTGACAATCTTTGCTTCCCTCTGCAATTTTGTGAGACAGGACTCCATTTTCTGCATTTCTCTCAGAATGATCACTATCTAAGTTCCCACAAAGGCTCATTAAGCAATGAACACTTTCAGCCCAAAGTTCCAAATGTTTTCAAAATCCTCCCCACCCCACCCTCAAATATAATATTAGGTCCATCACAGAAACATCCCACATTCCTGGTAAATTTCAAGTTTGCTTTCTGTTGCTGTGATACATTACATACATACATACATACATACATACATACATACATACATACATACACATGATAGATAGATAGATAGATAGATAGATAGATGATAGATAGATAGATAGATAGATAGATAGATAGATGAGAGAGAAGAGAGAGAAAGGGAGAGAGAGAGAGAGAGAGAGAGAGGACCAAAATTAACTTGGAGTGGAATATTTGAGTTACAAGGGATAGTCCAATATGAAAAGAAGCCAAAATAAGAGCCTAGAGTCAAGAGCTGAAACAAAAACCATGGAAAACACTGCTGACTTGCTTTTCATAACTTGCTCAGCTTGCTTTCTTATCCAACCCATAAGTAGGCTAGACCCTGATACAGAAATCATTAATCAAGAAAATGCCCCAATAAGCCATGCCACAGGCCAATCTGGTGAAGACAATTTCTCAACCCAGGTTCCTTCTTCCCAGGTGACTCCAGCTTGTGTCAAGTTGACAAAATGTAGCTGGCACAGTACACTTGTCTAAATTAAGAATAATCCATCACTTTCATTTCTCTGAGTAAGAACATTTAAAACGTTTTTCTAACTTTTAGATGCATAATACATTATTATATACAACTACTGTCTCTCATGATTTAACACTAAAAGTCGTCTCTTGTTTAAGTTTAACTTTGAGCCCATAGACCAGTGCCTCCTTTTTCTGTTTACCTCCTTTCTGTTCATACCTTGAGGGCTGCCATACATGGATGAGAGAAACAGTTAACAAAGCAAATAGCAAAGTTTTAAGATTGTTGTTTCTCTATAACTGTCTAAATATTTGAAACAATTGAAAGAAAAATTTAAAGTCCTAAACTTCTTTTCTGCAACAAGACAATTACAGGGATCCATAGTTGATCAAAGGCAATAAGGCAATAAGTACCCAGCCCCATTTATACATCTGCAATGGAACCCCTACATCAAAGGCTCAAGCAAAACTGTGAAGGAGGTGTTGGAAAGATTGAAAGATCAAGAAACCTAGGATGCCTGCTGTTGGGTAATGTCTGTTAGACATGACAAGGGTAACACCTCTGTGTATGCTCACCATCATGGCTGCCTAAACAAGACTAGCCTAATAACAACAGCAGTTAACATAGCAACAAACTCAGAAAATTCCATGTGGTTTCACCTCTAAATGAAAATGATCAGTGGATGCAGGGAGAGGAAGAACCCATTTCCTCCAGAAATGAGCTCCCATACTGTTTTCTAAATCCAAAGTGATCAGGCCTGGACATTTGTACATATGAACAAAGGCAAATGGACTCAGTAGGCTATATGTATCTCTCTATATATAATATATGTGTAGGTGTCTGTGTATGTGTAAATATATATGCATGAAATAGTAATAATTAAAGAAGAGATCATGAACGGGGGCATGGGAGAAGTTGGAAAGGGAAAGTAGTGGGAATGATGTGTACGGTGTTAATAAATAAAATTCTAAATAAATAAAATTATAAAAACATCAAAAACAAAAGAATATTTTCCTAATTTCTATTAACAAAAGCCCTGTTAAAAGTATTGTAATTACAAAACTTGATGTCAAATTATAATTCAGAGCTATAATACCAAAATCAGCATGGTACTGACACAAAAGCATACAGCCAAAGAAAATGAAAAAAGAAGGGAGGATCCAGAAACCCACATATCTACAGCCACCTACAAAATATACATTGTCAAAGCATACATTGCTGTGGACAAGGAGCCTCTTCAACAAAAGGTACTGGGAAAAGTGAATGTCCACATGGAAATGAGACTAGATCCATGACTCTGAATTGTCATGAAAATCAATTCAAAATGGATTCAAGATTTTAATGTAATAGATCTAACTCTGAGATTGCTAGAGGAAAGCATAGTGGACACATTTCAGGGTACAGGGATAAGTAACGACTCTCTGAAAAGGACTCTAACACTCAGGAAATAACTCCAAGAGTTAGCAAACTGGATTTGGCTAAATTAACAAATCTCTGTGCAGGCAAGAAGGTTATCAGCAGAGTAAAAAGATGCCCATAGAATGAGAAAAAGTTGTTGTCAATTATATATAAAAAGGGGGGATTAATATCTAGATTATATAAAGAACTAAATGCTTAAGTTCCAAAAAATCATCTAATGACTAAATAAGCAAAGAAATTGGAAACTTTTCCAAAGAAGATATGCAAATGCCAATATTCGAAAGTATGTCCAACATCATTAGACATTAGATAAATGCTAATCCAAACTATCCTAAGATGTCATCTCATTCCAGCAAAATAAAACAAACAGCAATACATTCACATGAACATGCAGGGGAAAAGAATGCTTATACAGAGCTGGTGAGAATGTGAAGTAGAGCAGACACTACAGAAATCGATAGGCATTTCCTCAAGAAGTCAACATAGAACTACCATGTGGTTCAGTACGCCACACTTTAGTATGTTGAGGAAGAGTTCAAAGCATACCGTAAAGATACTTAAACATCACGTTTTTGGCTACAATATTCCATATACCACTCTTTTGTATCTACCTAGAGGAAGAGTTCAAAGCATATCGTAAAGATACTTAAACATCATATTTGTGGCTACTGTAGTCCCAGTAACCAATCTGCAAAATCAGACTAGATCCCTGCCAGTAGCTGAATAGAGACAGGAAACATGGTCTACATACATAGTGGAGTTTGATTCACCATAAAGAACAAAATCAATGAGGAAGGAAGGGTCTTTAAATCACTTGTAATTTGTCAGCCCCCTACTAAATATCACCAATTGTTCCAGTAGGGCAGTGGCTCTCAACCTTCCTAATGCTGCAACTCTTTAATACAGTTCCTCATGTTGTGGGGACCCACAACCACCGAATTTTTCACTGCTACTTCATAACTGTAATATTGCTACTGTTGGGAAACACAATGTAAATATTTGATACGCAGGATGTCTGATATGTGACCCCCCAAAGGGATGGCAACCCATAGGTTGAGAAGCCCTGCAGTGGAGCAAAGGATTCACGTTCAATGGTACAGGTCTCTTATTAATTATATCTGATTCACCAACCATCAGGAACCACAACTTCTCAGTTCCACGTAGCATATGAAAAGCCTTGCTAGTGTGTGCTTCCCTCTCAAACTTCATAAGGCAGGACTCCATGTCTTTACTTCT
Organism: Rhabdomys pumilio; assembly: GCA_030674055.1. Lineage (NCBI taxonomy): Eukaryota > Metazoa > Chordata > Mammalia > Rodentia > Muridae > Rhabdomys > Rhabdomys pumilio. Next base: position 14,101,388 of record JANHMN010000011.1, read on the forward strand.
GGTACATTAACCATTTCATGAGCTGTGTGGCATTTTCCTGGAGCCTGAGGTGCCTTTATTCTTTAGTGGAGATGCATCAGCAGAGCAAATGTCTTCTTCAAGCGAAAGCATTCTTGTTGCTTTGAAAAACATTTATATGAAAAAGTTTGTCTTGAGTTCAAGTCTCACTGTCAAATCTCATAAAAAAAATTTTTTTTGTTTTGAAACTGTTGTCCTATTTAGTTCGCAAAATAAAAGATTCTGATAGCTTTCATGAACACATGCATTATTATTCATTCATATTTTTATCTCCATTGCTCTCTCTTATCCATGCTCTAACCATCTAGCTGGGCCCCTTCCTCCTGTCTGATAGCTTTCTTTCTGTTTTCATTCCTCATGGATGTATAGACACACACACATCTAAGTCTAGATTCTCTATATGAGGGGAAATTAAGCTTTTTTTACTCTTCTTTCCCTTCCCTGTTGCCCCTCCCTACTTTTAGACTTCCCCTCTTTCGCTCCCCTGTGTCCTCCCTCCCTTCACAACCCCCTCATCTTAATACTCCTTCTGTTTTCATGTCCAATAACATTTAAATATTTGAAGATCAATTCTGCCCACCAAAAAGTGCAATACTTTTCTTCCTGAGTCTGCCTTCTTTCAACTAGTACCTGATCTCCACTCTTCCCCATTTTCCAACAAATGACAAGACTTTCGCTTTCAATCAAATAATAACCTGCCGATTTTCTGCAAACCAAGCAAGTCTTTGTTCTCTTAAGAAAGAAGCCCAGCTTCTGAGATGCCTGTATGGGTAAATTACTTACTGTTCAAGCATGTGGGCCTGAGTTCAGATCCCAGCAGGCACACACAAAAAAAAGACCTGGACAGCATGAATGACGCTTCACCGAGAGTATACAAATCTAATAAAAATCCATGGCCAGGCAAGGGAAAACTTCTTTGAGTTGTTGTTGTTTTTGTTAAAGCTGGGCATGGTGGCCAGCATCTGTAATCTCAGAGCTAAGAGGCAGAGGTGGGGAGTTCTTTACAGGCCAGAAAGTTGGTGACCTCTGGGTTCAGTGAAACAGACCCTGTCTCAAAAATAAGATAGAGAGGTAGATGGTAGATAGATGATAGATAGATAGATAGATAGATAGATAGATAGATAATAGATAGATAGATAGATGATAGATAGATAGATAGATAGATAGATAGATAGATAGATAGATAGCCAACATCAGAAAAAGGAAGAGTGAAAGAGAGGGGGAAGGAAGGAGAGAAGGGGAGAGTGAGGGAGGAAGGGAGAGAGGGAGGGGAAGAACTCTCCAGCACCACCACCAAAAGCCCTCATGTTGATGAAGGGCTCAGGGGAGCTTGGCCCTTTATCCCCTTTATCCTCCATAAGCACCAACAGAGATGTTCATAAGATGAAGAATGCAGGTTTTTACTCTGTGCTCTCCTAACTTCTAACAGCTCACGCGAACACATCCCTCCTGCTGAAGTGCAGTATGTACTGGAGCCTCTTCCTTTCTTCCTTTGACAGCTCCCTCTCTAAACCAGACAAAGTCACTCAAAGCTGCAGCTGACCTCTCGGCCACCCCCCACCCTCCTGCCCCCTGAATTCCTACAGCACCTTCTGCACTGACCAAATGCATTGGACTTAGTTTGTTATAAGTCTTAATTTGCATATTGAGCAAATAATTCCTCATTAGATGCCCCTCAAGTGTCTGCCCTCTTTCTACATCAGGTAGAAAAGAAATATTTGGTGAAAAATAAGTGTACCTAGCAGGAAATATATGCATGCCTTTAACTCCAGCACTCAGTAGGCAGAAACAGCCGGATCTCTGAATTCAAGACCAACTCTGGCCAAGATAGCCAGAGCCACACAGAGAGACCTTGTCTCAAAACCAAAACAAGACAAAAAGCAATGAGAGAGAGAGAGAGAGAGGAGAGAGAGAGAGCAATAAGAGAGAGAGAGAACAGTAAGTGTTCCTTTCTCTGTTACTTATGTCACAAAACTCAATCTTCCTAGAAAAGCTGCAATTCAGTCTCCGGAACACAAGGCTTGTTTTTATATTTTTATATTTTTATACTTTCTTGATCTTGACACTTTCTAGTGTCACTTTCTAGGTTGGCCTTTCCCAGGACACCCCCCTAAAACAAACAAACAAACAAACAAACAAACAAAAAACCCGTTGTCAGACTCTGTAATAGAGTTCGACTACTACTCTGCTGCCCCCTAGAGGACTTTAGGGAACACCAGCCGGCTTTGCGCTATGATAGTGTAAGGAACTTCATACAGAAAGCTCCCTTTCACCCCCACCCCCAGCATCTGGGTCTATACGAACAAAACAAAACAAAATAAAACAAAAAACAACGCTCTGGAGGCAGTTGTAGGCAAAACAGTTGGTTAAGCCTCAAGGCTAAACACTCCCTGCTTTCGGAGCTAATCTCTCCTGTCTGAAACTGCAGACTGTTGAAATGGTTGATGCTGATTTGTTTCCCTCTGGACATTTTCCTTCGGGTTCATCACCAACATTTTAAGATAATCTCTCCAAATGCTTGATCCCAGAAGAAATTCAATTTAAAAAGTATAAAACACAAATTAATCTTTTGTCTTTTTAGGGCTCCTTCTTTTCCTTTCAGCCAAGAAAGTCATGGTGACTTTACACAGAGGTTTAACTTTTGCCAGTCTCTTTCCAATAAATTCTCCCCCAGATAATGCCTATAAACTATTCTAAAATTCTGTAATGAACAAACCCACAGTTGCAAAGGCCTGGAATATCATTGGAACAATATGACTTAAATATGTTTCAATAAGTATTACAGAAAAACAGAAGCCAAGGAATGTATATAAAGTAGACATTTTTATGCCAGAGAATCCCAACAAAGGATCAGAGAAGCGGGTTTGTAATGTTAACATTCCAAAATTAAGGAAAAAAAATTCACTCCCAAGTTTGATGTCATCTACATTTTGAATTAGTGTAGGTGGCATTCACTGAAGAGCCTATATATATGGAAAGAATGTTCTTAAATCATAGGTCAAATCTAAGATTATGTTTTGCTTTACTCAAATAAGACTGCCACAGATTTAGAAGTCATATTAATGCACTTCCTACCGCCAAAGGATGCCATATATAACAGACAAACTGATGTGATAAAAGGGGGAACATTTGCAATAAGAAACAGTTCACCCCTGAAGTCCTCACACCCCTCTTTCATACAAACACTTGTCATGTCTGGGAAAAGAAATGCCTACACTTATGTGTTAATTTGTGGGGAGCCGACAGAAGGCAGCTATCATCCTTGCAGCCATCTTGAGCCATATACCCTTACAAGAGACTTGATTACAACAGCCTACAACAGCTGAGCACACTCTGATAACATCTTGTTTTAGATACCCAGGATCTTCTCTTGGGTGTGTGAGACCTAAAGATGTGATTTAGAGATAAGACCTAAGGGTATGACTTAAGGTGTGATTTAGAGATAAGACCTAAGAGCGTGACTAAAGGGCATGACTTAGAGGCGTGGCTTAGAAGTGAGACATATAAAAGGAGACAGGCAGACAGAAGAGATTTTTTAGGTATTAGACACTTGAGACAGAAGAAAGTAACAGATTATTACTAGGCACTCAGATTAGACATTAGGCACTTAGCACTTGGAGAAAGAACTTGGAGGAACTAGGGACTAGGAACTCAAGACTTGGGACTTGGACTAGGAAGAGAGATTAAAGAATAAATGGGATTGAATCACACTCTGTCTGCTCTCCATTCCTTTCATCCGTCCTCACTCTCTCTCTTGCTGAACCTGTACCTGCGGACCAGACTGGAGCAACCTGGGGCAGTTCGGGCTCTAACAATTTAGCCCCCAAGGCTTTTGGCAGTGCAGGTCCCAACATTGACAGAGCGATCCCCAACATTTTTGGCGCCAAACGTGGAGCAGCTCAGGCCTCAACATTAATTAGTCTTCTAACTGCTGTGATCCTACAAATGACAAGGAGTAATTTTTAAGGAGGAAGAGTTTGTTGTATGTCATAGTTTGGGAGCACGAGCCATATGAAGGTACGGCACAGCATGGCAGACATTGCAGCTAGCGGCTGTGGCAGTGGAATGTGAGGCTGCTTGTTCGCATCTCTGTGATAGGAAAAGGGAATGTGAGTTCCCTGGTTCCTCATGGTCACCTCTTATCCAGCCTGGAACCACAGCTCATAGAATGGTTCCATGTATTTAGGGCGGGTCCTCCCTCCGGAGTTAATCTTCTGCAGAAAAGCCTCACAATCAAAGCTGTCCCTCATCAATGCCCTAGGTTTCTCTTAATCAAGTTGACAATAAAATGTTGGTTGTCACATTTCAAGAAAAACAGTTTGGCATACGGCTTAAATACAAAGTAAGAATCAAAACAGTCAGTGAAAAGTATCACCCAACCGACCACAAGACAGAGGACACTATAAGAAACAGTCCTATGTGAATTCAAAATAGCTAGATATAAAAGAAAATTTCATGTAAGAAATTTAAAAGCTCACAACAAAGACATATACAAAAAAGGAAACAGTGAACTAAAAGTGGATGCAACCTAGGAAAGACTAGAAAACAGAAAACTACCTCAAAGCCAACTGTATTTTAAAATGTTCAAAATTATAAATTTTAATGTTGTTCTTTTAAGACAGTTTTACTATGTGGTATTGGCTGGCCTGGAACTTGCTCTGTAGACAAGGCTGGCCTTGAACTTACAGCAACCCATCTGCCACTGTCTTCTGAGTGCTGGGATTAAGGGCATGTGCCACCAGACCAAGTTTAAAACATAAATCTAACTAAAAACTAAAATCACAATTTGACAACTAAACTTAAAATTTGTGCAGCTGTTCTATATTAGTTTACTCTCTGTTGCTGCGATAAAATACTACCAAAGTCAACCTATGGAGGGAAGCGTTTATTCAGTTTACAGGCAATAGCCATGGTCAAGGGAAGTCAGGCCAGGAACTCAAGACAAGAACCTGGAGGCAGGAGCTGCAGGAGGGGCCATGGAGGAGTCCTGCATACCGCCTTGCTTCCTCTGGCTTCCTCAAATACTTCTCTTAAACGACTCAATCACACCTGATTGAAATGGCACCGCCCATAGTGGACTATGTCCTTTTACTTCAACTAGAAATTAAGAAAATGCCCCCCACAGATATGCCCAAAGGTCAATCTGATGGAAGCAAATTCCAAAATGAGATTATCCTTTTCCCAGCTGACTCTAGCATGTGTCAGGTTGACAAAATCTAAGCAGTTTACTCCCTAACTTAAAACTGCAAACCCAGCTGCCAGAAATGCAACGTCTTGCAAATTGAAGAACAATATAATGTCATCAGATTGGAAAATACAATATTAATTATACGTCTTCTGTAGAGAGAATATCTTATCTATTCTATGGATACATCACCTGTCAATAAAAAGCCTATATGGCCTATGGCTTAAGCAAGAAATGGATTGTGGGACACCCGGGAGGCAGAAAGGATTCTGGGATAGAGCCAGGGGCAAGAATATTTGCCCAAGAAGATGTGAGGAGATGAATGGATGATACCTGAGCACAGGTAACCGCCACATGGCAGAAGGTAGGTTAAAATAAATGGGATATTTTAAGTTACATCTAGTTAGGGAAGAGTCTAAATATATGGCCAAGGTATTTGTAAATATATTTTGAGTATGAATCTTATTTCTAGGAGCATAAGACTGGAAGGTAGAACCAGGACCTAACATCTACAATTTTTTGGAGACTATTAAATATTCTTCTCAAATTAATCTGAAGTCTTAACATCCAAAATTCCAATCAATTCAAGGGAGCTTTGTATATTATGACAGTTGATAATATATCACATTAAATAAGCTTTTTTTTGTCTGTGTGATAATTGATAATCAATTCTAAAGTTTACATGAAAATGAAAGACAATTTAGACTAACCAAGGACATTCGAGAATGGAGTTCTATGTCCAAAGTTCAAGATGTATGCGTTGTTTGTTTTTGCTTTGTTTCAATATTTGAAATAGGGTTTTCCCCTAAGGAGAGTGTGGCTCACAAAATCCCAATCCTAGTTGAAGATCTATTGGCAGTAGAGAGCTCTAGGTCAGGGAGAGTCATTTCTTAGGTTATGGTCCTTGGAAGGTTACTCTTGCTTTAGTGGATGGTGCTACATCCATATACATACTGCTAGCACTAACTGGACTTTGTGTGTTATTTAGTGGCTCACATACACAATAAAGTATAGGTGTCTACATATGTGTCTATGGGGTGGTTGTTTGTGTATCTGTGTGACTTTGTGACTGTGTGACTGTGTGACTGTGTGACTGTGTGAATGACTTTGTGTGAGTGTGTGTGTGTGTGACTATGTGTGTGTGTGTGTGTGTTAGTTTTCAAAGGTATTAATGCAATTCAGAGGACAGAGGATGATCCTTCAGTAAATTCACTGACTGTGTATAAAGCAAACAAATAAAACACATTTAACTCCTCCTTCTATTCAGAATTGTTGACTGGCTTTATTTTATATGGATCTTATTCAAGTAACTATAGCTTCTAAGGGTTCCTGAGTGGAATGGCCCTGTAATATCCAATGACTTACAGCAGTTCTCCACAAAGTTCTGGCACTTGTGTTCTTTCCACAGCCTCCTCTGTGACAGGAGAGGTATAAGACAGATGTCAAGTTAGGGTTGAGAATTCCACAGTCATTTATTGACTACACTCTGGCTGGATTTGAATCTCTACAGCAACTGCTGTCCCACTGCAAGAAGCTTTTCTGAGGAGGGCTGAGAGCCACACTAATCTATGGGTTAAAAATGTCAGTATTTAGAAGGAAAATTGTTACTGCGTCCATTAAGTAAAATAATAGCATTGTGTTATTCCATCTCCCCAGCCACTGGTTCTTAAATCCTATCAAAAAGCAATCTGTTACTCCCATGATGCCCTTGCACCAACAGACGTATGTCATTATGCCCTACGAAAATAGGAAGGGAAGGCACAGAGTAGAGACACTTGAAACATGTGACTGAGAACAACCTACTGGGCCAGGACCAGGGAGTAAGACACGCATGCACTTTGGCACAGCTGTGTTAAAAGTGATCTGTAGGGTCACACTTTGTGCCTGCTTTCTGAATGATTTGTTTCAAGACGGTCATTACTGAAGATCTCAGGATTCGCAGATGAGTACGGCTGTCTTGTTTTCCTCTCAGAGTCTGCATAGTATCTTCTAGCATCATGAAAGCTAGCCCTTAGAGAAGAAACTTCCAGATCAGTAGCAGTTTGATTGCTGTATGCATTGAGACCAAAGGGTGTGATGTCTTCAGCAATAGGATGATACCACTCAATTCCCCACGAAAATAACTTTGTAAAATTAAAAACTGGGCTGCTGAGATCCCTTAGTGGGTAAAGGCACTCGTGGCCAGTCAAGCTTTGTGACCTTAAGTTCACTCCCTGAGGTTCATATAGCAGAAGGAGAGAATTGACTGCTACAAGTTTTCTCTGACCTACACACATGTCTGTTGAAGAAGTGCAAGCTTGTGCACACACATGAATGAATGAATGAATGAATGAATGAATGAATGAATGAATGGGAAAATAAAAAGAATAGTCAACAATACAATGTCATGAGAAGAGGTCTCATTCATCACTAGCAAAATAAATATAAACCAGAGCAACACTGGAGATCACTGTATGGGACTATCTAGTGTGCACTGTCTCACATACTCTGTTTCTAGATATACACCAAAGAGAAGCAAGTATGTATGTCCAATAAATGCTTGTACAAAATATACATAGAAGTTTTATTCTTAACCATTAAAAAAAACTGTTGAGATAAGCTAAGACTACGAACAACCCTAATGTGCCCAGATGGACCAAAGCTGTCCAAGCTGACCAAGCTTGAAAAGAAAAACATGGTGCTTTTACAAGGCTATGTATGCAAAAGAACAGTTTCAACCACAAGTCCAGGAAGCAATTTCCAAACAGAATGAAAAGATTTGGGTATTTTACGTTACATTAAAACCAAGACTGTCTATTTAGCAAAATCCATCCTTAAGAAAATAGGAAGGAGACACAGAGTAGAGACACTTGAAACATGTGACTGAGAACGACCTACTGGATATGCCCACTTCTAGACCCAGGCAGTTAGACATGAGGGCACTTTGGCACAGATGTATTAAAGGTAATCTGCAGAGTCACACCTTGTGCCTGCTTTCTGAATGATTGGTTTCACGAAAAAAATATGGCATAACAATTCCACTTTTGACAACTGTAGAGGAAGTAAATGGTTTTTTGCTTTATGTATAAACTAGGATAATCTGAGAAGCAAAGAAAGAATACTTGTGAATTTGTGTTCCATACAACAAAAGGGCAGGTGTCTGAGTGACCCAGGTGAGGTTCTTCCTTCTAGAAATGTAATTTGTTGAATGTAGAATGTAATTTGTTGACACGTGTGGTGTAAGCAGGGAATCAGAGCAGGACATCTACACAATGCCCAATGCTATCCAACTATACCAACCAGCACTAGTGATAACTCATAAGGTTCTTGGGTAGACTGTGTCAGTCGGAAGATTGAAAAGAATGCCTCTTCAGGAAGTTATGGTGGAGACCCAAGAAGAAGGTATTTAATGATCCTACAGCACCCAGCCCACAGGATTGGTGTTGATAACTCAGAGGAAGGTTTGTCTAAGAGTTTGAACCCAGACTATTTCACCAGTTTCACCATTACCTAAGCAAGAGTATTTGCCAGTTTAATCAGTTAAAAGTAGCTCCTAAGAAGCGGGGGAGCAAAGAAACAGTCCTCCTTTCCACGGGAGCGCTACTCTGTGCTGGCATATAATGCTTATTAAAGACTAAAGAAAGTAAATGCTTTTGTCTCTCCAAAGCCCTAAAAATCTATTTAAAACATTTTCTAAAAATTCCAGTGTAGCCCTCCTACAGCATGGCATTTGTCCTGTTGGCTCTAATGAACATTCCTGTAAGTATTCAAGGAACAGATCATTCTTAATATTTAACCTCTGAAAATGAATTTTTAATGGCTACCCAATTAATTTCACAAGGCTGGACTTACATTCTATTACATTCCTCTCCACAGCTGTCATAACTATCAGAAAATGCATAATGGAATAGGAATGAAAGTCACATTTGCAGTAATAAAAAGTGTGAAAAAAAAGATGGAAAATTTTACTGAAATACTGACATAGTGATAGGCGTTCCATATTTCTGAAAGGGATCCAGAAGATATAATGAAATATCAATTGATTCATTTGGAAAAGTAGATTTTAAATGTCTTAGGTAGCCAAGATTAGGCTTAGAATATAAAATGATGACCTAATAAAATTTTCATTACACACACACACATATATATATATATATATATATATATATATATATATATATATATTACAATAACTAACTACTAATCTGTAAACAAGCTAAACAAATCAGAGGGAATAATACATTGAGCTATATGATGTCTCCCTCAGGATGTAATACACTGTCCTTCATCACACACCACTGGGGGAAAGGCAGACATAAATAAGAAGTGCTGGGAGAAAAACAGATCATAGAAACTACAGAATCGGTAATCATCAATGAAAAGACTGGTAAGCTTCAATGAATCTATGATGGTTTGAATAGGAATAGTCTCCAGACCCCCCTGCATTGATTGGCACCATTAGGAGGTATGGCCTTGTTGTACTAGGTGTGGCCTTGTTGGAGGAAGTGTGTCTCTGTGGGGGTGGGCTTTAAAGTGTCATATGCCCACGCTACACCCAATATGGGTCACAGTCTCCTGCTGCCTGTGGATCAAGATGTAGAACTCTCAGCTCTCTCTCCAGCACCATATCTTCCTGCATGTTGCCATGACCCACATGGTAATAATAGACCAAAAACCTGCACACCAGCCCCAATTAAATGTTGTCCTTTATAAGAGTTGCTATGGTCATGGTATCTCTTCATAGCAATAGAAACACTAACCAAGACAGATTCTGTGGATGGCAAAGACTGAGAAACAGCAGAGTCTATGACAAAGGCTGAGACACGGCAGAGGAGATGAGGTACAGAGTTGCAAGATGGTGGTTTCTTTCTTTTTTAATAAATATTTTATTTATTAACATTCCAAATATTGTCTCCTTCCCAATCCCCCATCCCAGTGTTCTTCACCCCTCCCCCTCCCCCTTGCCTTTAAAGAAAAATGTGGTTCATTTGCACTACCTGCCCCTCTCATGCACCCATCCACTCCCACTTCATCCCCCACAGTAACCCCCTTCCCTGAGGCATCAAGTCTCTATAGGATTAAGTGCATCCTCTCTCACTGAGGCCAGACAAGGCAGTCATCTGCTACGTATGTGCCAGGGGCCACAGACCAGCCCATGTATGCTCTTTGGTTGATGTCAGTCTCTGGGAGCTCTGTGGGGTAGTTGTTAGTTGATACTGTTTTTTCTATGTGGTTACCGTCCCCTTCAGCTCCTTTAATCCTTCCCCTAACTCTTCCAAAGGAGTCTCCAACTTCAGCCCAATGATTGGATGTAAGTATCTGCATCTGTCTCAGTCAGCTGTTAGTAGAGCCTCTCAGAGGACCGCCGTGCTAGGCTCCTGTCTGCAAGCACAACATAACATCAGTATAGTGTCAGGGTCTGGTGCCTGCACATGGGATAGATCCCAAGTTGGGTCAGTCACTGGATGCCCTTTACTTCAGTCTCTTCTCCATTTTTCTCCCTGTATTTTCTTTAGATAGGAACAATTCTGGGTCAAAGTTTTTGAAGATGGGTGAGTGGCACCATGTGTCCATCAGATCCCTGTCTATCCACTGGAAGGGGTCTCTTCAGGGTCAATCTTCCCACTGTTGGGCATTTTGGCTAAGGTCATCTCCACTGAGTCCTGGAAGCCTCTCCCTCTGCTTCCTGTGATTATTTTGTTCTCCCTTCTAAGTGGAACTGAAGCATCCTCACTTAGGCCTTCCTTCTTGTTAAACTTTATATAATCTGTGAGTTGCACCATGGGTATTCTTTACTTTTCGGCTAATATTCACTTATCAGTGAGTACATACCATGAATGTCCTTTTTGAATCTGGGTTACCTCATTCAGGATGCTGAAGACCCAGCTATACCATTCCTGGGCATATACTGAAAAGATACGCCCAGTATATCCACCATACCACAAGGACATGAGCTCCATTGTGTTCGTAGCAGTTTTATTTGTAATAGCCAGAAGCTGGAAAGAACCCAGATGTTCCCTCAACTGAAGATGTGGTTCATTTACACAGTGGAGTACTATTCAGATATTAAAAATGATATGACATCATGAATTTTTGCAGGCAAATGAATGGAACAAGATGGAGGCTTCTTAAATCATTGTCTTTTCTGTGGTCAAATGATGGATGCACACAGCAACAAAGAAAGTGAGAAAATTCAAAATATTTTCTGTGCCAAAACTAAGAAATACCATGGCCCAAAGTCAAGTATACACAAAGAAGAGCTGCCAAACCTGGGAAAAAATAGATCCGTGAAGGTAAGAAGAAAGCATGGCCAATCAGCTCTCAGGTAGAAGCAGATGACCTTAGTGGCCTCCAAGGCTCATAGAGAGTGGGCAATAGCAATTAGCACGTTTTGGAGTCTGGAAGCAGCCTCAGAACACCTCAGTGTGTCTTTCCTGGCTAAACCACTTTTCAGTGGTAACGTCAGAGGAAGGGGTCTCTGAATTCTAAAGCTTAGAAGCTAAGTCATCATGCCTCACCCCCATCCCACTACAGTAAAGAGCTCTTTCACACTCCAGGAAAATTAACCCTGAGCTCAGTCTGGTGGTTGGTTCCAAGCATCCACACCTGTATTGGTCAGTTGCTGGTTGAACCTCCCAAAGAGCAGTCATACCAGGTTCCTGTCAGCAAGTGATTCTTGGCAAAGGCGACAGTGTTGAGTTTGGTGTCTGCATACAGGAGAGATCCCCAGGTAGGGCAATCCCCAGATGGCCCTTCCTTTAGTCTCTGCTCCATTTTTTTTGTCCCTGTTCTTCCTTTGGACAGGAACATTTCTGGTTTAAAAACTTTGAGATGGCTGTGTGGCCCCATCCCATGACCGGGGACCATGCCTATCTACTGGAGGCGGTCTCTACAGGTTCTATCTCCCCTTCTCTGCTAAAATAATACCCGTTGAGTCCTGGGAGCCTCTCATTTCCCCATCATCTGGGACGCTCCAGTGGCTATCCCCAGTTCCTCATCACCCCCTGCTACATATTTTTATTTGATTTCCTGACCTTCTGTACCTCTCTCTTGTCCCCACCAGTACCTGATACTGCCCTCCTTATTTCCTCCTCCTCCTCTCTCCCTTCCATGTCCCCCCTCTCTCCACCTCCTGAGATCATCCTGTTCCCCCCTCAATGCAGGACTGAAGCAACCACACCCTGGTCTTCCTTCCTCCTAAGCTCCATATGGTCTGCAGGTTGTATCATGGGCATTGTGAGTTTGGGGGCTAATAGTCACTTATCAGAAAATGAAGGAGAGGTTAGATCCATGCTGGAATTTTGTCTGGTTTGAATTTATGCACTCTATGAGATGAAACCCATACCCGATGCTGCTAAAATAACCAAGAAACTGGGAGTTGATAGGTCATGGGCTCTAGGGGAAAACCTACGACTATTATTCTGCCAAAGGGACATACTGCTAATATACCTTCTGATAAAACCACCATGCCTGTAGATTACTGCCTAGCTCAGTCCTCATCACAGAAGCTGCTTCTTGCAGTAGACACTAATTAACCCAGAGACCCATGACTACACACCACTCAGAGAATGAGAGACTTTGGAGCACTCAACCCTAAATAGAATGTCTTTACCTCCCTCAAGGCTCAGGGTACCATGTGGGAGAACAGGTGAAAAATCATAAGAGCAAGCGTAGAGAATGACTCCATGGAAACAGCATCTTCTAGACCCAAGAGGGCTGATAACATAGGTTTTTGTTGTATTAATTTTACTGTTCATTAAAAGATGCTTTCAGAATTATAATTAAATTGATGATGTGTTATGAGCCTGTCATATCAACAATGAATTTCAAATGTTCTTATGAATGTAACTATTGTCAATTTTTAATATTTTGCTGATAAATAAAAGTTTAAATTTTTTAAAATGTTATCTTTCTTTCTACTGGACTTTGCACATGCCAGGCAAGTGCACTGTCACAGAGATACACCTCAACCCTTTTTGTGTTTGGAGAGGGGAGTGAGTGTGTGGTATCTGTGGAGTATGTGGTGTGTGTGGTATGATATGTGTAAGTATGTATGTACGGTGTATGTGGGGTTGTGGTGTGTTTATGGTATGCGTATAATGTGGTTTGTGTAGTGGTGGTGGTATGTATGTGCACATATGTATAGTATTTGTGTATTGCGTGTGTGTGTGTGTGTGTGTGTGTGTGTGTGTGTGTGTGTGTGTTGCATGCATGTGTATGTAGGGAGGTGTACTTACTTGTGCATGCAACTGTAGAGCCAGGGTACACTTCACATGTGTTTCTCCACTGCCCTTTACTTTCTTTTGTGGAACAGTCTCTCACTAAACCAAGAACTCGCCATTTCAGCTATACTGGCTGGCCAGAAACCTCAGGAATCTTCCTGTCCCTGCCCCTGATCCCCCAGTTCTGGGGTTACAAGCACATGCTACCATGAATAGCTTCTGTATGGGTACTGTGGATCTGAAATCAGGTCCCCATACTTACACAAGCAACACTTTCTCCACTGATACATATCCCCAGGCCATCATTGCATTCTAATGTACAAATGAAGCATTGTATTGTATTGTATTGTATTGTATTGTATTGTATTGTATTGTATTGTATTGTATTGTATTGATTCTATGGTATTGTATTGATGATTGTATGCAGGGATGCAAAGCCATACAACCAGGTTTTGGGCAAGACTGAGGTTGAGGCTGTCCAAACCCCAAAAATCTGGTCCTGAAACTAGCAGGAGTAGGACTGCTTCCTCCCTGCTCTGCGACTGCATGAATCCCCACCTCCATCACCCTTGAGGTAGTCATGTGGCCAGATTACAGGTTAAGCATCCTCTCTCCCTGTAAGGAAATATCCAGCTAGCACCTGGAATTCCTCTCCACGCAAAAGAAGCCTTCCTAGCACCTTGGCCACAGCTAATGATGTACACTCACCCTGAAAATGCCTACCCACTCCCCCAAACCCTTGTTCACTCCCAATAAAGAGCTGTTTCACTAAAAAGCATCTCCAGAGAAGGCTATTTCTCCCACACTCACTGAGATCCTGTTAACTTACCTGCCTGGCTAAGCTTTATTTGTTCCAGTCCAGCCCTGTGGGCAACTGTGCCTAGATAACCCAAGGGGAAAAAGCAGACCCAGGCTGGCAATTGTGTTGTGTTGTGTTGTGTTATACTGCATTAATTGTATTTAATGAATATATTACACTGTATGATTGTATTGTATTGGTTGTGTTGTATTGTACTGATTGTATTGTATTGTATTAGATTTATTAGATTTTATTAGATTGTATCATTTTGAGAAAGGGTCTCACTAAGTGGCTTAGGCTGGCCTTACACTTATAATTCTCCTGCCACAGACTCTGGTAGATGTTCTTAATTTCACAACCACACAAAAAAAACTGATAATATTAGTATACTGGCTGGTTTTGTGTGTCGACTTGACACAAGCTAGAATCATCAAAAAGGAAGGAGCCTCAGTTGAGGAAATGCCACCATGAGATCCAGCTGTAAGGCATTTTCTCAATTAGTGATCAATGCGGGAGGTCCCAGCCCATTGTGGGTGGTGCCATCCCTGAGCTGATGGTCCTGGGTTCCATAAGAAAGTAGGCTGAGCAAGCCATGGGCAGCAAGCCAGTAAGCAGCACTCCAACATGGTTTCTGCATCAGCTCCTGCCTCCAAGTTTCAGCCCTGCTTAAGTTCCTGTCCTGATTTCCTCCAGTGATAGACTATGATCTGGAAGCATAAGCCTAAAAAAACTCTTTCCTCTCCATCTTGCTTTTTGGTCATGGAATTTAGTTGCAGCCATAGAAACCCTGACTAAAACACATAGTACCTGTAAAAATGTTTCTCTTTACTTAATGTCTTTGACATAGGCTAAGACTGAAAATTTTTTGAATGAGAATATGAGAATTAGATCTTGAATGGCTTTACTAATTAACCTTTTCTATAGATTTGATAGTTTTTTCTTAATTAATCCAACTAAAAATAATAAATCAAAATAGCACTCATATGTAAACCTAATTCAGCAGTTGTCATTTCAATGGACAACTAACATTGGAATCTCAAGTACAACCAAGCTGCTTTACAGAAATGCTTCACGTATCAGAAGCTAAGGAAGGTGAGACCACATCTCCACACAAGTTTGTTCCAGCTGTGTTTATAAATCTGGTATTTCTGCTGTGGCAGTGTATTCTACAGACCTCCACTTGTAAAAAATAAAGGGGGGCATATCTCTATTTGCTGTCCTCATTCCCATCGCCCCTCTACCATCCTCTTACACGGTACAGATCTTCCCTAACCATCCTGACAGTTTGACCTCATTAGCCTCCAAAGCCCCCCATATGTATCTGAGGCCGATACTACTAAGTTAAACTTTAATCTTTGTGGTTAATATTTCATTTGAACATTTCAGAATAGCTTTTTTGAATATATTTTGAACTTTGTAATTAATATCTCACTTTATATATTTTAAGTTCCTTGAAGGAAAAACTACATCTTTATATATGTCTGTATCTGTGTGTATATATAAATTATACACACACACACACACACACACACACACACACATACACACACATGATGGGTGTGCTCATGTGTATGAGGTTGT
Source organism: Rhabdomys pumilio (assembly GCA_030674055.1). NCBI lineage: Eukaryota > Metazoa > Chordata > Mammalia > Rodentia > Muridae > Rhabdomys > Rhabdomys pumilio. Next base: position 14,117,172 of record JANHMN010000011.1, read on the forward strand.
ATGTATGCCACCATGTATACATGGGGGTCAGAAGACACTTCACCTTCTACCTTGTTTGAAATGGTAACTTGTTCACAGTTGCATGTGCTAGGTTAGGTGGTCTGAGAGCTTTTAGAGATTCCTTGATCTTGTCATAGGAGAACACAGATTACAGACATGAGCTACCACATCCAACATTATGTGAAATCTGTGAATTCAAACTCAGGTCCTCCTATTTGTGTGACAAGCGCCTTAGACATTAAATCCCCTTTCCCCCATTTCCTGAAAAGTTACTTCTTGGTGAGTATGGGGCATAGCTCCTGCTGAAAATATTTGCACCATTGAGAAAATGTTGGTTGATTACCTGTTGACAATCATTTTGGCAGCTCTGCCCCCACGGCAAACATGAGCCGTAGACACGCAGAACTGGGCCTACCACCACACAGTGTAACATGGGAGGACAAAGTCAGACAGAGACCTGCAGATGGCCATGCCGCCCACAGACCTGCCTTCTGGTGCATGCCACAGGCAGGCCTGTGCCTCCACACCATACAGCGCAAATAGAGGAAGTCACCCCGGGACCCAGCAGCTATGTGACCAGCCTGCAGTGGGAATCACCACAGTGTGTATGTGGTGGTCAGAAGAGAGACAAAGAGAAGAGCAGCTTGGACATCATGCACAGAGATGGAACTGTAGACTCAAGTGTGGAGAGGCATATCCAATTGTAACTGGCCAGCCCTGCCACCTTGAGGCCATGGTAAGGTCCCAGCCTGATCTGCTAAGGGTCATATTTGGGTCCGTGGCTCTGAGGCTCATATTACCACTAGAGAACATGGGGACAACCCTAGTCAGCACAGCAGCAGGGGACTATGTGGATGTTCAGGGGCTGTGCAGAATTGGCCCCTGCCCTCACTGGCTGTGGTACTCTAGAGAGCTGCCCCTATCTTTCACCTGTGGCAGCACTCAGGAGAGCTGGCCCTGCACTTCTCCCAGACAGCACAGTGGACCTGGCCTTGATGGCAAGGGTGTGGTTGAGTGGGCCCTGGAGGTGTGAGTGTGAAAGAGCTGACCCTGCAAGTGGTATGGATGCAGAGAGTCTCCCCCGTCCCAGCGCTTACCACCTCCAGCAGTCAGGAAAGCTGTCCACAGGGTCATGAACTATAGAGAGCTCTTCAGCAGCTGGAGCACTGGGAACAGCAGGCCCTGCACCTCACACCTGGACAGCACAGTAGAGCTGACCCTGGTGGTGCTGGTGGGAGCAGGTGAGCTGGCCCTCAGGGCAAGAACATGGGAGAGATGGCCCTGCTGCTCATCTACCATGAAGTGTTGAGGGTGCAAGGGGTTATGCCTGCCCCACCCACCTGTAGCAGTCAGGAGAGCTGGCCTCCAAGGACATGAGAGCAGGTGAGCTGTCCCTGTCTCTCACCAGCTGCAACACTCAGAAGAGTGGACCCTGTACCTTACCTGGGCAGCACAGCAGGGCTGGCTCTGGTTGAGAGGGCTCAGGTGAGCTAGCCCCAGCCTGCCTACTCCCTTGCTCCTTGTCACCTTTCCTAGTTAGGAGAGCTAGCCTCAGGGCATGAGAGCAAGAAAGTTGTCCCTGTCCCCTCACTGGTTGTAGCACTTGGGAGAGCCAAGCCCTGCACCTTGCCTGAGCAACACAATGGAGCTGGCCCTGATGTTGAAGACATGGATGAGCCAGCCCCAAGGATATGAAAGAGGAGGGCTGTCCAAGCCCCTTGCAGGCTGTAGCAGTTGGGAGAGTAGACCCTATACCTTGACAGGGCAACAGAGTGGAGCTGGCTCCAAAGGCACGGGTGTAGGTGAGCTGGCCATTGGACACAAGAATAGGAGAGTTGTCGTTGCCTCCTGTTGATGCCAGGAGTGGCACAACTAGGAGGTGTGGCCTTGTTGGAGTGGGTGTGGTCTGTTGAGAGAAGTGTGTCATTGTTGGGGGTGGGCTTTGAGATCTTCCTCCTAGCTGCCTGGAAGACAGTAGTCTTCTCCTGACTGCCTTTGGGTCAAGATGTAGAACTCTCAGCTCCTCCAGCACCATGCCTGCCTGGATACTGCCATGCTTCCTAGCATGAAGATAATAGACTGAACTTCAGAACATGTAAGCCAGACCCAGTTAAATGTTGTCCTTTATAATAGTTGCCTTGGTCATGATGTCATTTCACAGCAATAAAACCCAAACTAAGACAGGTGGCCTAGCTGGAACACTGCTGGAAGAGTCACCCTGGTGGTGCAGATAAGAGAGTTGGCTTGCTGACCAACTCAGCTGCCACCCAGGCCCAGATCCAGAGCTCTAGATGGCCCATCCCCCAAATCTATATCATCTGTGAATGGTTGGGACTCATAAAAGAGCCAGTCCTGCTGAACCAAAGCTGCAGGATCTCCATGACACAGGGCAGCTACAGGATAGCCCTGAGGAGTCCCAGTGAGGGTTCAATATTGACGGTGTCAGAGAAGCCAAAGATCTGAAACCAGACCAATGACTCACTTCATTGATGAACTGAGTTCATTGCAAATGAACATTTGCAAGTGAAGGTGTGTGGACAGAGGGACAGACTGTGGGACACACTGTGACATACTACAGTCCCCATGGTGAGATGTTTTCTATGCTTTTTGTTTGCTTGTTTGTATCTTCTTTATTTGGTGGGTTGCAAGGTTGAAGGGTTTATATGAGGGGATGGGGATATAAGCAGGAATGGAGTGAATAATGCAAAAACTCACAAGAAATTAATTTTAAAAAAAGACTCCCAGGCTTTTTAAATTAGATGCTGTATAATATTGTCAAGTAAACAGTTAAGTATTGAAGTATTAGCACACCCTTATTCTCCAATATATTGGTTTGACATTTGCATTCTAGAATTGTAGGGACTCCTTCCTGCTAGGCAAAACCTCTACTACTGACCCTTATCTCAAGTTCTCTTTTTACTTTTTGTTTGGAAACAAGTTTCACACTAAATAACCTAGGCTGGCTGTGAAATTTTGATCCTCCTACCTCAGCCTTCAGAGCAACTGGGACTGTAGGGCAGCACCACCAGTCCGGACTAGAATGAATACCTTTGCAGATCATCTCATTGTAAGCATATATTTTTCACAACTTGATTTAATAAGGGTCTAACATCCCCTCTAGCCCACCACCCCCTAGAGGCAGTGAAAAAGAAAGGTGATTAGGATACACAGGGGAAGTGAACCTCTTTAGAAATGTTCTTTGAGGGTGATTCCAATCTTCTTTTTTCTTAGTCCAGTCCAGTAGCAAACACCAAACATGGATCAGCAGCTGCAGTTCAGTCCATTCAGTAGACACCATACACGAACCAGCAAGGGCAGTTCAACCCAGAAGAAACCAGAGGCTTGCCAGTTGGCTTAAGTTTGGGGAAGCAGCAAGAAGCCGCAGCTATCTCATGAGAAGTTGTTCTTTGCTGAGTTTCTCTCTATGAATTCATCATAAGCGAAGCTCAGCAATGCAATGCAAAACGAACCAATACATCCGTGTCAGCAAAGACCAGCGAGGCAGAGCAAAGCAAACCAATGCTCGAGTTCCCACTGTCTAAAGGTCATATTTATATTCTTTCTAAATATGATGTGTCCTCTCACATGTTGGCTATAGAAAAACATTCTTTCGCCTGTCCCAGCAAGACCCCATTATAACCTAACTGAGTCTCCAAAGAAACCAGAAATTTCCACTTTATCTCATGGCATGTCTTTTAATGATAATTGAAAGTAACATGTTGTTTTTTTCAAAAAGTTCCTATAGGAACGTCTCATAACTAAGGCAAAGAAATGCAGTGTTGAGGTTTGATCTATCGCTATGTATTGTAATGCTAAGTGTGGAGCTCCAAGACCTTGTTACCCCGGAGATGAGAGTCTGCATGTAGACCCAAGTGAGGCTATGTGGTCTTGCTCCAAAATTATTTCTGATTGGTGAATAAAGATGCTTACAGCCTATAGGTGCACAGAATTGAGATAGGTGGGACTTGGTGTTTCTGGCCTTGGCGTCTGAGGAAAGCATGAGGAAAAGAGAAGAAGGCAGAGAGAGGAGAAGCCACCATGGGGTAAGAATCTTAAAATAATGGCCACGTGGGTTAGTTAATTAAAATTAAGAGCAGCTCGGATGAAACATGGCAAATTATATAATTTTTTTTTTTTTTTTTTTTGGCTTTTCGAGACAGGGTTTCTCTGTATAGCCCTGGCTGTCCTGGAACTCACTCTGTAGACCAGGCTGGCCGGGAACTCAGAAATCCGCCTGTCTCTGCCTCCCAAGTGCTGGGATTAAAGGCGTGCGCCACCACTGCCTGGCAAATCATATAATTATGATTAGTGGCTAGGAAATAAACATAATAGCATAGACGATAGCCCTTGTGCTGGTTAAAACTTATTATAAATATAAAGGTTGTGAGTGTCTTTTATCTGGGAACTAAATGGTCAAAGGTGGGGTAGAAACCCAGGATTGAGATTAAATATTTTCAACAACAGTACAGCGATTCACTGAGTCAAACAACACCAGCAGCACACTGTTGGGGACCCTATCTCCCAGGACTGAAAAGGAACACACTGAAACATCCATGGGCAAAACTGCCCTAGAGAGCAAAGAGACAGACACATGGCACAGACACATGTGCAGCCATCTTTACCCCAACAAGATAAATGTTCTATCAAGCTCCAATCCCTGTCCAGTTATATGGGAAATTCATTCAAGGCTGGAACAAGCTATATGAATGAATTAGATAGTTCTTTTTGAATCACTGTCTTCCAAGGCATTCTGTTCTGAGAATCACTTAAGCCAGTGGTTCTCAACCTTCCTAATGCCGTGCTCCTTTAACAGAGTTCCTCGGGTTGTGGTGACCCCCCACCCCCATTCCAACCATAAAATTATCTTTGCTGCTACTTCATAACTGTAATTTTGCTACTAGTATGAATTGTAAAGTAATTATCTGGTATTCAACATTCAACACCCCTCCCCATAAGGGACTGAAACTAATACGTTAAAAATCACTTATTAAGCAAAGGAAATTCTCTTCATCATCTGCTTGCCCTGCTAGACAGGTGACTGGTGACGGTGCAGGCTCTGCATAACAGCATTTGGAACTAGGAGTACAGAGTGTGAAAACGGTCTGTACATCCATTTAAAACCCCAGCACCTGCAGTCTGCTTACACAAACCTCAGAGAGCTTGCCAAGATACTTGTGGCGGGGAAAATGGAAATGCTTAGAAGATAATTTTTTCTAAGAAGTCGTGGGAAACAGGGTGGGGTAGGGATAGTTGGGAGTGTGTGAAGGAATCCAAAAGTTGAAACATGAAAGTTTGGGATTTATCAAAAGATTGCAGGTTATTAGAGTGAGAAACAGGACATGGGTCATTTCATGTACAGACCCTCTCAAGGGGCCTCTTAGTTCATCCTATGTCCAGTGTGTCTGTTACCTAAAAAATACTATAAAGATTGTGACTGGACATAAACATTGAAAGGACTTTAGCCAGTCCGAGCATGGCAAACATGACCCTGGCAGGCCTTGCCCTTCTCCCCTATTCCCTCTGCCTTGCTAAGAAAACAAACAAACAAACAAACAAACAACAATAAAACATTAGATTACATTCCTGGAGCTAGCCACCAAGGTCAATTCCCTTATTTGGCCACTTCCTTCTTTTAAGGCTGACTACCAAGGTCCAGTTATCAAAGTATTAAAGTCCAGCAATCAAAATCTCCTTTTGGCTCGCCTAATTAATATTCCCAGTTAAGATTAAACACCTCATCCTAATCTAGGGTTTCCTCTTTACCTTTATAAACTGCCATTTGTCTATGGATTATGTCTGTCTCCTCTATCCAGAAGCGGTCCTATATGTCTCCCTCCCCCTTCCCTTGTCCTCTGTCTCTTGTCTTTGTCTCTTATTCCCTGCCCTTTGACTCTCTAGGGCAAATATATTTCCTATGTGCTGAAAATTTAGTCTTGGAGGTCCTAAAGCAATGCCGGTCCCTTACGGGGTTAGGGAAATGATGGGCAATTGGGACCAGAGTTCAATATTTGTCAAGCTAAGACTTTCTTTTCAAGATGCAAAAGCCATTCTCAGACTTGCCTGGCTCTTTTTATTTCCACTGCTGTTCTTTGAAAGTTTTCTCCTGAAGACATTAGCATAGAGGAGAAGGTCAGAAGGTGAATATGACCCAGAGGAAGGATTGTCCCGGCTGGACTCACACTGTGATCCTGTCAGAGTCACAGGGTTTTGATGGGAGACATTGTCCCCAGAGGTTTCCACCACAAGGTGAACACATGCGAGGCAAAGATCAAATTTAAGAAAATTATATACAATCTAGTCACTGTCACAGGATCCCGAATGGCACTTTGTTTTTCTTTTAGAATTCCCATAGAAAACTAAACTAAGTGATTCGTGAGTTAGTCAAGGTCACCGCTTTTAGCTATATATTAATGACCCAAGAGACACAACACCTTCAATACTCCAATAAAATCCTTTTGTAAGCAATAACTTTTAAAATGCCTCAAACAGCTATTTGGAAAATACAGAGGTCGACCTGTACCTGTGACAATGAGTCTGACTCTGGAGAGTTCTCAAAACCAAATGCCACCATAGAATTAAAGACTGAAGCAATGGCTTCCCATTACTATGTCCTGAGAGGTACCTACCATGTTCTTCCTTCTCAATTCACCTAGAGCCCATGCCTGAGTCTGCAAACTCTACCCATAGACTGTTATCGTTTAATCTTCTCCTGTGTCCATCTTCTGACCAAGTGAATAGTGTTCCTCTATGGCCAACAGTTACCCACCAGAGAGGGAGCTTTAGAGGTCCACAAATCTCACCACTTGGCTTACAAAGAACAAATAAGTCCCAGAGAAGGGAAACAATTTCCTCAAAGTCATATAGGTGATGAAAGGAGGAGCCATGTACCAGGGACACCAACTCATCTGCACTCTAGTGTGCACAGACCATCTTCCCTGACCTTCCCAGCTACTGAAGAATTCTCCTCTCTCACCAGCTTCCCATTCTCAGGACACTGATCTGGGAAATATAATACATATTTTGGAAGTATCTGCCCATCACATACAAAGGATCTGATGCCTTCGGTTTTATTTTACATAGTGAAATGGGAAGTGTCCCTTATGCAAGGATATTCAGAAGAGGCTTGTGTTGAGATGAAAGAAACAAGTCTGTTTTTCAAGATGGCAATCTTAAGGTAGGTCAACTCTTACATGGATCAAGTACTTATGCTGTCATTAAAACCATATCCCAGGCTGGAAAGATGGTTCAGTGATTAAGATCACTGACTGCTCTTCCAGAGGTCCTGAGTTCAATTCCCAGCAACCACACGGTGGCTCACAACCATCTGTAATGGGATTCAATGCCTTCTTCTGATGTGTATGAAGACAGCTACAGTGTACTCACATACATAAAATAGATTACAGTGTATTCATATACATAAAATAAATCTTTTTTAAAAAGCAATTACAGAAAATATGTAACCCATATTTTAATTTGATCTTTAATTTGGATTGGGATTCTTATTCCAGTTTTTAAAGTAATAAATGTAAAAAATATAGATATGCACAGTGGCAAGGTAAAGATTTTTGAGTGGGTATAGTCTCTCAATGTTTTTAATAAATGCCTGCCAGTTGTTAAGACATAAAATTATAAATACATAATTTTAAAAATACAAGACAGTATAGTTACATCAAGTCATGTACCGAGCTATTGGCTGCCTCCAATTGCACTCAATTCTTAAGTGTAACTAAGACCCTCAATTACACCTTATCTGCAAAACATCTCTTCCCTTAGATTTTGAAAAGAGTGATGTTTTATTGGCAGCAATCTTTTTGATTTCACTTCCTCTCTCAGTTGAAGAACTACAGCGACCATAGGGTCACTTCCATCCTCCAAAAACTTCCTGTAAGTGGTTATTTCTCCTTATCTCGGATCTTTCAGTGATAAATTAAAGTTCTCTAGAGATCCATCTGTTCTGCTGATGAAAACACTCTTGACAGTTTGCCTAAGACTTATGTTATCTAAATGCAGGTCCCTACAAATTACATATATAAATGTACCGTAAATAGTAAGACTAGATTCCAACCCCAGAGGCATCATGGCACAGGAAGCTTTCAATTTTTTAGGATTTGTTTTTAATGGTGTGTGTGTGTGTGCGTGCGTGTGTGTGTGTGTGCGTGTGCGTGTGCGTGTGCGTGTGCGTGTGCGTGTGTGTGTGTGTGTGTGTGTAGGGGTAGTTACAGTGAAGACACCTGAGGAGGCAGTTGCAGGCATTGGATGCCCTGGAGCTGGCATTACAGTCATGGCCCAACGTGGGTGGTGGACACTGAATTCTGGTCGTCTACATAAGCAGCACATGCTCTTAAGCTGAGTCATCTCTCCAGCCCTGAAACTTTGAAATTTCTGAGACAGACAAATGACCTGAGTCTTCTTCATACCTAACTATCTATAAGTTTGAACAAGTTCCCTAATTTGACTTAACACTGAGACTTCCTGTGTTTCGAGTTTCGTGATAATTGATCGCAATGGCAAAGGATCAATCAAGAATTGCTGTTGCGTGTCCCTGAGGTGCCTGTGCTGCCCACCAGACATATTGCTGCCACTTAATGAGATTCTTAACAGGAAAGTATTGGGAGAATGAAGACCTCAAGCTTGTAAAAAGCTGGGTTTATAGATCTCAAACTGACATTTCTTTGGAGACTGAGGCAATTTGAGCCAGCTAGTAAAAAGCCAGGAAGAAAACAGCTCTTCCTCTAAGTTGCAGACATGAGAGAAAAAAAAAAAAATCTCAAGGTTTATTTTATGCTCTCCCATTTAACCCTCTTTTCCTTAACTAAATGATGAAGTTGACAGCAAAGAAAACTAGATCACTGAATCCCTACTAAAGCTCAAATAATAATCTTTCAATCCTAGGTGTAGCCGCTCAGATGAATGATGAATGAATGAAAAGGAGACGGAGGGGCAAGAGAAACATGAAGCCGAGACAAAGTTTTCTGATCAAGGCTCAAAGTTTAATATTCAGCACTGCGGTTATATAGGGGAAGCCCACCCCAACCCTTCCTTTGTTTCAGCTGGATACTGTTGCAAAGCAGGCCCAGCAGGCAGTCTGTTCTTCTAAGTTCTTATACAAGTTGCGAGAGGTAAACAAAGCGGCTGGCTTCACCCAGGTGTTAAGGTCCTGAGTGACAAGCAAGGTCTGTTCAGACTGCTCAAGGCTGGGAAGAGCACCCCTAGGCAGAGAGGAGAGCGACCCAGAGAACAGATCTGTTCACGTCTCAGCTGCAGCACCAGCCTTAGATGAGTAATGATTTTTAAGGGTTGTGCAGTCCTTTGTTGCTGGTATTTTTGTGTTGAGAAATCGTCCTATCTAGACAAAGCCAGCCACCAACTTACTATACAGGGTGATCTCTCTTTCTTAGTTCCCTAATGATGAACACATGGATGGGAGACAAGGATGCCAAACAGCCAGCCAATCATGCTTCTAGGTGACTTGTTATCAGGCTGTTCAGCCATATTGTGTAAAAATGGTGGTTCTTCAGCTGTGCCTTGCCTAGGCAGCTCTATTTGACAAGCAGCTTTTGATCCTATTTTAAGTGCATATCGAAGGGAAAGGTTCCAACTCTTTCATCTGGACCCCAGAGGACACTCAAAACCATGATGGTGAAAGTCCCAATGGACCTGTCAGCTGACCCTTTGGTGCGTGCTTCAAGGGACTGACAGACCTCCCACCTGTCTCCGGCTTCAGACCTGCTCAGTGCCCACTACTGATACAGCCTACTCAGGCTGACATTTGTCTACCCTCCAGTTCATCCAATCAGATCCAGTCTTTTACCTTTACAGCCTCCATGGGGGACTCTCTCTACAGCTTGGCTCAAGTCTGAGGTTCAGCTCAGCTCTGGTCCCATGGATTAATTTCAGAGCATCTGCGGCAGCTGACCACCAGAGTTAATCATCTGATCTCCCCTATCCGGAGGAAATCTGCCTTACATCCCTAGCAGCATCTGGTTTCTGCCTCTCAGTGAGACCTTTTTGGGATTCCCTGAACTCCACTATGGCCTTTACTTCTTTGCAACTTAACACAAATACCATCACACACACACACACACACACACACATACCCCAACACACACCACACATTTGCACATGCATGATTCCCATCCCCCCACCCCCAGAAAAAAAAACCCTTATGCCTTGGGAGTAGCAGACAGTTCAGTGCTAAAGAGCACTTGCTGCTCTTCCCAGAGAGTAAAGGGCAGGCCCCAGTAGCCACGTCAGGTGACTCACATTTACCAATTATCTTCAGCTCCAGGAGGACCCAATGCCTCTGATCGCAGATATCTGCACTCGAATGCACAAACACATGAATATACACACAATTTTAAAATATAAGTCTTTTTGTAAAGCTAGATTACTTATAAAAAGGGGGGGGGAAATTTCCTTCGGCAGGATGGATGTCTGAATCAAAGAACCAACACCGAGTTGTGGCCAGCAGCCTGAACTGCACCAGAAAGTGTTACAAACGTCCATCTGGGGAAATCTCCAATCAGTGACATGAAAGGACCTGTGGATGTGCACAGGTGACGTGGAAGTGAGCAGGAGGCTTGCACTAGCCCCAACGACTCCTCCTTGGTCCTCACGCCCTGCCCAAAGCACAATTAGCAATGTAGTCCCACTACTGTCTATTTAATGATCTGCAAAAGTGACTTCAGAAATATTTTCACTTTCAAAGTGTTTCGACTCGCGTGGCCCCATTAACTCTGAAACCAACTTTTATCTGCCTTTGTAGCTCATCTATTTTAGAAGAGAAAGGCGAAGGGCAGAGGAAAATCTACTCTTGATATAAGTGAGTCCCGGGCCCATGAAAGAGCTAAGAGCCTGCTGAATTTAATAACTTGTGAATATCTTAAAAAGAAAAATCAGACACATGTAACTTTGCAATTATGGCTCCAGTCTTAAGGCACTTTATCTTTTATCTGTAGCACAAATGATGTAAAGTGATTTTTCCAGGCTGTAGAAAAACAGACTGGTAAGAACTCAATGGGATATGTTTGAGGGAAAGGTATTACGCTACATCCCATACATTTACCATCTTGCTCTCAGAGCATCTTAGGTGTGTGGCTTGGATAGGAATTCTGAGGATTAAACAATGGGTGTTAAAATTACTAACACCCAGAGGTCTTCGCACATTTCTATGTGAAATGTACAAACTCCGTTCTCCAATATGACGAGGTGTGGCAAACGGGGGTAAGGGAATCAGAATTAATACGCTAATGAAATTACACCTAATTATTACACCTAATGAAATTTTGGCTAAAAGTATTTAAAGTACAGTGTGGCTAACTGTATGTGAACTGTTGGTTCTATATACATTCTGGCAGTTGACCTGACCTCAGAGGAATGACTTTTGGAACGTAACTGCCCACATCAACAGTACACCTGACTTTGTTTTAACATATACCATAGACCAACATGGTCAGAGTAGCTACACAGACTATGTTAGGATCGATGAAATCAGCCTATATCCACTGTAAATATAAGGATACAAAGGTAGGCATTCTTCATAGATCACAGAAAGAAAAGAGACACACACCAGCCAAAACAGCTCAACATGCCTTACTTGATTAAATGTGGTGATCAACTAGGCTGAATTCAAAATTCGTTAAAATACTGGTGATGACGCAGTCCAGTAAGAGGAGATGCCTCAGGCTCTGTGATCTGAGGACTCAAGCTTTCATTTCCGTCTCTCACAGTGCCACCAGATGTCAGCTGCCATGACTGGGTAATGGTTATCAGTACCAATATAAACCAAATCCAAATTCAGGATGAGTATGTGCTTCTATCCCAGCATTCCACAGAGTATGTCCCCAGTTGAAAGAACTAGGATTGCATGGCCCTTGTTAGTGTTTGTGACCAAGGAAGTGTGGGTCTGTATCCGTGGCTTTTCCGATCAGGAGGAACATCTGGATCTGGGAAGCAGCTGTTTAACCAGGTCACACTCTAGTGGAAGAGACGTATATACCAATAGGCAAACAGGAGGAATGAACACAGGCTGCTCACTCTGTAGACTAGTAAGCTAGAGGTAGTGTCTGTGCTTACTGCCCACCTCTGCATTCTCAAGAAAACAGTTTCAAAGCTGGCTGGGTGTGGTGAAACCTGCTACTAAGGTTGTAGTCTCCCATGTCCAGATGATTACTCTGCTTTCCGCTCAAATTGGAGAACTCCCTTTTCTTATTAGGGCTTCCTCTTCTCTGCCTGATCTAGGGAGCCCAACCCTAAAATCTTCTATCAGAGGAATGTCACATAGTCCTTGGCAAACCTATAAATTCAACCCCCTCCCCTGCCCCAACCCCTTAAGAATTTACCCAACAAGTACCTGGGATTCTTAGAATGCCTCTCCATGCAGATGAGGCATTCCCAGTAGTTTAAACTCTAGCCAATAATTTACATTCACCCTGGAAACTCCCTCCCACTCTCTTAAGTTCATATATAGCCTTTGTCCACCCCAAATAAAGTGTGTGTGTATGCTCACCAGCTGTTTCACTAAAGAGTGTCTAAGAGCTGTCCCATTGAGTATTGTCAAAAAGAGCTGTGACACTAAAATCATTCGAGAAGCTCCCACCACCCTACCCCTAGTACTCACTTTCAGCCAGACCAGCATCCTGTAGACCCCACCCATTCTGGACTTGGCTAGAATTCTTCCAGCCCGGTGTGCAGCAGCCAGCAGTGCCAGGACACCCTGAGGGAGGGAATGGGTGACAGAGAACCAATGCTAGTCCCTCAAACACATACCACAATACATATTTGATACCCAGCACTCAGTCCAGGCAGAAAATCTAGAGTTCCAGACTAAAATCAGGTGACCATAGTGAAAACTGGAGGAGAGAAGGGGAGGGGCTTTGAGATTACAAAGTAATAGCGACAACAGAATTCCAAGGCCAGTATGTTTCTTTTTTATTTTTGTGTTTGACTTGAAATTGTTGAGTGATTTATAAGCATTACATTAATTCCCATGCAAAACTCCAAGAGCCTGATTCCAACTGGCCCAAATCCAACCTACGAGTCTGGACATTCAAGACCGAAACAGCCACCGTTGCTTGGTTGACTCTTCCATTCCATATGACATCGTCGGTGTCATCTAGGTCAGCGGGCCCGTCCACGACTCAAGCACCACGGTTTGCCTCGAGTTCACACCAAAACAGGGGCCAACATGCCCTGAAGCACCTAAATCTGGCAAATAGTTTCTGTCAGATAATAGGACTCCCGAATCCCAACAGAGATTCCTGGTTCCTGCTCTACAGCGACACCGCTTTGAACAGGCATATGGTTTATCATTAGTCTGGGGACAATTCTGCCTGTCAGTTTCCCTCAAGATCTCAGGAGAAGTAAAGAGAATTTATAAAAGGAAAGGGGAAGAGAGGATCTCTAGAGCCCCCCTCCCCAATGAAATAAATACAAAGATACCCACTTTATCAAGTACTATGTCCCCCAGCCTCAGATGGTCAGTGAATAGGTATAAAGCTTTAAGAATTCCCCTCAATAAGGCAGAAACCAGAGATATCAAAGAGGGTAAAAACGGGACCCACAATTAAAGGAGAACTAGACAAATGTAGAGAGTCATCCTAATGGCAGGGAGAACTGGACTAAATGAGAAGCAAGGACAGCCTTTTCCAGAGGGATGTCAATGGATGCTCAAACACATATCGAGGCTATGACAATGGTAAAGACTTCATTAGTGCAAATAACAATCAGAATGGTACGCTCCTTAATAGGATTTAAATAAGGCTTCAAATAATGACAAACACTAAAACTAACATTTGGAAACCTTAATTCTGTTTGGAAAGCTATCAAACCCTCCCTCCAAACCATCCAATGTTTGCTGATTTGAGGACAATTACATTCAATGAGGTTGTTCGGAAACACGAAACACAATGTCTGTTTCTCTCTCTCTCTCTCTCTCTCTCTCTCTCTCTCTCTCTCTCTCTCTCAGAAAGGGGAAACTGTTCTGACTGCTGGTGCAAAGAAGGGAATGCAGCCAGCATGTGCAGGGCCCCGCAGGATCTTAGGACTCTCGGTTCGAACTTGGGAGAAGAAGGTCAAAGACAGAATAAAAGCCGAATAGAGTGTGTTCAAATATGCCAGGATGGGATGTGTTCCCCCAAACCCACCAACACAGCTAAACTGGGTGTGGGACGGAAAGCAAGCAAGAGGCTTCTGGGGCAGTGTCATCTATGGCTCAAGTTCTCCTTAAAAAAAATCAACACCAAGAAAAATAAAAAAAAATCCACAATAACTAGAAAACAACAGCAAAATCAGGCAGAATGTGAAATAGTGATAAATACTGTTTCAGAGCCTGCACCATCCTGCATAACCAGGAAACTTAAGATGTGTTCTTACCAAATCCAATGGAAGCTGGATATGTAAAAACAGAAGGACAGTCACAAATCACACTACACGGTACATAAGGTTTAGAACCAAGAAAGGAGGGGGAAAGAAAAGTCAACAAAACACTCAGAAAAATTTATCATCGATTCTGAAATGGGGCCTCGTGACATCATCGGGGTTAATAAAGACTGAGATGGACTTCCCTGGATTCTCAGTTACTAGCTGCTGCAGTTTTTTTGCCAGACGGTCATCAGGCTGATTGGGGTCCCCTCCATCCGACTGCGGGGAGGGGATGCTGGTGGCGCTGCCCCGACGCTGCAGCTTCAGTGTCAGCCGATTGGCTGCCTTCACGTGCTCGATGGCGGTGCGCAGGTGCTCTGCGGGATCTGAGCGAACTGAGGAGAGCTTCCGGGCGTGGAGCATGACTGTCTCCTCCGACAGATGCTCCAGCATGTTGCACTGGGGGATGAAATAATTAGGGCACATCTTGTTGACCAGACAGTGCTGCAGGTCATCGATGAGACCCAGCAAAAAGTGGGCTGCATAGTCTTCTTGAGCCAAGTAACTGGCAGGGAGCCGGTCACAGGCCCAGAGCATCATGCTCCGAAGGTGGTAGGGGCTGATAGCCTTGGGCCTTGAGAGGAGCTTGATGATGATGGCTTTGCAGGCTTGGTAGGCCTGCATGAGACTGCCTGAGATGCACTTCTTCAGCTGCACCTCACTCCTGGCAAAGGACAGTCGCCACTCATTGTCCTTCTTGCCCTTGTAGGAGCAAGCTGGCACCAAGTAGAATCCACTGATGACCTCTTCCTCTGTGATCTTCCCATCCCAAAAGTGGTTCTCCATGAGCCAGCTCTGAGCCACGGCGGGCCAGCCTTTGAAGGACACCACGGGGACGATATCGTACAACATGCGGCTGCTCCCCACGCCCAGAATGATGGAGATGATGGTCCCGTTCTTCTCTACCTTTTCCACCTTTGGCATCCCCCTCTGAGGTTTCTTCTGTATCTCTGAGAGGACGATGCTGATGGAGTCGTAGAACCAGTCAGCCACTTTGGTGGGAGAGAAGAAGTAGTTGGTGGCACCATTGATGTGATCGGCGATTGTGCAGCAATCTTTCCATTTACTGATTGTCCCCTCGTCAAAGAGCCGGAGGCTCAGCCAGGAGTGGCACAAGGCTGAGTGGCGCATATCGAGTGTCACAGGTTGGTTACGGTCATGTAGCTTAAGGGCCGGCACCAGAAGGGTGAAGTCCATATCATAGTCAGTACCCCGGGCATAGACATTTAACTCATCCAGATCCAGGTCCACCACGCCTTCTCGGACTCCTCCAGAGAGCAACAGATACTCGTTAGCCACGGGGAGTTTTTGATCTAGCTTTTGCACCATTCCTAGGAACAAGAAGAGAAAACACTGTTACGGGAAGCACACGGCCATGTGTGTTATTGAGAAAAGCTCCGACCTCCAAGAATAAAACACACTAGCATAAAACCAGACCTCCGGTGGCGCAGCGCTTGGGCGTCCACCGGCAGAGGGCGGGCACGCCCCTTCCCGTTTAGGTTCGAATCCCGTGAGGACTCTGTTGTCGAGTCCCACGGAAAGACATAAACAAAACCAGACCTCAGGTGCTGCACAGACCCAGCTAACACTGTCCTTTCTTACCAGCACCAGGGTCTGCCCTTTCACAGGTGGAAGGACTCTGACAGGTCATTAACGTGAAAACTATTTTCACCATAGACCAGGCCTCCTCTCCCCAAGTCAGCCCCTTGAGTCCTAGACTCTCCACACACTCAGTCATTCAGTCAGAGAGCTTCCACATGCGCCAACTCTTCGTGACCTTGTCCTGCCAAATCTCACCAGCATCTCATCCCCTCTGTGTCTCTATTGTCCCTGGTTCCCCTGCGCTGAAGCCATCTGATGCCATCACGTGAAAAGTCCGGACTAGGGTTTTGCCAAGGCAGTCTCCTCGTTCACCCAGCTTCTCCTTCCAGTGTGAACAGTTCTCTGAACCCAAAGTCCTCAATGTGACCGCAGAGGCTTTCAAAAGACAATGTGTTCCTAGCTCTATCACATCATCTGCCCTTTCTGTTGGGCATTTGCCCAGAGGTACAAAAGCTGTAGTGTGCGCAACTATGGGCAACTTAGTGGGTGGTCCCTTGGACTGCTGTAGATATTCAGAGTGAACCCAAGCACTATGCTTGGGGTTAAGAAATGAGTTGGAAATGAAGTGTTGCCCACAGTTATCTCCTCTTGGGTATAAACAGCTCAAATTTCCTTCTGTTTTTCACCGTACTTAAGAGCAAGCTGCCCTTAAGCACACTGTGACCTAGGCCCTATCTAAGGACCAACAGTTTACATAGTAACAATCTGTAACAAATTGTTACAAAGTAACTGTTAGTCTGTAAAGTACCATTTGAGCTCTGCTTTGGATTTTTCTAACAGCTTTTTTTTAGGCAGACTTGACTAAAATATAGCTAAAAATTCCCTTCTCCCTCTGCTGGATTGGAGAAGCTGTGGACACCTTCACTTGCTGTAATAAACATTCCTGGGGTGGATGGGGGGAGCTAAAAACTCCCTCTGCTGGACTGGAGAAGTGGTTACTTTTACAACCCCACAGAAAGGAGCATCCCTGCCTGCTACACAGTATGCCTTCTAAGTGCCCCTTCCGCACCCAGTTAAAATTAACTTTTCAAGGGGTCAATATGATAAAATGTTTGGTCAAATCCTACACGTCAGGAGTTAGGCTGATTGTGAATACTGGTTCCCTCAAACCTGCAGAACTTCCCGGAGGTTCGTTTGTGACATTCCCAGAAGTTGGGAACTTAGTTACTAAGGCCATGTTCCTCCAGTGATGCCTGCACTTCCATCTGGCCTTCCAGAGTCTGCAGTTTTACAAAACTGATGACAAACGGAGCCTTCCCCAGCTCCATCCACCCCAAGACATCTTCCGTGCAAACTCGTCTGGCTTAATTTAAGTCAAACTGAGCTGACATTAGCTGTCACGGCAGATGGATTGCCAGGGGCTGGAAGAGAACAGAGGGGCAGGGAGTTCAATGCTCAGGTGGCTGCAGGG
Organism: Rhabdomys pumilio; assembly: GCA_030674055.1. Taxonomy (NCBI): domain Eukaryota; kingdom Metazoa; phylum Chordata; class Mammalia; order Rodentia; family Muridae; genus Rhabdomys; species Rhabdomys pumilio. Next base: position 14,134,606 of record JANHMN010000011.1, read on the forward strand.
TTGGCTGCAACAAGTGAGTCTCTGTATGGATTCACTTTTGCCACTAGCCACATCTGAAGTCAGGGACAGAGCCCCAGAGCACACCAGCCCACAAGCTCACTAGTAGAAACAGAAGGACAGAGAATGCCTTTCCTGGGTCTGCTGTCCCCAGAAGCACTGGCTCCTACTTGCTCCTAAGAAACACTCCAGTAAAGCCATCTTCCCATAATCCTCCATGCTAGTTCTCAATTTCCCTAACGCTACAATCCTTTAATACAGTTCCCCACACTGTGGTGACCCCCAACCATAAAATCATAAAATTATTTTTGTTGCTACCTCATAACTGTAATTTTGCTACTGTTATGGATCGTAATGTAAATATTTTTAAAGAGAGAAGTCTGCCAAAGAGGTCACAACCTACAGGTTAAGAACTGCTGTTGTATGCTTTGAATTTGCTTTATTGCCTAGTTTCTAATGTCAAAGACCTTAATATATACACACTGAGGCCTCAAGGTTAGGGAATGAGCCCCACACCATCCATCCCTTACTACTGTGTAGATCTTCAGATCAAGTAAAAGAACAGGGTGTTGCCCTCTCCCTAAATCCAAGGGAATAAACTTTGGTCACACTATTTTAAGAAGTAAATCAGTTCAGAGACAGCACCTGTTGAAACTGAGCCGTGGAACCAAATTAACGCTGTCACTACATACATAGTACTAGACTGTTAATATACATAAGATGCAAACTTACCATCACACACATAAATGCACACACACACACACACACACACACACACACAAAACCACTGGGGGAAGAATTATATAGTTTTAATGTCTTGTAATTTTAGCAACATTAGATAAATTACCTTTGGTTAGGTATAAAAATATAATCTCAGCATCTTGCTGGCTTGGGGTAAGCTATCACTTCTTTGGCTTCAGTTCCTGTGACCTAAACAATTAACAAACAAAGCCTTCTTCTGGTGAAGACTCTTCATGATGGGCCCAGTGAGGGACAGCAGTGTCAAAGTCCTCTGTGACTCTGATACACCCTCTAGGGTGTCCTCGCTGATAAAAAAAATACAGATGTTCTAGTAAAGACATCATGGTTTCTACTTTGCAGGAAGAAATGCCTTTGTTAAGCTTGCTCAAGATTCCAAGAAGCATCCTCAGATGTGGGCAGGGCTCTCTTTTTCTAAGAACAGCACCGACTACAGAATTCTTAATGGCCCCAATTTGTAGGTTTTGGCATTCCCTCATTCATACTTAAAAAACAAAAGAAATCATCATTTGGAGTCTCTCACTATGTGTGTGTGCAGTGTGTGTGTAAGACAACAAGCACCTAAGATTCTGAGGAGAAATAACTCATTGAAGGCTACAGAGCTCTGGTGACAATAGTAAGAGTACTGCCCTATTTTCATATACACTGCAGAGATCAGCATGTCACAGTCATACTGGTCTCTCTGTGACAAGGACCCAGCTTGACCTGACTGTAAAATGGCTGGGAAAGGAAGTGGCCAGGCTCTCCAGACACTGCGGTGGCTTTGTGTTTTTGTTCCTGGAAGCTTTACTGGGACTCTGGACCAGGAATGGATCATACCTATCTACCTACACTTATCAAGAAATAATGGACCCAATCAGCCTTGGAAAATGCCATTAATAGACCCAGATAAATAGACTGCACAGTGCCTCCTTGTGCCCAGCAATCTCGTAGTCACCATTACCGCTCCCATTATGGCAGCATTTTATAAGCCAATGAGTCAGTTTTACTTTGCACAATGGCTTAGACAACTGTGTGCAGTTTTACGCAATACTTAGAAAATCTGATTAAAAGTCAAGGCACGGCAATAGTCGTGACTATTCAGTCTCAGCAAAAGAGTGGGAAGGACCGAAAGATGTCCCCTCAAAGAACTTGCTTGGTCTTTGTCCATTTTGACCCTGATCAATATACATGAGTTCTGAGACCAGAACCAAAGGCCTTGGGAGGGTGTTCTGGGTTTGCCATTTACAATTTAGATGAGCCTGATAAGAGAGTTAACCTTCCTGAGCTTCTGGTTCCTCATTTAAGTAAATAAATAAACCATCACTGCGGCACGGCTTTCAAGTATCTAAACATCTAATAGACAATTCATTTTGTTCATCTGTGCTTGGAGATCTAATTAAAGCGATCTAATAGGAGCCTCTGGCACATTCAAGGCACACAAAACATTCCATAAGATGAAATGAAGAGTACCCTCTCCTTTGGAGATAACAAGACTTCTGCTGGCCCAGGGACACGTCCTTGGGTGGTAGCATGTTGCTGGAAACACAGTTTGGCAAACAGGGGCAAGCTGGATTCCGCCATTCACGGTGCTCTGTGGACCAAACAGCTTCTGCAGCTCCTTAAAGGATTTGACCTGGACTAACGAGAGCCCTTTTACCGCCAATGATAGTGGCTTGTCGGTTCTGAGGTGTTTTCTCCCTCCTAATTCAGGTAATAACAAACCCGCACACAGCATGGATATTAGCAGAGGCTCAGCCCATGAAAGTTACACCATCGCAGGCAAAGCCTATGGGCTCCTGTAGTCAAGGTTTCACTCTCCCGCGCCTAGAACAGACTCTGGGAATTGGAAGGTAACTGCTTCGAACAGTGTATCATGCATTTCAGTCACGGTTAAAACCTCGTTAATTATGCGGGCATCATAGAAGGGCTGGCAGCGCATGGGATAAAATGGTGTACTGGTTGTCAAAAAGTCAAACAGGAAAGGGAGAAACAAAAGGCCTCAGAATTTCATTATTTTCCTTTGAAACAAGTTCTAAAAGTCAATGGCCCTGTCAAAGTCTACCAAGGTGTCAGAGACAGCACAAGGGTCTGAGACACCTACAAGGTGTCTCATAATTAAGCCTTCTACACCTCACTCTCCTGGACAAAAACTGCAGAATAACAACTGTAAGGCTGTACGGTAGCCATGGTAACATGCAAAGTACACCAGGAGAGCGGTCGGTTACTTAACTGTCAGCCTCTACCTTAGGAGTCCAGATTTGTACACAGACACACGTTAGCAATACATTTCCCACTTAGGAATACTGTGCTCAGTTCTGAGGATGCTCACAAAGCATGGTTTCCGTAACGCATAGCTTACTGGCTTCTCACAGTCATGCCCAAGAATGAAAGATGAAAAATGTTCAAGAACCTCTGTCAGCATGATGCCGGGGTGGGGGACATGTTAAAACAGACGGATCAGTTAGAAACCACATGTAAAAACAGCCAAAACCATTTTCATGGAGACTGTCAACCTTAAGTGAGCTGAATCCAGCCACCTCTGCCTAAGATGTCCCCGAGGGGATGGGGGCTGTTTCTATTGTTTTCTCATTTGGGGTGTCAATGCAAATTAGTTAAATCACTCTGAACAGGAAAGTTAAGTTTACTGGAGAATGAAAAGGACTCAAAACTTGTTAAGTTTATTCACGCACAAGATATAAGTATTTACACCCACAGACACTGGGGACACCCAGGCGAAGAGAGATGGCCTCCCGTGCACAATGCCTGTCATCTTGAGAGGAATCAGATGTGAGCTGCATCAATTTGGGGAGGAGTAACAAACATAACATCTCAGTGACTCGAAGACCAAAGTTTTACAGTCCACCAAGGCTAGGTAAACTGAGGGTGCTCCTTCCCTTAACCCAGGACAAGAGCAGAGGAAACAACCCCACCCAGACCTTTCCTAGCTCCTCTGCTGCAGCAAGAGGAAGCTCTTAGATGAGATGAATTTTGGCACAGACGTGAGAGATCTGGCTAGAAATAACACATCATTTCATTCACCAAATTCAGGGTTCCAAACTAGTACGCTGTCCCAGCCAACCACAGAGAAGAAAGTGCACCCGCATGCTGGGATGGACGGGATCCAGGAATATTTAACATGCAGTGCAAACAAATCAATCACACACAATGAACATATGATTGTAAGTTGAAATGAAAAACATGAGGGGAAATGAATAAGGGTCCTAGCCAAAACATAGGAGACAGAAAAGGAGGGGAAAATGCTTGCCCTGGAGAATGGACAATTCAAAAAGGCCAAGGGATTCCTTCTAATAACGGGCAGATGGTGCTAATAAAGAAGTGGGCTTTACCAGTCACTGGAGTATGTACAGGGATAAAAAGCAAGCCCACTATTGTGGGCTGTATCTCCACCAGGCTCAGTTTTCTAACAGTGCTGACTGAAAGGTCTTCTGGAAAGGGTTAGGCGGTATGATGGGTTAGTTAATACAGGTGAAGCTTCAGCCTATGCCTTCATGTTTCAGCCACTCAAAGTGGGCTCTTCAAGGGATGGCCAGTCATAACAGTCAGCAGAGAGAGGAACTAAAATTGAAAGCATGTGATGGAGCCTGGGTAAATGTCCCCCAAGGGAGTTGCCCAACACAAGAGCCTGCTGCTACACCCAGACACCAACACCAACGCTGACTCCACATCCCTCTGATGGCCCAGCGCAGCCCTGGTGACTGTGGCAGTGAAATACCCAGGGACCACTGGGTCAAGCGCTTGGGGGGGGTCCTTGTGCTGCTCGCATTCGAGCTTTGGGCTGTCATTTCTATTTCCCAGCAGAACTACTATTCCATTTTAAAGACAGAGCACATTACACTATAGCAAAGGGGGTAGAGGTGACTATGTAGCCATTGCCCCTGAACTCCGCAGGCTGGAAAAGACACTGCATTGATTGGTACAGCTGTGCACTCAGGCACAGGCTGAACGCTTCACCTGTATTAACTCGTCAGCCCTCCTGACCCTTTCCAGAAAGTGGTCGTTCCCTCTTGACAGCTGGGGAAATCAAGTGGACACCAGGAGAACAAACTGTGCCTGGCTTTAAAGAGAGGAAGTTTAAGAGGGCTTTAAACTCAAGTTGATTCCTCATTCTCCTGTTCATGCTACTTTTGGTATTACTCTCTCATAGGGGATCCAAACACTCACAGATGTTCAATCCTTTAAAAGGATACAATGAGGGCTGGAGAGATGGCTCAGTGGTTAAGAGCACTGACTGCTCTTCCAGAGGTCCTGAGTTCAATTCCTAGCAACCACATGGTGGTTCACAATCATCTCTAATGGAATCCGATGCCCTCTTCTGCTGTGTCTGAAGAGAGTGACAGTGTACTCACATACATTAAATAAATAAATAAATAAATAAATAAATAAATAAATAAACCTTTAAAAAAAAGAAAAGGGTATCACTGTGCACTAGAGTAAGGAGATTGCTTTCTACCTCAAAATGAAAGGGGGTGGGGGATTACTTCTACAGCCAGTGTTTTAAAAATATTTAAGCCGATACTAGTTAGCTATGCATACCTAGAAAATAAACAATATGCGGTGAATGAGTCAGGGGTCACAGGAAAGATCCCGCTCTAACCTCGAAGTTTCCACTACCTGGTTAAAGAGTTGGGTTAGGTATTAGATTACCAAAATCCGCTAGCCACACAGAAGCCCTGCCCCAGCTCTGGAAGACAGCCTCCATCCTCTGTGGACAGTATCTAACACAGTCACACCTGAGTACACAACCCCACACAGGTACTCTGAGGAGAAAGAAACAGGAGGTTCCTCTAAGTGCTGTGAAGGAAACAACGCCACACAGACACCAGGAGGATGTGGAAACGATGAGAGCAGGGAAGCAGCCTGAACACAATTTCCCTTGCCGCCAGGCTTGCCACTGTGCCTATAGTGGTCCCACTATTATCCCTTCATAGAGGCTGATCAGTAGACTAAGTTCTAGACCACCAAGTCTGAGGTTAGGAGGACGGGGTCCTCTAAAGAAATTTAAAACTTCCATTGGCTAATCAAAGACCTAGTCTTTTGTTTGTTTTTGTTTTTGTTTTTCCGAGACAGGGTTTCTCTGTGTAGTCCTGGCTGTCCTGGAACTCACTCTGTAGATCAGGCTGGCCTCGAACTCAGAAACCTGCCTGCCTCTGCCTCCCAAGTGCTGGGATTAAAGGTGTGCGCCACCACCGCCCGGCTTCAAAGACCTAGTCTTAACATCAGTTTACTGTGGACATTTTTTTATTATATGCAACAGTGAAGAATGTTTCAAGCATCATATTTGCCAATTACCACTTACTATCTTATCTTTATGCTATACTACGTTAAAGCATAACCCAAACGTCACGTAATATCACCCACAGACACTTCAAGACATCTAACGGATGACCCTACAATACCATATCCAGTGCTCCCACTCTAAACAACAAAAACCAGTGGTCTTTATTATAGACTTGACTTTACTTCTTCCCAATATGTATGTGTGAAGACAAGACATGGCATTAAGTGTGTGTGAGTTTGGGGGAGGGGCGCGCCTGATGGCCTACTGTGTCCCCAGTCTGTCCTCCTCAGCTTACATGGACCTCTGCCCACTCTGTTCCCTCCTCTGACTGAAGGGTTCAGCTGCTCCCTGCTGTGTTCTTAGAGATGAAATTACCCAGCTCTGATGTCCAATTGACCATGACAAGAGTCACACAGGTCAGCAATAATGACCTAGTTGTTATATCCACTCATATGTATAATGCGTCCCTACTGTATGCCTTATAAAACAAGATCTATGCAAATCTGCCCCCCAAAGGTCATTAGGCTCTCATATCAGCAAGTGTGTTTACAGTCTGCATCTTGTCTGTTTCTTCACTGCCTTGTTGGTTACCTAATTCTGCTGGCCAGTCCATAGCTACTTCTGCCTTTTCTGAATCTCTTCTCAGGGCCAAGATGAGCCTGTGTCCTCCTTAGTATGGGTCTTGTGACTGCCTTTGGTACAGGCAATTCTAAAGTATGAACTGAACAGGGGAGGGTAAGGTGTGCCGTGTGTGTGTGTGTGTGTGTGTGTGTGTGTGTGTGTGTGTGTGTGTGTATGTGAGAGAGAGAGAGTGAGAGAGAGAGAGAGAGAGAGAGAGAGAGAGAGAGAGAGAGAGAGGAGGCAGTTTCTGCTTTGGATCAGATCTTCTGTGTCCCTCTGAAATGTGTGGAACTAATTCCAAAGGCACATCCCATCTCTCCACCCACTAGTTATTAAGTATGCAATTACCTGTTGGTTCCCCTCTATCTGATAACCTGTGTATCACTTAACAATGTAAGTTCAAAGATGTAAACTGAATAAACAAATAGACCACATATCCTGGAATACGCTGTCTTCGCAGAGGATGAGGTTGGTGGGTAAGATGCTTAAAATGTTAGTGCCAACCTGATACTGTCACACTCTCGTTTTCACACTTCCTAAGAAACTGCGTCTAGTGCATATCCTCAAGCAAAGGCATCAGACAGATGGAAGAAGTCTGATGGGGGAGCAGCTATGAAACAGTCTAAAACCAACGGGGCAGGCAGCGGGGGGAACCATGTCTTGTTCTGTGATAAAACTCTCTCACTCTGGGACAGTCCAAAGCATCATTTGCAACCCTCAGTCTTAGCAAGGAAGGAGGAGGAAAAGCGATGGTTACCACGGGAACTAAGGTCAAATTCCCAGTAACTGCCAACAGATGGCATCTGTGCTCCATCATTCACTAACTGGGCAAAGCAAGGCTCCAAAATCATCAAATCCTAAAATCTGTAAGCAACCAGATGCTTAGTAGAGGGCCTCTGTGAGACATATTAAAACCATCTACCTCATCTCATCTAGACCCCTCCTGATTCGTAACTCTGCCTCTGTAACCCCAGAGAACGGAAAAACGTAGTGCAGAGAGGAGGCTAACGGAGTGTTCCATACTTAAATTTAGCCTAGCACCAGCAAACCCACATCTTTAAGCTAAGTGGGGAGAGAGGGTGGTCAGACAAAGCTCCCAAGGAAAGCAGTCAGGGGAAGAGGTGCCAGCATTCTTACCGATAACAAAGAACAGAATTATTTTCAAGACATTATCAGTTACCTGAAAAATAACTCTTAATATCAGGAACAAAACTTACTTTATTGCTGAGCTTGAAGGTGTTTGCATCAAGGAAAACTAGATTACAGACTACGACCAGCAAAGCCCCCTACAGAGGTGCGCTTGTGCAGGTTAGAGGTGCAGATGGACAGTCTGAAGAAAACTGCAGAGCCTCAGGTCTGTATCTACCCTCATGACAGCAAAGGCCACCTTGAAGGTCACAGGAAGGCCACCCTCCTGCTGCTTACAATGGGAAAGTGGTATTTGAGGCTAGCTCCTCTGCCAGGTGCTTCCCAGTGGACGAAGAGTTGCCATCTCTGTTCCAGCCAGATGCCAAGAAACAAATCGGTGGCTCCCGAGAGAGCAGCCCAGACCTGTAGCCCCTTAGACACTCTTGTCATTGGAATCAGCTGCAAGCTGTAGATCCTGGACTTTGGGGAATGACACTTAAGCTATAAATGTGTTCACCAGACAAAAAATGGATGAGTCAGATTCCTGGAGCCAAATCTGACCCCAGTGTTATTAATTCAACTGCCATGGTACAGATTAGAAAGTCAGAAGTGCTGGGAATGGAATTCCAGAGTCTCTGATTTTCAACACAGAGCTCTTCCTTCTACATGGAGGTCTTAAGCTCTGTGTGTGTGTGTGTGTGTGTGTGTGTGTGTGTGTGTGTGTGTGAGAGAGAGAGAGAGAGAGAGAGAGAGAGAGAGAGAGAGAGAGAGAGAGAGATAGATCACTTTTGGATCTTTGTCCCACCTCAAAGGGCTGGACCAACATTCAAGGAGATGTGTGTTTCAAACTGTCAACGTGAGATTTTTTTTCCCCCAATTTTAAATCCATGTTTAACTACATGGACTTGAGACTGGGTTCACTACCAGTAAATTCTAAACTCTGAGTAGCAGAGTAATTACTTTTTTATTTAATTACCAAAGGCACAACTGTGGTGAGACTCTTGGACACACAAGAAAAAACATAGAACTTATTCATCTCAACTGGGAACACATTCTTATCTCTAACGTCCCAGGTATCCATGTTACTTTAAAAGAAAAGAAAAACATGTGTTTTCCTAAGATTTCTCTGATGGTTATTTGTTCATGCCTGTATCTCCTTCACCCACCAGAGAGGAGCAAATTCATCTTATGCCTGAATAGCGTGCTTGTGCCTAAAGTCCTCATGGAGCGAACTGACCAAACACTCCCCCTTGTAGGTGGGTCAAGGTGTATCAAGTGTGTGGACTGGCAGCATATCATAGTCATAGCCTGCAGTGATAGCCCTGAAACCAAACCGTCTAGATCCCCACAGGTATACAATTTCAAAAGGTATCGGCAGTCAGGGAGGTGAATGTTGATCCCAGGAATTAAACACAGGCACGAACATTCACACTGCACACCTTTAAAGAGCCTATTCAGATTAGATTTTACAGTTAATCAGGAAAAATGGTTACAGGGCTGAGAAAAGCCAGTGATAGACAAAACCTTCAATGTGGTCTGATTGTGATGTAGAAATTCAATACTCAAGATAGTGATAAAATGATAAAATGACACAGACCCAAATTTTGTTATAAAAGTAACAATTTCCAACTTTGGGATAAAAACTGAGTCTTGAAATTTTCAGTCTTGGAAAAAAAACCCGCTAGGGAGACTTACTTCTCCAGCAAGGCCCACTTCGTTCTTGGTATGAGGGCGTATTTTCCTTACTCTCCACTGGAGGGCGCACCTCCCTAACTTTTCCTTACAGTTGTACTAGCTCCACCGCGTTAGGCTAAAAAAAGCCTGAAGGTTTGACATAATTTTTGTATAATTCATACCTGATTTTACTGATATGCTTTGAAAATGGGTCAGTGCTTCACGCTGACGAATCCCTGATACACACATACAGTTTGCAGTAACCCCACTGAATGAGATGTCACGCATCACTGATAAAATTCCATGGTATTCCGATGAAAAGAGACGGCGGGAAGGTGCCCAAACAGATAACGGAGACAGTGTGATCCGAATGTTATGAATTCAGGATACACACGAGCCTCACAATTTACGGGTTCGCTCTGCAACATCTGGAAATCTGACTGCATGTGTGGGTGCTACTGTACGTGCAGGCGCACGTGTATGAAAGTCAGAGGCTGGCGTATCAGGTGTTGCCTTCAGTCACTCTCCACATTATGTTGAGACGGGGTCTCCTGTTGCCCTTGGACTTAACTGATCAGCTGATTGGTGGGCTCCCGGGTCGTACTGTCTTCAGCTCTAACGCTGGAGCTACAGATGTGCGGCCATACCCGGCTTCCTCCACAGGTGCAGGGAATCTGGACTTGGGCCGGAGTATGCAAGGTGCATTCAGGCTGAGCCTTCTCCCCAAGCCTATGGGGTTTCTGAAACGTGAGTTTCATCTTTTCTTTAAAAAGGGGGCGGGGGATAATATGGCACATGTCTCCTGTGAGCCTTGACTGAGAGCTATCTATGTAAACAAGGCTCCTAGGACCATTTCTGGAACTTGGAAAGTGCTCAGAAAATACAGTTCTCTTTGTCCAATATAATTCTGTTCACAATGCTCTGGGTCAATGAACAATACTGACTATTAGCATTAGTTGAGCATGTGGTGTTTTGTTTTGTTTTTTAATATATTAATTTATTTTCTCTTCAATCCATTCCTTTCCCTTAGGGGATTGCATGAGCCTGTCTGGCTTGTGCCAAGCGATGGTGCAAACTTGTTAAGATCTGACTTGCTGGGCCTGTCTCTGTACTATCTGCTTTGGCAGGCCTGGGTAATTTGCATTTCCAGTAATTTCCCAGGTGGCAGAGGCTGCCAGTCAAGGACCACACACTCAGAAGCACCAGGGATGAGCAGAGCCAGAGTTGAGCATCAACTGTGTGGCAGACACAAGAACAATGCCCTTAGGCCGTAATCCTAACCTCCCCGCAAGTCACTGTGACAAGGGCACGCTTGGCCATCCCTTTCCTCCTCTACTCTTTCTGTACAGATGAACAATATCTAGAGATGAGGTCAAACGAGGGTCGAAGAAGGAAAGGGATAAATTAAGACATAAAAAATAATTAGATGGCTCCCTGTAAGAAGAAACAATCGGAACGGTGGCCCACACAGTACTTCTCAGCACTGGGGAGGGGGGGGGGGGGGCATGAGGACCAGAAGTTCAAGGTCCTCCTCTTAGTTAGGAAGTCAGCCCTATTCAGTAGAAGAGGAAGAGAAGGAGGAGGGGTGGAAAGAGAGGGTGGGAGGGAAGGAATGAGGGGATACATGGAGGGAAGAAAAAATACTCACTACTTCAATAAACTATCTAAAGATGAGAGCTCATGGCTGTGTTCTGTCTACTAACTTGACATAGCTAAAACACTGCACCTAATTTCCGACCTAAAATCATGCCCTGGTCCTCAGACCAGCACTTGAGCAGACAACAGAGCATCTTCCCACACGGGGCCAAGAACAAGGTGCTTCCATCCTGCTACAAGAGAGTGCCCAACAGTGGTCTGAAGACCACCAGCCTTCTCTCCCACAAGTCAGCCCAGACCAGTCACAGGCGTCAAGTGAGCCCAGCTCCTGTCTCCTTCACAAGTGTCTTACTTAAATCCAGCTATCTTTGCAGCAGTGATGGTTACTGCTGAAAACGGCACATCTGTCATCATTAGGCAGGTACACCAGAGTCGGGCACCATCAATTCAGTTGTCAAGTGTTTGACATCCTGTCTCTTAACTGCCTGGTGCGGGATCTTCCCTACAGAGCCCATTGTTGTGTGTCCCTGTCACAACCAGCTAAGACATCACATCACACCACGGATCATGGCAACGCCTCCTAATGGGCCTCTTCTCCCATCACCGCTGAAGGGGCTTCTTGAGGACAGGCGCTGTCACCTCAGCAGCCTGCACCAAGTCCTCTGGCAGTGCCCCATCCTTGCAGCCAAGACTGCCCACGTTTAGGCCAATTTCGTTTCACTCCTGGTCTTAGATTAGACCTTATGCTCCCATGAGCTTCTGTCCCAGAAAGGATTCCCTAAAATCCACCACCTAATCAAACACTGGCTTGGATATCCAACCTCCCATTTTTTTTGTCTCTAACTCTCTTGTCTGTAGCTTGTGTTTGGCCCCATGTCCTTAACTACAGAAAGGATGCAAGCTCTACCCACTTTAAAAGCGTTTGCCTCCTAGCTGTTCACTGCAGCACACAGTTAACTCCTTTCCTCTCTGCACAGCATTCTGCTTAGGTGGTATCTTACGGGACTCACAGTGTGACTGACACAAAACCACGAATTTCATGAGGATGGAGACTTCTGATCTGTGTCTCCTTGTGTTCTTGAGTGTTGGGGGGTCACTGTGTTCCACGAACAGCCTGTCTTCATACATGAACTGACATGTATCAGGCTGGTGAGCTGGGGAGTTACAGCAACACACTTCAAATACTGGTCTTTCATATAGGACTTTCTCAAAATGCAAATACTTCATAAACTAAGGAGTAACAGTAGGCAAAATGAAGTCAAGCACAGTAGAACACAGCACCCGGAGAGGGCTATGCTCTCCCTAGCCAGACCGCACGTGACACTCAAGGAACTAAGTCTCCACTGCATTCTGTGGTTTCACTGAATTTTATTCTTGTCACCAAATTCCAACATCAACTTCTTAATCTTTTTCCTACAACCATTAGGGTATGCATAGTGTGTGTGTGTGTGTGTGTGTGTGTGTGTGTGTGTGTGTGTGTGTTTGTGTGTATACTAAAGACAGGATCTCAGTATGCAATTGTAACTGGACTGGGAACTCACTGCTTAGACCAGGTTGACCTCGAATTTAGTTATCTAACTGTGTCTGCCTCCTGAACCTTCAACCAGATTTTAAAGGTAAAGCCTATGTTGGAGTGATATTTATTTCTTAGTATGACTAATTGCTTGTGCTAGTTTTCTGGTTCTAAGTTTTAACTATTTGGGGATAATGACCCCGGCCCCATCTTTCTAACAAACTGTACTGGTTTAGGAATACAAAGTTTACAGAATTCTATTTATAACAATGCCTGGACTATACACAGCCAGACACAGAAGGCAGGCCATCTCTCTTCACTGAGTGATTATGGGGCTCCTCGATGAAACTTCCTTGCCTGTGGGTTGTGTGGAGTAGTTGGTGGTGCGGACCAAGGCTCTCTTCTAGAAGCTGTAGCTTCCAGAGAATAGATCTAGAGTCCGACAGACTAACAGAAGTTGAAGGGTCACAGAATGGCTGGGAGTTGTCCTGGAGAGCTCAGTGTGTCAGAAGAGTGCCTGTGCCAGACTCACTCCCACCCCCTCCCTGACCCTGAGCTCCTGAAGAAGGCATGTGAGAGAAGACAAAAGGGAAAAGGGAAAAAGTAGGGTGTGAGGGGAACTTATGTGTACTTCCTATGGCTCAGGCATTGTACACGCCATCTGATGTAGTGAACACCAAAGTCTCATGTTTGACTCCAGCTTTAAGAAAGTCAGGCTTGGGGCTGGAGAGATGGCTCAGCAGTTAAGAACACAAACTGCTCTTTCAGAGGTCCTGACTTCAATTCCCAGCAACTACATGGTGGCTCACAGCCATTTGTAAGAGGGATCTGATGCCCTTTTCTGGTGTGTCTGTAGACAGTGACAGTGTACTCACATATATAAAATAGATAAATCTTTAAATACATTGGCAGAAAGGATTAAAAAAAAAAAGGCTTAGTGTTTATGGGGTTTACCTACAGAGTTCTGAATCTGTGACAGTGCATGGTTTCCCAACAGTGCTCAGAACCAGGCCTCTCTGGAGCCCAGCTGAGTGAGAGTGGATGCTGAAGATGAAATACAAGGAGAGAGTCTGAGCATCTCACCCACTCCTCACTGCTTTCTATCACAGGCATCCTCTTAAGTTTGCATTTGAAATCAGATGGTTCCTGTCTGTCTGTCTATCTGTCTATCTACCTCCTTCCTTCCTTTCTTCCTGTCTGTCTGTCTTTTCTTGGAGGGTGTGTGGGGGGTAGAAGGGTGGGTGCTTTGTTTTCAGAGAAATCAGTTTGCAAATCACTGCACCATACCAAGATGTCTATTTCCCAATTCTGCCTGAGGCTGGCATTCAGCAGAAAACTAAATCAGTGGTTACAAAAAGATCTACCCTGTGCAGAGCTCCACAAGGGCCTCTATTCCCTACCTCTCTCTGATCATTTCCAGGCCTTCTAAAAAGGCTTTCTTTCCGTCAGGTTTCCTCCTTTGCTAAACTACTCCTACCCACATCCAGACCTTCCAAGGCAGGTAAAGAGCCTGGGCAGGGCCTGACATCCACCCCTGGGAGCACAGCAGTGGGGAAGCAGGCCCTCCTTAAGCCAGTGATCTACAGACAAGCCCTGGGTCCACAGCAGGACACCTGGGGCCTGTCCCTGGCCTGCCAGGACTGGTGTCACCTCCCCTACACTGGCCTCTACTTCTTTAACAGCACATTAACTGACTACACTAAATGGTCTGTCATGTTCTCTGACTTTCCACAGTCTATAAATAAAAAATGTGTTAAGAGAAACGGAGGGAGATGCTGTGGTTAAAAATCACACACACACACACACACACACACACACACACACACACACACACAAAATTCTGAGGCTGGAGAGATGGTTTAGCTGTCAAAGCAAGTACTGCTCTTCCAGAGGGAGCCAAGTTCAATTCCCAGCATCCACACTGGAAGCTCATAACCACCTATAAACCCAACTCCAGAGGACCTGATGCCCTCTTCTGAGCCACACAGGAGGATCTGATGCCCTCTTCTGAGCCACACAGGAGGATCTGATGCCCTCTTCTGAGCCACACAGGCACCTGCACACAGGTGCACAGATCTATGCAAAAACATGTACACATATACACATCCTCGAAAATAAAATCTTAAAAGCACAATAATTTGGTCAGGCTGGTTGGCACAGGTCAGGAGGCTGGCAAGAGGATTGCTAGTTCAAGGCCTGCCTGGGCATTTTAGTGTAAGTCTGTCTCAAAACAAAAGTGAAAGAGAGTAAAGGGACAACGCTCACACTAGAGAACTGGCCTGCTTGATGCAAAGTCCACACTTCCACGCCTAGGGCCAAAACACGAAACGCCAGATAAGGATGGTGTGGCTAAACAAGGCCAGGAAGTTGTTGATGAAGGTGGAGCTTCGAAAAGCCAAGTGTTGCCAGCTCACTCTTCATGGGTCAAAGGGACTGCGCTGGAGACTCCAGGAAAAGGTCGGAGAATGGGTAAGAAATGAAACGGATGAGGAAGAAATGTGGGCGTGGCACAGATGGGGCTGGGGTACCCAAGAAGCCAATCCTGGGATTCAACACCCGAGTCACAGAGATTTAGAAAGAGATTGGCTAATGACCAGACAGATGATATGAAAAAGCTGGCTCTTTGTGTCTGGGACATAGCGAGTGACGTTCAGTAGAAACAATTTAACTGGGAGATATAGACTCAGTGGCTTAAAAGTCACCACCTCATGATAAATACACGACAGCTTTGCATACATGAGAGTATATTACAACCTACCCAGTGTGTCAGTACATTAATACATTAATTCATTGTTTTTGTTGTGATGGAGATTGAACTTTATGTCCCACACATGCTAGACATATCCCCAGCTCAAAGTGGACAGTGACGTTTCGATAATTTAAAAGTCCATTACACAAGAATATCGGTTAGAAAAACAAACAAACAAACAAACAAAACAAAACAAAATAAAACAAACAAACAAAAAAACATAAGAGTCCTACCAAAGTTCAAAAGGGAGCGAAATTCAGGTCCCAGCCACACACTCACTTCTTTCCTAAGACCAATTTTGTTGAATTTTCTTTTTTTTTCTTTTTTCTTTTTTTTTTTTTTTTTTTTTTTTTTTTTTTTTTTTTTTTTGGTTTTTCGAGACAGGGTTTCTCTGTGTAGTCCTGGCTGTCCTGGAACTCACTCTGTAGACTAGGCTAGCCTCGAAATCAGAAATCCACCTGCCTCTGCCTCCCAAGTGCTGGGATTAAAGGCGTGTGCCAACACCACCCGGCTGAATTTTCAATTAACGAATATCATAACTATTAGCAATGTATTTGCGGAAGTCAAAGCTGCAGACTCAAGTGCCGACTCTTCAGACAGATTATTTCTCTAGAATTTTTACGTGCCAACGAACACATTGTAAAACAGAAAGCCAAGCCATCTGAATGCTTCTGTCTGATGTATGCAGGATGAAACAGAGCTGGCCTAATGGCCCCGTGACTCCTGACGATGTGAACGGTAAGCTCAGCCCTCTCCGAAAGGCGTTCAAAGTTCAAAATCCAGAGACAGAGACGATGACCCATGTTGCAGGGGGAAGATACATCTAAGGTTACTATAAAGTGGTTAGAAAGAAAATGATGGACACTGGATGTATAGCCATCTCAGGGCAGTGAAGGAATCAATTATCGCCTCAGACAGACGATGCCTGGCTGCAGAGCAAAGTGTGCACAGTCTCCTAACAGCATCCCTCCAGCATCCTGCCCCAGGCTGTCCCTGCAAAGCAAACTGACTCTAAGCAGTTCCTTTGCCTTCATTTGAACATATCAAGAGGAGGGGGCCATGTCCCAATGCCACCTGATGTCCACCCCACAACCCACTTGATGAAAAATAAGTCTCACAGCATGCATACCCAAAATAACAATGCACATCTATCTCTCCGCATGCTGCTGCCGCCTCCAGAGATTACCGTCACTGTCCATCCATTCCTAAACTCTTGCTGACTTAGGGCCCAAAGCATTTTTATACTGCCATTGTCTTCATGGCATCCTAGCTAATGTGAAGAAATGGGGCACAGGAGGCTAAATGGTCACCCAAGCTAGACACTCCGGGGGATTTTGTGTTAGAATGAGAGCGTCTAACTCCAAAGCAAACACTGGCTCACAAGCATCTGGCTTGGGCCAGTGGTGTGAACTCCCCGCCTCTCCATTCCTCACTGCCATTCCCATAAGCCCACGGCTGACCTGGGAGGCAACAGAGCTGCCCAAGCTTTTACATGTCAGGGGTCCCAAGATGAAAGGAGCGGGAACCCACTGACAAGCAAGGAGAGTTAAACCTACAGAAAGAAATATTTTTTAAGCTTAATTTTCTGGTTTTGTCCCCCTTGTCTTGTCTTAAATTCTACCAAGTTCACAATTAAGAAAGTGAGAATTGTCTCTTGGAATTGAAAATGCTAATTACCATTTAATTCCCCAAATGCGGTCAACTGAAATGTCACACAGCAGAGAGCACCCGCCCTTGTGGGAGAGGTGTATGGACTAAGAGCTGAGTATTCAGGCAGGACATCAACTAAGAGAGGAGAGGACAGGAGAGGCAGGCAGAAGGCGCTCAACACCTCGGAGATGCCTGGATGGTTTTGTTTCTCTCCCCTTCCTCTCCCTCCCTCACATGTAGCTTCTAATCCCCCATACCAGGGTAATACGGTATTATTAAGTCATTTGCCAAACAGCGGCAGCTGTGAGTCTAGGCACCACAGGCAATGATTTTACATGGGAGTATGATCTGATTGTAAATGTTATCCTAATGGACTAACCAGCCAAGGCGAGGGATCGGGACTGTGGACTGTGAAATCCAGAAGGCGCTCTCACAGTGATGGAGACAATAAAGGCTAACCAAAGGAGAGACACAAAAACATGATGAAGAACAGCCTACCCCAGATGAGTCAGTGCTTCTCTAGTAGCTATGGGAGCCCGTATGGCTTATGGCTTTTGCTTTTCTAAGGGCAAACTCTAAAGGGAGGAGTTCAATGCTACCATTCTCGCCCAGAGCACCTTGTCGGATGGCTCTGTCCTACAAACGAGAACACTAAAGACCATGGAGTAGACTGAAGGCCACACAGCCCATAAGTGTTGGAAGTACATGATCTGGCTTTTGATTTTTATTTTACAGGGAATTGCAGTTCAGAGATTGCATGAATCTCAGGAGAGACTTTGAACTTTGGCCTTTTAAACACTGTTGAGACTGTGATAGATCATGGGGGCTTTTGAAATTGGATTAAGTATTTTGTATAATGCTATAGAGAGATATGGTCCTCATAGACTCATATGTTTGAAGAAGCTTCTGGGGGCCAGGGAGTGGAATGTGGTGGTTTGAATACGCTTGGCCCAGATAGTGGTACTATTAGGTGTGGCCTTGTGGGAGGAAATGCATCATGGTGGGAGTGGGCTTTGAGATAATATGCTTAAGCTCCACTCAGTGTGAAAGAGACCCTCCTGCAGGCTCCTATGGGAGACAGTCTCCCCTGGTTGCCTTCCAAACAAGATGTAGAACTCTTGGCTTCTCCACCACCATGTCTGCCTGGTGGTGCCATGCTTTCTGCCATGATAATGGACTGAACCTCTGAAACTTTAAGCCAGCCCAAATTAAATGTTGTTCTTTATCAAAGTTGCCTTGGTCATGGTGTCTCTTTACAGCAGAAAAACTCTAAGCAAGACAGTGTCTGAGCCAGGAATAGATCATAGTCCTCTCAATTCTTCAGTCAGGGCTCCTGTGCGTGTCAAAATTCTAAGTCTTTCCATGGCAGTCTAGCTGTAATACTGATAACAGTACCCAGCTGACTTCTGCTTTCCACAAGCCTCTGCCCAGCAGGTGTGATGGGACATTAGAGTGGGACAGAAGTCATATCTAGTCCTACCTGATACATTATAACACTAAAGTCAAATTTCATATCTGAATCTCAAAACTGAATATCCTAAAATTTCCAAATGGCTTGAACAAAACGCACTTAAAATAAAGTCAAGATTATTTTGACATCCTCCTTAGAAGAGGTTTAAGCTGAGATGAAGCTGGCTGACTTCAAACCATAAGGTAGGCATGGCAGCACAGTCCTATAATCCCAACTATTTACAAAGATGAAGCACGAAAACCACTGAGCTGAATTCAAGGCTAGCCTGGGCAACATGACTACCTTCTCATAAAACAAACAAAACAAAAACAAAAAAATAACACACACAGAGCCAAGCAGGTGTCACACACTTTTAAACCCAGCACTCAGAAGGCAGAGGGAGGTGGATCTGAGACTTCAAGACCAGCCTCTTCTACATAGTAAGACCCTGCCTCAAGCAAAGTAAAATAAAATAAGATAAACAAATAATGAGTAAATAAATGCTACATAATCTCCAAAACCAGCCAGCCAACACCAGGTTACTAAAGGCTTCTTCTCACAGCATGCTGAAAATCACTCTTCCAAGTCAACTCTGCCCAAGGGCTGGACAGACAGGAAAGAGTACTCAGGATGGCTTGGACTCTGAGACCCAGTCATAATGCAAATGGTCAATTTAAAAAGTCCAATACCCAGGGGCTGGAGAGATGGCTCAGAGGTTAAGAGCACTGGCTGCTCTTCCATAGATTCTGAGTTCAATTCCCAGCAACCACATGGTGGCTCACAACCATTTGTAATGAGATCTGATACTCTCTTTTGGTGAGTCGGAAGACAGTGACAGTGTACTCATATACATAAAATAAGTAAATCAAAGTCTACTGCCCATACTCCTTTGTTTTTTTAAAGAGAAGTGGTAGGCTGAATGGAATGAGTCAGGGGTTAGAGGCGCTTGCTGCCAAGTCTAATGACCCAAGTTTAATCCCATGAATCCACATGATAGGAGAGAATAGATGCCTGCATTATCTTCCTGTCTCCACATGTATACCATACCCCTTCCACATGTATGCATTTGTGCATATATATATATATATATATATATATATATATATGTACATACACATATCAAGTAAATATTTTAAAAACACACGTGGCATCTATTTGTGAATTAAACTGACATGTGAAAAAAATTAAAGCAAAATTATAAGCCCTAGAAATAAGCCCTGTTTCTTTTCCCCTAAAGATATCCCATTGGCAGCTGAATGACCTTTCCTATGAAGACAAGCTCACCCTAACACGTCTCTGTTCAGCAGGGATTTACCTTTGTGAGGAAAAAAAAGAGAGGAGAAGAAATCTCTTGTCAGGATACATCCGGATTTACAGAAAGAGTTTTTGGATGTGAGAATAAACTCAGATCAAAGAGGGACTTTACTCCAGAAGACTTCATCCTTTAAAGCAACGTGAATCTTCACACTTAAGCCTTCGAGGACATCTGATTTGCCAGATTTAAAAAAATAATAGTAAGCCAAATGACAAAAGGAGACTGATAGGTAAGAAGACCTCACGTAGACCTGAGGCACAAACTAGGAGCTGGCGGCTAACAGAAGCAACAGTGCCGTGTGCAAAGACGTTTCATGAGGCCAGTGAGAATCTACCAAGGTAGAGTTTGGCTCTCTCTCACTGAGCTCCACCTCAGCCCAAATTAGTTCAGAGAGAAACAGAATCTCACATCTGTGGATGAGGAGAACAGAAAGCCTGTAACATAGTTTTCAAATGTTATATTTTGACTAAAATAGGTGACTCCATAAAGGTGTGCTGAAGTTCATTCGTGGCCTCTATGTAAGAAGGGAAATATGAAAGTATGTGATTAAGGTTTTCCATTTAAACATTTTAATCCTTGCATGTCAGATCTGCATCAATCCTGTTCCCTCCAGCCTCTGTATATCCTCCTTTCTCTCTCCGTGTAGGTTCTCATCCCAGCAATCATCCATGGTTTCGGGTGCACTCACAATCTTTCCCATACCAAAAAGAGCGCAGAGAGACGACAAGGCACACAGCACAGTCCCCGTGGACCCTTCCCGTGCTCAGCGTCTAAGGATCTATTTCAGGAATCTACCTGGAAACGCTGGAAGCTGCCAGCAGCAGCAGCTGGCGGTGCCTAGGTCAGTAAGCAGCTTTCTCTTTCCATCCTGCCCTGTGCTCCTCTTCCTGCCCATCTCCCCGCTAGAACGGCAGCTCTCGAGAGGGACCCGGGGGATGCGTCCAGATGGTCACCTCTTTATTTCTGGCACATCACGCACTTGTTGAACGAACAAGGAGCTGAATGTTGTACAAAACAGAAGCCTGTGAGGGCGTGCAGATTGTCTCAGGCAAATTCTTATGCCACGGAAGGTGGAGGGAGGAGGGAACACAGCTTGGAAGAGGCCTTAAAGTTCATTTTCCAGAAGCAAAGAAATCCTGGCACAGTGCCCCATTTAACATAAAAGAACATTTCACGAAACATATGAAAGAATATTAGGAAAAAGCCATACTTTCTTCCGAGAATAAAGACTCCAGACCACTCAACGTGCAAGCAGAATTAATATTTCACAAGTCTAATTTTATTTGGCTTTTATTAGTGGCTTCAAATATGTCCACTCATTACCTACTGGTGTCGAATTTCCCGGACCCAATTACTTAGTATGCAGATGAGGCAAGAGTCTCCCTTCCCTCTCTGTTTCTCTAGCCTTTCAATGTTCATTAGTACCTCCAGCAGAAGGCAGAGGAAACGAAACTCCAATTTATCAATGTCAACTGTTGAACCAGCAAATTGCATCCGTCCCGCCCCCACATGGAAGTGTTTGGACAATTCTGAATCAACAAGATGTTGGCAGCTGTGTTCCTATGGTTCAGTAATTGCATTGTTTCCTACCGTGCTCTATGGGTTGTGAAATGAATTTATTAAATAACCCACACAAAGAGAGTGTGCCGGGGGCCGGAGGAAGCAGCTCCAGAATGGTGTTGGGATCCTGTCCTCATCAGCTCCCACTACGACCAGTAGCCTTGGCTCCAGTTTCTTTAATTAGCAGGCTCTAAAACTATTGAAGAAGACAGCAACTCTGCTTTGGGCAGTAGGGAAATCTTTATCACCTAACACAGCACGTGCTTTCTTGCCCACATAGAGATTTAACACGTATCTCCTCTGCAGACTTGAAAATAGCATGCTTACTTCCCAGCTCAGATTATGCCTTTTAAGTACAGATAAATATGACTTGCAATGGTGCGAGGAGCCAGATAGGACATGTTGGAACCCTAGGTCTAACTAACCACTGACTACTGGAAGGCAAAGGTTAGAAATCAAATCCTGGCCAAGGCGCACAGAGCGCATGAGAACACAATGTAAGAGGAACCGGTTCTACTGTCTTAGGTATGTTTGAGGGTTGACACTTTGCTAAGTGTCTTTGCATCAAAGCTAGCTGTTGCTGTGCAAATCTGACACACAACTGTGTCACTGGGGGGATATCCTCAAGGGAGAGAGGAAGATTTACTTAGAATATTATCACAGCTGTAAAGGAAGGGTCTTGCTTCTCTTAAGAGTCAACCGTAAACCTACTGAGGTTTGATTCACACCCGTAAGCATTCAGTAACAATGCCTACAGATACTACAATGGCTCTGGCCATGACTGCTGCCAGCTAACGTCCCTGGGCTTAGGACCTCCAGGTTGCTAAAAGAGAGAGAGAGAGAGAAAGAGAGAGAGAGAGAGAGAGAGAGAGAGAGAGAGAGAAACACAAAACATGTGACAGAGCCCAGTATAGTGACATCAACAGTCTACCCTCACTGTCCTTAAAACCCCAGAGATCAGAGGGAATCAGCACAGCTCCTCGAATGTTCATCAAAGACGTAGAGTCAGCCGTGAAAGAATCAGGAACTAAAACGTCATGCTGAATCTCGGGTGCTCTGAATCACGAGAAGCCGGCGTGAAGCCTTCATTTTTTTTCCTGACTGGCAGCCACCTACAAGGCACTCTTCTGAAAACATGAATGATTCCATTTTGCTCTCCCCTCTTTTCCTCCCCCTGCACATACATAAAAGCAAAATAGCGTGTAGACACACAAATTTATTGTCTAATGAGGATACCTGCAACCACTGGCAGGTTAACATTCTGATGGGTGCTGGAGTCGAACACAGGCAGAGAAAAGAGGGTGATTGCTTGACTCACACCTAGAACGTGCCATGGAGAGGCCAAGGCTCCAGGTCACTCCAGGATAGAGCCGGGCAAGTCTAGGTTCCTGATCACAAGGACACTAAGTTGAGTCATTTCCTCATAGGAGGAAGGGAGGGAGGGAAACGGAGAATTTCTATTGTTTCTCAAACTTCTCTTACTGTCTTTTGTAGTCAATGTCCTTCTTCAGATCCAGGCAATATCCTGTCTCATTTGTGGGGATAACTTTGGGATTTACTGAATAAAACCTAAATATAACAGTGGGTCATCTTGTGTGGCTGCCTTCTCCCGTTTTACATGATGCCTTTCAGTTTCATCTGCCTGGTTGACTCAAAACTACTTCATTGTACGGCTGGGCAGTGGCCCATTGTATGCAGGGAACACAGTTATCTGTTCACCACTTTCTGGTGTCTTGCCATTTTGAATAAAGCTGTCGTAAATGTTCACATGCAGGCTTTTAGGTAGATATAAATTCCATCTTTCTCTGGTAAATACTTGGGAGTGTAATTGGTGTGGTAATTCAGCGTGTGGTGCATTAATTTATTTTTTTTAACAGAGTGTCACATTATTTTTCAAAGTGGTTATATAGTATTTTTTGCACTCCTGCCAGGCACGTATGTACTCACTGGCTAATATTCAGCAGAGTACCTCACCAAATGACTGTTGCGTCACTGCAAGTAACTGTCCCGTCTATCAAATGAATCTTTTTCAGAGGAGACCCTAGGCAGTGCAGATCAACAACACTCACCTTCACAGCACCAAGGACACATGCAAAGTAGATGCTGGACTCCATGCTGAGAGCCTTTCCAGCTTTGGTAAGTCCCTCTAAATAACTAAATGTTAAAACAGGACTCTCCCTGCACTGCATGAAGAGCCCCGCCATGTTTCTGGTTTGCTTCACAGGTCCAGAGTTCACTCTCAGCACACATACTGTGCACTTTTGACTCCAGTGTTCTATTACACAGGGCTGGAAGTTTGTGCTTACAGATGAACAGAATGGCACAGATACGAAACAGACACTGCTCCGTTCTTGTGGCGCTCGCTCAGTATGTTCCTCTCAAGAGATGTGTTAAGCACACGGGAGTGACGGTCTACCAGAGGCGAGGAGAAGAAGAACAGGTTCCCAGGCCCAGCATTTCAGCTTCTGTCTAAGCAGATTTAAAGCATGCGGCTCTCGTGGGACCATCTCAGCTGTAACTTTATTTGGAGAAACACTTTCTGAGCCCAGAGCTTGTCTGATTGCTACGGTTTCAAAAGTGTGTGAGTGAGTGAGACAGTATGCGTGTGTGAGTGCATGTTTGTGTGGCTGTGTGTGTGTGAGTGTGTGTGTGTGTGTGTGTGTGTGTGTGTGTGTGTGTGTGTGAGTGTGTGTGTGTGTCTGCCTGTCTGTCTGTCTATGAGGAAGAGGGCAGCAAAGTGAGAAGAGAGGACTGAGGATCCACCAGCAGGTATCTGTGGTCTGGATAAAGCATTAGCACATCTCGTTTTAAGCGCTGTTCTGAATTCCACCTCATCCCTTCCCAAGTCCCCCTCCGCCCCTGCTAGCTAATTCCCTTTCCATTTGGAGCACCCATCTGTTGCAGCCTGAAACTTGACCTTTGTTGTGAAGAAGCTCACAGCTGCAGCACGCTGCCTCCCTCACGCTATGGACTCTGCCCCTCTGCATACCTCCATCTCAACTAACCTCCTGGAGGAAGTGGCTGTTTCTCTACTTCCTTCTCCAAGATCTGTTTGTCTTCCAAAGAAATAGAGGAGCATGGGAGACCATGCTGCTGGAGACCTGTTGGCTCTACTTGCTTTGACACTCAGGACATCACATATAAAACCAGGAGCCAGTGAGAACGCCAAGTCTCAGGCACATTCATGACTGACTGAGCCAAGACCTACAGAATCAGGGCCTGTGCTTTAACCACAGACACTGGCTATCTGTGGACATTAAAATTTCAGAAACGCTAGAATGGGGCAGCAATCGCATAGAATTTTCATTTTAAGAAATGGCATAAGGGGATGAAATGGCCACGATGATGAAGACAAATCTATGCTGGGAAGACCCTACAGCACAAGGGAAACAGAGCCAGACCCAGTGGCCCTTCACCTCCAGACATGCACACAATGTGCAATGCCTCCCCATGAATCAAGGTTAGTGTGTGTGTGTGTGTGTGTGTGTGTGTGTGTGTGTGTGTGTCAAATGCATGTACAAAAGAGCTGGCGGGAGACTTCTGAAGCTAAGGCATTAACAGCACTGTGACTTTTTTCCTTGCCTTGATCCCTGGAATCTTCAGAGAAAGCTAGTTGCTACGCTGTGAAGATGTTTATGTTGGCACTATGGGTCCTTCAGCACCAGTCAGGTATTTGGGTGACAGCAATACCAGCTAAGTATAAACCACAGCCTTCCAGGCAATGCCAAATCAGAACCACACAGCTAAGCCTGCTCATAACACTTGGTCCCAAGGCTCTATGTGAGGTAATATTCACTTATAACCCATTGTGCTTGGGGGTAACTATTTATTTAGCTATCAATAACTAGTATAAAGAAAGGCAGGGTGCTCATCTGGAACCAGTTCCCTGATGCATAGAGATGTCCCTCAGTTATGACACCACCTAGCACTTCAGACTGTAAAAGGACCAACCTCAGCTAACCAAACCCTGGTCTCTTACTGAATATAAGATTCACCATTTCTCAAGAGTTGTAAAAAAATAATAATAATTTAAAAATACGTCATAAATTCTATGATCACACTAATGTGAAGGATGTAAAAAATTGTGGGGAGAGACATATTGAATCAATAGATTATGGTTATTAGACATTTCCTCCCCACACTGGGATGCTGTCCCTGCTTACACTGGGATGCTGTGAGAAGGGACCTGGAAGAAGAGACAGGCAGCATCCCAAGGCAGGCAGCATGGGTGAGGAAGCGAATTGGTGTCCTGGCTATCCAGGCCAGCTAATTAAACTGGCTCTGTTGGGCTCCTACTCGCCCTTGGAACGCTATACTGCCTCAGGCTCCAATCGCCATTCATACTTGAAAAGGCTGCAACAAAGCCCAGCTGAGAGGAAACACATGCAAGGAAAAAAGCATCTACAGTCTTTGCGTTCCTTCAACTTGTTTCGGCACAAGAAACCACTTGGTGCAATTGCTAAGCACCCACAGGGACCACAGAGACTTTGACATATTAATTCTGGGGAGGGCGTGGCGATCTGTATCAACCAGAGCCCCACAGATGTCTGCCGAGCATATAAATTTTGGAACCCTGATCTGAGCAACATAATGACCATGCTTAGTGACATTTGTTCTTTTTGTCAGATTGTCATGGAAACCCACATCCTGAACTCCTTGGCTAATGTTCGCCCCTTCAACTAAGTGAATGGCTTCGCTGTCCTTAACACAAGAAAATGTGTCTCTCCAAGGACAGTTTGCCATCAAGTGAAAGTCTCAGTAGTGTGATGGCAGGCTGTATCATTCCATACTGACTATAAATACCACGCAGGGATGGTGTTAAAGACGACACTGCCCACCAAGGTGAACTGTGTCCTTTCCGGGGGATAAGCGAGCGTTTACTGACATCTTCCCAGGAAAAGACACACAAGGATACACAGAAAGTATCTTTAAGCCAGGCATGGTAGCACACACCTGTAATTTCAGCACTTAGAAGTCTAAAGCAGGGGGATCACTTCAAGTTCATGACTAGCTTGGGCTAGAATCAAGCTCTGCACAAAGTTAATCAATACATGAAAAAGTAAGCAAGCAAAGAAACAATAAATGACGTCGGCACGGCTCTTCAAAGGCCCCTTTCTGTCAAGAAAGCTCTGAGGTATGTTTTTCAAATAGACAACACTAAATTTCCCTCGACTTTTAAACACCAGACTCAGGAGCCTTCTGTTTCCTTCAACTGAAATTCGTCCTTGACCTGAACTTCTAAATCTCTTATTAAATAACCCCTGCTGTAGAAAGGGCATTTACTGACAGGCTGTAAACCACATTAAGAACCAAGGCGACCCCTCTATGCTCCCTTATGTATGCAGCACACCGAGACACACTGCTGGGAGCTGTAGATTTCCAAAAAACATGGCTCTTCAGAGTTGTGGTTTTCAACCTTCCTAATTTTGCAACCATTTAATACAGCTACAGTCCCTCATGTTGAGATGACCCCCGGCCATAAAATTATTTTTGCTGCTACTTCATTACTATAGTTTTGCTAGTGTTATGAATTGTAATGTAAATATGTTTCCCCTCTGTACCCAATGGGGTCGCGACCCACAGGTTGAGAACTGCTTCTTTAGAGTGTTGCCCGATGCCATTGATGTTCTGATGAATAGTTTTAGACACCACACAACTTTTTCATGGGATGCTTTGGCTAACTGTACTTCTTCACCTTCTGGTAGAAAGCTTTCTTGGATAAAGCCCCCAGTCTTCTCTGCTCCTGGGAAGGTTGTTTAATCCCATCCTCCTTTGCATTCCCAGGACATAGAGCCAGGGATCCACCATGTTTCTTTTTCTCTACTGCTGGACCTGACTGCTGGAGGTCAACGGCCCCAGGTAATTGACTTCATGGTTGCACTATTGCCTAGTCCATGGTAAGCGTGCCGGCAATTTATATGAATAAGGGATCTGAGAACACTCAGATTCTGACTCAAATTCAGTCATAACATAAATAAGGGTCCTGAGCCCAAAAGAATGATTTGTCCCGGTTACACCCAAAAAACAGGACATAAAAACCCAGCCTCTCGTCTCCTATCCGTTCCATCAGCTCTTTGCACAGGCTGCTCAGTCCATTCTAGTCCAGGTCTTCTGGCACATTCTCTCCAGCCCTCCCCAACGAACTTCACTAATTCCTCATCCCTCCTTCTGCCAGCAGATCCTTCATGCCTTGAGCAGGCTTTCTTTTTCCCCTGCTTCCATTATCTTAGAGAATCATATTCCTTCCTTTGGAGAACGTATTCAAAACACCGTGCATTCAAAACTGAAGTTATTCTACAAGTCTACTTTTTTCTTACTAGGACACAAACTCCCTGAGAGTAGAAACCATTACCTTCATGACTGTTCATTCTTCCTGGCCTATGCAGGAAGCCTATCTCAATTTTCACTGAATAAATCATCTGTTGAAATACAGCAGATTTACAGTACAAATATTCCATCTCCTGATTAACAGATACAATATGCCCAGCAAAGTGTTCTTGTGTGTTAAAAGACATCTCTTTTTATGTATTAGGATAACTTACTTTATAAACAACCTGTAGCCAGAGAAGAGAGTCCAACTTAGGCTTCAGACTAGGAAACGTCTGGAATTCCATTCTCTCTTAATGACTTCCTGAGAGGTGTTCAGCCTGCGTCAGGAGAGGGAGTCTGGGATGTTACAGGGCCTCTCCCCAGGGCTGGGTAGAAATCCTCACTCAGTCATGTACACAGCCTGTTCCCAGCACAGGTTTGGGCTTTTAGACTATTACTTGTATCTGACTGTGTGGTTTTCAAAAGGTGTCTTTAAAACACACATCTGCAAACTTTAACTCCACTTAGGGAGAAGCCACTCACACCTCAGCTTTCCCTGTCACTGCACGGATTCCAAACTTAAACGTCGACAATCTGACGTAATGCTACAAAGCATGGTGGCTGTGTGTTAAGACAGGGCACCATTTCCTACCTTTTAATTCCAAATTAAAACCCTAAACGGATCGCTTTAACTGCCAGTTCTCGCTGAACCCCATTCTCCTACAGACTCACCAGCCTTGATCCTCAACTCATGGTGAGAAACCCTTCCTCTTTTAGGAGCTCAGAAAGAAGAAAGGGTTTTTTAAAAAAACATCTTCCTTTGGAGAACAAGCTTTGATTATACAATGTTCTCAGCACACTCCCCTTGAGGTATACATCTTAGGCTCCCTCCTTCAAGCTTGAAAAGAATGTCACACCACCCTTGTGGTGGAGCACCTCTGAGATGTGGCTGAAGGCAACGGTGAGGTCAGAGAGCCTGGTTACTGTTCTCATCTGTCTTAGAGTGGGTAGAACTGGGTTGTAACCCAAAAGACCTAATTATAAACCCGGTTAAGTCACTCCCCGGCTCTCAGCTTCTTTAAGAGTAAATCAGAAAGGGGCCTTTATCACTGTTGGCGTTTCTAACTTTAACACCATGTATTCCACAGAAAGCGTCTCGGAATTTATTTCTAGAATGCCAAAAAAAAAAAAAAAAAAAAAAAAGAAAGAAAGAAAAAAGAAAAGGATCCAGTCTCCTTAGAGGTCACTCTGTCTTACTATCATCATAGAGACTTAAGACCCTCTAACACCTGAGGGGATGCTTAAGGTGAGGTAGTGTCACCCCAAAACTCCTTCTGCAACCCCAACTCACACAGTACCTTAATGTAGCTGTATTTGAAGATAAAGACTTGAGAGGACATGACTGAAGGAAATGTGAACCCAATTGGGTGACCCTAGTCGAATCTGACCAGTGTTCCTGTAGCAGAAAAATCCAGCACAATGAAACACTGGGTACGCACAAAGGAAAGACGGACGAAGACACTGTGTAAAAGAGGCTGTCAGTAAGCTGGGGACAGGCCTCTAGAGAAGTCAGCATCACCAGTGCCTTGATCTAATTCATCTAGCCTCAAGAAGTAGGAGGACATAAATTTGTGTCACTTACTCCACCGTGCCCATGTTTTCTTATGACAGCTTAGCAAATAAATACAGTACATAAGAAGAATCGCCTACTTAGACGAGAATGTGACCCGCTCACCTTGCCCAGGTCTCTCCTCTCTCTAACGGCCCTCACCCCAAAGCTGTCAGGTGACATCCTCTCTCTAATGGCCCTCACCCCAAAGCTGTCATGTAAGGTTTCCAAGATGTCTTAGGTTTATTACCACTGTGATGAAACACCATGACCTAAGCAACTTGGGGAGGAAAGAGTTTATTTGACTTTGGCTTCCAGATCATAGTCCATCACTGAAGGAAGTCAGGAAAGGAACTCGAGTAGGGCAGAAACCTGGGGGCCGAAGCTGATGCTGACGCTATGGAGGGGAATTGCTCACTGTCTTGCAAATTCTGGCTTGCTCAGCCTGCTTTCTTATAGAACCCAGGACCACCAGTCCAGAGATGGCACCATCCACAATGAGCTAGACCTTCCGACATCAATCCCTAATTAAGAAAATGCTCTATCAGTCTGCCTATAGCCCCATCTTATGGAGGTATTTTCTTAATTGACGTTCCTTCCTGTCTGATGATCTAGCTTGTGTCAAGTTGATACAAACTAGCCAGCACACCAGGTGACAGCATCACTTAGCACCCAAAAAACGGTGACACGGAGATATGATATAATCACCATGAGGGATGTAAAAGCCCTTAGTCACCTATACCATTTCTCTTTAAGCAAATGCAGATCCTATAACACAACATAGTGACATACATGGTTGAAACAGACACCCTGATATGATATGTCAAAGACCACACTAAGTATGGTTACGATGCTTACAGACCTATTTTAAATTAGGATGATAGCACCTTATTGACGAATTAAAAGCACATTTAAAATAGGCCTTGTTCGTACCAAAAACTCTGCCTGCATCTGTTAAGCAAAGAAGCCACAAGGCTCCCTGCTCCCTCACTCAGATAGTCAACAAGTTTCCTCCTGAGAGCATTCTCTATAGCTACTTCCTCCCTTCTGGGTTCTTTTCTCTCCCCAGGGACCTCTGAAGTCTGTATACACCGAGAGACTCTCATACATAAACATGCCTGGTTTTTAAGAATAATAGCAGGCTACAGCTCAAATGTTGGCACTGCAGAGAGTCTGACTCCTGGTCATATTCAATGCTGAGTCCTTGGATGAGGTCTTGGAAGTTGGACTCAAAGGTAAGAACAAAACAGCTCATTACCCCATAGCACTCCAACAACAAAGGGCACGAGGAGAGCTCCCAAGGGAGAACAAAAAGTCGACACCCGGAAGGGAACATGATTATTAGACCTGAACTGTGGAAAAGGGAGAGAACCTTAAGTTCCTGGGTCAGGTGACTTGGTTCTCCGTGTACTCAATGGTCCCTACGTTATGATCTAGTTTGGGAAGCCCACTGCATATTTTCCAGAGTTGAGAGAAAGCATCTGAGTGGTGGCAGTTATCCATAAATTCCAGATGCTGTCATTGATTCATAACCTTGGACTGCCAGTGCTATCAGAAAACTGAGGCAATCTGTGGTACTATTCAGCCATTCTTATGTCAGCCACCTACCACCACATGGTAAAAGTCCCCACCTCAGTGACCTGTGAATCATAAACATTTCTTATCCTTCAATTTCTCTAAGTTGTAATTTTAGGTAATCAGTCTGGGAGGGGGAGAAAGAAGGAGGGAGGGAGGGAGGGAGGGAGGGAGGGAGGGAGAGATGATATCACTTTTCTTTCCTTTTCTTTTTTTTCTCATTTTGTTTTTCCTGAGACAGGAATTTTCTGTGTAGCCTTGGCTGTCCTGGAGCTTGGTCTGTAGATCAGGCTGACCTTAACCTAAGAGATCCAACTTCCTCTGCCTCCTGAGTGCTGTGATTAAAGGCATATGCCACCACCCTGCCAGCTTGAGGCATTTCTTATTTATACTTTCTCACGAAACTGTAGTTGAATCTTCGTTTGCGCCTATCATCTGAAGGTCTTGTTGGAAGAAACATCCATTTATGAATCTTTGAGCAAAGTCCCTGTTGCTGCTGGCTGAAGTCTTAGTTCTTCACTACATGCATGTCCATGGGGGAAGAGTACACTGTCCCCAGGATGGCAGCTGCCTTCCCACAGGGTAAGCATCGAAGAGCAACAAGGGGAAAGCCAGGGCCTGTTGTAATTGACTTTCTCAGGTTGCACATTGTCACCTTTAATTCTCTGTCTATTACAAACAAGCCACTAGGTCCATCTAAGTTAAGAACAGGTTGAATAATACCATAATGCTCAGTGTTTCTGTGACATACAAAGGGGAAAGTAAGACAGCAAGACACGCACAGCAGTCACACACCCCACACAGACCATACACACAGAGACACATGCACAACACACATACACACAGAGACACA